>JAJPGS010001146.1:0-600000 GCA_028654335.1 Alnus rubra
CTGTTAGGGGTTGGGCGGTTGGTAATTTGCTATTTTGTTCGAGTCTATAAATTACTTATTCGTCAAGAAAGAAAGAAAACATATTTAATGCTTTCGCTATCTACAATACGTGTTACAGACTGTGAAATTGCTACTTGGTGGTGATGGTAGCCAACAAGAAGCAGCAGGTGTGAATGTGACCAACAATAGTGGCTTCACTGCTTTGGATGTGTCCGATGTCGTACAGCAAATGGTGGGTGAACCCACTAATTTCATGGTCAGGGATTTGCTTCTGCGTGCAGGAGCCTTAAGAGGGTCAGAACTTGAAGACTTTGACACTGCTCAAGTTCATCACAAGCAGATCTCGGTGACGGCACTGCCTCCCCGGACTCTCTTGCAGTTCTTATTGCATGAGATTTCACTTCTGAACCCTTGGAGATTTTGGAAAACGTTAACAGAGGAATTGAAAAAGTCACCATCACAAACTCAAAATGCTTTGCTGGTTGTGGCTGTACTTATCGCAACTATAACCTACCAAGCCATACTAAGTCCTCCCAATGGCTTTTATAACGGCACAGATTACTCTGCTGCTAAAATATCAGACAATTTACAAGAATTCATTCCATTCATGGTTCCCACTTCAATTGGATTTTTTGCATCGCTTGCAGTGATTATTTTAGTTATGGATGGGTTTCCACTCAAAGCATTGCTGGGGATCGCTGTACGTTGCATGGCTGCAAGTTATATTTGCGGGCTTTTGTTGATTGGACCTACTGGTTTAAATGCTTCACACTGGGCAATGACAATAATAGGAATAATGGTCTTCATGGACTTATTTCGCTTCGGCTACTGGTTAGTCAAGAGATGGTCCAAAGAAATTAGAAATAGAAGAAGAATGTAACGATGTCCGAGAACCTTTTGTGTGCTTTCACTTTACTAATAGTAGTGTTGCATCTATGGTTGGGAAAGCCATGAGAAAGCATGAATTAAGTTTGTTTGTTTGTTTGGAAGTATGTGCCTTCACTTTCACTTTGCTATTTTCTATTTCTTTGCTAAGAGCATTCCTAGCAGCTTCCCTTCCTTTCCCCTTCATTTTCCCTAAATGTAGGAAATAAAACTACTTTTTACTTTCCTATCAAAAAACACCCCACAGCAGCTTCCCTTCATTTTTCCCTATATCATTAAAATATTATTTTGTTACTTTTACTTTAATTAAAAGTAAGAAAAGAAAGAGATAAAGTAAGAGAGAGATTATATTTTTAGAATAAACAATTGAATGGGAGGTGAACAGTGCTTCCCAATGCATTGGGAAGCACTGTAGCAATCATAGGGAACATATAAGGGAAGGGAAGCTGCTGTAGGATTGGTTTTTTGACTTTTTTGAAATTTTCCCTAAAATGTAGGGAAGGGAACCCATGTAGGGAAGCTGCTGGTAATGCTCTAAGTAGACTATGTTATGTTACGGAATAAATCTCTACAGCAAGTCATCAAGTCATGTCATCCACGCTAGTAGGCACGCCAAGCCAAATCTCTGCAGAGAGGATCCCTAACATATTAGACTTGTTGGATAGTTATTTTCAGTATTGTATTTAAAGTTTGTTAATATTCTAAGAAATTATCTATCTTTTCAACCAATGTCACCATCAGTGTTGTGGAGGAGTCTGGCCGCATGAAGTGCCAGAAATTTAACCGTAAAATTAATCATTTTTCTTTAAAAAACCCTAACAAAGAAGAAAACCCTAAAAGAAGTGAGAGAGAGAGAGAGAGGAGAAGAAGTTGGAGATGTGATCGACGGTTTTCAAAAGTTTCTTCAAATAAAAGAAATTATGATAATCGTTCTGACATTCGATTCAATTGAAAGACTTTAAAACATTGCTTAAAAACATGTGTTTTGATTGAAATACTCAAACACACAAATTTACTTAAAAAGAGATACTTTGCTGCAGGGTTGTATATACCGATGCGAATGTGGTTATTAGCAATATCTACATCTGTATATATTATGTGATTACTAATCGCTATTTGCATTTCAAGTAGTGAACCTTCTGGAATTATTTTTCATCTTTTGGGGCTCTATTATGGCTTATTTTTTAATTAAACGATTTTAAAATTATTTTGGTCCTTTTTTTAGTGTTTTCGGCATATTTTGATTTTTCATTTTTAAGCCGTAACATTTTAGATGAAATCCATATCTAAATTCCATTGGTCCCTTGAAGTGCCGAAGTTGTTCTTTCTTTACGAAATTACCATCATCAAATATATATCTAGGGTCACAACAATGATCTTCCTACCCCTTTGAAAACAAAAACAAAAACCCCAATTGGAAAATGCATAGGTGTTGCGGCTGTTTGAGTAATGAAGGGTAGGAGGTTCGAAAAAAAAGTTGGTTGTTCCTCTAAATTTTGGATTAAGATCCTCTTAAATTATTTGTCCGAATTTGAGAGAATTTGAACAGGTAATTGTGAGATCGAGACCACTTATTTGACTAAATAAAAATTAGATTGTCTACCCACTTATCCGGTTAGGTAGGTCCCATAAGTGGTCTCTTATAATCATCTGCCCAAATTCTCTCAAATTTAAATAAATAATTTGAGAGGATGCTAATCCCTTGATTTTGGCTTTGTTTAGTTTATAGGGACGTATCGAAGATGACATTGCATGCTTACGTGGAGCCAAATGGCCAGATGGAAAACTAATTTGACAGTATTTAATAATATGACAATAATTAATTATTTGGAGATGGTACATGTAACGCAATGTGATTGAACTAATTGGATTTTTTTTACATGCGGCAAGCTGCCCACTAACAAAAGTAAACAAGTAGACAGAAGGACTAATTTTACACGGTCAGAAAGTTGAAGAGACTATTCTGATAAACACTAAAACCACCGACACCAATTATGTATTTAATTAGCACTTATTTATAACATTACAACCGAATTAATTAAGCACCATAATTTAGATAAATATGTTGCTTTAATAAGTTTTGAGGCTTAGCTTCGGTTTCTGCATCGATCAGTAGGTTCACCAGATTAAGGGCAGCAGCTACGGCAGCCCCCGCCACTTTAATAGTTATAAACTTATAATTACAACAACCATTCTTGCAGGAATGATTGCCACCATGTTTACTTTGGGCTCCACCACCATCGTAATCATCTACTCCGTAATTGGACTCTTTGGTGGCTTCCACCGAAAGTACCCCAAATTTCTTGGAAAAAAAAATTTATATGGTTGAAAAAACAAAAATTCTAAAAAAAATGTATATTTTTAATCATTGGCCCCTTCTCAACAATATAAACAAAATGAAAATAGTAGACTATGTTTGATTCCCGAGAAATTGAGGAACAAAAAACTATTGAACTCTCAAAAGAAAATGAAAAAAGAACCCCAAATGCTAACCATTTGAGCGCGTGTGTTTCGGGTGCGTGCCGGCGGTGATTACTGACTGTCCGATCCAGGACCTGCCATTCTTGGACATGCTAAGATGGCAGGAGATTGCGTTGTTTGTGCCTGTGGGAGGGTTCAAGGAACTGAAACGTGTCTTGGGGCGCACATACGGTGACCGACTCGAGCAAATGAGCAAATTAGGTGTGAAGGCGAGTCAGCACTTTGTGTGGACCAAGGTGCCACAGCCGTTGGATTCGTTTCATACGGTGATGTATGAGTTGTGGCTGAGACGGCATACCATCAGATACCCTTGGAGAGAATGGGATCAGGGAACCCAGAAATCTCGGGTGGATGATGGACTTCCTTTTAGGCCGTTGTGTAGATTTTGTTGACTTGGTTAGTCAAACTTGGATGGTGGACCACGAAAACTGGATTGTGGTAATTAATCAAGCGATTTTTTTAAGTAATTTCCTAATACATGATCTCCTCCAATTTTTTAAAATCAAATTATCTAAATTTAAGGTGTTTAATGCATCGCATGAAAAATTTTACATATTAAAAATGTGATATGTTAATAATAAAAATTGAGTATATTTTTATCAGGTTTTTACACTTTATTTCGTATAAATAACTATAAGCAAAAAACTGTCTTTTGGTTTAGTAAATAAAAAACGTCTCTTCAAAAGTGAAGAAAAAATATTTTGGATTGATTATTTTTTTTATTGCCTCGCTAACATGTCACCAGGGGCAAATTTAAGGAGGGCCAGTATAAGCCATAGTCTCCCTCAATTAAAAAAAAAAAAAAAATTGGCCTACTGCCCCTACCAAAAAAAATTTTGGCCCTCGGCCCCTACTCATAAAAGTTTTTGGCTCTGTCACTGCCTAGGGAACTAGGTTGAAACTCAACAACTGTGCCCATTCTTGGTCCAGGTGCTGCCATCTTCTACTTGTCCATTGTGTTTTGGAAAATCCAGATGATTCAAAGATAAAGCTTTTCTTTGTTTCTCGTTCAAGCACTTCAAAGCCCCAAGTCTAAACTTATTTTGTTAATGAAAAAAGAAATTGTCCACATTAGAAAACATCCTCTCTTCTCTCTCTCTCTCTCTCTCTCTCTCTCTCTCTCTCTCCCCCCCCCCCCCCCCTTTTCATGTGTATATGTGCTTTTAGGTCTGAACACTAAAATAGATAGACTAGAAACTTGCATCCTTCCAAGAATAACGTCAAACTTTGTGGATTCAAGAGGTCCATATTATCATCTGCTATTGATTGTGGAATGAAAATAGAAAGCGAAACTTTTAAGGAGCTAGACACAAACTGGAATTTGGGGGCACTCGCCAAATTAATTTCGGCTACTGTGGCCGAAATCCGGTCAGTGCTACCGGAATCTCGTCACCAGTCTTTTTCACCAACAATAATTTTTTTGTACAAGCAAAACATCAAAATTCTTAAAGAAATCATTTATTTTTTTATATTGTTCGCCGAAAAATATTTACGTCTTAGCAACGTGTGTTAGATATTGTCTCCATATATGGCCTATATGCCACATATACAGTGTTTATTATATTTATTATAACGGTTAGGTAATTTAATTAATTAAATTACCGTAATGGAATCGATTAATTGATTCAAAATCAATTAATAATATTGTTTCCTTGATGGGAGGAACAATACGGTACTTACCATATTTGAGGGTCCCTGACCTAGCCTATAAATAAACAGCCTGTGTACACCATCAGTACGGCAATACAGTCATAGGCATAGGTTAGAAGATCCCTCAAATAACATTTTCTTATTCTTCAGATGGATCGTGGAGACGCTTGAGCAAATATGGCTAGAGGTAAGCCTGAATCCTGTTGTCTTATTTGTTTTCCGCTGCGCATGTTAGGTTAAAGAAATAATTGTTATTTAATTATTTCTAACATGTGGTATCAGAGCAACCTCTATGCTATTTTGTTTAGCATTAAGTCTTTATTGAAGTTAATATTTTTGTGAACATAATTTATTTGCAATTATATTCATCGTTCACGAACTGTTGAAAAACATATGGGTATTAGTTTTTTCAACATGTTGTTTGTTCCATTGTTTCATATAGAACAAAATTCAGCCTATTATTATTATTGTTCATGAACTGTACGTGTTTGTGTTTTGAATTTGTTTTGCATCTGTTCATGTTCATATACGGTTGAAACCCTTGTTTTTACCGTTTTGCCCCTGTAAAACCCACTGTGTAATGCTCCTTGAAACCCATGGCCGATTGCTTCTCTAGAGGCCATTCGCCAGCTAATGGCCGGCATCGCAGCGGCGTCGTTGTCGATTCGTGGAGAGGCCGTGGCCTCTTCCCGTTACCATCACTGGCGTGATGTCGTTGCCATGCAGAATCGCCACCGGCATAAAGTAGGCGCCGGCCCGTCGTGGCCGGCGTCGTTTGTCGAAGGAGAGGCCGCTTCCAGCGGCCTCCCCCTTCACCGGGACTGGCGGCCCTCACGGGTCGCCTAGATCCTGGACCAACGGCGACCCAGAGCAGCAGTAGCCGGCACCTGAAGAAGAAACCCATGGTTGAACTTCACCGGCCGATCCTCAGCACCGGCCATTCACTGGCGAAAACCCGCATAAGGCTGAGCGGGTTTTCGCCGGATGCAGTAGGGACCGGCCCGTATGGGCCGGCGTCGTTCCGGAGGGAAGAAGCCGCTGCAAGCGGCTTCTTCCCCATCACAAGAACTGGCGGCCCTTACGGGCCGCCTGGTTCTTGGGCTAACGGCGACCCCTCTGGGTCGCCGTTGCTGCTAAAGCAGCGGCCCACAGTGGCCGTGCATAAGGAGGCAGAGGATCTGGCCGGCGTTCATGGTGGAGAGAAGGGTTTTTTCAGTTTTTCGGGTTCCGGGTGTGGGTGTGATGAGGAACCGGGTAGGGTTTCAAACCATCATGAAATTTAGGGTCGGGTCGGATACGGGATCGGGTAGGGTTTAAAACCCATGAGTCCAACCCGATATCAAGTGGGTTGACCCATTCGGGTCAGCCCAATCCAAGTGCTGACCCATTAGGTCAGCCCAAGAGGCCCAATTCTCAGTTTAAAAAAAAAAAAAAAAAAAAAGGAGTTTTTTTTTTTTTTAAATGGGCTGACCCAATTCAATTTTATTAAAATAAAATTGGAGGACCCATTTAAGTGGGTTGACCCGTTTTGGGCCAGCCCTATATAGAGACCCAATCCGATTAGGTGGGTTGACCCAAATGGATCAGCCCAGTACAGCAACCCATTTCAGTAGCCCATCAAGAATTAAAAAAAATAAAAAATAATAATAAAATAAAAATAAAATAAAAATAAAAGGCTCATGTGGGGTTTAGAACTTGGGTTCACCAAGTGTAAAGGGCCTTGGCCACCTACTAAACCATTGGGCCATATTTTTTATTATGTCCTCATATTGCAGTTTTATTCTACTTATTATTTACAGTGTTGTATTTTAAGATTATTGTTTCTTTAATACATATATTGAGAAATATATTTTAATTGTCGAATTTATATTGTTATATATAAATTGTTTGATGCCTAGACCTAAGAATAATCAACAATACCATAAATACTGGTGTGTTTACAGTAATATCTAAGAATGCAATGTCGGGGAAAGTTCTGGCAAGGAAAGTCTTGGGATTTAAGTGTGTCCGGTGTGACCCCCCTCACTTTCCTGGGAGCTCATCTGCTTGCACCTTGGAAAATGCTGTTTACCCCATTTAGGTATTGGTTTGTTATATTCCTGGGGCTATTGAGAGGGCATCTATAAAGTTGTTAGATGTTAATGAAGTCGCAATTATTATTATGATTTTGGGAGAGCCAAAGCATCCCAATTTTTGAATAATAATTGCATCAAGATTACACACACGTAATTATCATAATAATTATGGGAGAGCCAAAGCATCCCATTTTTTGTATGATAATTACATCAGGATTACACGCATGAACCTCATAAAGATTTATTAGATGTTCATGAATTACAGCGTGATTATTATGATTTTGGGAGAGCCAAAGCATCCTAATTTTGTAATAATTGCATAAGGATCATACACATGAACTTCATATAGAAAAATTAACATCGTCTTGTAGTTAATTCATAAATTTAATTACTTATCCCCAAAGGGAAGTTTTTATTTTTATGGCTTAATTAGAATGAGATAACAAATTTAGTATTAAAAGTAAAATTTCTTTCGGTTGCCCAAAGGTACGAAGAAATTTATTTATTAATATTTAAATTTGCTTTAGTCTTGTTAATAAAGAGTAAATTTCATGCGTGATGCAACCTTTGCCCACAGGTAGGTTGAAATTTACTATTTACTATTTAAATTGGCATTGGCCAATTTGAAATAAAGTTACTTCATAGCATTAAAGTATTTTTATTTTTTATTTTCTTGGTTATTGCAGCTATTCATATTACTCTACTTTGGTGGTTTTATATTCCAATACATTATGGTAATATTTTTCTGACTGGAAAAAGATTAATATACTTTTTCATTTGAGCGTTTCTAATTCCATTATGGGAATGAAGGATATTGTAGTTTAGCTTAAGTCCCTAAAGATTGAGATTTTTAAGTCATTATTGGTCTATTTCAATTTTTTTGAATTCTCTCTTCTAAGTGTAGAATTTTTATCTTGTAACACACGTAAGGATAAATGGTTAGTAAATAAACTTCTAACCATGTGTGTTCAAGGATATGAGAGAATTTATAAAATGTTCACATGATTACTCATGTCAAGGGAAGGACCAATAAATGCAATCATGTCCAACACTTAAAGCATGAGAATAAAGTGCCAATAAAGTATTATGGCAATCAAGATACCTATTTCTCATGCAATAAGGAAAATTAAGGGCATATAAAGAAAGATTGCATGAAGTATAAGAAATGACTTAAAATAAAGATAATCTCATAAATCTAGTATGTCGTGAATCTCTTTTAGTGACTCATTCAAATATATTGTGGATTGATTATGGTTTAACAATCCATGTTGTCAACACAATTGCAGAGTCTTTTTAAATGAATAACACGTGTTTATAATTTGAGCTTGTTGGGATCTATAGGTTAATTTTAAAATTCAGTTATAATTTTGACCTCAAAAATGATTTATATTCCATAATTTTTTTTTTGAAATCCATTTTCTAGTTTGGCTTATTAAAAATTTCAATTTTATTTTAAACTTGAAATTTTTCTTATTTTTGGTGGAATATTGGTTGGGGTTTATTTAAAGTCTATTTAAAATTGACCTACGTCCCAATTTTTAAACAAAATTATTTGTTTATTTCTGCATAGTGATGTTGACGTAAAGTAGAGTCTTTGAGAATTTAAAATGCTCTGGTTATGGCTTTGGAGATTGAAATATATCTTCATACAGTAAATAAAAGTCGGTAATTTACTGACTTTGGTTCTTGTGTGGGCTGCATAAGGGAAAGCCCAACAAGACCACTAGAGGTGCCAAAGAGAACCTTTTAAAATTCTTGAGATCATGTACATTGAAAGGTGTTAACCTTTCCATACTCATTGCCTAAATGGTCAGAGATATTTTTATCTCTTTTAGTGATGACCATATAAAGTTTATGTATCTCTATCTTCTAAATATTAAAGCTGGGGTATTGAATGTTTTTAATACCTATAAGAAGAGGAGAAACAATTTGAAGATCATAAGATCTAATATAGGCATAGAGTATTAAGGTAGGTACACACAAAGGGAAATGATTAGTAATACTAATCTGCTATTACCCTTATAGAGTAAAGCTTTGAAGACCGTTGTGTATATGTTAAACAGTATTCCATCTGAGGTTGTCCATAAGACACCTTTTAAAGTATGAAATAGATGGAAGCTTGGTTTAAATTATTTACACATATGGGGTTGCCTTGCTAAAGAGAGGATTTATAATCCTCGCCTTAGAAAATTAGATTCAAGGACAACCAGCGAATCTTTTATAAGCTATCTAGTAAACTTTAAAGGGTTTTAATGTTTTATTATCCTTCATATAATCCTAGGGTTGTTGATTATAAAATTTCTAGAGGATGCAGAACCTAGTGGGAGTGCTCATTCACATAAATTGGAATTTGAGGAAGCACTAGAGTTGGCCAAATCTCCTCCTAATAGAGGATGATTGATTGTATTCAGGGAAAATCAGATTGATTATCCTGAGCCACAATCAGTTATGGAACAACCAATTCATACAGAACAGGTTCAAAAGTCTATTCTCCCATTGCAAAAATGCAGAGGAAGTAGAATTAAGAAAATCCTATAGAATAAGGAGATCAACAAGTCTTAGTGATCATGTTGTATATCTCCCAGAGTCTGATGTTGACATTAGACATAAAGATGATCCAAGTAAGTTTTCACATGCTATGAGTGGAGAAAACTCCACATTGAGATTCAGTGCCATGAAGCAAGAGTTAAATCCATTGCTCAACAGTCTAGCTAGACTCGTAGCCAATGATTTTACTTATAAGGAAGGCATTGATTATAGTGAAACATTCTCTCCAGTGTCTAAGGATGGTTCATCAAGATGATCGTAGCATTAGTAGCTCATTTTTTGATCTAGAGCTACATCAAGTGGATGCGAAAACGACCTTTCTGAATGGGGATCTTAAAGACGGGATTTACATGAAACAATCAAAAGGTTTTATAAATAACAGTCAGAAAGCTTGCAAATTAAAGAATTCTATTTATGGGCTATGATAGATCTCTCATCGGTAATATACTTTTTACAAGGTAATTGAAAACCTTGATTAGTATATATATCTTAAGGTTAGTGGGAGTACAGTAATCTTTCTAGTCCTATATGTAGATATTATTTTTGCAAGTAGTGATTTAGGTTTGCTACATAAAGTTCACAAAACTTTGAAATGAAGGATTTGGGTGAAATCTTTTTCAGAGACATAAAGAATATTAACATTGTCTCGGAAGACCTACATTGAAAAAGTTTTGGGAAGATTTAGAATGAAGGATCATGCACCTTCAGTAGCAATTAAGAGGGACCAATTAAATACAGATCAATGTCCCAAGAGGTATTGGAATAAGGGCAGATGAAAAGTTTTAAGTGTCTGCATTATACATAACCATATGACTGACAATAAGTATATTGAATCAGTAAAGTGCTGCAAATAAAGTCTTGCGGTATATGCAAGGAACCAAGAAGTACAACTTAACCTAAGGATACACTTTCCATTTGAAGGTGGTTAGTTGTTCAGATTTGAGTTTTGCTGATTGTGTAGATAGTAAAAAGTCTACTTTAGGGTATATATCTTTTTATTGAAGGATATATCCTAAAGATGCAGTATGCGGACTATGGTTGCTACGTCTACCAAGAAAGCTAAAATTCTAGCGTGCTATGAATTTGGTACACAGGCATGATGGTTGAGACATTTGTTGAAAGTCTCAATCTTGTCGATTTTACAGTTAGACCATAAAGATACTCTGCGGTAATTCTACTATAATCTTCTTTTATAAGAATAAAGAGTAGAAGCAGAAGTAAATCGACATCAAGTATCTCAGTACGAGAGATAACATTAAGAGACATAAAGGGTCTATTGAGCATATAAGTACTGAATTAATGATTGCGGATCCCATGACTTAAAGTTTACCAGTAAAGAAAGAATAAAGTCATGCGGAATATATGAGACTCATTAATTCATTTTCGCTTGGTTTGTCTCTTTTGGTCTATAGACATAAAGTTATTATAATAAAGATTTTTTGTGCACATTTGTTATTTTATCCATGAGGATAAATAAAGTTGGACCCGAATGACTTATAGGAAGTTCATTCATAAAGCTTGATTATCCATAAGGTACTCATGTAAGGAGTGTTTTACATTGTGATACATGGAAGGGACGACCTAATTTTATAATGGTTTTACCGCCATGATTCGTGTGAAACATTTCTTATCTGAGTGGGAGGATTCCATAAGTGATTGGCCAAACTAAGGAACCTAATACCATAAAGTCATGTGTCATAAAGGCCAAGTGGGAGAATGTTAGATATTGTCTCCATATATGGCCTATATGCCACATATACAGTGTTTATTATATTTATTATAACGGTTAGGTAATTTAATTAATTAAATTACCGTAATGGAATCGATTAATTGATTCAAAATCAATTAATAATATTGTTTCCTTGATGGGAGGAACAATACGGTACTTACCATATTTGAGGGTCCCTGACCTAGCCTATAAATAAACAGCCTGTGTACACCATCAGTACGGCAATACAGTCATAGGCATAGGTTAGAAGATCCCTCAAATAACATTTTCTTATTCTTCAGATGGATCGTGGAGACGCTTGAGCAAATATGGCTAGAGGTAAGCCTGAATCCTGTTGTCTTATTTGTTTTCCGCTGCGCATGTTAGGTTAAAGAAATAATTGTTATTTAATTATTTCTAACAACGTGAACCTGAAGAAATGTTTCTTGAGTACTTTTAGCTCGGAATACGCGCATGAACTTTCAAACTTGTTCATGTTTTCTAAATATCTTCAAATTGTCGTAGAAAAAAACACAATTTTTAGGACACAAACATATTAACATGGACTAGTTTTGTTTTGTTTTTTTTTTTTTTTTTTTTTTTTTGGAAAAAAAGTGATCAAATCGGGTGAGTAATTTGTAATTTAGGTTAATCACAAAAACCAATAATACAATTTTTCTTCTTCTTTTTTACATGTAGCAAACAACCCACTAACTAAAGTAGACGGAAGGATTAATTTTACACTATCATAAAGTCGAAGGACTAATTTGATAAAGACCAAAAGCATTAGGACCAATTTTATATTTAACCCTTATTTATAACATTACAACGGAATTGAACACCATATATATAATTTTTTTTTTTTTTTTACATGTCCACACAAGAGGGAAGAGGGGGATTCGAAGCAGTGACCTCCGCTTCATGAGACGTGGTTCCCAGCCAATTGAAACCACATATATAATTTAGATAATTATGTTGCTTAGTTTTGAAGCTTGACTTCGGTTTCTGCACCAGGAGGGGAACAATGCCCCGAACCTTCGACGGGGCAGGGATGTCTGCCGCCGTTCCCACCTGAAAGAATTCTAGGATCTCGAGATGGTCCACCTTGGTATCCCCCATATCCACCACCTGTGTATCCTCCATATCCGCCAGCAGGTTTTCCGCCAAATTCACCGTATTTGGTATCATCTACTCCATTGGCCTCTTTGGTGGCATCCACTGCACGGGCGAAGAAACATGGTACGTACGTAGTATGATGTAATTGTCTTTTATATATATATATATATATATATATTGTGACAATGTTGACATTAATTAAGACACATATGCACATAATGAAAAACACAAGTTATTAGCTAATGATCAAAAATTGTAACAAACATTTTTTTTTTTTATCAAGGTATCCCCTGGCCTTTTTATAGCTTTGATGTACCTCGTTCACTGAACGACTGATCCATTTTGTGGTAGTCGAACCTTCTGAGTACAAGGACCAACTGCTAAGACCAAGGACTAAGTTCTGTACTCCATGTGAACCGCTACTATCTGCATGGAGAGCTTGAAACACGGGTTATGACCGAGTGGCTAACCTCAAGAGAGAAGTAGCACCTAACAAGTCTCGAACTCATGACCTCATGAGTATCATACCCTAAAAACCCCAAGCCTTAACCACTAGGCCACCCCTTAGGGTTAGTTGTATCAAACTTATATGTATATATGCTGCCACAGAAAAACAAACATCAAATGCTGCCCGGTCTTTAGATCATGCTTACACCGATTCACGTACAATAATATTATACAATTCTGTGCTTCAATATATTACATGTTTCAGAAGTCCTACCAAAAATTAAAAAATAAAAAAAATTTACTTATTCTATTCGTAAGCAAACGCAGATATTTTAAGCTCGTGATGACAACACCTGATCATTGTAACACAGTAAAATTACGTTATGAGTGATTCCAACATATATACCTTTTCTCTGGTCAAAGGAAGTCTTAGCCAGGTCTCTCGCTGACACCTCCGAAGAGTCGAGAAGAACAATAGCTAACAAAAGACCTAGCAAAAGAAAGGCCTTGGAGTTGGAACCCATTTTTCTTAGCAAACAGAACTGTTAATCAAAGAAATTGTTGGAAAGTGATGACAAGATCAGCCTTTCCTTTCATTATTTGTAGGCCAAAATTAAAGAGATCGAGCACGTGAAAAAAGTTATGTGGAAGGCCCCACAATATTGTCGTTAGTTGTTGAGTTGTGTCCTTCATATCATGCAATCGTATTTTTATCACGTTTAAGTATTTGTATTCGCAACTTTATTACGGTTATTTTATGTAATTCGTACATGGGGTAATGTGTATTTTGAATTACTATATGAATATATATATATAAGATTAAATAATGCAGTTATTACTATATGCAAGCTTAAATAAATTAATATTTCACTTGTTATACAATTTACGATTATCAGCCATAAAATGTTATTGTCTCATAGAGTAATCAGAATTTAAATTACTTAAAGAAAAGTAAAAAAGTAAATGTAGTGAGGTATGGCTTTAATATTTTCACATAAACTTTGAGAGTATAAAAAGAACATAAAAAGATGGTATCTACCATTACTTTTTCTTAAAATACGACATCAAGTGCCCATAAAAAGTCAATTAACGAGTTAGTTAATTCCCTTTTTAATGCAATTCCAAAGCCACAATAATTTCTGGTAACCAAACACATTATTGTAAAAATGTGTGAAAGAAATTTATTTTGAATAAAAATTTCCTCCAAACTAGTCTAAAAGATATTTCTTCCTATCCATTCCAGTAAAATGCCAAATGTCCCCTTCCATACGAAAATTAAAAAGCACATGTTTTCTTTAAAATACTTTTACACCGTTCACTCCTTCATCCACTAACAACTCTAACGCTTTCTCACCCAATGTCTGATGAAATTTTGTGAAACGTACCCAAACATGCATGAAGAAGCCCAAGAGTGACGACAGCAACAAACCTTTCTGGTTTAGATTTTCTTGGCAGAGAAATGATGTTGTAGTGGGTCGGAGGAAAATCTGTCCATTTCTTTCAAATTTCATCATGAACTGCTTTTTTATTTTCTTCCATATTCCTTCAAGGTCTCTCAGCGTTCCACAAGTCTTTGGATGGAAAGAGAGACAAAATTGACGAATGATGACTCTGGAAATTTCAACCCCTCAAAGCGGAAAACGTGATCATGTAGAATTCAAAGTCTCATTATCATCCATATTCCATTCCCTAACTTCCTCAAATTTGTCTATTTTATTGGATTGAGATCAGGCCAATGCTTATAATGGCCTATGCAATAATTCTATTTTGACCGTTTATTTTTAAATGAATGGTTTTTTTTTTTATTTTTGGACATATCCACACAAAATGAAAGAGGGAGATTCGAACTAATGACCCCCGCTTCATGAATGGTTTATACTATGTCACGTACGTTGTTAAAGTAATAATTAAATGATTAAATTTATCTTTTCTTATCGGCTTAAATTTTTAGGCATAGATACTGTTAGTCTAAATTTCTTGCTTTTTTTATTATTATTTTATTTTTTTTATGCCTTAAATTCTACCGTTTAGTTTTGTTGGGCCTTGCCCTTTAGACTAAGCATCTATGGGGTAGTTAATTTACACTAACGCATAAAAGCCGGATCCCCTAATAGCCAATTAGCTACCTAATAGTCAATTAGTAATTGACTAGCTAGGAACCACCTCGGACGTTTCCTTTCCTACCTTGCCTTTTGAAAATATGAAAGACAACTCAACAACCAACCACACAATGTTGTCGGGCCTTCCAAATTAATTAATGGTTTCGCGTGCTCTCTTTAATATTAAACTATTAAAGAAAAGAAAGACTGATTTTATCATCATCCTCCAATATTTTCTTTGTTTAACGTACAGTTCTGTTTTCTAATAAGCAAAATGGGTTCCAAGGCTTTTCCTTTGCTAGGTCTTTTGCTGGCAGCCATTGTTCTTCTCATCATCTCTTCGGAGGTGGCAGCGAGGGACCTGGCTCAGACTTCCTAGCTTCGACCATAAAAATAGTAATGTTGTTCCGTGCTACTAATGTCCACGCAGTTTTCGTTTTGTGTGAACGTAACAATGATAAATATTGGTGTCATATATTGTTCCATGCATGAGCTTAAAATATTACTGCGTTTGCTTAAAAACTGAATTCCTAAAGCATGCATGTTATTGAAGCACATAATTGTAAAATTTTATCCAAAGAGCAGAATATTTGATTTTTTTTTAAAAAAAATAAAATAAAATTGTGGCAGTATACTTGCAATTTGATCACCAATAACTTATGTTTTTCATCATGTGTACGTACGTGGCCATCAAAGAGTCCAATGCAGTATATGTCCGCCCCGGGCCCGGGGGCATTAGAAGTGGAATCGGCGGAAAACATTACTCGGTGGGGGCACGAGCTGCCTTAGATGCTGCCCATAATCTGGCGAAGCTACTTATGCAGAAACCGAAGCCTAGTCTCAAAACTATAGCAACATATTTATCTAAATTATGGTGCTCAATTCCCTTTTCCATTGGGATTATGTTTAATTCCCTTTTCCAATTAAGATTTGTTTTCATTTTCGTTGTTAAATTAAGAGGTACCTATTGTATATAAAGGCCTCTAATCTTTATTATTTGGCAATCAAGTTTTAAAATTAAATATCAATTAAATTTAAGTTATTCGAAGTTATTTCTCTGTTTGTTTATTTGGGGCAATTAAGGTCTTTCTCTTCTCTATTTGTTAATTTATCTTTTCCTGAATTCCCTTTTTAATATTCAATTCTTAGTTATAACATTATAAATAAGTGCTAACTAAATACATAATTGTTGTCGACAGTGGTTTTACTAGTGTTTATCAGAATAGTCTCTTAAACTTTGTAAGTGTAAAATTAATCCTTCTGTCTACTTTTGTTAGTGGACTGTTTGCCTCGTGTAAAAAAGAAAAAATCCAATTAGGTCATCATCATCTGGCTCCACGTAAGCCTATGATGTCATCCTCGACACATCCTTATAAACTAAACGAATTCAAAATCAAGAGATTAGCATCTTCTCAAATTATTTATTCAAAGTTGAGAGAATTCGGTACTACAAAAAAACCAGTGTTTACTGATAATGGTTTACCAAATAAGCTATCTCTAATTTCCTTCCCATTGCGTAGTGAAAACAGAGAGCTTTGTGGATTGATTGAACGCGCCAATTAACTCAACGTGCCAATTAACTCTGGTGGATCCTAAGTCCTGTGATTTTATCAGATTAATCAAAGAAACAGCAGAGTAGGAAATTAAAAGTCCAAGGCTGTTCTTAGTCAATTAGACTTTTCCTACCCTGCTTTTAGAAAATATGAAACACTACTCAACAACCAACTACCATATTATGGGCCATCCAAATTAATGAATTTGCGCGAGCTCTTTAATGTTGGCCTATAAATAGAGAAAATAAAGACTGATTTTATCATCATCCTCATTCCTCCAATATTTTCTTTGTTTCACAGTTCTGTTTTCTAATAAGAAAAATGGGTTCAAAGGCTTTTCCTTTGCTAGGTCTTTTGTTGGCAGCCATTGTTCTTCTCATCATCGCTTCGGAGGTGGCAGCGAGGGACCTGGCTCAGACTTACTCTAACCAGGAAAATGGTATACCGCGCGTTGTTCCGTATGTGCTACTGATTTCCACGCAGTTTTCGTTTTGCGTAAACGTAACAATGATAAATGGTGTCATATATTGTTCCATGAGCTTAAAAAAACTGCGTTTCCTTACAAATAGAATTCCTGAAGCATGCATGTTATTGAAGCACAGATTTGTAAAGTGTTATCTGAAGATCGAGCAGCATTTGATGTTTGTTTATTTTAAACAAAAAACAAAACAAAATAAATTTGTGACAGTATACTTACAATTTGATCACTAATAACTTGTGTTTTCATGATCATGTGTGTTAATCAATGTCAATAATATCACAATAAGACAATTATATATATCGTACTAACATCTTTCTTCGCACTTTCAGTGGAGGCCACCAAAGAGTCCAATTATGGAGTAGATGATTACAATTATTCCAATAGTGGACTTGGCGGAAAACATTCCTGCAAGAATGGTTGCTGTAATTATAACTATGAAAGTGGCGGGGGCTGCCGTAGATGCTGCCTTAATCTGGTGATGCTACTTTTGCAGAAACCGAAGCCAAGCCTTAAAACTAAAGCAACATATTTATCTAAAGTATGGTGTTCAATTCCGTTGTAACATGTCATGAGCCTGTTAATTTTATAATATTTTTATAACTGTTCCAAGAATAGTATTACTTTTTTTTATTATGCTAAGAAATGAATTATATTAAATTGCATCATATGATATGGTATACCGATACGAGCGGTACGACCATGGGTTTATTATACGGGCTTAACCCTATATGGTCACAGAGTTTGCTTTGATGTTATGATGGGCCTTGGATCCTATTATTGTTTTTGTGACTAGCGCACTTTACTTCAATAGGGGTTACAGTTATGGCTTTGATAGTAGTGTGGGCCACTCGAGATCGGACTCAGTCGGGCTGCTAGAATACGACCGTATGCGTACAATATCCGGACACTGTTATTGTATTACAGTCCCTCGGGATAGCGCTATAGAACCTTAGATTGTTTTGTAATTCTGCATACGAAACATGTATGGCAGTAGTTTTATTTATAGAAGAATCTGAAAGATCTAGATAATCGCTTGATGTGTTTTACATGAAACAAACTATCTATCTAATCTGAACATCTAACTCTAAAGTCCTAGTAGATTACATAGACAACTAGTCTAGACTTAATCTAAATAGAAGTCTAACTAGAAGAGTCTTTGTTTATCATAATCCTATTCGGCTAAAGATAATGCTATAGACTTGAATAAGGATTCTGATAAAGCTTTAGAGTTAAACAAAGACTCTTCTAGTTAGACTTCTATTTAGATTAACTCTAGACTAGTTGTGAATGTAATCTACTAGGACTCTAGAGTTAGACGTTCAAATTAGATAGATAGTTTGTTTCATGTAAAACACATCTAGCGATTATCTAGATGTTTCGGATTCTTCTATAAATACAACTACTGCCATACATGTTACGTATGCAGAATTACCAAACAATCTAAGGTTCTATATGGTATTAGAGCCTTTCATGACAAACGTCAATGGCTATCCCAACATTTGAAACCGATTCCACTCAAACCTCTAATCTGACTCCTATCTCCACCACCGTTGCTTCCCCTACAGCGTCAATACCTATTCAAAACGTTAGAAAAACTCACCCAAGAAAACTATATTCTCTAGCAATTTCTTATGGTTCCTTTTTTAGAAGGACAAAACTTGTTCGGCTATGTTGATGGAACTCTTCCACAGCCTCCCAAGCTCATCCCCGACAACACTTCAGGTCTTCTTGTTACCAATCCAGCCTATCTACCCTGGTATCATCAAGATCAAATGATTTTTAGCGCCATTATCTCCACCTTGTCTGTGGAAACATTACCTCATGTAATTGGTCTCTCTACATCATTTGGATCACCCTGGAGACTCTCTTTGCTGCTCAATCTCAATCTCGAATTCTACAACTCAAGCAGCAGCTCTCCAACCTAAAGAAAGACGCTCAATCTGTCTCAGCCTACTTTCAAAAAGCACAAGGCTTTGCAAATCTCCTGGTTGCCATTGGCAAGCCCATCGACAACTCAGAATTAATCTCCCACATCCTTGCTGGTCTGGGTGCCGACTACGACCCGCTTGTCACTTCGGTTACTACAAGACAAGACTCCATCCCTTTCACGGATCTTTATGGCTACATGTTGTCCTATAAGCAGCGCCTTGAGACCCACAAATCAGCCCTTGAACTGAACATCTCCATAGCAAACACAGCTCAACGACAGAGCCCCTTCTATCGGAGGAACAATTGTGGAAACAACTTCGGCTATCGAAACTTCAATTTCTCTCTTGGCAGGGGGCGTGGCCATGGTCGAGGATCATCTCCGCAATACTCCTATGGCCCGGGACAGTCCCAATGTCCAATCTGTCAGGTATGTCACAAGCAAGGCCACACGGCTGCAACCTGCTAATTTCAGTTCCATCAAGGATATCAGGCAGAAAATCCAACACTGATTGCCAACCTGGCTTCTGCCCCTTCTGCATCAGATCCACAATGGTATCATGACATCGGTTCCAATGTTCATCTCACTAATGAACTCTCCAACCTCAACATGCAGGCTGAGGACTACACGTGTACTGATCAAATCCAAGTAGGCAATGGGCAAGGTTTGCATATCTCAAATTCTGGTCGTGGACTCTTACCCACCCCGTCACGTAATTTTCACTTATTTTCTCTCTTTCATGTTCCTCAAATACAGAAAAATCTTATCTCAGTTACTCAATTCACACGTGATAACCATGTCTTTATTGAATTTCATCCTACTTGTTTCTATGTTAAGGACCTTCGAACTCGTCAGCTCCTCCTTCAAGGCCCGAGTAAACTCGATCTTTATCCATGGCCATCATTTGCTGCCTCAACTTCCGATTCTCTTCCTGCCTTCATTGGTGAAAAGGTTTCTTTGAATAAGTGGCATCTTAGGCTTGGTCATCCTGCCTCGCCTATTGTCAACCAAGTTGTTCAATCCAAAAAGCTACCCGTGTCTCCATCAAAGTCTTCCTCCATTTGCTCTCCAAGTCAACAGGGCAAGAGTCATCGTTTTCATTTTAGCTATTTTCCTTCTATTTCCAATAAACCTCTTCAATTGTTGTTTCTTGATGTATGGGGCCCTACCTCCACAACCTCTGTAAACAACAACCGATTTTATTTAAGTGTGGTTGATGATTTTAGTAAATGTACTTGGCTTTTTCCTCTTGCTACCAAATTTGAAGTGTGTGCAACTTGTCTTCGTTTCAAACAACTTGTTGAAACATTCTTTAATACTAAATCAGATTTGTTCAAAGTGATAATGGTGGGGAATTTCGTCCACTTCAAACTGCACTCAATTCCATGGGATTCTCTTATCGCCTAAGCTGCCCTCATACTCATCATCAAATGGGAACCGTTGAACGAAAACATCGCCACATAGTTGAAACTGGTCTCTCTCTTCTTGCTACTGCCAGTGTTCCATTTACCTTTTGGGACACAGCCTTTGAAACAGCCACATATCTCATAAACCATCTTCCTTCCAAAGTAACAAAGAAAAAGTCCCCATATGAGTGTCTCTTTCACCTCACTCCAGATTACAAATACTTAAAAATATTTGGTTGTGAATGCTGGCCTTTCCTCTGTCCATATCAATCTTCAAAACTCTCCTTCTGATCCTTTTCCTGCGTGTTTATTGGCTATAGCAAAAACCACATTGGTTACAAATGTCTTCATATCCCATCCGGTAGAGTGTACATTGCAAGACATGTTGTCTTCAATGAAAACAGTTTTCCATTCTCAACTTCATCACCACACAGAGTCTCCTCTTCTCCTCAAACACCTTCGTCTTTATCGATTCCTTGTGTTCAGTCCTTACCTTCTCAAAATTCTGCATCCTGTCCAAATACACCAAGTTTTGCATCTCCAAATTCATCCACTTCTACATCTCCATCAACAACTACCACTACTCCTCCAAATCTTCAAACCATTGCTTCTTTTGACCCTTCCTCAAATTCTGAGTTAGCTTCTTCACTTGAACCACTGTCCGTCCTTCCAGCTCGAGTCCATGGCATGACCACACGGTCTCAGAATCAGATTTACAAACCTTACACATTTACTGATGGACGAGTGAAGTATCCACCTCCTCAAGCTCTTATTGCTTCCATAGCTGCAAATGAAGATGAACCCACTTGTTTTTCTCAAGCCAGCAAACATTCAGAATGGCGTACAACAATGAACACTGAATTTGATGCTCTTCTCAAAAATGGAACATGGTCTCTTGTTCCCTTCTCCCCATCCATGAACATAGTTGGATCAAAATGGGTCTTCAAAATTAAAAGGAAGGCAAATGGGGACATCGAACGGTACAAGGCTCGTCTAGTAGCCAAAGGGTTTCACCAACAACCTGAGATTGACTATGGTGAAACATATAGCCCAGTTGTTGAACTGATCACCATTTGCACTGTGCTTTCCATAACTGTTTTTGCAGGTTGGGAGATTCGGCAAGTAGATGTCAGTAATGCGTTCCTCCATGGTCATCTTCAAGAGACAGTGTATATGGCTCAACCTCCAGGATTTCAGCATCCTCAATATCCAACAGCTGTGTGCAAACTTCGCAAAGCTATATATGGCTTAAAACAGGCCCCATGTGCATGGTTTTCTCGGCTAAGTGCTCAGTTGATTGATCTGAAATTCACTAGTTCCAAATCAGATTCCTCCTTGTTCATTTACAAAGCTCACGGCATTACCATCTTTGTGCTCATATATGTTGATGACATTATAATTACAGGTTCACATTCAATGACAATCACTCAACTCATCAATGATCTTCACTCCTCTTTTGCACTCAAGGATCTCGGCCGACTCAATTTTTTCCTTGGTGTTGAAGCTACATGGCATCAAGATGGTCTTCATCTTTCACAACAAAGGTACATCAATGATCTTCTCACTAAGGCCAATATGTTGCTTGCAAAGCCGATTTCTACTCCTTTGTCTGCCTCCATCATACTTAGTAGATTTGAAGGTTCAACTATCACAAATCCAACCTTATACCGAAGCACAGTGGGATCCCTTCAATATCTATCTCTTACTCAACCTGATATTGCATATGCCGTCAATAAGGTCTCTCAATTTATGCAAGATCCTAGGGAATCACACTGGTCGGCAGTGAAGCGCATCTTGCGCTACTTAAAGTCTACCATCTCCTATTATTTCTACATCTACAAGAATTCTTCCAAGCAACTCACAGCTTACTCAGATTCAGATTGGGCAAGTTGTCCGGATGATAAAAGATCCACCTCCGGTTATTGTGTTTTACTTGGTAAGAATTTTCTATCATGGAGCTCAAAGAAGCAACCAACCGTTTCTCGCTCAAGTACTGAATCCGAGTACAAAGCGGTGGCCAATGCAGCAGCTAAATTAGCATGGATTCAGTCTTTACTCAGTGAACTTGGTGTTACTTCTCCACATTGACCAGTTCTACATTGTGACAATATTGGTGCCACATATCTCACGTCTAATCCTCTATATCATGCACGCACAAAACATATAGAGATTGATTATCATTTTGTCAGAAATATGGTTGCTAAGAAACTTCTTGATGTTTGCTTCATCTCTAGGAAAGATCAACTAACTAATGTTCTCACCAAGCCTCTTCCTGCTGT
Organism: Alnus rubra; assembly: GCA_028654335.1. Taxonomy (NCBI): domain Eukaryota; kingdom Viridiplantae; phylum Streptophyta; class Magnoliopsida; order Fagales; family Betulaceae; genus Alnus; species Alnus rubra. The sequence goes on from JAJPGS010001146.1 coordinate 22,655, forward strand.
CCGGTTTGGGATGCTATGATCCAACCTCAACGTGCATCGTCCCACGTCGAGTTTGAGGGGGCGTATTGGATCAGAATCCTATTCGGCTAAAGATAATGCTATAGACTTGAATAAGGGTTCTGATAAAGCTTTAGAGTTAAACAAAGACTCTTCTAGTTAGATTTCTATTTAGATTAACTCTAGACTAGTTGTGAATATAATCTACTAGGACTCTAGAATTAGACGTTCAGATTAGATAAATAGTTTGTTTCATGTAAAACACATCTAGCGATTATCTAGATGTTTCGGATTCTTCTATAAATACAACTACTGTCATACATGTTATGTATGTAGAATTATAAAACAATCTAAGGTTCTATATGTATAAATTTAATGATAGATTTAAAAATGAGATGTGTAGAAAATATAAAATACATTGCAATCAAATTTTTTGGAGGAGGTAGAAGCCACGTTAGGAAACTCATATATATATATATATATATATATATATATATTGATTTGAATTGAATGCTGAGAAGAATATGGAAAGTATTTAAAATGCATAAATTATATAAAAAGATTTTTATTTCTTTTCCAAATGCATGTATTTCTTATAGAATTTTAGTGACAATTCCTGTTACAATTGCTTATATAGAAAAAGGTTTTTAAAAATTAAAATTGATAAAATCTTATCTAAGATTAACAATGTCACAAAAAATATTAATTAAATTGATCATTAGCTATACTATCAATTAAAAAGAAGATGTTACAAAAACTTGAATATAAAAAATAAATTAGTAATTTTGTATCCCAAAAGGCAAGAATAATAATTCTTTAATAAAAATATAATATATATTAAAATAAACATTATTTAATTAATATTTAAATATAAAAAAAAAAATACCTCATTTAAATTTGTCGCTTTAAGCCTGAAACTTAATGGTGTCTTGCGTCTTCTATTTGTCTTCAAACTATGACAGCAAATAAATACATTTTTACTACGTAGAGTATTAATTTGTCTTTCTATATTGACAATTAATTAGGAACAAAAAGATCGATATGCTCTTTTGTGATTATATATATATATATATATATATGTATGTATGTATGAGCGTGCGCGTTTGCCACTACATTAACTTTTGAATTAAATACCGTTTTCCCTTCTAAACAACCACTCATTTACGTATTGCCCCAAATGAAATGCGTACTACCATTTACTTACACAGGCACAAGTCAAGGTCTTGTTTTCGTTACATTAATAAAGGAGCACACGCATGGTGTCCAATAATATATGGTATACATCGTTTCGTTGACATTAAAAGTCAAGGTCTAGGTAGAAGTACTCGTTGTTATAATATGGAGATCTATTTCTCTTCCTGATCATTCCTGTGCTTTATTTTTTGGTTCTTCTTTAGAAGGTTTTTGATTCAGTAAAAAGAAAAAAGAAAAAAAATGGATCCCCGGTTGGTGGAGGCAGTGCGAAAAGGAAACGTCATTGAACTGCAGAAATTACTTCAAGAGGACCACCTCGTACTTGAGAGAGGTTCAGTGGCAGTGTACCCTGAGACTGTCCTACACATTGCAGCCATGGGTGGGCAAACAGACCTTGTGAGGGAGCTACTGAAGCTTAAACCAGATTTTGCCACCAGACTGGACAAGGACGGGTTTAGCGCAATACACATAGCCTCCGCCAATGATTTTGTGGAAACAGTGAGAGAGCTACTGAAGTTTAGCCGTGAGCTTGCCCGTCTTAACAGCAGCGATGGAAGGACTTCCCTTCATTGTGCAGCTGTAACTGGGAGGCTTCATGTCATTAGGGAATTGCTCGGCTTTTATCCCGGCTGTATCGGAGACGTGACTCTAAGAGGCGAGACTGCGCTTCACCTAGCCGTGAAGTATAACCAATTTGAGGCCTTCAAAGCCATGTTTGATATGCTCAGGCAGCTTAACATACACGAAATTCTGAGTGCTGGGGATGAAGATGGCAACACTGTCTTACACCTTGCAGTTGCTAGGAAGCAGAGTCAGGTACGTAAATAATGCCATCTCACTCTACACGCGATGTTGCTTTATCAGCAAAGGAACATAAATCCGTGAATTATTAATCTGCTGAGTTAAAATGATTGGCATCAGCTTATTCATAACCTGTCTTTGTTTAGTATAATTTATACAAACTTCATTCAACGTTAGTTACATTAATATCTCTACTAGTATACGTTCTTAGTTACAATCTAATAATTTCCGATCCTCTGAACTGTGAGGGGTTGGGCTGTTGGTACGTAGTTTGCTATTTTGTTCGAGTCTATAAATTAATTATTCGTAAAAGAAAGAAAGAAAAAAAAAATTATATATATATATATATTTAATGCTTTTACTATCTACAATACTTGTTACAGACAGTGAAATTGCTACTTGGTGGTGATGGTAGCCAACAAGAAGCAGCCGGTGTGAATGTGACCAACAAGAGTCGCTTCACTGCTTTGGATGTGTCTGATGTCGTACTCGTACAGGAAATGGTGGGTGAACCCACTAATTTCATGGTCAGGGATTTGCTTCTGCGCGCAGGAGCCTTAAGAGGGTCAGAAGTTGAAGACTTTGACACTTATGCTCAAGTTCATCACAAGCAGATCTCGGTGACGGCTCTGCCTCCCCAGACTCTCTGGCAGTTCTTATTACATGATATTTCACTTCTAAACCCTTGGAGAATTTGGAAAACGTTAACAGAGGAAGTGAAAAAGTCACCATCACAAACTCAAAATGCTTTGCTGGTTGTGGCTGTACTTATCGCAACTATAACCTACCAAGCCATACTAAGTCCTCCCAATGGCTTTTATAGCGGCACAGATTACTCTGCTGCTAAAATATCAGACAATTTACAAGAATTCATTCCATTCATGGTTCCCACTTCTATTGGGTTTTTTGCATCGCTTGCCGTGATTATTTTGGTTATGGATGGGTTTCCACTCAAAGCATTGTTGGGGATCGCTGTGCGTTGCATGGCTGCAAGTTATATTTGCGGGCTTTTGTTGATTGGACCTACTGGTTTAAATGCTTCTCATTGGGCAATGACAATAATAGGAATAATGGTCTTCATGGACTTATTTCGCTTCGGCTACTGGTTAGTCAAGAGATGGTCCAAAGAAATTAGAAACAGAAGAAGAATGTAATTAATGACGTCCGAGAACCTTTTGTGTGCTTTCACTTTCACTTTGCTATTTTCTATTTCTTAGCTAAGTAGCTATAGACTATGTTATGTTAGGGAATAAGTTTATGCAGCAAGTCATCAAGCTATGTCATTCACGTCAACCTGCACAGCAAGTCAAATCTCTACAGCAAGGATTGATAACTTGCTGTAGAGATTTATTCTCTAACATGTTAGACTTGTTGGATGGTTATTTTCAGTATCGTATTTAAAAATTAAACTGTGAAATTAATCATTTTTCTTTAAAAAGCCCTAACAGAAGAAAACCCTAAAAGAAGTGAGAGAGAGAGAGAGAGAGAGAGGAGAAGAAGTTGGAGATGTCATCGACGGTTTTCAAAAGTTTCTTTAAATAAAAGAAATTAAGATAATTGTTCCGACATTCGAAGTCAATTGAAAGACTTTAAAACATTGCATAAAAACGTGTGTTTTGATTGAAATACTTATGGTCCGTTTGGGTGTTGAATCCGAATATTATTCGAATTCACTGTGCAAATTACGAGGTTTGACTTTGTGAGATAAAATTTGAAAAAATTTGAAATTTTTTGAAAAAGTTGAATAAAATATAATTTGTTTTTGAAAAAAGTTGAATATTATTCTAAATATTATTCAAAACAAACACACCATTAAACACACAATTTTACTTAAAAGTAGATACTTAGCAGCAGGGTTGTATATATCGATGCAAATGTGGTTATAGGCAATATCCACATCTGTATATATTATGTGATTACTAATCGCTATCTGTATTTGATCAAGTAATGAACCTTCTGGACTTATTTTTATCTTTTGGGGCTCTATTATGGCTTATTTTTTAAACGATTTTAAAATTATTTTGGTCATATGTTTTAGTGTTTTGGGCATGTTTTGATTTTTCTTTTTTAAGTCGTAGCATTTTAGATGAAATCCATATCTAGATTCCATTGGCCCCTTGAAGCTAGTGCCGAAGTTGTTCTTTCTTTACAAAATTACCATCATCAAATATCTAGGGTCATAACAATGATCTTCCTTACCCCTTGAAAATGAAAACAAAAACCCCAATTGGAAAATGCATAGGTTGCGGCTGTTCGAGGAATGAAGGATAGGAGGTTCAAATTTGAGAAAATTTGGACAAGGTAATTGTGAGAGACCACTTATAGCCTCACCTAACTAAATAAAAATTGGGCTGTCTAACCACTTATTCTGTCAGATGTCTTATAAGTAATCTCTTACAATCATCTGTCCAAATTTTTTCAAATTCGAGTAAATAATTTGAGAGGAGACTAATCTCTCGATTTTGGCTTTGTTTAGTTTATAGGAATGTATCAAGGATGACATCACATGCTTACGTGGAGCCAAATGACCAAATGGAAAACTGATTTGACAGTATTTAATAACATGACAATATTTAATTATGTGGAGATGGTACATGTACGTAACACAATGTGATTGAACTAATTGGATTTTTTTTTACATGTGGCAAACCACCCACTAACAAAAGTAGAGAGAAGGATTAATTTGACACTGTCAGAAAGTTGAGGAGACTATTCTGATAAACACTAAAACCACCGACACCAATTATGTGTTTAGCACTTATTTATAACATTACAACCGTACCGAATTAATTAAGCACCATAATTTAGATGAATATGTTGCTTTAATAAGTTTTGAGGCTTAGCTTCGGTTTCTGCATCGATAAGTAGGTTCACCAGATTAAGGGCAGCATCTACGGCAGCCCCCGCCACTTTCATAGTTATAATTACAACAACCATTCTCGCAGGAATGTTTTCCGCCAAGTCCACTGTGGTAGTCAAATTCATAGTCTCGTGCATCATCTCCATCATTGGACTCTTTGGTGGCCTCCACTGAAAGTGCGAATTAGAAACATGTTAGTACGATATATATAATTGTCTGATTGTGATACTATTGACATTAAATTGTAAGTTATTAGTGATCAAATTGTAAGTATACTGCCAGAATATTAAAAACAAACAAACAAACAAATATCAAAAGCTGCTCTTTAGATAACATTTTACAATTCTGTGCTTCAATAACATCCATGCTTCAGGAATTCTATTTGTAAGGAAACGCAGTTATTTTAAGCTCATGCATGGAACAATATATGACACCAATATTTATCATTGTTACGTTCACGCAAAACGAAAACTGCGTGGAAATTTATAGCACGGAACAACGGTACTAAGGCAGCAAAATGTAGATCCCAACGCACCATTTTTCGGGTAGAAGGAAGTCTGAGCCAGGTCCTTCGCTGCCACCTCCGAAGAGATGAGGAGAAGAACAATGACTGCCAACAAAAGACCTAGCAAAGGAAAAGCCTTGGATCCCATTTTTCTTACTAGAAAACAGAACTGTTGAACAAAGAAAATATTGGAGGAACGAGGATGATGATAAAATCAGTCTTTCTTTACTTTATTTATAGGCCAACATTAAAGAGAGCGCGAGAAATTATTAATTTGGAAAAGTCTAATATCTTTTTTTTTTATTAATTATTTTGATCATCTCCAACGAATAAACTATCTGCACATGCATCATCTTGATATTTTCTCTGGATAAAAAATTTGATACCCCTAACATTTCTCAAGTCGAATTGAGTTGAAACCAACCCGGATTTTTCCTACTCTGCGCGCTGTTTGTTTGATTGATCTCATAAAATCACAGGACTTAGGATCCACCTGAGTTGGCCACGTTCAATCAATCCACAAAGCTCTCTTCTTTCACTACGAAGTGGGAAGGAAAGAGATATCTTATTTGGTCAACCATTATAATTTTTTTTTTTAAAAAAAAAAATTGTTTTTCTTTGTCCACCGTATTTGGCATCATCTATTCCATTGGAGTACTCTTTGGTGGCCTCCACTGTCACAAAATAAAACATGTTATTGTGATAACATTGACATTAATTAACGCACATCATGACAAACAAGTTACTAGCTAGTGACCAAATTGTAATTATTAGTGATCCACTAGAGTTGGCCGGCCACGCGAGTTCTTTTTTTCTTTTCTTTTCTTTTTTATATTGGTAGTTGGACACGTTGAATCAACCACAAAGTTAGGAGTGTAAACGACACTACAAAAAAAAACCCATTTCTAGACGGTTTTTTTTAGACGGTTTTTAAAACCGTCTAGAAAACAAAATTTGCAGACGATTTTTTTTAAAACCATTTGTAAAAAATTTATTATAGACGATTTTTACTAAACAGTCTGGAAATTTTCATTTCTAGACGGTTTTGTAAAAACTGTTTATAAATTTATAGATGGTTTTGAAAAAAACTGTCTGTAAATATTATTCCCAAAAACCGTCCATAAAATTCCATACGGTTTTTATAAAACTGTCTATAAATTTAGAGACGGTTTTTACCAAACCGTCCATAAAATTTAAGTTCTAGACGGTTTCAAAAAAAACCGTCTGGAAATATTTTTCTCACGCCATGTCATCAATCAGCGTGATGCCTCCAAATTTCACTACATCCATCTGATTTTTTTCCCTACAAAAATCACAACCGTCCATTAATTCTTTTGACAACCAAAAACTTTCCCAGCCAAACTAAAATAAATAAAAAGGAATATATATGGCCTGGCCGGAGGTACGTAGCTAGATCGACGAATCTCGCCTATCAATGCCGCCGCCGACAACGACGTCTCCGAGCTCTCCGGTGGTGTCCACTACAACCACCGGCCAAGAGAGACGAAGATGAGGAGGTCCAATCCGCCAAGGGAGACGAAGATGAGGAGGTCCGATCCGCCATGAGAGACGAAGATGAGCGTGTCCACTACCACCACCGCTTCCACACCTCCAATCCGAGACCGCGAGCTACTATACCAGACAGACATCTTCGATGATGACTCCCCGTCGTCGTCCCCCTTCGCTGAGCTTGAAATCGGACTGAGATGCGAAGCCTCCGAAACTCGCTGCCACTGAAATTGACCGAAGCCTGTAGAACTGAGCCACGAAGCCTCGACGCCGTCCTCTCCATCTTCGACCTCGCCAAGCCCGATTTGTTGCAACTAAGGCGGCATGGGGGGTTTGCTCACGCCTCAGATCAGGGAAAGACCTATTATCTTAATTAACATTTCTGGTAAATAAAAAAAAAAATTTAATTAATGATGTTAATATATATTAAAAAAGAAAAGAAATACATCTCGAAAAACAAAAAGGGGGGGGGGGGGTGGGGGGGGAAACCGTCCAGAATTGAATCTGGACGGTTTTGCCTAAACCATCCAAAAATTTATTTTGCCACTGTTTATCCTGGACAGTTTTAAACCGTCCACAATAAACCGTCTGGAATTGTTTCTAGACAGTTTTTTTTTTTCGATTTCTGAACGATTTAAAACCGTCTAGAATTTTTTGTGTTTTTTTTTTTTTTATATAGTGCAAGCTGAACTACTTGTGAGCTTATTCGAGATTGACTCAAATAAACTTGACTCGTGCTCGAATCGATTATTAAATGAGCTGTTCGTGAACACAAAATCAAACTCAACTATTAAACGATACAAACTAATATAAACTTGGCTCGACTAATGTTCGTGAATCCACTTATATAAGGATCAACATATATATATAACTTGTTAATATATAACTTATTTTTATAATAAAAAATATTAACAAACAATATATTATATGTAAGCATAAATTAAGTAACAAATAAAAATGGTTAGTATATATTAATTTGCTATAATTGTTTGGTTATATGTATATAAAATAGTAAAAGTGAATAATGACAGTTCAGATACTTAATCGTATAATTCATATTATATTATTTATGTAATATAATAATACTATATGATCATATAATAATATAACATTGTGGCATATGATATGTAATCACTATATCCAATGTTATTAGTATTATTATTAGGTATTTATGAATCGTTACATCACCGTCATCACGTGATCTAAGATCTAAGATTATATGATCATACAATAATAGTATTATCGTATGATCATATGATTCATATGATATTATAAGTATTATTAGGAGATAGTTAAGAATTAAAATAATTATGAGTTATAATGATTATATTTATCAATATTATCATAGATAAATTAAAATCTCATAAGTCAAGTAATATGACATGATTCATAATTCATATATATATATATATATATATATATTTCAAGCTATAAGTATAAATTATAGCACATAATGTCATATAAATAGTCAAATACAATGATTGAGTATTTAGATACTTAGATACACTGATTAAGTATGATGTAAGATTTTAAGTATCTAATAATTATTAATAATACTTAGATACAATGATTCGGTATATAGATTACATACATAAGTATGAATGCACATGAATTATATGATATAATGATGCTTTTGAAACTTAATCATATTATTCATATATAATGACAATGTAATTCATAAAATCCCAAATTAAGTTATTAGGATTCATTAAAAAAAAAATTAAGTTATTAGGATTAAAATTACCAATGTGTTAATTATAATCACAATTTAGGTATTATAATTAGAATTTAGATCATCTGATCTAACATTGTGTTATATATAACCATTAGATATGATCTAATGACTTTTTTTTAAAAAAAAAAAAGTATTCTCATTAGATATATAGGACCATATGAAAATATATTGACTAGTGTTACATTTTTTTTATAATTAAATAATTATGAATCGTTATATATAATATACTTCTACGTTATATCACATGATTCACATGATTTTAGATCAAATATCATATGATAATACTTTTTTGTTTGAAATCATATGATAATACTTAGATTATATAATACTATCATTATATTTATATCTATATTAACTTATTAATTATGTCATTATTAAGATTTGAATTGTTGTATCATAATATATGAAGTATTAAGATTAAATATTAAAATTAGAATCTTATAATTATAAAATATCTTGAAAAATGCAAATATGAGAATGGACTTGACCAAGTCCACATAATAAACCAAGATTTCTTCTTTCTCCTAAACTCTTAGTTGCATAATCTCTTTAAGACTTTAACTCTTGAATTTTTAAAATTTCAAAACAAAACCATGAGGGAAAGAAAATTTCCTTTAGTGAAACAATTTAAGATTACACTACAAAAAATCAGCGTTTTGTTAGTGTCGTTTTGCTCTTGAGTCGTTTTAACAAAACGACACTAACTTGAGTCATTTTCAACTAAAACGACTCAAAGTGGAGCCGTTTTAACAAAAATGACTCCATTTATAATTATTTTTATTTTTAATCGATTTCCTAAAACCCTACCGGTTATCAGATTGCGGTTATTTTCAGTTTCTCAATTATCCGAGGTTATATGATTAATGGTTATTAATTGGCGGTTGCACATGTACACCCCTACCCAGCCCTATCACTTTTAATAATATATCTATAACCCTAACCCTATATACAATATATAATATTAAATTAACCAAAATATGAGTCATTATATATATAAGTTATAATTATATTTAGTCTACATATATTGTATATGTATAAACCCATTTTGTATATATATATATATAACACTACATAAGTTGTATTTAGGACTGTAATTGAGACAAGCCGAGCTTTAAGATTTCAAGACTGGCTCGTTTATGAGTTGAGCTTAAATAGTCGATTTCGAACTAGAGCTGATCTATTAAATGTTTGTTCAAGCTCGGCTCGTTGAAAACGCAGGCGAGCTTAAGCTCGAGCTCGTTGAGAATGTCATTCGAGCCAAGCCAAGTTACTCGACAAGCTCAGCTTAATTAGACCTCGAACTAGGTTATTAAATTTTTCAATGTGTTATCAAAGCGAAGTTCAAGCCCGAGTTTGTTAACAACCTCTATGCATTTATTAATAACATAAATATGTAATATGTAACTATATAAGGCATATTATAAACTATAGTACATGACTATAGTCTATAATTTGAAATAAATTAACAATATGTTATTATATATAACCAGAGTTCATAAACTATGCAATGTGTATAATGGTGTAAGAAAGTAGTAAGTCTAATATATTCTATATAACTAAATAACTATAATATATATATATAACCCTTCATTCATAGTTTAAGTTATATAAAAATAATTGAGTAAAAATTAAAAATAATTTGAGTCATTTTTAAAACGAATCCAATTGGAGCCATTTTAAAATAAAATGACTCCAAATTTTTTTTTTGTCCAAACATATTTAGCGGGAGGGAGAAATTTTTTTCATCCAGCCAAAGCAGGAGGTTGAAATATTCAAAGACTAAATAGAGAGAGTCAGATCCAAAGAGATCCAAAGAGAGAGAGAGAGAGAGAAAGAGAGAGTCTGAGATCCAAAGAGAGACAAAGAGACGATCGAGAGAGAGAGAGAGAGGTATTTTTTTAGGGTTTTAGGTGATTGAAAGGGCCTACGGGCAAATGTTTCTTTAGATTCTTCGACACCAATGGCTCCTAAAGGTATTGGATTCGATTTATGCTTCTATTTTGGTCTCATTGTTTACATTTTCTTTCTGCTTCTTCTGTTTCTTGGTTGTTTTTCTTTGAATTGTTAGGTTGGTTGCCGAGAAAACTCTAGAGACCGAGAGAGTAAAAGTGTAGCACCCCAGATTTTAAACTTTGGAATATAGCGTCTTAAATAGGAATGTAAGACTTCAATATTTAGTGAATCAATTGGTGTATAATATTATTGCATAATATTTATTGCAAATAATATTATTGGTATATAATATTATTTAATGTAATATATATTTGGTATGCATTATGATAATTGTAATATTATAATATTATTAGTATTACAACATCATTATGTATAATAATATTATCAATGTAATAATATTATTGAGAAAATAATATTAATTACAAAACGAACTAGACTTAAAACGGGTTTAAAATTATACCCTAATGAGTTAGATTAAAATGGTAATGACCCATCCCTTTGGCCTGTCATCAAGAAGAGACCTTTTGGTAGAGCTGAAGAAATTCCTGAGGATGTTCCTTTGAGGAAGAAGTAGAACATCCCTTTGGCCGCCTCAGGTTTGAAGAGAACTCCTCCGAGGGTGTCCATGGCTGGAACAGACACCGAAGAGGGATCAGCGAGCTTTCGGGGTTTCGTTCCGGAAGTCTCCCCTACACAAGAAGCTGGCTCTACGCCCCCTTTTGTCTTTAGAGATGAGTCTGGCTCTGAGGCATCGTACCAGGGCCCAGATACTCCTCTTGAGGAAACCAATGCCAGAGCCTCCACAGTAACAAGTCCGGTGCCAGAGAGATCTGAAGAGGAGGGCGAACCGATACCTGAGGCCCATAACGTGCAAGTCACACGTCGAGTAAAGCACCTGGCAAGGAAAAAGAAATTTGGTGCCCGAGATCGTCTAGTCCAAATAATTTCAGAGGCTGAGCGGATGTGGGGTAAGCTGGTCATAAGGCCTTCTGATGCCGAGGAGGTACGGCAAGAGTCTGCCCCTTCGGGTGAAGAATCTGTTGAAGAGAGGGATGAGAATGTTAGCACCCCCCGAGATGAAGCTTTCGTCGAAGACTTTGTGGAAGAGGGAACTCCTCAGACTCCTTCATTAGAGCGTCCAGGAACTCCACCACCCCCCAGCTGTGACTGCGAAATGTGGCATGCCACCCCCCAAGAACCATGTACAGCTCCTGACCAAATCGAGCCCCAAATGGGAACACCCGAGAGGGTAAATACCGAAGAGCCAGGAAGTTTTCAGCAAGTGGGTGTTCAGGATACACCGGGTGCTGGTCTTGAAGTAAGGAGCGTGGACCAATCCGAAGTGAGCCAACATCTCGTAGAGCCTGAAGGATCTAGGGTCAATACCGAGGCCATCACTCCCGAGGCAGATCTACGTCCCAATGCTTCTGATAGGAATAGATCCCATACCGAGGCCAGCACTTCTAAATTAAGGCCTAATGAGTCTGAGGCAGTCCCGAATACGGAAGTCACTCCTTCTATGGGCCTTAGCTCTTCTTCTAGACTTTCAGCGGGCTTTGAAGTCTTGGGTAGAGGCCTTATTGGTCATCCAATGGAGGCCATAAAAAATCTAATCCCCGAAGGGTTCCTGGGAAATGCAGGGGTTTCCTCTCCCGAGAAAATTGCTCAAGGCATTCTTATTTCCCATTACCAGGTGAGTTTCCGAAAATAAATCTTTGTTTTAACCAATTTTTAGCACTTCATTCTAAATTTGCCTACCTTCCTCTTTATAGCTTCTGGTGAAGATGACAGCCCTCTGGCAAAGATATGAAAATCGTCAAGTGCAGCCTACTGCTCCAGCTCCCGAAGTGCAAACTCAACTCTCGAGCCTAGAGAAGGAAGTGGCAACTTTGAAAGCTCTACTTCAATCTAGAGATGAAGAGCTTGCTTCCCGGGACTTGATTATATCCGAGGAGTGCTCTGCCAATGCTCGTTTAAAAAAGGAAGTACTTGAAGCAAATGAGCGGTATACTCGCTCTGTTGCGAGTCTTTCTGCTGAACTTGATCATGCAGATCAACTAGCCTCTCGCCTTTCGGCCGTGTAGAACGAGTGCTCCGAAGCGTGCAAGAATGCCGAAAATGCCGAAGCAGAAAAGGAGAAGCTGAAGGCTGAAGTTGAAAGACTCGAGGCTGAAAGGGACAAAGCTGTTAAGGAGCAGGACCGTTCGGAGAGTCTTTTGATCAGGCTTAGAACTAGATATGACGCGGGCCATGCAAAACTAAAGCGCTATCTGAAGCAGCTAAGCTATGTGCCCTTCCTTCGGGACCAGAGCTGGGCTCGTGGATTCAACTGGGGGTTCGAAAACTTTCGAACTTTGGTGACGAACCCTAAATATAAGTTCGACCCCGAAACTGTTGGGCCGCAACTGGTAGGATTTCCTGACGAAGCAGTCCAAGAAATGGAAGAATTCAGTAAAGAATTCATGCCAGACGTTCCGAGTTGGGGTGTCGACACACCAGATCCCCGAGAGGATCCTTTTGAAGAAGCTGCAGGCTAAGGGTTGTTCTCGGGCCTGAATTTTTCCTTCTTTCTTTCTGAAATCTTTGTAACCTGTAAAAGACTTTATATATTATTGAAATGAAATCACTGACTTGAAATCTTAACCTTTCAATTTCCTCATCTCTGAATTTAGATGGTCCATACTCATAGCATCTGGAGACCCCCGAGCGAGGGGTTTCTTGTCTTGGTATCCTTTCCATAACTTTTTTGGGTTGTCCGAGGAAGGGACTTGGGCCGATTCTATCTTGAATGTTCTTGTCCTTCCGAAAACCTCCAATCTCACTGTGGTATCCTTTCCATAACCTTTTCGGGTCGTTCGAGGAAAGGATTTGGGCCAATTCTTAATCTTATCCCTTCGGAAACCCCCAATCGAGGGGTTTCTTCCCATTGAATCCTTTCCATGACTCTTTCGGGTTATCCGAGGAAAGGATTCAAGCGGATTCTTATCGGGATATTCTTAACCTTATCCTTCGGAAACTCCCAACCGGGAGGTTTCAACCCTTTGTATCCTTTCCATGACCCTTTCGGGTTGTCCGAGGAAAGGATTCGGGCGGATTCTTTTCTGGATATCCTTAGTCTTATCCTTCGGAAACCCCCAACTGGGAGGTTTCAACCCTTTGTATCCTTTTCATGACCCTTTTGGGTTGTTCGAGGAAAGGAATCGAGCGGATTCTAATCCTCATCCCTTCGGAAACCCCCAACCGAGGGGTTTCTTCCCATTGAATCCTTGCCATGACCCTTTCGGGTTGTTCGAGGAAAGGTTTCGAGCGGATTCTTTTCTGGATATCCTTAGTCTTATCCTTCGGAAACCCCCAACTGGGATGTTTCAACCCTTTGTATCCTTTTCGTGACCCTTTTGGGTTGTTCGAGGAAAGGAATCGGGCGGATTCTAATCCTCATCCCTTCGGAAGCCCCCAACCGAGGGGTTTCTTCCCATTGAATCCTTGCCATGACCCTTTCGGGTTGTTCGAGGAAAGGATTCGGGCAAATTCTTCCCTGAGCCCTGAGCATCCCCACCATAACTCTTTCGAGTCGTTCGAGGGGAGGAGTCGGGTGGATGTTGATGTAGCTTGATCATCTTTAGATAAGTTTGATGAAGAAGTGCTTTCATTCTGTCTCGGACTGCCGCTTTATTCTTAGTAGAGATCAATCGACACCTGGGGGCTGTCTGTTCTTCCTTGCTCTCGGTGTTGGACTAACTGAGAAGTTTCTTGCCTTGATATCCTTCCCATAACCTTTTCGGGTTGTTTGAGGAAAGGAATCGGGCATTCTTAGCGTTATACCTTTAGTAACCCCTAACCGAGGGGTTTCTCCCATTGCATCCTTTCCATGACCCTTTCGGGTTGTCCGAGGAAAAGATGCAGGTGGATTTTTTTCTGGGTATCCCCTCATAACTCTTTCGAGTCGTTCGAGGGGGGAAGTCGGGCTATTTCTTAAACTTCTACAATTGTTGATATGAATTGGAAAGAGATCTTTTTTATTGAATATAAAATTGTGGAGAAAAAACAAAGAATTACATATAATATTTCTTCAAGTGCTCGGTGTTCCATGATCTTGGGAGTATCTTCCCTGTCTCAGTCATCAGGCGATAAGCCCCTTTCTGATGGCATCCTACTACCTTATAGGGGCCTTCCCATTTGGGTCCCATTTTGCCTTCCGTTGGATCTTTCGTCATTAAGCTCACTTTCCTGAGTACCCAATCTCTGAGCTGGAACTTTTTAGGGACCACCTGTTTATTGAAATACCGAGCTGTTCGATTCTGATACGCTGCCCATGTAACTTGAGCGTCGTCTCTTTTCTCCTACAAAATATCTAGATATACCTTGGCCTTTTCGTCGTTAAGCCCAGGATTGTAGTAAGCTACATGAAAGCTCGGAGATCCCACTTCGACTGGTATCACAGCCTCGGCCCCGTATGTAAGTGAGAATGGCGTCTCGCCTGTTGGAGTTCATCTTGTGGTTCAGTAAGACCAGAGCACCTCTGGACCATATTCAACCCATGCTCATTTTATCGAGCTTTTTCTTCAATGTCCTTACCAGGGTCTTGTTTGTCGCCTCTACCTGACCATTCATTGGATAAAGTACCGAGGCATAATAGTTTCGGATACGAAGTTCTGAACGCCACCTCCAAAATGGTATAGTTTCCGGTATGGTGATGTGTCGCCTAGTGATTCGCCTCCTCCCTTAATAAAACTACCTCGATCCCTGCAAAATAACAAACGACTAGTCGGGGGTGCCGACTACGCCCACTCCGATGCTTAAGTCAGTTCAAATCAATTTTCTGAAGAATATCTACAATCTCAAAAGCTCAGAGAGAATATATCTTTCATACTTGGCGTAGTGGTCTTATTTATAGGCTTGTAGTTGCAGTTCTACTGGGATTCTTGAAGCCCAGTTGAACTAGGAGTTTGAGTCCTAGTCTGTTCGAATCTTAACCTTATCTTCAGGAATTTGAATAAGGCGACAGAGTTCAAATTGGATAGCACTCCTGCCTCTTCAATCTTTAGTCCACGTTATTAGCAGTCATATCCCGTTGATTATGGGATAGAGGCTTATCCCTGGTCTTCCGGGATATTGGCCTTATCTTACTCTAAGACAATTGTAGTATACTTTTACCAACCCCCCGAGGTGATGATATCCGAGACATGTTCGCTCCGATCGGACTAGGAGATCTTGGAATATCATCGCATCGTAACAGGGTTGTAGAAAGTCCGAGATATTACCATACCGAGGCAATCTTTTTATACCGGGTTGTGATGAAAACTTCCTCCGAGGCGTAAATATCTGAGATATGTTACTCCGATCGGACTAGGAGATCTCGGGATATTTATTATCATTACTGAGTTCAATAGGACCGAGGTGTCATCATACCTAGACGATCTTCTTCTACTGGGTCGTAACAAATGTCCAAGATGTAGCACCGAGATGTTTCAAAATTAGGATCCACGTGTCCTCGGGGTTAATTTTATCCCCAACATATTTTATGCATATCTGTTTTGCTTTATTGTTGTGTGGCTTGTTCTGCACTGACTGTGAATTATTACAGTATTTTTATTTCTGTATGTTTGAGTCTTTCTCTGTCTTTTTGAGCACGCTCAAAGAACTGGTGTACAGTTACATTTGCAGATACTTTGAAACATGGATTTGGGAGTTCGTTAAAGAAACACATTAATCAAATGTTCTCAAGATTCCGAGAAACCATACAACGGAGGTAGCCCCGACTTGATCCGGTTCATCTCAGCCCGGACTTGATCAGATGTTCTCAAGATTCCGAGAAACCATACAACGGAGGTTGCCCCGACTTGATCCGGTTCATCTCAGCCCGAACGGAGGTAGCCCCGACTTGATCCGGTTCATCTCAGCCCGGACAGACATATGAGAGATCGTGTACTGGTTAGGCTCTGTAGGGCGCAAAATGGTCCCAAGCACGGGGTGAAGAAGTCTAGTGTCTCCGACGATGTACTTGAGCACCGGGTTGTCGTGAACCCTCAAGCCCTTCAGGCTGCCGTGGAGACTAGGGGGTGGCAGCACCGCATGAGCAGTGGAGGACGGAAGGCTGATAAAACCCGAGGGTGGCCATGATGGGCTCAAGCTCATCATGGGTCATGGTGGGTTCGAAGGTTCTGATGAAGACAAATGAACCACATCACAGGTTTCTTTCTCAAAGAATCGCAAATATTCTCTATGGCTAGCTAGCTTCCATGGAAAAGAAGGCAATCCGCTCGTCTTCATCAAATATGAGTTCTCTGTAGCTAGAGACGATGAAAAACGACGAGAAAATTATGGTGTTTTTACACCAATCGTTGTTAATGGACACAGATGTACATGATTATGTATGTGTATATATATACTTGTCTTCTTGTATAATGTCAATAAAGGAACCCAGTTGGATTTTCCTTTGAAATTTCAATCTTTTACGCTCGGTGAAACAATCTGACTTTCCAGCTGAACAAAATCAAAGCCGGCTCTCACCTGATCTACGGTTTCAAGCACAGATATAAGCTCCAAAGGACTAAAGGGCTAAAGGTCGTTGCTGTGAACCTGGATCCTAGAGCCGAACGGTTCCGAGACGTGCAAAGAGCATTCTCTAGAAAAGAACCGAGTCAATGACGTCAACAGCTTTGGCACAATCGCCAAGCACAAATTTGATCGATGGAAACCATTGCAGATGTCTCCGGTTCAGCCGACACAAAGGCTCGTACCACCATCTCACAAAAGAAGACTCCGGTTAAATCCTAATCTGTGTTGGGCTTCTGCCTCCCTAGCGAAGAAGTTGTTGGGCTTGTCGCACGCTGTCTCGATCTAGTTTTGTAGTGGTAATCCAAACCGATTATAGAGAAGTGCCAAATGGGACTCCAGTCAGTTTTGAACTCAAGAAGCAACACGTGATCCTGTGCCCACAAGCCACAGTTGAGAGAAGAAAAACAAATCGCAACTTAGTCTAAGTTAAAGTGTTCTGAAAAGGCTGCCATTAATTACTGCCATCACATGGTGTGGTGATTTCCCAATTGCCAGCTGGAACAATATTGGGGAATCTCTCGGTTCTATTTCAAGTCACAAGTCAAAAAAATCCGTAGCTGTGAAAATCCGAGCCAAGGATCCAATCCAATCCAAAGGTAAAATCCGAGCCAAGGATAAACTTCGAGGCGAGGATAAGTTTCGAGCTGTGTAAACATTCCGAACCAAGGGCCCAATTTTCCCGAAGGTCCAATTTCCCGAAGGCTCAAATTTGACTGAGGGTCTAATTTCCCGAGGGTCCAATCTGATAGCACATTTCAAAGGTCTCTTCCTAGAAGTCCCAATGCACAACTTTATCAGAATATTAAGATAAGTTCACTCTTTGCATTTTCGTTTATGCTAGCCTACTCATAAATTTTTAGATAGTCAAATATATCTCATGCACTGATCGGTGAAATTTAAAATTAACTTCTCACCGTAACACATAAAAATGATTACACATCAAGTTTAAAAATCGGGGGGTATCTGTTAGGGAAATTATCATCCCCTAGGCAAATGGGCCTATACCCGAACCAAGGCCCAGTTGATATTGCTGGCCCAACTTGACCCGCTCAGTCACTAAGGCTTAACAGAGTCTTATAACACCTTGAAGGCTTTGGAACACATGGAATAAATACATTATCCCATGAGGAGTAAGTGTCCCACTCTCCCACTATCCCACTCAACCTCTATCTCATCCCACTAAGGGTCCCACTCAGCCATGACATGAAGGTAGAACAATGCAGTTGAGAATTATGTGGTTATAAATAGGCTGCTACCCCAGGTACAAAATACACTTTGAATATGTACTGAAAATATACTAAACTCTCGACTCTCAATACTCTCCAAAATGGCCCACTGACTTAGGCATCGGAGAGGGGACATCAGGAGACCCCCCTCTGACGCATCTGTTTGCTCTTCCTTGCAGATTACGAAGAACACGGCGAATCAAAGATCCACACGTCACTAGACTGAAAACTATTCTAAACTTGGGGGGTGCCCACAAACTATTCCTTCGGTAGTACAAAAAAAATATCCTAAACTTTCATACTTAGCTAAAATCAGCTAAGCATAAAAGTTGGGGGCTACCAACCCGGTGAAAAATAAAACTGAATATGAAGACTATAAGTAGCATGATTGAATCTTAGTGCAATTTTGCATACTTTGCATTAATAAATTGTTAATTGCTAGATTCTGCTGCATAAATGCATAGCTATGTGCCTTTTAAACACAGGAGAAACTAATATTTCATACCAGATGTCTCTATCTAGCGAGATCGGAAAATTCTGAAAAAATACCCATGCTTTGTCAAGCTTCTCCTACGCAAGTCTTCCTTGGCTACAGAAGTCAAGAGCTCGTCAAGAGGGCTCATCGAGAGAATTTTGATGGCAACCAACTAAAGATTATTCTTTGGAAGACAGTTGGCTTCCAGAAGACCCTGTGTTGCATACTAAAACGCAAAAAGCCATCACAACAAACTTATATGACTCGGATCACGTTGAGGGGATTCGAGCCAGCCGAGACTTGAATCACGTTGAAGGGATTCAAGTCGGAGAAACTTATATGACTCGAATCACGTTGAGGGGATTCGAGCCAGCCGAGACTCGAATCACGTTGAGGGGATTTGAGCCAGTCGAGACTTGAATCACGTTGAGGGGATTCAAGTCGGAGAAACTTATATGACTCGAATCACGTTGAGGGGATTCGAGCTAGCCGAGACTTGAATCACGTTGAGGGGATTCAAGTCGGAGAAACTTATATGACTCAAATCACGTTGAGGGGATTCGAGCCAGTCGAGACTCGAATCACGTTGAGAGGATTCGAGCCAGCCGAGACATGAATCACGTTGAGGGGATTCAAGTCGGAGAAACTTATATGACTTGAATCACGTTGAGGGGATTCAAGCTAGCCGAGACTTGAATCACGTTGAGGGGATTCAAGTCGGAGAAACTTATATGACTCGAATCACGTTGAGGGGATTCGAGCCAGCCGAGACTTGAATTACGTTGAGGGGATTCAGGCCGGAGAAACTTATATGACTCGAATCATGTTGAGGGGATTCGAGCCAGCCGAGACTTGAATCACGTTGAGGGGATTCGAGCACTATAATCTCATCCTGCCTTGAGATTACTTGGCACGATTTGAGCATAAAAAGGCCTCGGGACGAGTTGATCCCCCATAAGCCTCAGGCGACCATAAGCCCCGAGCCGCTGTAAGCCTCAGACCCACTAAAGCCTCAACACCAGTCCGAGCATCCAAAGCCTCAGCCAATGCTCCAAACATCATCAAACGCCAACAACCACAGTTGCTTGGAAATCAGCCTATCAACTCAGGTATGCAAACTAATCATTATTCGATACATATATACATCTGTTCTAATAGATTTCAGGGATCCAGCTTCGGCAAAAGTCATCAAAACAAAACAAATAGGGAGACAACCCCTACAAAAGAAAATGTCTCCGAGACAAAAAAAAATTTCGAGACTAAAGAAGTCTCTAAGACGAAAAATTTTCCTAGTTTGAAAAAGTCTCCGAGACAAAAAAATTTCCTAGACTGAAAATGTCTCTGAGACAAAAAATTTCGAGACTAAAAAAATCTCCGCGACAAAAAATTTTTCGAGACTAAAAAACTCTCTAAGATGAAAAATTTTCCAAGTATGAAAATGTCTCCGAGACAAAAAAAATTTCGAGACTAAAAAAGTCTTCGAGATGAAAAATTTTCCAAGTCTGAAAATGTCTCCAAGACAAAAAAATTTCCGAGACTAAGAAAGTCTCCAAGATGAAAAATTTTCCAAGTTTGAAAATGTCTCCGAGACAAAATTTTCCGAGACTAAAAAAGTCTCCGAGATGAAAAATTTTCCAAGTCTGAAAATGTCTCCGAGACAAAAAAATTTCCGAGACTAAAAAAGTCTCCGAGATGAAAAATTTTCCAAAAAAAACAAAATTCTCCAAGACAAAAAATTTTCCGAGACTAAAGAAGTCTCCGAGACGAAAAATTTTCCAAGTTTGAAAAAGTCTCCGAGTCAAAAAATTTTCCTAGTCTGAAAATGTCTCCAAGACAAAAAAAATTTCTGAGACTAAAAAAGTCTCTAAGATGAAAATTTTTCCAAGTCTAAAAATGTCTCCGAGACTAAAAAAGTCTCCGAGATGAAAAATTTTCCAAGTCTGAAAATGTCTCCAAGACAAAAAAAAATTCGAGACTAAAAAAGTCTTCGAGATGAAAAATTTTCCAAGTCTGAAAATGTCTCCGAGACAAAAAAATTTCCGAGACTAAAAATGTTTTCGAGACAAAAAAAAATTACCAAGACTAAAAAAGTCTCCGAGATGAAAAAATTTTCAAGACTAAAAAAGTCTCCAAGTCAAAAAATTTCCGAGACTAAAGAAGTCTCCGAGACGAAAAATTTTCCAAGTTTGAAAAAGTCTCCGAGTCAAAAAATTTTCCTACTCTGAAAATGTCTCCTCGACAAAAAATTTTATGAGACTATAAAAGTCTCCGAGATGAAAAATTTTCCAAGTCTGAAAATGTCTCCGAGACAAAAAAATTTCCGAGACTAAAAATGTCTTCGAGACAAAAAATTTTCCGAGACTAAAAAAGTCTCCGAGACAAAAAAAATTTCCTAGTCTGAAAATGTCTCCGAGACAAAAAAATTTCGAGACTAAAAAAGTCTCCGAGATAAAAACTTTTCCGAGACTGAAAAAGTCTCCAAGACAAAAAATTTTCCAAGTTTGAAAATGTCTCCGATACTAAAAATTTTCCGAGACTGAAAAAGTCTCCGAGACCAAAAATTTTCCAAGTCTGAAAATGTCTCCGAGACAAAAAAAAATTTCCGAGACAAAAAAATTCCGAGACGAAAAATTTTCCAAGTTTGAAAAAGTCTCCTAGACAAAAAAAAAAATTCTGAGACTAAAAAGGTTTCCGAGACAAAAAGTTTTCCAAGTTTGAAAAAGTCTCCGAGACAAATTTTTTTCCAAATCTAAGCAAAACTCTGAGACAAAACAGGAACTTTTCCGGGATGGAAATAAAATTCCGAGACAAAAATATCCCGAGGCCGAGATAGCCCGCGTATCCCAAATAGAACATTGTCAAATGAAAAAGATTGCCATATTGACGCAGCTAGGAAATCTTCCGATTTGTCAGTGGCGAGTGAAAGGCTTCAACTGGGAACAGCTTCGAGCATTCAAAATTACTACCATATGCAAAATGTCACAAGCACAAGGGGGTAAAAGCTATGCCGCTTACTAGACACTCCGACAACCATGGTCTCCACAATCGTCTGACCATCAACATTGAATCCTCATTATCAACACACAAAAATAGCCCCATCTGCAAGTACAAAAGAAGATTCCCAATGCCCGACCAGTTGGACAAATCAACCAATGGGAATCGGGGGGTATCTGTTAGGGAAATTATCATCCCCTAGGCAAATGGGCCTATACCCGAACCAAGGCCCAGTTGATATTGCTGGCCCAACTTGACCCGCTCAGTCACTAAGGCTTAACAGAGTCTTATAACACCTTGAAGGCTTTGGAACAAATGGAATAAATACATTATCCCATGAGGAGTAAGTGTCCCACTCTCCCACTCAACCTCTATCTCATCCCACTCAGCCATGACATGAAGGTGGAACAATGCGGTTAAGAATTATGTGCTTATAAATAGGCTGCTACCCCAAGTACAAAATACACTCTGAATATGTACTGAAAATATACTAAACTCTCAACTCTCAATACTCTCCAAAATGGCCCACTGACTTAGGCATCCGAGAGGGGACGTCGGGAGACCCCCCCTATTACGCATCTGTTTGCTCTTCCTTGCAGATTATGAAGAACACGGCGAATCAAAGATCCACACGTCACTAGACTGAAAACTGTTCTAACAGTTCCAATACTTTATGGTTATATTTTTCTGACTGGAAAAATATTAATATGTCTTTTCATTTGAGTGTTTCTAATCCTATTATGGGAATTAAGGATATTATAGCTTAGGTCAAGTCCCTAAAGATTGAGAATTTTTAAGTCATTATTGGTCTATTTCATTTTTTGAATTCTCTCTTCTAAGTGTAGAACTTTATCTTGTAACACACATAAGGATAAATGGTTAATAAAGGAATTTCTAACCATGTGTGTTCAAGAAAATGAGAGAATCATTAAAGTGTTCACATTATTATTTAGGAAAAGAACAATAAATGCAATCATGTCCATCAATTAAAGCATTAGAATAAGGCGTCAATAAAGTATTATGGCAATCAAGATACCTATTTCTCTTGCAATAAAGAAAATTAATGGCATATAAAGAAATATTGCATGAAGTATGAGAAATGACTTAAAATAAAGATAAGCTCATATATATCTAGTATGTCGTGAATCTCTTTTAGTGACTCATTCAAATACGTTGTGGATTGATTATGGTTTAACAATCCACGTTGTCAACACAAATGCAGAGTCTTCTTAAAATGAATAACGTGTGTTTATAATTGGAGGTTGTTGGGATCTATAGGTTAATTTTAAAATTTATTTATAATTTTGACCTCAAAAATATTTTATATTCCATAATCTTTTAGAAATTTATTTTCTAGTTTAGTTTGTTAAAAATTTCAATTTTATTTTGAACTTGAAATTTTTCTTATTTTAAGTGGAATATTGGTTGGAGGTTTATTTAAAGTCTATTTAAAATTGACCTATGTCCCAACTTTTGAAATAAAATTATTTGTTTATTTCTGCATTTTGATGTTGACGTAAAGTAGAGTCCTTGAGAATTTAAAAATGCTCTTGTTATGGCTTTGGAGATTGAAATATATCTCCATACAGAAAATAAAAATCGGAAATTTACTGACTTTGGTACTTGTGTGGACTGCATAAGGGAAAGTATACCAAAAAGACCACTAAAGATGCCAAAGAGAGCATTTTGAGATTCTTGAGATCATGCACATTGAAAGGTGTTGACATTTATCGTACTCATTGCCTAAATGGTTAGAGATATTTTTATCTCTTTTAGTGATGACCATATAAGGTTTATGTATCTCTATCTTCTAAATGATAAGTCTGAGGTATTGAATGCTTTCAATACCTATAAGGAAGAAGAAGAGAAACAACATTAAGATCATAAGATCTAATATAGGCATTGAGTATTATGGTAGGTACACACAAAAGGGAAATAATTAGTAATACTAATCTTTTATTACCCTTATAGAGGAAAGCTTTGAAAACCGTTGTGTATATATTAAACAGGATTTCATCTAAGGTTGTCATTACGACACCTTTTAAACTATGAAATAGATGGAAGAAAGTTTAAATTATTTACACATATGGGGTTGCCTTGCTAAAGAGTGGATTTATAATCCTCGCCTAAGGAAATTAGATTCAAGGACAACCAGCGGATCTTTTATAGGCTATTTAGTAAACTCTAAGGGGTTTTAATGTTTTATTATCCTTCATATAATCCTAGAGTTGATTATAAAATTTCTAGAGGATGCGGAACCTAGTGGGAGTGCTCATCTACTCAAATTGGATTTTGAGGCAGCACTAGAGTTGGCCAAATCTCCTCCTCATAGAGGAAGATTGATTGTATTCAGGGAAAATATCTGATTTTCCTGAGCCACAATCAGTTCTAGAACAACCAACTCATACAGAACAGGTTCAAAATAAATATATTCTCCCATTGCAAAAATGCAGAGGAAGTAGAATTAAGAAAATCCTATAGAATAAGGAGATTAACAATTCTTAGTGATCATGTTGTATATCTCCCAGAGTATGATGTTGACATTGGACAAAAGATGATCAAAAATTGTTTTCACATGCTATGAGTGGAGAAAACTTCACATTGTGATTCAATGCCATGAAGTAAGAGATAAATCCATGGCTTAAAAGTCAAGCTAGACTCGTAGCCAATGGTTTTACTCATAAATAAGGCATTGATTATCATTAAGCATTCTCTCCAGTGTCTAAGAATGGTTCATCAAGATAATCATAGCATTAGTAACTCATTTTGACCTAGAGCTACATCAAATGGATATGAGAACAACTTTCCTGAATGGGGATCTCAAGTAAGAGATTTACATGAAACAATCAAAAGGTTTTATAAATAACAGTCAGAAAGTTTGCAAATTAAAGAATTCTATTTATGGGCTGTGACAGGTCTCTCATCGGTGATATATTTTTTACAAGGTTACTGCTTCATTGTTTATTGAAAACCTTGTTAATTAGTATATATACCTTAAGGTCAGTGGGAGTAAAGTAATCTTTCTAAACCCACATGTAGATATTGTTTTTGCAAGTAGTGATTTAGGTTTGCTACATAAAGTTCATTTCACAAAACTTTGAAATGAAGGATATGGGTGAAACCTCTTATGTCTTTTGACATAGAGATTCACAGAGACAAAGAATATTAACATTGTCTCGGAAAGCCTACATTGAAAAGGTTTTGGGAAGATTTAGAATGAAGGATTTGCACATTCAGTAGCAATTAAAAGGGATTAATTCAATACAGATCAATGTCTCAAAATGTATTGGAACAAGGGCAGATGAAAAAAGTCTTTTATAAGCGTTTGCATTATGCAACCTAGTGCAAACGTACTCTTGCACTAGATTTAACCATTGGACTGACAGTAAGAATACTGGGTCAATGAAGTGCTGCAAATAAAGTCTTGTAGTATACGCAAGGAACCAAGAAGTACAACTTAACCTAAAGATACACTTTCCATTTGGAGGTAGTTAGTTGTTCAGATTTGAGTTTTGCTAATTGGGTAGATAGTAGAAAGTCTACTTTAGGGTATATATTTTCTTATTGAGGGATATATCCTAGAGATGCAGTAAGCAGACTATAACTGCTATGTCTACCAAGAAAGCTAAAATTCTTACATGCGATGAATTTGGTACACAGGCATGATAGATGAGACATTTTGTTGAAAGTCTCAATATTGTCGATTTTTAACGTTAGACCATAAAGATACTCTACGGTAATTCTACTATAATCTTCTTTTATAAGAATAAAGAGTAGAAGTAGAAATAAATTGACATCAAATATCTTAGTACGAGATATAACATTAAGAGACATAAATGGTCTATTAAGTATATAAGTACTGAATTAATGATTGTGGATCTCATGACTTAAAGTTTACTGGTAAAGAAATTATAAAGTCATGCTGAGTATATAAGACTCATTAATTCATTTTTTTTTTTTGCTTGTTTTGTCTCTTTTTGGTCTATAGACATAAAGTTATTATAATAAAGATTTTGTGCACATTTGTTATTTTATCCATGAGGATAAATAAAGGTGGACCCGAATGACTTATAAGAAGTTCATTCATAAAGCTTGATTATCCATAAGGTACTCATGTAGGGAGTGTTTTATATTGTGATACATGGAAGGGGCGACCTAATTTGATAATGGTTTTACCGCCATGATTCATGCGAAACATTTCTTATCTGAGTGGGAGGATTCCATAAGTAATTGGCCAAAGTAAAGAGCCTAATACCATAAAGTTATGTGTCATAAAGGCCAAGTGGGATAATGTAAGATATTATTCCCTTATGTGGCCTTTATATCACATATTACGGTGTTTATTATATTTATTATGTTTTAATAAATAAATATATTATATGGTATTATGGTTATGATAATTTCTATTAATTTATATTAATTACCGTAATGGAATCGTTTAATTGATTTAAAATCAATTAATAATATTGTTTCCTTGATTGGAGGAACAATACGGTATTTACCATATTTGAAGGTCCCTGACTTAGCCTATAAATAAACAGCCCGTGTACACCATCAGTATGGCAATTTGGTCATAAGCATAGGTTAGAAGATCCCTCAGATAACTTTTTCTTATTCTTCAGATGGATCGTGGAAGCGCTTAAATAAAGATGACTAGAGGTAAACCTAGATTCTTGTCTTTTGTTTTTCCGCTGCGCATGTTTATTTGAACATAATATGTTTATATGTTCTAACATTTTGGTCTCAATCAACTCTTGACTATTGTTTTCATGTTTATTGATTTTCTGTGAAGAATGTGTATCCAATGAAGCAAGCTTTGCATGCATCCATGACAATATGACAATCATCATTGTTGAGAGAAATATTATATATTGAATCACACAAAATACTGTACATGAGAGGCCTATATATAGGCTAGTACATAAAGGACAAATATACAACGTAGCCCATGTGGGACAATGGGAATATAATCTAACACCCCCCCTCAAACTCAAGGTGGAGTGTAAGAGACCATCTTGAGGTTGGACACAAGATCGCGAAACCGCCCTGGAGGATGAGACTTT
This sequence comes from Alnus rubra, assembly GCA_028654335.1. NCBI lineage: Eukaryota > Viridiplantae > Streptophyta > Magnoliopsida > Fagales > Betulaceae > Alnus > Alnus rubra. The sequence continues at coordinate 49,525 of JAJPGS010001146.1, forward strand.
GTGAAGAGGTCCGCAAACTGATCATGAGACGTGACAGAATGAAGTTGTAGAGAGCCCTGAAGAAGGTGATGACGGACAAAGTGACAATCAATCTCAATATGTTTGGTCTGTTCATGAAAGACATCATCATGGGCAATCTGAATAGCACTTCTATTATCACAGTAGACAGGAGTAGCAGAAGAAAAAGTGACACCCATATCCTGTAATAGCCATCGCAACCAAAGGAGCTCCGAGGTGGTGTCAGCTAAAGCACGATATTCTGCCTCAGTGCTAGAGCGAGCAACAACAGACTGCTTCTTACTACGCCAAGAAATAAGAGAAGTGCCAAGTAGAAAACAATAACCGGTGGTAGAGCGACGATCTGTAGGATCACCTGCCCAATCAGCATCAGTATAAGCATACAACTCAAGAGGAGACAGAAAGGAGAAGTGGAGCCCATGAAATAAAGTCCCCTTGAGGTAGCGAAGGATGCGAAGGACAGCAGAGAAATGAGTAGAACGGGGAGCAGCCATAAACTGACTCACCTGATGTACAGCATATGAGATATCAGGTCTACTAACAGTAAGATAAACAAGGCTACCAACCAAATGCCGATAGAGAGAGGGATCACGGAGAGGCTCGCCATCCTGTAGATTGAGGCGGATATTGAGCTCAGTCGGTGTGTCGACGATCTTACAGTCTGTGAGATTGGCCCGTGAAAGCAGATCAGATATATACTTGGCCTGTGTCAAATATAAACCATCAGAAGAAGAAGAAATCTCAAGACCAAGAAAATAGCTGAGAGTGCCAAGATCCTTCATCTCAAAATGCTGACTGAGAAACTGTTTGAGCTCCAGAATACCAAGAGAATCATCGCCAGTGATAATCATGTCATCAACATATAACAACAGAAGAATGATGCCTCGATCTGTGCGACGAATAAACAAGGCAGAATCATACGAGCTGATGGAGTATCCAAGACCAGAGACAGTGGCGCTAAACTTAGCAAACCATGCCCGTGGAGCTTGCTTTAGACCATAGAGAGCCCGACGAAGACGACAGACCTTGTTCGGAGGAGAAGAGAGGCCAAGAGGTGGCTGCATATAGACTTCTTCACTGAGATCGCCATTAAGGAAGGCATTTTTGACATCCATTTGAGAAAGTGACCAATGGCGAGAAGCGGCAACAGCCAAAAGAGCACGCACAGAAGAGAGGCGAGCAACAGGAGCAAAAGTCTCGTCATAATCCACACCATACTCCTGAGTAAGACCTCTGGCCACAAGACGAGCCTTGTATCTGTCAACAGAACCATCAGAACAAGTCTTGATTTTGTAGACCCACTTACACCCAACAACAGACTTTCCTCGAGGCAAGTCAACCAGATCCCATGTATGGTTCTTGTGTAATGCATCAAGTTCCTCTTTCATCGCGTCCTGCCAAAGAGGGTTAGTGGAAGCCTCACGATAGTAGTGAGGTTCATGTAAGGTAGCTAAGGCATGAAAACAATGAAAGTCCTGGAGATGAGATGGAAGAGACTTTACCCGAGTGGATCGGCGAAGAGCAGGTGGGGAGACAGGAGCCGGAGCCTCGGATGGAACAGAATCTTGAGACTCAAGCGTAGCGACATCATGAGCATTTGAAGACTGCGGCTCAAGTGAGGGAGACTCGGGACAAATTTCACCAGAGGTAGAGTGAGAGAGAGGCGTCTCAAAAAGTGTGGTAAAGGGAGGAAAAGAGGGCATGCAAAATTTCCCGACGTCGTTAAATAACTTATGCTCCCAGAAGACCACATGACGGGAGATGCGAAGGCGGTGTGACACGGGATCATAACACCGATAACCCTTTTGTTCTACCCCATATCCAAGAAAGCAACATAATCGAGAACGAGGCTCGAGTTTGGTACGTTCATGAGGTTGGAGCAAAACAAAACAGGCGGAACCAAACACACGGAGTTGATGGTAAGTGGGAGAAGAGCCAAACAACCGCTCGTTCAGTGTCCAATAAGTCTTTTGATTGTATTTCTTGTCAACTTGGGAAACAACCAGCTTTGCCTTTTAATAATAGTGAGTCTTTTGCATCTACTTCTTTTGATTTAATTCATTCTGATGTTTGGGGACCTTCCCCTGTTCCTAGTATGAGTGGCTCACGCTATTTTGTGATTTTTGTGGATGATTTTTCTCGTTATACTTGGGTGTTTTTAATGAAATCACGTTCTGAATTATTGGATATCTATCGCAATTTTGCAAAAATGGTTGAGACCCAGTTTTCTAAACACATTAAAGCTTTTCGTTCTGATAATACCTTAGAATATACTCAACAAGCTTTTCAAAATATTTTAAAACACTATGGCACTGTTCCTCACTTGTCTTGTCCAGGCACCTCACAGCAAAACGGAAGAGCTGAACGTAAACTTCGGCACATTCTAAACACTATTCGTGCTCTTCTTCTTTCCTCTTTGGTTCCTACTCCTTTTTGGGGTGAAGCCACTCTCACAGCTGTCTACACTCTCAACAAAAAAAAAATAAAATAAAATAAAATAAAATAGGTGATTCAGAACCTGTGCTCTGATACCATGTTGAGAGAAATATTATATATTGAATCACATAAAATACTGTACATGAGAGGCCTATATATAGGCTAGTACATAAAGGACAAATATACAATGTAGCCCATGTGAAACAATGAGAATATAATCTAACAATCATCACAGATACATATAGCATTGTTGGATTTGAAAACAAGTGTGAGGTCGTCATAGGTCATATAGGTGGGATCCATACGTGATGTGTGCTTTACTCAAATACAGTGGTGCTAAATGGGTCTTTGATGATGTCATCACAGACGTCTGTGACTCTCATTTCTTATGCCCTTGGAACGACAACCACCATGCAGACATGGATTGCTTTTTTAATTTTTTTTAGCTTAATATATTTCGTTTATCTCTGGAGGTGGTTGAACTGTGAAAATCCCTTAATCAACCACAATCCTTGGACGGCTCAAGGGGACAAGAATTCAATAACTGATTTGATATTGCTGGGTCATTGGGGACAAACAGGACCCCATTTCAGGGCTTGGCACGTTATCAAAGGAGTTTAAATCCTTCTATACTAAAAAGTGAGTGGACTAAGGATAAAGATGCTCAACTTCGCACGGCTGTAGAGGTTTTGGTGAGAACGATTGGCAGTTTGTAGCTTCTGCTATGGAAGGACGGACCGGTAACCAATGCTCTAACAGGTTAGTTAGCTGTCTTGAAAAACCTTATTTTTTATGCTATACTTTTCCTGTCGTAGAAATAGCAGTGGGATTCTAGCCCCATTAAATAAATAAATTAAATTTGTTTTTTAATCAATTCCCATTTACTGATCTCATCCTTAGCAAAATCAATACCCTTCTAATCATATTTTCTAAACAAGGAATGACAGAAGTTTTGAGCACTATTATAGGACTTTGGAAGAGATTAAGGCTTTATTTTTCTATTTTCTGTATCTTTAGACTTGCTTTTCTTGTTTTCATAATTTTCTTGTTCTTTTTTCTCCTTCTAGAAATATGTTTTTTCTTGTATACTTCCTGTGTATCTGAGAACGCCTTGCGATTTTATTGATATCTCTGTTACTTATATAAAAAGAAGAAATTCAACAAACCAAAGCCAGTATATCTATGAGATCTGATCACAATTATTTCCGGTTAGGAAAAAGGGAAAGGGGTATGTTTATTTCTGTCTTCATATAGTTGATTGTAATCAAAGAACCAATAGCAAATACACCTTTAGTACATAGATGAGTAGTTCTAGACGTTATGCACATGTCCTTCTTGTGTCCCTTTAATTATGATGTGACTTTTAAAATCACAATTTCATCAAAATTCAATAATGATCAATCACAAGTTCAATGGTGATTTAAAAGACACATCATTATTAGAAGGTCACAAATGGGACAGGTCCTCTTTTCAACTTGTGTAATACAATAAGTCACTTCATCTTTAATAGTTTATTTCCTTATCTGGAGTCTCTACTAAAATTGTGCTTTCTACTTCCCATTCAAGGTTAGAACCTGATTGTGGGCAATATATTTTCTTTTCCCTTTTGTTTCACGTATGTATTACACAAATGTAATAGTGCAGTGTATTTTATTTGATTGGGAAAGTAAACTTATGGCTCTCTCTTCCCTTGGAGTCAAAACTTCCGCTGTTTAACCTGATTTCAAGATTACAGAGTATCTGATTCCTTTTCGTAATGCAGTTTGCTGCTGTTACAATGTCATATGCCATTGCAAGTTCCAAAAACATATACCTCTTTCATTCGTTGCTTAAACTCGTCAAATCTTGTGCGTTTATTAACCCTTACGATCTTTCCCTATGTGGCCTTTCAAGGCCCTCCTCAAAACTGTCTTCCTTGAGTTTCATTCCTTAAACTCCTCAAAACTTGTACCTTTTGTTAACCTTTATGATCTTTCCTTATGTGGCCTTTCAAGGCCCTCAACTGTCTCCCTTGAGTTGAATCAACCAATTCTTTTATTACCAAATTTGCCTTTGGACATATCTATCTGGTTGACTTCTAGTAACCACTTAGTTCTTGGTTATAGGCTGCTCACTGTGAATGAATTAATTCTATCATGACCTCTTGTGATTTGCAGGTGGAAAAAATCGCTTCACCCAACCAGGGAAAAAATCTCTCACCGTTCCACAAGTCTCTTGCATGAAAAGAGAGACAAAATTGACGAATCATGACTCAGGAAATTTCAACCCCTCATAAGTGGACAACCTGATGCAAGCAGATTTCAAAGTCTCATGATCGATCATTATTAGGGTCTAATGCTTTTCGCAGCAGCAAGATGTCAAGTAGCTTTTTCTTCGTCAAGTTCAACATCCATATTCCAATATTCCGTAACTTCCTCACATTTGTCTAATTTATTGGATTGATTGAGATCAGTCCAATGCTTATGGCCTGTGCAATAATTATATTTTGACCGTTTATTTTTAAATGAATGGTTCTGAACCTCAAACTATTTCACGAATATTGTTAAATTAATGATTAAATAATTAAATTTATATTTTCTTATCAATTTAAGCTTTTGGGACAAGTAGTAATTTAACATGGTATTAGAGCCAAAAAGTCGTGGGTTCGAACTTTGACTTCGTCATTCTTCCCAATTTCAATTAAATATTTTAAGTATTGTGCCTCACCTATTAAAAATAGAGTTTGAGCCCACACCACACGTGAAGGACAGTTAAAGTAATGATTACATGATTAAATTTACCTCTTCCTATCAGCTTAAGCTTTAGGGATAATTAGTGATTCAACATACGTCATTTAATATATATATATATATATATATAAACTTTTGAGTGATGTTTTTTATTTTTAAGTTAAAAAAGTACGGTAAGTGACACATAAATTAGAAAAAATAATTTTAGGAAAAACTTAACTTACCACCCCTTAAAACGAATAATTATTTGATTAGACTAACTTGTTGTATACTCTATAAAAATAAATCTTTCTAGCTTGTTAGCATGACACTACGCAAGGTTGTAATCGAGATGAGTTGAGCTCAATATTAAATGTTCAAGCTCGATTCGTTTAATTTTTTTCGAACACGAGCCGAACTCGAGCTTATCATCAAACTAGATAATCTGTTCAAGTTCTGTTCATTTATTTTTCTAACGAATTCGAACTTGTTCGATCACAAGCTACTCAATTAATTTAGTCATTCGATGTATAAACTAAATGTTGTGATTTGTAATTTTTTAATATATATATATATATATATACACTAATTGTTAGTTATTTAATTATAGTTAAGATTTATTGTTTGAGTAATTAGAGAAATTAACTCAAATCTTAAATAATCTAATCTCAATTTTATATATACATACACACACACATTCATATACACACAGTTGACACACATGTATATATACATACACAAGCTGACTTGTATACATACAAAGACATTTATATTTATATCCAGACTCACAATTACATAATTCAACTTATATCTATTACATTACAAAGTGTTTTTTTTTTTTTATTTAAATTTTTTATAAAAAAAAAATACTTAACATATTCTCAATACAAAGTTAAAAATAAGAAAAATGACACTTTCCAAAAATTCTCTCTCAAATTTGCTCACCAAATTATGTGTCATAATTTTATATATGTAATTTATTATATTTAAAGCTTTTTATTTTTCAGTTTTTTAATTTTTTTAATGCATAGGACATGTGTCAACACATGAGAGTAGACACATGGACTACCGTTAGTTTTTAGACAGAAATTTGGATGGAGGTATCATCTTCGTCTTTAGCCAAAGCCAAGGTACCATTTGTGATACAAAATAAACCATAGGGAGCAAAAAATAAAAGAGTTAAACCACATGGGGCAATTCTCTATTTAGCCCAAAAAATAAAAAAAGCAAGAAATACAACTCATTTGATTTCTTCTCCCTTTTAACACAACATATTATAGTTTCTCTTTTGCAACAAGTTTGACAGGTCAATTGCTAGTCATTGGAAAAAATAAAAAAAAATAAAAAATTGCAAGTCATAAGAACAAACGTGTAGCCAATGAAAGTATGCCACGAGAGCATTCTTATTGTATCTCAGCGAACTGTTACAACTCATCCGCTTTCTTGTCCTTGTAACACAACTTAGGGTCAGTTTGAGTTTGTGAATTAAAAAATAGCGATTTGAAAAAATGATTTTTAAAAACATAGTTATGCGTTGACAAAATTGTAGTTTGACCTTTAAAATTGCAGGTTAGCCTTTAAAATTCAGCGTTTTTAAAAAAACATTCCACTTACCTGCAATTTGCGTTTTCAAAAAAAAAAAAAATCCTTAACCAAGATTTGAAAAGATAGATTTTCTACGTTTTTAAAATGTAATTTATTTATTTATTTTAAAATATAATTCTCAAATGATTCATTTTTTACGATTTGGTTTAAAATCGCACTTTTAAAGGCCAAACTATGATTTTGCCAAACACATAATTGTGTTTTTAACAATCGTTTTTTAAAATCGCATATTTTAAAATCGCTATATTTTAAGTCGCATTTTTTAAAATCGCAAACTCAAATAGACCTTAAGTTGTGTTATTGGGAGAAGAAAGCAGACACGTATCTTATGACTTGCAATTTTTTATTTTTTATTTTTTTTTCTAATGACTTGCAATTGATCAGTCAAACTTGTTACAAAAGACAAACTATAAGAGTATTTCTACTAGTCTCATCAAGATAATTTTTTGGTTATTTTTGTGAGCTAATTTGGTGAAAGTGTTCAAAATGGCTCTCCAGCAGCCTCACCAATTTGGTGAGTGAACTATACTCACCAACAATAGTGAGCACTGTTTATTCACCAAATCTAAAAAAAAAAAAACTATTAAAACTCTCTTCCCTTTTTTTTTTTTTTTTTTTTTCCTTATCTCATGCATCACACACAATCTTCATTATGAAATTTTTTATTTAAATAAAATAATGATAGTGAATAATTAAAATTATAAGGCTATTGAGTGTTTTAAAAAAGTGGACGGTTAAAATAGAAAAAAGTAATTTTTAGTTATTTTCATCAGTGAAATTTGATCAAACTACTCTATAAAGGAGAAGAAAGCGCGCATATGACAAGCTTGGAACCATCTCGGACGTTTCCTACCATGCTTTTTGCTAGTCTCTTTTTTTAAGATGCTTTTTGCTAGTCTTGCCCTTTAGACTAACAGCATCTATGCGGTAGTAACACTACCGCATAGAAGCCAGATCCCCTAGTAGTCAATTAGCGAATTGACTGGGAACCACCTCGGACGTTTCCTACCTCTTGCTTTTTGAAAATATGAAAGACAACTCAGCAACCAACCACACAATGTTGTCGGGCCTTTCAAATTAATGGTTTCGCGCTCTCTCTTTAACATTGGACTATAAATAAATTACAAAAGAAAGACTGATTTTATCATCTTCCTCGATCCAATATTTTATTTGTTTAACAGTTCTGTTTTCTAATACGCAAAATGGGTTCCAAGGCTTTTCCTTTGCTAGGTCTTTTGCTGGCAACCATTGTTCTTCTCATCATCTCTTCGGAGATGGCAGCGAGGAACCTGGCTCAGGCTCAGACTTCTTTCTACCAGAAAAATGGTACCGTTGTTCCGTGCTACAAATTTCCGCGCAGTTTTCATTTTGCGTGAAAGTAACAATGATAAATGGTTTCATATATAAGCTTAAAATAACTGCGTTTCCTTACAATAGAATTCCTGAAGCATGCATGTTATTGAAGCACAGAATTGTAAAATGTACGTTATCTAAAGATCGAGCAGCATTTGATGTTTTTTTTTTTAAAAAAAAAAAAATTTGTGGCAGTATACTTACATTAATTTGATCACTAATAACTTGTGTTTGTCATCATGTGTGTTAATTAATGTCAATAATATCACAATAAGAGAATTATATATATCGTACTAACATGTTTCTTCGCACTTTCAGTGGAGGCCACCAAAGAGTCCAATGGAGTAGATGATGCCAAATACGTTGTACATAGCGGCTTCCCCCGCTGGGAAGGTGGAGATGGTGGCGAGCATTCCTGCAGGAATGGTTGTTGTAATTATAACTTTGAAAGTGGCGAGGGCTGCCGTAGATGCTGCCCTTAAACTGGTGAAGCTACTGATGCAGAAACCGAAGCCAAGCCTCAAAATTAAGCAACATATTTATCTAAATTAATTATGGTACTCCATTCAGTTGTAATTAATGTCATAAATGAAAGAATAAGTGAAGAATGGTTTGGCAAACTTACCTAAACCATATACTGTATTAACCTTATATAGATTTTACAGTTGAGGAAATAAAGGGAAATTACTGAGTTTCAAATATGAGATATGATCTATACACAAAAGCCTCACAACTCTCACACAACAGTCTTACGTGGCAAGCATATTTTATTGTTTTTTTGGTTTTTTGGTTCCTACAGCTAGAAGACACTGGAGAGGGGGGAAAATCAAATTTCATTTCCCCGCACCACTGCCCAGTCCCTATCTCTCTCTCAAATTTCTGTCCGTACAGCTCGCCCCATCGCCCGTCGCCGGTCGCCCCCGTCGTCCGTCGTCCGTGTCTTCCCCCTCCGGCAGGCAGATCCTCTCCAGCTCTCTCTCTCTCTCCGGCGTATTTCCTCTCTCCGGCGGTTCCCACTCCGCCAGAGACGGTCGTCCGTCGTCTTCGTCCGTCCATCGCCCGTCGCCGGTCGCCCCCGTCGTCCGTCGTCCGTGTCTTCCCCCTCCAGCTCCGGCAGATCCTCTCCACAGCTCTCTCTCTCCGGCGCCCGCTCCCCCAGATTCGGTTTTCCTCTCTTCGCCGTTCTCTCTCGGCGTCCGGCGTCCGCCCTTCTCTTCGTCGTTCTCTCTCGGCGTCCGGCGTCCGGCGTCGTCCGGCAGATCTCATCCCAGTCCAGCTCTGTCTCCGGCAGATCTTCTCTCCGGCGGGCAGGTATTTTTTTTTTTTTCTTTTTTGCTGCTACATTCTGTTTGAAATTTTGATTTGGGGGTTTTTTTTTCTTTTTTTGTTTTGGCTGCTACATTCTCTGGCATTTCAGTGAACTATGGTTTTGCAGCTTTGTTGTTTTGCATTTTGCTTTATTAAAATTTTTGGGTTGTTTTTCCATTGCACACAAGGTGCTTGATAAAATGCTCCAATGACCAAGTTCAGACTTCCCCTTCCCCAAGTTCATTGAAAACTAGAAATGATATATGGGGTATGGTTACTTCTTGTTATATGCATGCACTAAAGATAATTTTGCTTTGGCTCTTTAAAAGTACTATTTTTTTTTTCTTCTTAATTTTAAAATATAGTCAACGACGGCTTTCAATTTTTTTTTTTTTTTTTTTTTAATCTCTGTTCATGAACAAATGGTTTCTTTCGCTAACTTTTAACCTAATGTGTGAATTGGGAATTAAGTGGGTGAATGTGAACTTCTTTATTTTATGTTTTACCAAGCTCGTAGAGCTCTCAACTTACACCTTGGGTTGACACTCTTCCTGCACGTGCACTGTTAACAGAGTGAATGTATCTGATTATGGTACTAAATGGGATTACTGAAATAGCAATTGTTTCAAACATGATTTTCTAGTAGTTTTCTTTTCTCTCTTATGAGTTTTGTGTTTCTTTTACTTACTGATGTTAGGAGTTTTCTTGGATATCAAGGTGTTTGTGTGTATGTGTGTGCGTGGATATATTGCACTGTTTGATGGTTCTGTTGGGCTGACCTTACTGCTTAGTGGGGAAAGGGAAGTCCTAAATTATTTTCTCCTTTATAACAATTTATCTCTTCCATATGATTTGGCTTTCTGGAAAGGATTCTTGCATTTTCCAAAATTAAGAGATTCTGGAAAGGACTCTTCCATATTAAGAGTCTATTTTTTTTTCTTCTTAATATAGCGTTTTCCAAAATGGACTCTTCAAGTTCACGATTAGATACCGAGGGTCAATTTGACGGTGCTTTAACCCATCAAGATGACCATCAAAATGGTTAGATTTTTGATTTTTTTTGTTTTTATTTCTTTATTATTATTCTAGGCTTTTTTTATAAATACACTTGGTATTCTTTTTTGGATAGATGTGGGTGAAAAAGTTGAAGAACCGAAGGATTTAACGACGTTTATTTCAGATGAAGAGTTGAGTGATAAGGATGATGAGAAAGTTGAAGAACCAAAGGATTTAATGACTTTTAGTTCAGATGAAGAGTTGAGTGATAAGGAAGAAAATGTGGTCCTACCCGTGGTGTTAAAGGATGATGAGAAAATTGAAGAACCGAAGTCATCAATGACTTTTAGTTCATTAGAAGAAGTTTGCTCTTATTATAGGAGGTATGCTAAGCAAGTTGGGTTTGGTATAGCGCATAGAACCTCGAGAAAAACGAAGGGTATAAAAAGTTACGTAATGCTTATATGTACTCGTGGAGGTGACGAGCGAGCTACAAGTGATGTTGCGAAGCCAATTCCAACAACTAATAGAACAGGGTGTGGTGCCAGGATTTGTGCGAGATTATGTGGTGATGGAACGTGGTTTTTGAGTAAAGTTGAGCTGACGCATAATCATTCGTTAAGCCCGGGTAAAGCGAGATTTTTTAGAAGCAATAAGATAATTAATGATGCTGCAAAAAGAAGACTTGAGCTAAATGATAGAGCAGGAATACGTCTGAGTAAGAATTTCAATTCTTTAGTTGTTGAAAGTGGGGGGTTTGAGAGTCTTTCTTTTGGAGAGAGGGATTGTCGGAATTATATTAACAAGGCAAAAGAACTTCGTCTTGGTAAAGGGGGTGCCCAAGCACTTTGTGATTACTTCAGAAGAATGCAAAAGCAAAATAGTGGCTTCTACTTTATGATAGATATGGATGATGATTGTAGGCTACGAAATGTTTTTTGGGCGGATGCACGGAGTAGGGCAGCGTATGATTTCTTTGGGGATGTTATTACGTTTGACACAACGTATTTGACCAATAGCTATGACATGCCATTTGCTCCTTTTGTAGGAGTGAATCATCATGGTCAATCTATACTTTTGGGGGCAGGACTAATTTCAAGCGAGGATACAAACACATTTGTGTGGTTGTTTAAATGTTGGTTGGAGTGCATGAATGGCCAAGCCCCTAAAGCAATTATAACAGACCAGGATAGAGCTATGAAAAATGCAATTGCTATTGTTTTCCCTGAAAGTCGACATAGATATTGTATGTGGCACATTATGAAAAAATTCCCTAAAAAGTTTGGATCACATGCTAATTTTGATGGCATTAAGAGTGCCATAAATAAATGTTTGTATGACTCTCAAACATGTGAAGAATATGAGGAAAACTGGAAAGATCTACTGGAGAAGTATAATCTTCATGATAATGCATGGTTGAATGGGTTATATAGGGAGAAGACATTTTGGGTGCCGGCATACATGAAAGATACGTTTTGGGCGGGAATGAACACTACACAGCGAAGTGAAAGTATGAACGCATTTTTTGATGGTTACGTGCACTCCCGAACCACATTGAAAGAATTTGTTGATGAATATGATAATGCTTTAAGGAGAATGGTTGAGAGTGAGACACGTGCTGATTTTGATTCTTTCAATCGCACAATCTCGTGTATAAGCGCCTTGCAGTTAGAGAAACAGTTTCAAGTTGTCTACACAAATGCGAAGTTCAAAGAAGTACATGATCAGTTTGTGAAAATGATGTCCTGTAATAACTCCCATCTCAAAAGTGAAGGTGCAATTTCTACGTTTGAAGTTATTGAATATGTTGCCGTTAGAGACCACTTAATAGAAAAAACATTTCTTGTTTACTTCAATGAAGATGAATTGGAAGTGAAGTGCACATGTGCATTGTTTGAAGTAAGAGGCATCTTATGTAGGCATTCACTTTCCGTGTTACGGACAAAGAAAGTGACAACTTTGCCACAAAGATATATTCTTGACAGATGGAGGAAGGATATTAAGCGAGAGTACTCGAAGGTTAAGAGTAGTTATGATGCCATTGGTGATAATCCACATGCTCAAATATATGACAAGGTGAGAAACAATTTTGAGGAATTACTGTCGCTCGCATTAGAAAACACGGAGGAACGTTGCATGGAACTAATGAAAAAAATTGATCAAATAAAGGAGTTGTGGCGTTGCGAAAATCAAGCTTCTGGCATTCCAGCTACTATCACATCTTCTAGTTGTCAAAAGGTGCTTAGTCCTCATAAGGTTACTTGTAAAGGGAGGCCACGAACAAAGAGAAAGGTGGCTGTTATAGAAACAGTGGTAAAGAAATCCAATGTATCAAGCAAGCCACCAAGAGACAACAATGCTAAAACGAAGAAACGAAAAAATCAAGTTAGTGATTTCTTTATTTTTTTTATTATTGATGTCCACATTTTTCTTGCTTAAAAACATGTGTGCTTTCCCACATTGCATAAAATATTCTTTAATTGTAGGCCTCGAAATCAACGGAAAATCAAGGCAACACTAGCCAATCTCAGTTGCCTTCTGTACCTTCTGCAACTCACGGTCATAGTACTCAGGTGATTAGCTAATATCTCTTTATTTAGTAGTTGATTTTTGATAATTATTTGATATTTCACGAGGATATTTAATGTTTGTTTTTTTGTTTTTGCAGGATTCCGCCGCTTCGTCATCGACAGTTGCTCACACCTTCAGTGGTCACCATGATTCTATTCTTTCTCAGGTATAATTTGTGTTTTTTAAAGTCATTGTTTCTCGATTGGAATTTATATGCGTACAATAATCATGCGTGCATTCATCAAGTGAATTTGTCAATTGACCCCATAAATCTGTTGTCCACAATGATAAGCCAACACAAATACCAAGAGGCTTTAACTACAGCCTTACAAATGCGTGATGTGTCAATTGTGAATTGGATTTGCTCCCAGGTAAATCACTTAATAGTATTGTGTTATTAAAATGCATCCATTTTAGATTTTAGATGTCTGAATATTAAAGCTGATTTTCAGGTCTTGACTATGGATCCTCTCCCTTTGAGTCAAGAAGTATTGGTTCAATTGTTGTGGTTTTTACCATATTGTATCAATACCAACCCAACCGTAATAATTGCTTGGATGACACACGTTTTTAATTCCATAATCCCAACTGATCCGGCAATTGAAATGCATGTGCGGCCCATCTTCAATCAAGTTTATGCTACACTCAACCATATAAGTGTCCTGCCCACAATTACTGATGCTGTGCGGTCAACTATACGTCTTCTGATGAATGGCTTACTTCCACCTTGAGACTATAATGATAGTTAATGGTATTTGATTTATTATTTTAGTTATTATTTCGTTACCAAAATCTGTGTTGTTTGATTTTATGTTTTTGTGGATTTTGGTTTTGATAACTGTGGTAACCGATTTAATAATTTGCTTAGTAATCTTGATTGTTTAACAACTTGGGTCTAAATTCGAATTTTCAATAACAATCTAGAAGGCAAAGCTGTGTGAGGCAAATGACTTGGCACCAATACTGTGTGGAAAATTGCAGAAATATTTTGCTCTCTATATGGATCCACAGCATGTAGATTATAAGGCCCTGTAGGCCATGACATTTTCCAGGAATCAAATTTCAAATTTTCCTTGCAATATTACATACTCTTTTCCCTTGCAATAGCAGCCATAGAATTTCAGTCGAAATACTTACCATTATAAACAGTTATTATGGGACTTGTAGTAATTTCTGTTCAATATTTTATGTGTGGCAGTGTTTGTGACTGAAGTGCTCTGTTTGGTTGCCATTGTAGCCTTGTAGGTCCGTGCTGTCATGGAAAAATATCCTCCTTATCAGTCTATTTTTGTGGAATTATCCTATGAAAATTGTTAATTTATGAAGAGGAGGTGAAAAGGCTTTGCATAGCATTTGAGCAGCAGGTTTATATTTCAGCAATTGAGTAGCCATTTATGAGAGTGAGAAGATTGCCATGCCTGATTACATCTAGCTTCTTTAGTCATTTCAAACCGTTGTCTTCTAATTCTTGTTGACTGTTAATAAGCTGTTCCTGTTTACTCATGATGTATCTTGTGCTTTGTGATTTGCAGTTCCATTATGGTGTTTTCTTTGCTTATATGAGCTTGAGGGAGCAGGAGATAAGGAACTTGATGTGGATTTCTGAATGCGTGGCTCAGAATCAGAAGGCCAGAGTTCATGACAGTGTTGTCTTTATCTTTTAGTTCAATTTTTGACTAGGAAGAAAAAGTAATTTGTTCTTTTGCATAATCTTCTGTAAATCACCTCCCTCTCATCCTCCAATGTTTGGCAGAGATACTTACCTCTCCCTTTGTGAGATTGTGTTAAAAATTATAGTTTTTGTTTGTTTGTTTATTAGGAAAGTTATTGTATAAGATTGGTAGAATATATTCTCGTTGTAAGAAGAAATTGGATTTTATTTATCGTGTTTCAAAATAATAAGAAATTGGAGGAAATTGGATTCCTCTAATGGTTACGGATTTTGAGAAACCAAAACAACCACCCCTCTCTATCAGAAAGAGGGTTTATTTGTAGGTGCAGCTGGGGGGGCTTATGGCTAGTGTACATGTTTATAGATGGTTGAGATTATTTGATGAAGGATGGGTTTTGAGCTGTTGGTTAGGCTGATGCAGTGTTTTCTTTTGCTGCATTGATTGTATTGTATAGGTTCTTCTAGGATCGGAGTTTATAAGATGTTAATGTACAGATTGGATCCTATAAAGTAAAAGTTTTAGTGTTAATTCGGAAAATAGTTGTTTTCCTGGAGTTTTAAAATTATAGGACTCGAGAAATGGTGAAATTATGGGTTCTTTGTACATGGGTAGTGTCTCCTTTAGCACTTCAAAAAATGAAGGTATGCAGTCTTCTTGTTTTTACTTATTTGTTTTCATCAAATAGTATTGGTTCATTCCAATTTTAACTTCAATTATGCTTAACATTATTATGATGAAATTGCTCGAGTGTAATATATATTTTAGAACATATTGGCATGAACTCAAGCTGAAATTAATAATCTAAACACTCAGTTCCTTTTCCTTGTATTGTTGTTTTTGTAACTGGTAAATCCTAGTACGTTTTACAAATGTGCACCAATCATGGACCACACTGATTTTACAAATGTGCACCAACTGTCATGACAATGAAGCATGCAATCACTGCTTTTTTTCGTTAAAGTATCAATACCCATCTACAAACATTGATTTTACAGATCAACTTTCATCATAACTAAAATTCAGAATTTCTATTGTTCAACTGGATAGAACATAAAATATTTGACAATGATCATTTTCAACCTTCTTGTTTCCATCTTTTCATTCTAACATCAAGTAGCTAACTTTAGAACCACTATAACCACTGAGATAAATTACAAGGCCCAAAATGACTACGACTACTGCTACCCAAAACATCTTTCTATTACTTTGACGCAGACCCAACTCCAACCGAAGTCTAGCATATTGTTCATTGTGTTTTGTTTCAATCAGCTTCTCAAGTCTGTCAATATTGGCCATTGTCATCTTCTCAACTTTCTCAATATCGGCCCGTCTCCCTTCCTCCATGTCTCTCATATGTTCCTCCAATCTCTTCTCATAAGAAGTCATGCCGTTATCAGCCCACCTAAAAAAATCACAATCCCCAGCTTCCTGTGTGAAAACGAATAAATGTCATAAACCACTAACAAAAGAATAAGTCACAATTAATTAATTTTAAAATTATCTTATACTTTATACAGCCATACCACTTTCGTCCGGGGTTGTCACTAGTCCATGAGTACCTTAGACGTGCACGCACTCCACAGTAACATAACGGAGGGGGTCTTGACGCTTCACTATTTACCGACATTTTTTCGAGCCTACCCAAAAAAAAAAAAAAATTATATACATATTATTTAAAAAAATGTCCACATTCCTTTGTTGCCCATATATTTTTATCAAATTAGTCAGCCAACAGATCAATTTTTTTGGTTTTATGAAACAATATAATTTGAATATGTTAAGGCAACCTCCAGATCAATTTTTTTGGTTTTACATGGTGGTGCAACCATATAATTTGAATATGTTAAGGCAACCTCCAGAATGAAATTGGGAAAGCATATCTGTGGTTGCTCATCATTGCCCTCACCATGCTAATTATACTACAGATTTCATATCAAGAAGACTTTGGGGGAAGAGGATTTTTTTTTTCTAACAATCATCTTATATTTGATGTGCCTACGAAATCTTTCTGCCGTAAAAGAAAGTAAACACACCAGAATGTAGCTGAGAAGTTTTCTGGTGGCTATAAGGAAAGGCTTGGGCAAATTCAAGCATGTATTTTATGACACAGAAGTGATAACTAGGGCACAAGATTGAGGTTATGTGACACAAGAAGGACCTTCCAGTTGACAAGAAATATCAACTGGCTTGGGCAAATTCAGGCATGTATTTAATGGCACAGAATTTAACACCAGGGCACAAGATTGAGGTATGTGACACACCAGAAGGACATAATTAAGCATTTGAACTCACCTAACAGGGTAATCAAAACTACAGCTCAATGGTTGATTAAAAAGATAAGAAAATTTTCTGATTGACATATCTTTTTCCGGGCATTTAGCAAGAATCCTTTCCAGAAAGCCAAATCATATGGAAGAGATAAATTGTTATAAAGGAGAAAATAATTTAGGACTTCCCTTTCCCCACTAAGCAGTAAGGTCAGCCCAACAGAACCATCAAACAGTGCAATATATCCACGCACACACATACACACAAACACCTTGATATCCAAGAAAACTCCTAACATCAGTAAGTAAAAGAAACACAAAACTCATAAGAGAGAAAAGAAAACTACTAGAAAATCATGTTTGAAACAATTGCTATTTCAGTAATCCCATTTAGTACCATAATCAGATACATTCACTCTGTTAACAGTGCACGTGCAGGAAGAGTGTCAACCCAAGGTGTAAGTTGAGAGCTCTACGAGCTTGGTAAAACATAAAATAAAGAAGTTCACATTCACCCACTTAATTCCCAATTCACATATTAGGTTAAAAGTTAGCGAAAGAAACCATTTGTTCATGAACAGAGATTAAAAAAAAAAAAAAAATATTGAAAGCCGTCGTTGACTATATTTTAAAATTAAGAAGAAAAAAAAAATAGTACTTTTAAAGAGCCAAAGCAAAATTATCTTTAGTGCATGCATATAACAAGAAGTAACCATACCCCATATATCATTTCTAGTTTTCAATGAACTTGGGGAAGGGGAAGGCTGAACTTGGTCATTGGAGCATTTTATCAAGCACCTTGTGTGCAATGGAAAAACAACCCAAAAATTTTAATAAAGCAAAATGCAAAACAACAAAGCTGCAAAACCATAGTTCACTGAAATGCCAGAGAATGTAGCAGCCAAAACAAAAAAAGAACAAAAAAACCCCAAATCAAAATTTCAAACAGAATGTAGCAGCAAAAAAGAAAAAAAAAAAAAATACCTGCCCGCCGGAGAGAAGATCTGCTGGAGACAGAGCTGGACTGGGATGAGATCTGCCGGACGACGCCGGACGCCGAGAGAGAACGACGAAGAGAAGGGCGGACGCCGGACGCCGAGAGAGAACGGCGAAGAGAGGAAAACCGAATTTGGGGGAGCGGGCGCCGGAGAGAGAGAGCTGTGGAGAGGATCTGCCGGAGCTGGAGGGGGAAGACACGGACGACGGACGACGGGGGCGACCGGCGACGGGCGATGGACGGACGAAGACGACGGACGACCGTCTCTGGCGGAGTGGGAACCGCCGGAGAGAGAGAGAGAGCTGGAGAGGATCTGCCTGCCGGAGGGGGAAGACACGGACGACTGACGACGGGGGCGACCGGCGACGGGCGATGGGGCGAGCTGTACGGACAGAAATTTGAGAGAGAGATAGGGACTGGGCAGTGGTGCGGGGAAATGAAATTTGTTTTTCCCCCCTCTCCAGTGTCTTCTAGCCGCAGGAACCAAAAAACCAAAAAAACAATAAAATATGCTTGCCACGTAAGACTGTTGTGTGAGAGTTGTGAGGCTTTTGTGTATAGATCATATCTCTTCAAATATTTAAAGGAAAATGATAAAACTACAACCCCATCACAACTCCCTCACAACCCCCACTCACAATGGTGTGGGGCTCATGTGTGTGGGCCCCACACTATTGTGAGTGGGGTTGTGAGGAAGTTGTGCAAAAGAGTTGTGAGCCAATCATGTCCCATATTTAAATATACAAATAAATCTAATTATTAAGAAATTTATCCCGTAAGATGTGTAAAATAAGAAGACAACAAAATTAAATAAAAGACTTACTTAGACAATGAGCTTGAATCTTATAAAGAATTAATATAATGGAATCTCTATTGGGGAACCGTGGTGACTCTACCAGACTTTGTTGTGGGCAAGGTCAACAAAATCAAACTGTGGAATTTAAGGCATAAAAAAAGACAAGAAATGCAACTCATCTGCTTTCTTCTCCCTTAGATCATTAGTAACAGATGACTTATAAGTAATTTCTTTCCCTAAAATTGAAAAAATTTAAAAAAGGTTACAAAATATGACACCACAACAGTTACCCTATTATTCATAGACTTCCTTGGGTAATGCTGTAGCTACCTAATACATTATTTTAATAATAATAATAAAAAAATAATAAAAAAAAAAGTCTCTCCATCTAGGATCCGGCTTCCATGCGGTAGTTCAAAACTACCGCATGGGTGCTGTAGTGGAAACCGTTTTCCACTACAGCACATTAAAAAAAATTTGCAATTTTTTTTTTAAATTTAAAAATTATAAAAATAATAATAATTAAAAACAAAAAATATAAAAACCTAAAAAAAATTAAGGGGTGGCCGGCAACCCCCTTGGCAACGCCGGCCACCCCATTATTGGCCAAGGGGGTGGCCGGACCACCCCCTTGGCCGATCTGGGGTGGATCGTCCACCCCAGTCGGCTTTGGGGGTGGCCGGACCACCCCCAAAGGCCTTGGGGGTGGCTCGGCCACCCCCATATCGGCCGTATGGGGTGGTCGAAACCACCCCCAGGCCCTTGGGGTGGTCCGGCCACCCCTAAAAGGCCTAGAAACCAAAACTAAAAAAAAAAAAAAAAAAAAAAAAAGGTTTGGGTTTTGGGGGTGGCCGGTGACCGGATCACCCCCAAAGGCCTTGGGGGTGGCTCGGCCACCCCCAGATCTGCCGTATGGGGTGGTCGAAACCACCCCCAGGCCCTTGGGGGTGGTCCGGCCACCCCTAAAAGGTCTAGAAACCAAAACTAAAAACAAAAAAAAAATGGGTTTTGGGGGGTGGCCGGATCACCCCCAGAGGCCTTGGGGGTGGCTCGGCCACCCCCATATCGGTCGTATGGGGTGGTCGAAACCACCCCCAAGCCCTTGGGGGTGGTCCGGCCACCCCCCAAACCTTTAACTTTTTTTTTTGTTTTCTTTTTTGGCCTTTTGGGTGTGGCTGGACCACCCCCAAAACCGATTGGGGTGGTTCGTCCACCCGAGATCGGCCAAGGGGGTGGTCCGGCCACCCCCTTGGCCAATAATGGGGTGGCCAGCGTTGCCCAAAGGGGTGGCCGGCCACCCCTTAATTCTTTTTAGGTTTTTATATTTTTTGTTTTTAATTATTATTATTTTTATAATTTTTAAATTTATGAAAAATTTTACAAATTTTTTTAAGTGGAACTACAGCACCCATGCGGTAGTTTTGAACTACCGCGTTGAAGCCGGATATCTCCCTCTAACCCCCTCCTTCACGCGCTACGCGCTCTCTTTGACTCTCCTTCGTCAAATCCTCCCACCATTGAAGGCTAAAACCATACCAACCGGCCCGGCATGGAGTGCCATCCAATGGCGACAAGAAGTGGCAGAAAACCAGTGTCCAAAAAGTTGGGCAACCCACCACCGACGGAGCCCAAGCTCAGCCCACCACCGACAAAAAGATTATTCTGTAGTGCTACTTGAAGTTTTCCCCCTGAAGCTAAAGTTCTCCTGGAAATTAGGGATTAAGACTGAAATCACACAAGGTAGATGATGCACTCTTGCGAAGAAGATTTTCTTGAAGTTCTTCCGGAAGTTTCCCTTGTAACTGAAGTTTTTCCGGAAATTAGGGATTTAGGGCGGAAATCGCACAAAGGTTGAAGGATAGATTTGGTTGAGGTTGAAGGTTGAGGAATTTGGGTGAGGATGATGCACTCTTGCAAAGGAGATTTTTCTGAAGTCCCGAAGATATTCTGGGTTCCGATTGTAACACGCATGATCGAAACACCAAACAAATTTATCTGAAGTTTCTCCCTGAACTGAAAAACTTCCGGAAATTAGGGATTTAGGGCTGAAAATGCACAAGGGTGAAGGTTTGATTTGGTTGAGGACAAGGGTTGAGGAATTTGGGTGAGGATGATGCACTCTTGCGAAGGAGATGAGGATGAGGTTCAGACGACCAACCCAGTTCTCCGGCATACGAAAGTTGTCGCTTCTGAAGAAAAAATAAATAAATAAATAAAAAATAAAAAATTATTTTAATTTATAAAGAAAGATAAAGAGAAGCTGTTGTGAGTTTTTTTATATAAAAAATAATAATTTAATTCTCTAAATTTTTCTTAAAATAAAAACATAAAAAAAAAAAAATGATTGAATTTGTGCTGCTAATGCTTTTAATTATGGACTTGATTTCTGCACTAAAGGAGTGCGCACTTGTTGAGAAGAGAGAGTGCACATGTCGCGCACTTGTTGTAAAATAACATTTCCCAAATAACAAATTTGACTGGTCAATCTGCTTTCTTCTCCCCAGCTAGTCAATAGCTAATTGACTAGGAACCACCTCGAACGTTTCCTACCTTGCTTTTTGAAAATATGAAAGACAACTCAACAACATGATTGTCGGGCCTTCCAAATTTATGGTTTCGCGCGCTCTCTTTAATATTGGACTATAAATAAAGAAAAGAAACACAGATTTTATCATCATCCTCCAATATTTTCTTTGTTTAACGTACAGTTCTGTTTTCTGATAAGCAAAATGGGTTCCAAGGCTTTTCGTTTGCTAGGTCTTTTGCTGGCAGCCATTGTTCTTCTCATCATCTCTTCGGAGGTGGCAGCGAGGGACCTGGCTCAGACTTCCTTCTACCAGAAAGATGGTACGTACCGTTGTTCCGTGCTACTAATTTCCACGCGCGCAGTTTTCGTTTTGCGTGAACGTAACAATGGTAAATGGTGTCATATATTGTTCCATGAGCTTAAAATAATTGCGTTTCCTTACAAATAGAATTCCTGATGCATGCATGAATATAGTATCACAACGGCGTTTCCTTATGTTCTCTAAAGAGCAGCATTTGATGTTTGTTTGCTTTTCTTTTCTTTTCTTTTTTTATTTTTTATTTTTTATTTTGTGGGAGTATACTTACAATTTGATCACTAATAACTTGTGTTTTTCATCATGTGTGTTAATTAATGTCAATAATATCACAATAAGACAATTATATATATCGCAATAACATGTTTCTAATTCGCTCTTTCAGTGGAGGCCATCAAAGAGTCCGATTATGGAGTAGATGATTACGGTTCTACCGATGGTGGAATTGGTGGAAAACATTCCTGCAAGAATGGTTGTTGTAATCATAACTATGAAAGTGGCGGAGGATGCCGTAGATGCTGCCATTAAGCTGGTGAAGCTACTGATACATAAACCGAAGCCAAGCCTCAAAACTAAAGCAACATATTTATCTAAATTATGGTGCTCAATTCCGTTGTAATTAATGTTATAAATAAGTGCTAAATACAAAATTGGTGTTGGTGGTTTCTGTGTTTATCAGATTAGTCTTTGGACTTTCTTACAGCGTAAAATTAATCCTTCCGTCTACTTCGGTTAGTGGACCATTTGCTATGTGTAAAAAAAAGCCAGTTAGTCCAATAATCTGTCAGATTATCAAATACCGCCAAATTAGTTTTTCATTTGGTTACCTGGCTCCAAGTAAGCCTTGCCATGTCATCCTTTATACGTCACCATAAACTAAACGAAGCCAAAATCGAGAGGCCAGAGCAACCAACTTTCTTCTCAAACCCACCTATTCTTCATTCCTTGAACATCCATTGAATGTTCCTCCAAACTACCAATTGTGTTAATGTCTCACTTAAACTATAAAAAAAAAAATAATATATATGTCAATGTTTTCCCAGGTTAGCAAAAAGATAAAAATAACCCTAAAAGTTTTTAAATAAACAAAAGGGTTAAATATACTTTAGCCCCTCAACTAACAGCTATTTTTTTATAAAGCCAGACGAAATGACATGTGTGACACTTAGACCCATCAAACTACTAATTTGTTGCAGTTAAGACACTCTATTAGAGGCTGCCGTCAATTTAGATAGAAAATTGGCCATATGTGTGGCGCATGACTGTTAGTTTGTAATTGGCCACATTCTGTTGGACAAAATCACTTCTTTGTAAATATGTTTTTTAACAAGGATTCCGCTATTCATAAGTGTTTCCAGAAGATTCTGCTCAGTTTGCAAGTCAGAAAATTCGATTCCCTGCCAGCCGTCCGGACGACGTGTCATACCATTCGGACGCCCAGTTGTCTAATGCATCAGCCGTCCGGACGACGTGTCAAGCTGTTCAGACGCACTTCAGACTAAAGCATCATCCGATCGGACGACATGGATTCCCGTCAGGACCTTCCTTTGTGTCTAGAAGCTTCGAACTGCTCCAGCTTGCATTTGTTCGGACGATTCAACAACCCATCCGGACGACCCTCAATGTTCGATCAAGCCTCAGGATTTTCTTCCAAAACACAGATATGGAAAGAATGCTGCAATTGTCCGGACGACGTGGATTCCTGTCCGGACGCACTCATCCATAAGGCAAGTATCGTAATTCAAATCCAAACGTCCGAATGCCAGTCAGCATGGTCCGGACACGCGTGTATCAAATATGGAAATTGCGTGCATCAAATCAACCATCCGGACGACCATCCTCTCGATCCTTACCCGCGAAGCCTCTATATAGAAATTACTTGCAGCGGACGTGCGATCGACTAGACTACAGGGCATCACCGTCCGGACGTGGCTCTCAAACAGGAAAGATCTTCAGCGAAATTTTCAAAATTTCGGTCGTACAGTTGTCCGTCCGGATAGCCTATGACCACCGTCCAGACGGTGCCCAGTTTTATCAAGCCAGACGCTCATTTGAATTATTAGCCTATAAATAGAGGCCCCTAAGCTTGAGAACAATAAGAATTCGGTATTGAATTTCATTAGCGCTTAGAGAGCTATATTGTGAGGTTATTGAGCTGAGTTGATCTCTCTGAAGCTGTTGCTGTGTGTGCTGTTGCTGCGCTTAACTTGAAGTCTATCTTAAGGGTTGATCATGAGGTAAAGGATTCCATTGAATACCCCTTCAGGTAGGAGACCTGGTTAGGAGGCGTTCATGTTGGGTTACACGTTAGAGAACAAGGTACGACCACTACATCATGGGTATGTGAGTGTTACTACTTTGTATCTAGTCTTGTCTTCTGAATAGTAGATATCCTGAGTTTGGCTGCCCCGGAGTAGTTTTTCTCATCTTGAGTTTCCACTTCGTTAACAAAAATCTTGTGTTATTTATTCCCGCAGTATTTTGTTAACACATTGTGCACACACACTTGCTTTATTTAGAAGTCAATTTCAATTTTTCAATTGGTATCAGAGCTTAGTACACTCTTAGAAGATTAAATTCTTGAGTGTTATTATTCTTTGACTTCTATCATGTCTAATTTGAGTATGGATAAAGTTGCTTCTATTTCTCATGCTATGTCTGTTCATCGAACTATATTCATTAAACCTAGCATGTCTCATAATCATACTCAAGATAAAGGGGCAAGTCATTCCATACCTACATGTCACCCATTGCTTTCATATTCGTTCTCAAAAACCTTTGAATAAATCTCACGCTCCTAGAAAAGATGAACCAGGTTTTGAAGAACAAGTTAGGAAGCTAAGTGATCAAGTTAAACTCATTAGTGAAAAGTTAGCTTACCTCTCCTCTAATGAACAAAGATCTGTCTTATTGAATGCAAAGAAAGCTTCCAAACAAGTCTGGGTTAAAAAGGAAGATAATCTGTGTTTAGTTTCCCATACTGCGCTGAAAATTCTTGATACTTGTTTGTCGTATTTGGATAGTGGCTGTTCTAAACATATGACAGGTGACAAGACTCTACTGAAAGAGATGGGCAAAGGAGGAAGGATCACCTATGGAGATGGGAGCCAATCCAAAGTTATTGGAAAAAGAATCATCTACATTCTAGGTCTCAGAGCATCTCAGGAAGCTTTGTATGTGGAGGGGCTCAAGGAAAATCTCCTCAGCATCAGCCAATTTTGTGATAATGATTTGGTGGTGCGATTCTCTAAAAAGGAATGTAATATATTTGACAGCAGTGGCAAATGGCTTATGGGGGGAGAAAGAACTGCTGACAATTGCTATGGTCTTCCTAGTCTCACAGCAGATCCTCAAATTTTCTGCAACAAGGCAACCATAGATGTTTAAAGAATTCTGTCTTTCGTATGGAATCAAGCAAGAATTTTCTTCTCCTATCACTCCTCAGCAGAATGGAGTTGTAGAACGAAAGAATAGGGTAATTCAGGAGATGGCTCGTGTGATGCTCCACTCAAAGAATCTCGCTCAACACTTTTGGGGAGAAGCAGTTAACACTGCATGTCATATTATCAATAGAATCTACCAAAGGCCTGAAACAAACAAGACTCCCTATGAGATTTGGCTAGCAAAAAGCCCACAGTGAAGTGCTTCAGAACTTTTGAAAGTAAATGTTATATCCTTCGTGACAAGGAGAATCTTGAGAAATTTGATCCCAAGAGTGATGAAGGTATATTCTTGGGATATTCCACAAACAGTCGTGCTTATAGGGTTTTCAATAAAAGAACAGAGACTGTGATGGAATCTATAAATGTTGTTATTGATGATGAAGAAGTTAAGAGACCAAGCAGTGGGGAGGAAAATCAGCTCGATTCAATTGATCCGTGAGTAACTTCAACTGACAATATCAAGGCTTCTCCAAGTGTGTCTCCAGATTGAAAAATTGAAATGACTTCTAAAAATAAAGTGTGTGCATAAGTGTCAACAAAAATTAAAGGCACAACGGAAAGTAAATGACACAGAGATTTTTGTTGACGAAGTGGAAACTCAGTTAAGAAAAAAATCACTCCAGGGCAGCCAAACCCAGGAATTCCACTATTCAGAAGACTAAGCAAGATACAAGATAGTAACACTCACATGTACCAATGCAGTGGTCGTACCTTGATCTCTGACGTGTAACCCAACACGAACGCTTCCCAACCAGGTTCACATACCTGAAGGGGTCTTCAATGGAACTCCTTACCTTAGAGCCGACCTCTAAGATAAACTTCAACTTGTAGCGCAGCACACTTGAAAGAACGGCTTCAGAGGAGATATCACGTCTTTGAGCTCTAATGGAATTCACACCGAATTCTTACAGCTCTAAGTGCCCAAGGACCCCTATTTATAGTCTGAGGGTCAGAATGAGCGTCAGGAATAATTTGCCTAGGAGCCTTCCGGACGGAGGACCATGGACGTCCGGACGGACAACTGTGCGACAGGATAATTCCAGAATTTCCGCGGAGAAATCTTTCCTGTATAAGAACATCGTCCGGACGGGATGGCTCGATCGTCCGGACGGACGCACGTCCGCTGCAAGTTATTTCCATATCAGGCTTCGCACGTCCAGACCATGGGGCAGGAGCGTCCGGACGGCTAAACTTTAGCACGCAATTTCCATATACGATGTGCGTGCGTCCGGACCATGAGGAGCAAATGTCCGGACGATTGAAGTTGAATCGTCAGTTACCATAAACGATGCACCATCGTCCGGACCACAGTTGTCAGGCGTTTTGACGGTCAAATTCAAACTGCGATTCTTGCCTTGTGGAGACACGCGTCCGGACGGGATACCACATCGTCCGGACGGTTGATTGATCTTCCCTTCCTTGGAACTTGGAAAGAATCAGTGACTGATCGAGTGCTGATGAGCGTCCGGACTTGCTGCTGAAACGTCCGGACGGAGGAAGCTGGAACAAAAACTTCTCGATACAGTGGAATGTCCGGACGGAAGAGGCACGTCGTCCGGACGAATGATGCTGGTCTGTCTGGCGTCCGGACGGGATAACACTTCGTTCGGACGGATGGAGCAGTAGACAGATGAGTGTCCGGACGGGATGACACATCGTCCGGAGGGCTGACAGGGAACTTGAATTTCTTCTGGTAACATCACTCTGAAAGTGGAATCCCTGTTTACAGCATCTTTTACACATAAGTGATTTTGTCCAAACACAAAATAAGGCCAAAATACTAACAAACTCCCCCTTTGGCCATTCTGGGACAAAAATCACTTGACCGGTTTGGAAATACATTCCCGGTCCAAAAATAAAAATTTAAAAATTACTCCCCCTTTTTGTCACAAAGGGACAAAGGGTAAACAGAGTAAAAAAAACAACCAACTAAAATAAAAATTACTCCCCCTAACGATCTCAGAATGATCCGGGAAACAAAGTAATATAAGTTCAATAGTTCAATTAAGACATAAACAGGGAAAAATTGCTGAAGAAAACATCTGAGGAGAGAGAACCCAGCAAGGATAGAGCCTTCACAAGGATATTAGCACACGCATGTATTCCTGTCTGAAAAACTAGTCATAGAGCAAGTCAGAATTATGAGAACATGGAGGTGATAGACGAGTAAATCAAAAACAAAAGTTACCCTGCCACCATAATGAAGAGAGCCTGCTCAACTCATGTAATGCGTTTGTCTGTGTGTGAAGACTCTTAACCACGAGGTTTGCATTTAACAAAAATGACAAGAAACCACCAGATTTTCTAGACAAAAGAGAAAATCAGAGAAATATTAGCCAAAAGTCAAACCTTATAACTTACTAGGGCCTAGACACCCTCATCTGATACACTCCCCCTAAAATACAGCACAAATTTTGTTTTACTTGTACCATAGAGGACAAGGTAAAGTTTTTACTTGCTCATAGAGGGCAAGGTAAATGTAAGCACATAAGCAGTGATTAAGCAATGTAGAGCACAAAAACTTTTTAAGAATTACTACATGAAACTTAAGATATTACAAACTGTGGGGAGTGCTAGAATGTATAGGTGCTAGGTTCAACTAGCCTGTGGTCAATTTGGCCATCCAAGCAAAAACTTCTTCTCTTATCCAAAAAATTCTAGAAGTAACAAGTCAGAGAGGGAAAAATGCGTACCTCTGGGGAGTCTAGGAAAGTGCCCGAGTTCATCACATGAGACAAGCTACTATCAAACAGAACAATGAGCAGGAAAAACTTTTGTACATGTCAAACTAATGTTTTCACCCACATGTAAGCATAATATATCAATGCTCAACAACTAGGAAGTCAGAAAAAAATACTTGAAATAGCTTACATACCTTGTGAAAGACTTACCCTGCTACGAAGACTTCCCCCCCCCCCCCCACCTTTTTTTTTTTTTTTTTTTTTTTTACAACATCATGCTATCAGAGGACAAAGAGATTATCCTAGCATGGAAACATCATGTCTAGGACATGGCACAAACACCAATGGCTTTCCGAAGAGACTCAAACCTGCTGCCATCTAGAGGTTTGGTAAGAATGTCAGCCAATTGATTTTCAGTGGGGATGAATGAGAGTGATACTACCTCGGATTCCACAAGATCACGTAAGAAGTGATGCCTGATGTCGATGTGCTTGGTCCGAGAATGCTGAACTAGGTTCTTGGAAATATTGATAGCACTAGTATTATCACAGTTGATAATCATAGTATCTTGAGAGAATCCGTAGTCCCCTAGCAATGTCTTCATCCACAATAATTGGGTACAACAGCTACCCGGAGCAATGTACTCTGCCTCAGCAGTGGAGAGAGATGTGGAGGCTTGTTTCTTGCTCATCCAAATTACAAGATTGTTCCCCACATAGAAACATCCTCTTGAGGTGCTCTTTCGATCATCAGCATTTCCAGCTCAATCTGCATTAGAGTATCCTGCAACAACAAGATTTGTTTCTCTAGAATACCAAATGCTATAAGAAAGGGTATCATTTACATACCTGATGATACGCTTTACTGTAGTGAGGTGAGATTCTTTTGGATTAGCCTGAAACCGAGCACAAACTCCCACACTAAAAGCAATATCTGGTCGGCTGGCTGTAAGATACAGGAGGCTCCCTATCATGCTTCTGTATAGGGATGGATCAACTGATTTTCCTGTCAGGTCACTGCTTATCTTGACACTGGTGCTCATGGGGGTGCGAGCACGGTTCTTACCATCCAATCCAAACCGTTTAACCAGATCCTTGGCATACTTAGACTGAGATATGAAGATGCCCTCCGTAGTTTGCTTGACTTGAAGACCAAGGAAGTAGTTCAGCTCTCCAATCATGCTCATTTCAAACTCCTGCTTCATTTCCTTAGAGAACTCATGTGCAAGAGTCTCTAAAGTAGCTCCAAAAATGATGTCATCAACATATATTTGAGCAATCAGTTTATGAGTACCTTGATTTCTGATAAACAAGGTTCGATCGGCTTGCCCCCTTGTAAACCCTTTGCCCAAGAGATAAGTGGTGAGACGCTCATACCATGCTCGAGGCGCCTGCTTGAGCCCATAGAGAGCCTTCTTCAGCTTATACACATGATGGGGATGGTGAGGATCTTGAAAGCCCTTAGACTGTTCTACATAGACTTCTTCTGAAGAACACCGTTCAGAAAAGCACTCTCTACATCCACCTGGTATAGTTTGAAATCAAGATGACAAGCAACAGAAAGAAGAATTCGAATGGATTCTAACCTGGCAACAGGGGCAAATGTTTCATCAAAATCTACTCCCTCTATCTGAGTATATCCCTGTGCAACAAGACGGGCTTTATTTCTAACCACAGTACCATGCTCATCAGTTTTATTTTTAAAGATCCACTTGGTTCCTATGATATTCTGTTCTGCAGGATGGGGAACCAGGGTCCAGACATCATTTCTGGTAAACTGATGGAGCTCATCATGCATTGCAGATACCCATCCTTCATCCTGTAGAGCTTTATCTACTTTCTTGGGTTCTGTCTGAGTAAGATAGCAGCTGTAAGAGACTTGATTTGCTACTTCATTGGCAGGCTGAATGACTCTGCTTCTCAATCTGCGCCCCTCATTTACATTTCCAAGAATCTGCTGAGGAGGAGGATTTTGCCTTACTCGTGATTGCCTTGTTGGATTAGCTGGAATATCCTCATCTTCGGAAGTAGTGGGAGTAGAACCCGAAGTGGTAGGAGAAGATTCATCCAGAGATTCTTTTGGTGAGGGCTTAATAATATCAGTTGGAGCTGCTGAAAAATCAACTGAATCGATCTGCTTTTCTTCCCCGCTGCTAGATCTCTGAACTTCTTCGTCATCAACAATCACATTTATTGATTCCATCACAGTCTCTGTTCTTTTATTGAAGACTCGGTAAGCTCGACTGTTTGTGGAATATCCCAAGAAGATGCCTTCATCACTCTTGGTATCAAATTTTCCCAGATTTTCCCTGTCACGAAGAATATAACATTTACTCCCAAAAGTCTTAAAATATTTCACTGTAGGTTTCTTACCTCGCCAAATTTCATAGGGAGTCTTGTTTGTTTCAGGCCTAAGGTAGACCCTGTTGATGATATGACAGGCAGTGTTTACAGCTTCTCCCCAAAAATGTTAAGCAAGATTCTTTGAGTGGATCATCACACGAGCCATCTCCTGAATTACCCTGTTCTTCCTTTCAACAACTCCATTCTGCTGAGTGATATGAGAGGAAAATTCCTGCTTGATTCCGTATGAGTGGCAGAATTCTTCAAAATTGGAGTTTTCAAACTCTCTACCATGGTCACTGCAGATTCTCATGATCTGGCAATTTTGCTCAACTTGGATCTTTTTAAACAAATGTTGAGTTGTATCAAAAGTATCAGATTTTTCCCGAATAGGAATAGCCCATGTATATCTAGAGAAGTCATCAACTATAACCAGAATATATCTTTTCCCACCTAGACTAGCAGTTCTAGTGGGACCCATGAGATCCATGTGAAGTAATTCCAAGTTTTTGGAAGTTTGAATACATGAGGTCTTCTTATGAGCTGCTCGAGTCTGTTTCCCTAGTTGACAAGGACCACAGATTCCTTTTTCAGTCTTCTCTATTTTGGGCAGGCCTCTAACAGCATCTTTGCTAGCAATTCTCAACATATCGAAGAAATAGAGATGTCCTAACCTCTTGTGCCATAGCTCACTGTCATCTATGGTTGCTTTGTTGCAGAAGATCTGGGGGTCTCTAGTCAAACTAGCAAGACCGTAGCAATTGTCAGCAGTTCTTTCTCCATCCATGAGCCATCTGCCACTACTGTCAAATATATTGCATTCCTTCTTGGAGAATTGCACCACCAAGTCATTATCACAGAACTGGCTGATACTGAGGAGATTGGCCTTGAGCCCTTCAACGTACAAGGCTTCTTGAGATGTTCCGAGGCTTGGAATGTCAATGATCCCTTTACCGATGACTTTGGATTGGCTCCCATCTCCATAGGTGATTCTCTCGCCTTTGCCCATATTTACTTCTTTGAGAAGAGTCTTATCACCTGTCATGTGCTTAGAACAACCACTATCCAAATACCACAAACAAGTATCAAGAATTTTTAGTGCAGTATGAGAGACTAAACACAGATTATCTTCCTTTTTAACCCAGACTTGTTTGGAAGGTTTTTGATTGTTAACCAGGACAGATCTTTGCTCATTAGGGGTGAGGGATACTAACTTCTCGCTAATGAGTTTCACTTGATCACACAACATTTTAACTTGTTCTTCCAAACCTAGTTCATCTTTTTTAGGGATCAGGGTTTTCTTCCAAGGTTTCTGAGACCTAATTTGGAGACAATTTGAACGAGTATGACCAATAATACCATAGTGATTACAAGTAGGTATAGATTGATTTACCCTTTTTCCTTTAGGAACATATTGAGTATGAGACATGATAGGCTTAGTAAACATGGTTCTATGCACATTCATATCATGAGAAATAGAAACATTATCCATACTCAATTCAGACATGGTAGAAGTCACAAAAAAAATAACACTCAAGAATTTAATCTTCTCAGAGTGTACCAAGCTCTGATACCAATTGAAAAATTGAAATGACTTCTAAAAATAAAGTGTGTGCATAAGTGTCAACAAAAATTAAAGGCATAGCGGAAATTAAATGACACAGAGATTTTTGTTGACGAAGTGGAAACTCAGTTAAGAAAAAAACCACTCTAGGCCAGCCAAACTCAGGAATTCCACTATTCAGAAGACTAAGCTAGATACAAGATAGTAACACTCACATGTATCGATGCAGTGGTCGTACCTTGATCTCTGACGTCTAACCCAACACGAACGCTTCCCAACCAGGTTCACCTACATGAAGGGGTCTTCAATGGAACTCCTTACCTTAGAGCCGACCTCTAAGATAG
Organism: Alnus rubra; assembly: GCA_028654335.1. Taxonomy (NCBI): domain Eukaryota; kingdom Viridiplantae; phylum Streptophyta; class Magnoliopsida; order Fagales; family Betulaceae; genus Alnus; species Alnus rubra. The sequence continues at coordinate 81,470 of JAJPGS010001146.1, forward strand.
ACTTCAACTTGTAGCGCAGCACACTCGAAAGAACGGCTTCAGAGGAGATATCACGTCTCTGAGCTCTAATGGAATTCACACCGAATTCTTACAGCTCTAAGTGCCCAAGGACTCCTATTTATAGTCTGAGGGTCAGAATGAGCGTCATGCATAATTTGCCTAGGAGCCGTCCGGACGGAGGACCATGGACATCCGGACAGACAACTGTGCGACAGGATATTTTAGGAATTTCCGTGGAGAAATCTTTCCTGTATAAGAACATCGTCCGGAAGGGATGGCTCGATTTTTCGGACGGACGCACATCCGCTGCAAGTTATTTCCATATCAGGCTTCGCACGTCCGGACCATGGGCAGGAGCGTCCGGACGGCTAAACTTCAGCACGCAATTTCCATATACGATGTGTGTGAGTCCGGAGCATGAGGAGCAAACGTCTGGACGGTTGAAGTCGAATCATCAGTTACCATAAACGATGCACCATCGTCCGGACCACAGCTGTCAGGCGTTCGGACGGTCAAATTCAAACTGCGATTCTTGCCTTATGGAGACACACGTCTGGACGGGATACCACATCTTCCGGACGGTTGATTGATCTTCCCTTCCTTGAAACTTGGAAAGAATCAATGATTGATCGAGTGCTGATAGGCGTCCGGACTTGCTGCTGAAACGTCTTGACGGAGCAAGTTGGAACAGAAACTTCTCGATACAGTGGAATGTCCGGACGGAAGAGGCATGTCGTCCAGACGAATGATGCTGGTCTATCTGGCGTCCGGACGGGATAACACTTCGTTCGAACGGATGGAGCAGTAGACAGATGAGCGTCCGGACGGGATGACACATCGTCCGGACGGCTGACAGGGAACTTGAATTTCTTCTGGTCTTAACATCACTCTGAAAGTGGAATCCTTGTTTACAGCATCTTTTACACATAAGTGATTTTGTCCAAACACAGAATAAGGCCAAAATACTAACACAGATGAAACTCCCTCCTCTCCCACAGCTTCGGATACTATTTCCAGTGATGAGGATACTCCTGCAAATTCTCCCAAGCGGTCATGGGTGAAGTTCAATCATCCTCCTCAGCAGCTTCTTAGGATCGTTGATGAAGGGCGTAGGCTAAGAAATAGAGTCATCCAGCCTACCAATGAAGTAGATAATCAAGTCTCTTACAACTGCTACCTTGCACAAACAGATCCCAAGAAAGTTGATGAAGCACTTCAAGATGAGGGCTGGGTATTTGCCATGCATGAAGAGCTTCATCAATTCACTAGAAATGATGTTTGGACCTTGGTTCCTCATCCTGCAGAATAGAATTTCATTGGTACCAAATGGATCTTCAAGAACAAAACTGATGAGAATGGTACTGTGGTCCGGAATAAAGCCCGTCTTGTTGCCCAGGGATATACTTAGATAGAGGGAGTAGACTTTGATGAAAACTTTGCCCCGGATGCCATGTTAGAATCAATCAGAATTCTTCTCTCCATTGCTTGCCATCTTGGTTTCAAGTTGTATTAGATGAATGTAAAGTGTGCATTTCTAAACGGTGTTCTTCAAGAAGAGGTTTATGTAGAACAACTTAAAGGATTTCAAGATCCTCATCATCCCCATTATGTGTACAAGCTGAAAAAGGCTTTATATGGGCTTAAGCAGGCTCCTCGGGCATGGTATGAGCGTCTCACCTCTTATCTCTTGACTAAGAGATTTACAAGGGGAGAAGCTTATCGAACCTTGTTTATCAGAAATAAAGAATTCACAAATTCATTGCTCAAATCTATGTTGATGACATTATTTTTGGAGCTACTTTAGACTCACTTGCCCATGAGTTTTCTGAAAAGATGAAGCAGAAATTTGAGATGAGCATGATTGGTGAGCTGAACTACTTTCTTGGTCTTCAAGTCACGCAAACTGCTGAAGGCATCTTCATCTCCTAATCCAAGTATGCCAAGGATCTGGTAAAACGTTTTGGTCTGGATGGGAAGAGTCGTGCCCGAACTCCCATGAGCACCAGTGTCAAGATTAGTAGTGATCTTGCAGGAAAACCAGTTGATCCATCTCTTTACAGGAGTATGATAGGGAGTCACCTATATCTTACAGCCAGCCGACCAGACATTTCCTTCAGTGTGGGAGTTTGTGCTCGCTTTCAGGCAAATCCTAAGGAATCTCACCTCACTGCAGTAAAGCGTATCATCAGGTATGTAAATGATACTCTTCTGTATGACATATGGTATTCTAGAGAAACAAATCTTGTTGTTTCAGGATACTCTGATGCAAACTGGGATGGAAACGCTGATGATAGAAATAGCACCTCAGGAGGATGTTTCTATGTGGGAAACAATCTTGTAGCTTGGATGAGTAAGAAACAAGCCTCTATATCTCTCTCCACTGATGAGGCCGAATATATTGCTGCAGGAAGCTGTTGTACCCAATTATTGTGGATGAAGACAGTACTAGGCGACTACGGATTCTCTCAAGATACCATGATTATCAACTATGATAATACTAGTGCTATCAACATCTCCAAGAATCCAGTTCAGCACTCTCGGACCAAGCACATCGACATCAGATATCACTTCTTGCGTGATCTTGTGGAATCCGAGATAGTATCCCTCTCTTTCATCCCCACTGAAAACTAATTGGCTGACATTCTTACCAAACCTCTAGATGGTAGCAGGTTTGAGTCCCTTTGGAAAGCCATTGGTGTTTGTGCCATGTCTTAGACATGCTTTTCCATCCTAGGATGAGATTTTTGTCTTGTCCTCTGATAGCATGATGTTGTTTTTGTAATAAAAAATAAAAAAATAAAAAAAAAAAAAATAAAAAAATTGGGGAGTTTTGTAGCAGGATGGTTCCTTCAAAGGTATGTCAGCTATCTCATGTATTTTTTTTTTTTTTTGGGGGGGGGGTTATTAGTTCATTATGCATTGATGAATTATTCTTACATATGGTTGAGAACGTAAGTCTGACATATGCAAAGTTTTCCTGCTCACTTGTTATGATTGATAGCTACTTCTCTCATGAGATAACTTCATGCACTATCCAAGGCTCTTCGAAGGTGTGTATTTTCCTCTCTGACTTTGTGATTCTGGGTACTCTATACAAGAGAGAGGTTTTTGACAAGATGGTCAAATTGACCAAGATGCTAGTTGAACCTAAAAACTCTGGCACTCTCTAGGTTGTAGCATCAAAAGAATCAAGCAGTAAATCATGTGAGTTCTGCACTTTAAATTATATATTCACCGCTTGTGTTTGCTATATGCCTTGCCCTTCATGGTGCAAGTAAAATTTTCCTTGTCCTTCATGGTACAAGTAAAACAATTGGGTGCTACATCTTAGGGAGAGTGTATCATATGAGGGTAGCTAGGCCATAGTAGTTAATAGGTTTGACTTTTGACTAATCTCTCATAGATTTTCTCTCTTGTCTAGAAAATCTGGATGATGTGTGTCATATCAGTGAAACTCATACCTTTGAAAAAGCCTTCACACACCCACACATTGCATGAGTTGAGAAAGCTATTTTCATTATTATGTTTGCAGGGGAATCTTTGCCTATCTTATCCTTGTCTATCGACTATATGTTTGCATAATTCTGACGTACTCTTTGACTACTTTCTCAGACTGGGATACATGCGTGTGATATTATACTTGTGAAGGACCTAACCATGCAGCTCTTTTTTCCACAGTTCAGCTTGATGTTTTCTTATTTAGTCCTTTTTAAAAAAAAAAAAAAAAAAAAAAAAAAAAAAAAAAACTTGTGGATTTTATTACTTTGTTTACCCTGGTCCTTTTAAGACCTTTAGGGGGAGTAATTTTTGTTGTGGTTGATTTTTATTACTCTGTTTTACCTTTTGTCTCTTTGTGACAAAAAGAGGGAGTAATTTTTATTTTTGGACCGAGATTGTATTTTTAAACCGGTCAAGTGATTTTTGTCCCAAAATGGCCAAAGGGGGAGTTTGTTAGTTTGTAATTGGCCACATGGACAAAATCACTTATTTGTAAAGATGCTTTTTAACAGGGATTCCGCTATTCAGAAGTGTTTCTAGAAAATTTTGATTAGTTTGCAAGTCAGAAAATTTGATTCCCTGCCAGCCGTTCGGACAACGTGTCATACCGTCCGGACGCCCAGCTATCCAATGCATCAGCCGTCCGGATGACATGTCAAACCGTCTGGACGCACTTCAGACTAAAGCATCATTCGTCCGGACGATGTGGATTCCCGTCCAGACCTTCCACTGCGTCGAGAAACTTCGAACTACTCCAGCTTGCATTCGTCCGGACGACCTTCAGTGTTTGATCAAGCCTCAAAATTTCCTTTCAAAACACAGATATGGGAAGATTGCTGCAACCGTCTAGACAATGTGGATTCCCGTCTGGACACGCTCATCCATAAGGCAAGTATCGCAGTTCAAATCCAGACGTCCGGACGCCAATCAGCATGGTCCAGACTCGCTTGTATCAAATATGGAAATTGCGTGCATCAAATCAACCATTCTAAAATATAAGCTCAACAAATACATGTGCCATGTAGGACACGAGCCATAGATAAAATACCCAAAATGCGGACTACCCATGAGTCCGTGACTTATGACTGTCGCGATGTGCTCCAATCATAGTATCCCATACGCTAGTTGGACAAGTCAATATCTATATCCGCAGAACCTGCAACCAAAGCATCAATGTCTGCACAGTTGCGGGGGTTGCCGCATCCGTACAGGTGGAATTATGAGCCCACTGCCTTAGCATAAATAAATACACTAAGACCTCAGAGGTATACTATTCACTGAGTTTTCGCAAAAAACCAACTTTTCATTTCTAGTCATGCGTACACTATAACAGCCACCAATTTTATAAGCTTTTGTTTGAAAACCCCCATAACTGATATAGCGGACACCGACTACTAGAAAACATTTAAACATACTAGGCAGCTAAGATTATACGTAGAAGTTCTGTTATAGAAAACAATGGCATTTAAATCATGCAACCATCCGATAGAAATATACATAAGCTCTTTTCCATTGAGACTCTTATGCATACTAATACGTCTAGTAAAACTACTCATAGTGAAAAAACATCACTCACAAAAACAATGCTATACATGTTCATACTAATGGTTTTATGCCTTGGGAATCGAACCCAAGTATAGTGCTTCAAGGGAATCTAACCCAAGTAAGCACTAGTACCTCAAGGGAATCTAACCCATGGTCGAGGACCTCAAGGGAATCTAACCCAAGTAAGCACCTCGTGAGTACTTCAAGGGAATCGAACCCAAGTAAGTACTAGTACCTCAAAGGAATCTAACCCAAGTAGGCACATCATGGGAATCTAACCCATGGTCGAGGACCTCAAGGGAATCTAACCCAAGTAAGTACCTCGTGAATACCTTAAGGGAATCTAACCCAAGTAGGCACCTCATGAGAATTTAACCCATGTATAATTTCCCGTGAGCTGTGAACCTCACTTCGATGCACGTTTAGCGTTCATATGCTTATGCCTCATGCCTTCAATCAATAAATTTCATTTCATGAATCATGCTTATAACATATGCTTTCTTTATAAAATATTAACAGCTCAACATGTCATTTTTTAAACAATTTGCATAACTCAAATCTCCTATTTTATACTCTCTAAAATCATATTAATATTCCATTGCAATCACAGTTTTCAAAACTTCCAACCATAACATACAGTGACTCCATTCATTTACTCCACATATCATATTCATACTTCAAAACATCATCATAATTTCAATATACTCAAAAGTACTCAAATCATCCAAAACAGTTCATAATCAACATATAGTTGGTTCAGGTTTGTAAAATAATATACATTTTGCAATTCATCATATATGAAAATAATACTTCTCAGTGAATAGAATACTCACCTTGACTGCGCGGATATTAAGCACTAGGTCTCCTAGACACCACCTTGCAATGTATCACTGTGGAATAACACATTGCACTATTTAGCACTTTAAATAATTAACACTCTAATTAGCACTTGATCGCTCAAGGCTAAACCGTTGGAAAACCCATAATATTTTAAGGGTTCCAAACGACTACCCATAAATCTTAGACATTAACTAAAACTCAAACAATACTAACCCAAAGTATTTACTAAGGATTAGATATTAAAATCACTATTTAATTATTTACTTATAATATACTAACTCGTAATTAATTCCACTAACTCATACATTATTTTCACTAATACTTTTATAATAGTATTAGCCCTAAAATTATATTCACTAATCTCTAGCTTATTTCTCACTAACATTTTATCAATATCATTAACTCTAATATTATGTTCATAAATCTTTTTACATCAATTACTAACATAATTTAACTATCTAAATTTTAATCACTTAAAACTCCTAAATTAATTTAACCCATCAAATTAGAGTTTCCAAACTTAAACCATAATTTATTTTATTAACCCATAACATAATATTGTTATTTAAACATTAATAACACTAACCCATAATGTTTACTTAGAATTAGGCACTAGAAATCACAATTAAAATACATAACTCAAAAGTTAGGGTTTGAGGAAACTCACCAAAAATTCATCAAACCAAAACCCATGGTTTGGATAGTTTCAAGCAAGTTCCAAGTAACCCATTACCTAAAGAGAACATTAGATTAAACTCACATTTTAATATTTTAACTCAAAATTACGAAATCATGAGTTTAGTGTTTTACCTCAAAACGATCGGTAGAAACGTAGATCGAGTTTTGTAGATCACATTTTTTAAGTTGAAATTGAGTTTGGACGATTAGATTTTCATAGATGAAGAGTTTTTCTTTAAAACCCAAAGAGAGAGAAGAGAAAAACTAAGAAAATCCGAAATTGCCGAGAGAAAAGACTTGGCTTCTATATGCAAGTGCCGTTCGTGTCTTATTTTTTTTTTTGAAAAGGTTGTCCCACTCTTTGAAACCAAAATGACCATTCGGTCCCGCCTTAATGGCCATACGGCCAGCTCATTTTGTGAAGGGCCGCATGGCGAGAGCTTCTACACATGCGTCTTTCATCATTCCCTCTTCCGTCTCTTTTCCACGTGGCAATTTTTTTTTCCTTTTTTTTTTAAACAAAAAAAAAGGCAATCAAAGCGCGGGTGTCGCCATTCACATTCCATTTTCAAAATTTCTCCCATTTCCCAAATCTCCCCCTCTCCACCGTGCCCTCCCCCACCGATCGGAAATCCGACGCCCTTGCCGACGCCGGCGCCGCTCACTCTCTCTCTCGGAGTCCCTCGAAACCAGCAGACCGGCGCACCGACCGGAAATCCGAATCCGACGCCGACGCCTAGCTCTCTCGATCTCTCAAACCCAGCACAGACCGGACAATCCATCGCCGACGACGCTCTCTCTCTCTCTCTCGAACGGTCTGCTCCGGCGCCCACCGACCAGATCTCCGACGCCTTTGAAGCCCAGCTCGCTCTTTCTTGCAACCAGCCGACCGGATCTCCGACGAAGCCGACGACGCCAAGATTGTAAATTATTACCTCAAAATACTTCACAGAGAAAACGATGGAGCAGGACCTTCATCATGATCAAGCCCGATGGCGTCCAGAGGGGCTTGGTACGTGGCTTTTTCTTTTTTATTTGAAAGCGTAATTTTTTTTTTTTTACTGTGTATGGATCTTGTGTTTGGCTGAATCGAAAGTGTAGGAAAGGAAAGTTTTGGGTTTTTTTTTTTCTTCCTATTTTTCTGACACCAGTTGACGCACGTATAGCATTACTCCAAACTCAGACTTGCCTCTAGGCATTCGATACAGAAAAAGTTCAGACATAGAGAATGGAGACACCGGGAGAGTGGTTGGAGAAGGCGCTGGTGGATCTATGCCAATGGGTGGAGACGGGTCTGGGTTTGGGTATGGATACCGATATGATATCGGGCTTGGTCTCCTATTGCGAGCTTGCTCATCCCCAAGACGCCAAAGAATACCTTGACGTAATTCTCTCTATCGCCCACTATTTATTTGATATTGTTTACTTGGTTAGTGGGCTTTACTTTGTATTACAATTTCTGGATCTTCCTCAAAATCTTCGCTTTCATCGAGATTATGATGAATTTTGTAGTTAAGTTTTTTTCTTCAGGCTTGTTATGTTTGGATAGTATTTGGTTTCGTACGGCTAAACTGAGATCTTTGTAGTCATTGTTATGATTAGAATGAGTTTCACGATTATCTTAGACATTGGTGCCTGATGTTCATTGGAGAAAACCCTCTAAAGAAAGGTACTTTAGCTCAATGCTACCTAGATTGTGTTTCTTATTGATTTATCATGAGATGAGTCTTTTTTGTTTTTTTCTTCTCTTTTTAAGTTCCTTCGGTTGGTTTGTTACACAATTGAACTTATATTTTTTTTTTCTTGTAAGATTTTGACAAGTCATGTATGGGTCTGCTTTGCATTTTCATGTATCAGAAAGGGCATTCATATACTCTTTATAGGCTGATCTGTCAAGGTTATTTTGGCTTTCTTATGCACTCTTTGAAGATGTTAGATTTGTTTTTCATGTCTACAGCTTGTTATGATTTATAAAACCAAATATTGGAGGACCTTTATGGAAGCTAAGGAAGCTTAAGATTAGAATATCAACTGAAATTATCAAGAAAAAAAAAAAGAAAAAAAAGAAAGAAGAAGAAGCAAAGACCGAAAATTCTGATTTAAATCAGACTTTTATTTTCTTAGGCTAAAAGTTAATACTAGGAATCCTGGAAGTTGATGCATGCAAATTCTTCTTGAACAAAAAAAATAGAACATGTGACATGGTTTGATTGTCTTCATTATGGCATCATTTTAACTGTAGCTCATCTTCTGAAGGGCTTGGTGTATGTTGTGGTATGAGTTAGTTGGCAAAGGGATGGACCTGGAAGCTATATTATATATTTTGATAATTTTGATCATTCTCCTAGAATAGAGCTCCTTCTGCAACTTTAAATTGTTTATAATCTTTGTGATTTCAGGATAATATGTTAGCCAAATTTAACTTGGTTTTCATGATTATTAGGAGTAACACCAAAGACAGCTTGAGGTGTGTGGGGGCAGGTTCATGTTCCATGAAGAGGTGTTGGGGTCAAAATAGAGCCACTCAAAGAAGTTCAGTTCGGCCAAGTTGAACTGGAAGGCCTCATATCAAAACTTCTGTGCAGCTGCTTGCATATGAGAATTGAAATATCTCCTAGTGGATTGTTTCTTCTTTGTAGATTTATACCTCATTTGTAGTAATGATCATGACCATGTTTGTGATGTTTGTCTAGGAATTAATCCTAGTTTTTTTTTTTTTAGAAAAAAAAAAATACAAGTTCTGGATTGGCAAAAGATCCAATGTATTAAACATGCAAGACATGATGCTCTATAGGGTTTGAGGTTGGAAATGGGAAAATTAAATATTTCTTTAAGTTATCCTTGTTGAACCTTATGTAGACTTGAAATTATAATCAAGTGACTCAAACTTGATCAAAAACACCACATTTTCCAGATTTGGATCTGCTGCCGGAAGTGCTCGAGAATCTTGAATATTATTAATTTGGCAATGATCTAAAACAGAGTATTTATGGGAATTGCTTACCAAAGGCTGCACTAGAACAAGCTTGAGGCACTAAACCAAATACGCATGTTACAAGGAGCTTTCTTACAGAAACACGCTAATACTCTTTTTTTTTTTTTTTGAAAGTAAACACTCTAATACTCTAAGCTACAATACTAAACCAAATTTGCAGTAGATTCAATGACAAAACCAAAATGTTTCTTAAGACCCTACAGGAGTCATGATATCATGTATTATATTATTGAATTTAAGCTTTCTAATACCTAACAAGTTTTGGTTTATAAAATGTCCTATGCCCTGTTATAAAACAACCCTATAATTGCGGCCTTTAGGAATTAGGTGTATAATCATTGATTACAGTCGGCAGTAATGCTATAATACAACTGAAAATTTGTACTTTCAAGCCAACATCATTGAAATCCATCAACACCAATTTAACACTTAAGTTTGAGCATTTTAAACATTAGACAATTTTAGATAATCACATCCTGTACAAAAAAAATCTTCAAAATAGAAAAGTCCACGTCCGTCCACCACATGACAACATGCAAGTCCAACAATACTTGTAGTGCCTATCCAAAATCCAACATTACAACATAGAGATATAAACTTCACAATAGAAGAAGTTGATAATGGCTTCGACGATGTCGGTAAATGGGACAAGGACAACTTAAGAGCTTCAATTATTTGGGCAACATTTCAACTTTTACGTGAGTGTCTTCTCCCGCCTTCCAATGCATCCAGCCAAATATACCTGCAGTTCAGCCAAATAGACTATGATATACATATTTGAAGGCCACAAAAGCCCAACCAACAGATGAAAAATGAACACTTTAAATGGATAAGAGAGTTGGATATATAACTGCTTCTTAGAGTTCATTGCAATGAACCTCGCACATCTAGTCAGTCATTAATTAAGGCAGTCCACCACAATTTGTTGACACTCTTAAACAATTCTATAAACATCTATAAACAATTTAATTTGTTTTTCCAAACGTAGTAAGCTGTCCAATTTAATATGTATATTGTTAATACTGTCCAGCAAACATAGTATCCAAAATTAACCATGCTCAAACTTCCATAGATTCATTAATAAGGCCACAACATCCAAGAAAAACAAAGCACATATCAAATAAATCCAACATTAAAGTTGAAACAATACTCTTATATCTACATCTACTTAATAAAATCAGGTTTCTATCCACATGTTCCATTATTCCATCTGAATATACACATGAATCAGATTGCCATTGCAGGGGACAGTGCAGTACAAATGATCTAAATCCAATCTGGTTAAAACAGATATCAAACTGATCACAAACATGCCCGTACTGCAGTCTAGAAGGATCACATTCAAATAACAATGTTTTTATCGAAAGAACAAAATTCAGTGCATGCATACATGTGCAAGAATTAGCTAAAAGGCATTCCTTCTACAATCAATGGAGTTCATTTATAAAACATAAAATCCCAATTTGTTGTATATCTTACAATCTTTTGACATATATAAGGAATCAACAACAAACAGCTTTTTTTTTTCCTATTTCTTTCTTCTTACAGTAAGTTGGAAATTTAAGATGACATTGGTAACCTATAATGGAACATATGGATAGAAACCTGATTTTAACTTCAGAATTTAGAACCTGTAAATGTGTTCAAAAATATTTTGGTTCCTTACCAACAACAACTAAAATCTGCCCCCCACAAACTACCAATACAGTCATATATCTACATCTATTTAGTAATTACAACACCAAATTATCAATATTGCAGCTGGCTAAATCCGTGACATTTATAGTGTCTTAAGCAATTGATGGATAATTTTAAGCCTAAACCAGCCCACCAAATAAGCACAGCATACCATGGTGAAAATTTACAATAAACTTACAAATTTCATGGCTATGAAATATGCAAACTTACCGCGGTCGGCGTCAGAAAAGGGGGTAGTTCTTGAGCCTGAGTCTTACACTTTTGAGACATTTTGGAGAAACTTGAAGCTTTCCCATAAAAGGGATTCTCAAAGAGAAGCAGATTCTTGTACATTGTCGAGATTACTCAGATTTATCCAACCGAGATCAAGTGTATATATTTTCAGGTGATTTTGCTGAAAACTGGGGGGTATGTATAATTTCCCTGATGTACATACCTTAAAGATACTCACTTGGTTTTAAATAACAACAAAAATGAGGTGAAGAATAATTATAGCAACCTTACCAAGAGTATTAAGCAACACAAAATCAGCTTAACAGTAATTATAGCCACCAAACAAGAATCTGATAGCAGCCCATCAAAATTCAAACCATAAACATCAGCATAATGCAAAGAAAAACCTATCTCAGATCTTCTCACAGCAACACTAAAACAACAACAACCCAAAATACACTCAAAAACAGAGACCAATCTTTCCAAAACAGAGAAAGAAATCCAAAGCTCAAAACCCCAGAATCAAAAAGATCAGAACTCGCCTCCATGGATCTGAGGCAAGAAGAAAAAGAGTACCAAAAGACCAGCTTGCACGGATACAGAGGATGATGACGATATAGATAGGTAGACAAAGGCTCAATCAAAAATCAAACAGATTGTCCGTACAGTTAGGGTTTTCGGAAAATGGTTTTACCTTCTTCTCCTGCAGGTTGCAGTGCTCTCGCTTTTCCTTTCTCAGCCAATCTCTATCTTTAGTTCTACAAGTAGATCTCAGACACCATCATGGCTAATTTTCTCAGTCGGCGCTGGAACTGGAGAGCTCGGTCAGTGGTGGAGACGGGGAGCTCGGTCCCCGCCGGTAAAGGGAAGAGATTGGTCAGAAAATGGGGGCAAGGTTCTGTCCGAAATAGGGGAGCTTGGTCGCCGCCGGAAAATGGAAAATGGAAAAGCTGGCACCGCTGCTGGAAATCGGCCGAAAAATCTGGGGGGAAAATGGAGGAGATACCGCTGCTGGGGGATCGCCGGAAATGGGGAAGGAGATTTCAGGGAAGGAGAAAATGTGGAGGGAGAAAATGTGGGGGGAAATGTCTTTTGGTGCTGTGAATATTGGCTGACCCGAGTGGCTCTCAAATTTGGGGGGAAATGTCTTGCCACGCTGGAAAGAGACGGACGTGAGACGGAAAAGAGTCTCACGTTTAGCATTTCCCTTTTTCTTTTAACGTGGACCACTTGCTTGAATTCTTGACTTTTCTTCTTGTTTTCTATCATACCGATTCTACCCTTTATCATATGTACTTAGCTTTGTCTTTTAGTTTGACTATTCTTCACTTTAGTTATTCTCTCTTTTATTGTTTAATTTTTCTTTTCTATTATTTTTCATTATTTTAAAATTTTCTTTTATTTAGTTTCTTATTATATTTTATCTATTTTCTATTGCTATTTCATTTTTTTCTATTTTAATTTCTTTTCTATTTCTTTTGAACCTAAAAATATCACTTATATTTTCTTTTCAGGACTACCATTTACAAATTCATAAAACAAAAATAAAACACTTTGTTTAACCACACTAAATAAATTTATTTTTATTTAATCCTAATAAACTCATTTTATAAATTTTGGTCTTTAAAAACATTCTTTTGCATTTTAAATACACCTAATTAAGTTTAATCAATTATTTACACAAATTTATCCTTTAATTATTAAATAATGTCCCGGACATTACAAAGAAGGAAGAAACAGGAAGCGGGATAGGAAGAAAAACTAATCTTTTATTTTTTTTTTCAACTGTAGAATTTAATATTATTTTCTGCATTAAATTGCAGGTTATCTACTGTACAAGCTTGAACTCGAAGCTTGGAGCTTTTTAACAATATATGGAGCTGATAAGTTAGAGGGTAATTTGAGAGAGCCATTCTCAGCCTTGACCTTGACCTCGACCTCGAGGAACCGTAGGGAATTACAACCCATAACAAAAAGAGGCAAGGCAAAGGGTTTACGAGGGTGGACAAGTTTAAGGCAAATTTTTGTAACACCACCCAAGTTTACTGCAAGCTGCAACCACGTCTCCACCCGGTGTTCTTCGTCTGGATAAACGCTTCTTTTGAAATACCAACTTAATTAGCAGAAAGTGGTCAATCTTCAATCCGTGTTTCTTTTTTTTTCTTTTGCCACGCCACTATTAGTGGCGTAGCTAGCTGTTCCTAATACACGTCACTAATTCAGTGACATGGCAGGTACTGGCGTAACCAAATTTGTCCTGTCACTAATTAGTGGCGTGGCAACTTAATTAGACTCGCCACTAAATGAGAATTAGTGATGAACTGATTAGTAGCGTGTCAAAAGTATCACTAATTACACGTCACTAACACTTAATGACATGACAGACCAACAAAAACGTCGCTAAATATAAGTCAGTAAAAGTTGAAGAAAGTTGAAGAGATATTATGATAAACACTAAAACCATGCACCGACACCAATCATGTATTTAGCACTTATTTATAACATTACAACCGAATTAATTAAGCACCATAATTTAGATAAATATGTTGCTTTAATAAGTTTTGAGGCTTAGCTTCGGTTTCTGCATCGATCAGTAGGTTCAGTACCAGATTAAGGGCAACATCTACGGCAGCCCCCGCCACTTTCATAGGTATAATTACAACAACCATTCTCGCAGGAATGTTTTCCACCAATTCCACCCCTGGTATAATCGTAATCATCTACTCCATAATTGGAGTCTTTGGTGGCCTCCACTGAAAGTGCGAATCAGAAACATGTTATTACGATATATTTAATTGTCTTATTGTGATATAATTGACATTAATTAACACACATGATGAAAAACACAAGTTATATATTAGTGATCAAATTGTAAGTATACCCCCACAATTTTTTTTTAAAAAAAAAAAGAAAAGAAAAAAAAAGAAAAGAAAAACAACAAACATCAAATGCTGCTCTTTAGAGAAAATAAGGAAATTTAAACGCCGTTGTGATACTATATTCATGCATGCTTCAGGGATTCTATTTGTAAGGAAACGCAGTTATTTTAAGCTCATGGAAAAATGACACCATTTATCATGCATTGTTACGTTCACGCAAAACGAAAACTGCGTTATTCATAAAAAAAAAAATAATAATAATAATAAAAGAAAAAGAAAAAAGAAAAATCGAAAACTGCGTTGAAATTTGTAGCACAGAACAAAGGTACTAATTAAGGCGGAAAAATATAGATCCCAACGCACCATTTTTCTGGTTAGAGGAAGTCTGAGCCAGGTCCCTCGCTGCCACCTCCGAAGAGATGATCAGAAGAACAATATTGGCCAGCAAAATAAGAGCCTTGGAATCCATTTTTCTTATTATAAGACAGAAGTACTGTTAAATTAAATCAGTCCTTTTCTTTATTTATTTATAGGCCAATATTAAAGAGAGCGCGCGAAACCATAAAATATTAATTTCAAAGGCCCGACAACATTGCGGTCTGTTGTAGACTTGTACGTCTTCCATATTTTCAAAAAGCAAGGTACGGAGGAAACGTCCGTGGTGGTTCTTAGAGCATTCCTAGCAGCTTCCCTTTCTTTCCCTTCATTTTTTCTAAATGTAGGGAATAAAACTACTTTTTGCTTCCCTATCAAAAAACACCTCACAGCAGCTTCCCTTCATTTTTTCCTATATCATTAAAATATTATTTTGTTACTTTTACTTTAATTAAAAGTAAGAAAAGAAAGAGATAAAGTAAGAGAGAGGTTATATTTTTAGAATAAACAATTGAATGGGAGGTGAATAGTGCTTCCCAATGCATTGGGAAGCACTGTAGCAATCATAGGGAACATATAAGGGAAGGGAAGCTGCTGTAGGATTAGTTTTTTGACTTTTTTGAAATTTTCCCTAAAATGTAGGGAAGAGAACCCATGTAGGGAAGCTGCTAGTAATGCTCTTAGTGAATTAGGCCAGTTTGCAACTCCCTCCTCTTTTCATTTACATCAATTTTAAAAAATTTAATTTTTTTTTAATATCACATAAACAATTTTTTATTACTATTTAAATAAAAAAACCTATTACAAAGTATACAATACAAAAAAAATTTCACTTTTTTATATAAATTATTTTTACTTTATATTACAACAATAATTTTAAAAAACTACTATAAAAAATTCATTTCATATTTGACAGAAGAGTTACCAAACAGGACCTTAGCTAATTCACTAGGAACCACCTCGGACGTTTCCTACCCTGCTTTTTGTTTGATTCATCTGATCAAATCACAGGACTTAGGATCCACCAAGAGTTGGCCACGTTTAATCAATCCACAAAGCTCTCTTTTCACTACGCAATGGGAAGGAAAGAGAGCTTAATTATTTGGTCAACCATTATAATTTTTTTTTTTTTCTAAAAAAAAAAAATTGTTTTTCTCTGTCCACCGTATTTGGCATCATCTACTCCAGTGGAATCTTTGGTGGCCTGCACTGCCACAAAATAAACATGTTATTGTGATAATATTGACATTGATTAACGCACATCATGGCAAACAAGTTATTAGCTAGTGATCAAATTGTAATTATTAGTGATCCACTAGAGTTGGCCGGCCACGTTCTTTTTTCTTTTCTTTTTTATATCGGTAGTTGGCCACATTCAATCAACCACAAAGACTATAGTTTAACAGGTTCAGCTCTTCGTGAGCTTATTCGAGATCTGTTTGAATAAATTTGACTTGTGCTCGAATCAATTATTAAATGAGTTGTTCGTGAACATAAAATCAAACTCAATTATTAAATGATACAAACTCATATAAACTCGACTCGACTAATGTTTGTGAATCTGCTCGTATAAAGATCGACTCGTAATATATATATATATATATATTGTTAATATATCACTTATTTTTATAATATAATATATTAATAAACAATATACTATATGTAAGCATAAATTAAGTGATAAATAAAAATGGTCAGTATATATATATTAATTGGTTATAATTGTTGGGTTATATATATAAATAGTAAAAGTGAATAATATCAATACTTAATTGTTGATCATATGAATCATATTATATTATTTATGTAATATAATAAGACTACATGATCATATAAGAATATAACATTGTGGCATATGTATATGATATCTAATAACTATATCCAATGTTATAAGTATTATTATTAGATACTTATAAACCATTACATCATCATCGTCGTCATCATGTGATCTAAGATCTAAGATTATATGAATTGATAGATCATATCATCATTAAATCGTATGATCAAATGATTCATATAATATTATAATTTATATATATATCCTCTTCTTTGAAAATTCTAGTTCCACCCCTGCTCCTACACATATGGAAAAGCTATTGTGAGAGGACCCCTTATGAAGCCTACATGCCCGGGTAGGTGAGTCTCACAAGAGTCATCTCATAATTATTTGTCAAATTGAAAATAATATGGGCAGAAAATTGCACTAGATCTCAATCTTATCCCAAACACACTCTTCCTTTGCAGCTACTTTTCATCACACTCAAAAAGTCTTTGATAGTGCATGTTTCTCTTCTTCGTAACTCTTCAGATTATACGAACCAAACACCAAAAACTATTTTCATGGATGAAAAACATTTTCCAACAAAAAAAAAATTACATTTTATGCCGAAACAAATAGACCCTTAAAAAAAGTATAAACATACAATTGCGTTAAAAAGAGAAAGGGATATATATATAATATGAGGATGAAAGAGTCTTAATTACTCTTGTTAGTTTTATAGGAAAATATAGGCTAATTGTGGTGCATGCTCTAACCATTGAGATTACAATGACGTTGCATGTGCAAGCAGGTTTGTAGGACAGCCCTATTCAAAAGATCAATGGTGGGCTTACCCGTTCCCTTTGACGGTGATGGCACTGGCTTCAACCAAGTACGCGCAGGAGGTGGGGGCGGCAGAGCGCATGTGTTGATGCTTCTACTATCAGCGGTCTCTGTTTTGGTGTCTTTGGCCTTAATTACTATCACTGCACTCAATTCTAATATGTTCTCACTTCTCACAAAGCAGCCCGGCTAAAATGTTAATGGAAAAGCTGACTTCGATCCTTTTCTCCTTGAAAAAAAGATCCAATCCAATTTCTTGATCATATATATATATTGGGGTTACTGGCTCAACCAATTAACGAGAAATTCTTGGTGAACTCCTCTTGAATTTGCATAGATGTTTTTTCTGGGAACTTCGAGATCGATGTTCCATCCTAGATGCTCTGCTTTCTCTCTGTGTTATTATTCATGTACTTGGTAAGTCATTTTTCTGCAGAATCTTTAATTTGCCGATGTGTATAAGGCCCGGTTTGTTTAGGAGTAAAATATTCCCGCTACCTTTTGGAGGCACCCCTTTTTTTAATCAAGATCATCTATAATTATTCGTTAGAATTTGAAAGAATTCAGACAAGTAATTGTAAAAGACTACTTATAGGACCCACCTGACTAAATAAAAATTGAGTTGCCCAACGATTTATTCGGTCAAGTAGGTTCCATAAGTAGTTTCTCATAATCATGTGTCCAAATTTTCTCAAATTCGAGTAAATAATTGTAGACGATCTTAATATTTGTTTTTTCTTTTTATATTTTTTTAAATTAATTTTTTAATCTTTTAGTTTGATATATTTATATTTATATATTTTTTTCTAATTAAGAGTGGCATATATAGTCATTTTATTGGTGCTGACACAATACACTAATAGAATTCATCAAATGTTTTGACAGAATTTGACTGGAATGTCTCTTTGGGCTAAGGGGTTTTTGTTCCTCCTTAGGGTTTCCTTTGTGGAGGTTTGAGTCCCCCAACACTAGGTTGTGGAGTTTTCGTCCCCCTAGTTAGATCTGGTTGTGGGTGTTTATTTCTCATAGTCCGTTTGTGCTATGTTGTTTTTCTTGTTTTTTGTTTTGACAGAAAAGCTTGCTCATGTGGTGCTTGATGGAGAAGGGTCATCTGGGCGTGTTGATGGTGGAGTTTGACCGTGTTCTTCTTTTTTCACATTTTTTGAAGGCTTGATTTGCTCTTTTTCACCGTCTTTTGCTTGACACACGCCTTC
Organism: Alnus rubra; assembly: GCA_028654335.1. Classification (NCBI taxonomy): domain Eukaryota; kingdom Viridiplantae; phylum Streptophyta; class Magnoliopsida; order Fagales; family Betulaceae; genus Alnus; species Alnus rubra. The sequence goes on from JAJPGS010001146.1 coordinate 100,007, forward strand.
CAACTGTGTTCGCCGCCGTCTTTTGGTCTGGGATCCGCTTGCTACGGCGGTGTTGAGGTGCGGTGTTCGGCGCGTGGTGACCACGCATCTGAGTGTTTTTCACATGGGACCGCGCGTGGATGACCACACTCAATTCTTTTGAGGCTGTGGCTGATGGTGATCGGAGGATGTTGGTGAAAGTCTGTTGTGGGGCTGTTTCGGGGTGGCGTGTGTGCCACACGCGCCGTTGCCGGGGGCAGTTTTTCCGGAGGGCAATTCCTGTGTGGGTTTTCCTATTTTGTTTTTGTTTGTTTTTCAGTTGACAAGTTGCTTTGTGGTTATTAACATGGTCAGTGCTTTTAGCTCAGACTGTGTGGCCGACTCCCATATCAAGCAAAATTATATGTCAGCGCAGATGCATCATTCTGGTTGGCTAGGTTTTATGTGTAACAATCTGTCTGTATTTGTCTGATTTTTGTTTGGCTCAAGTTAGGTGCACACCTTTATGGTGGTAGAATTTGTACATCTTTATGGTGGTTTATGTACCACTCTTTATGTTTTAATGAAAGTGTAACTTTTCCTAAATAAAATAAAAAGAAAGAAAAGAAAAACAAGAAAAAAGAAAATACAAAAACTATGATTAATTTATAACCGTAAAATGGGCTGAAATCCCAATCCCAATCCTTTTTTTTTTTTTTTTTTTAAAAAAAAAAAATATAAAAAATAAAATAAAAGAAAAACACTGGACAAGTTAATTCCAATCCAGAACGAGATTGTACCTACCCAAACACACTCAAAACCTAGAGTAATCTCTGCTAAATTTTACCAACAAACAGCGAACAGAGGATTTTGTCTCAACAGTGTCAACCCGGTTCATAGCTTCACCCACAAAAAAGCCAAAGAAGCAAGCGAGAAACAACCATGACCGAAGGACTCGTATGAGAGCCTACACCGACATGGTCACGGCCATCGCCGCCCCCATCGACAACTCCGACGTGATCGTCGTCACCTCCTCCCGCGACAGGTCCATCATCCTCTGGCATCTCACCAAGGAGGAGACGGCCTACGTTGTGTCGCGCCGCAGGCTAAACAGGGCACTCCCAATTCGTCCAGGACGTGGTCCTCTCATCCGACGGCGAGCGGAGGCAAGGACGGGGTGATACTGCTCTGGCATTTTATAATCCTATTTGACACCACTACAGTACTAATAAGAAGAAGGTACATTCAATTTCGAGATTTTTTATTTGATTTGATTTGCGTGTGTTTTGCTTATTGAGTTCGGTTTATTTGCTGGCAATGTTTGCTGATTGGGTGTGTTCTGCTTGGTATTTGTATCTCTTATTGATGGGTATGTGTGGGTACTTGGTTGCTGGACATGGATCATTGTTTGGTATAAATTTCATATGGGTTTCAATATATATTTGCAGTGGATTGGGTTTTGCCGTTAGTTTTATCGTAGGGTTGCTGTATTAATTCAAATGGACACGATGGTTATCAAACATGCAATTTAGTTGTTAAAATCATAATAGTTAGTAAAATTCTTTATATGTTTTTTTTTTGTTTGGTTTATAGATGTACTTTTATTTAATACTTAGACCTTTGTATAGCATGTTTGTTTAATTTATCACGTAAACATTCACTTGGAAAATGTTGTAATTACTCATTCTGCTGGTGTATAATAATTTATAGTTATTGTTGGTTTAACTATGTTATCCAAAACACAGAGAACTCACACAACGTCTCCTCGCTCCGAACCCAAAGAAGAAGAAGAACAAGAACTAGAAAATGATGACCTCTCCGGGAGCAAAGATGACGATGCTTTGGACGAGGACATGGAAGCCCTGAGGCGAGCGTGTGCGCTCACCGGAAGAATCCCTAATCACCTCAACAACCACAACAGTTTCTCCACCTCCACCGCCATGGGAGACTACTCCGCCGGCGCCGCTGATTCCGACTCCGATGACGACCTCGAATTGGTTCGAAATATTCAAAACTGTAACGATCCACCCCCAATGACACAATACTGTCCGCTTTTGGCTCCCCATATCAGACTTCCCAGGAGGTCACCCATCCTGGGATTGCTCTCGCAGCGGCTCGCTTAACTGCGGAGTTCTGATAGGTTCATTGCCATCACGGCTTTAAAACGCGTTGTGTCATATAGGGTGCATTTATACATATAAGCACATCCTCATTCCCAGGCGATGTGGGACGTCACAATCACCCCCCCTTGGGACCCAGCGTCCTCGCTGGCGACCCTCATGGGATCCCCCCATTCTTGGCATCCCAGCGAGTGCCCGCCGGCAACCCTCTTTGGGCTTGTGCACGCTCCCACCATCTCAGGCTGGGCAATGGCTCTGATACCATTTGTAACGATCCACCCCCAATGACACAATACTGTCGGCTTTTGGCTCCCCATATCAGACTTCCCAGGAGGTCACCCATCCTGGGATTGCTCTCGCAGCGGCTCGCTTAACTGCGGAGTTCTGATAGGTTCATTGCCATCACGGCTTTAAAACGCGTTGTGTCATATAGGGTGCATTTATACATATAAGCACATCCTCATTCCCAGGCGATGTGGGACGTCACAAAAACCGCTTCTCAATCTCGCCCGCTCTATGCGAGACCCTAACCTTGGAGCCTATGTCTTCTCTCCCACCCGCCACGTCGGACGAGGAGGACGATTTTGAAATGCTCCTCGCAATTCAACGACGGTTTTCGGCCCAGGCTACCGGTAAGCGCTATACCTATATGTCTGTGTGTGCATTTTATGGTGGACAATGAGTTAAAAAATTTGAATAAACTGAGTGGCGAATTTGAATTGCATAGCGTAGTTGATGTGGGATTGTGGTTTTGGTCTTATGAAGTTTACACAAGCTGGCACGTTCATTCCTTTTTTTTACTATGCATCATCGTCTACTTCTCATTGCTGCTTTCGAATTCACATATCCAGTTGTCGTTTCCTGCATAAAAAATGTCTATAGCATGCCTTATGTGACAATGGTATAGAATATGCAACTTGGAGTTGTGGAATAATAACATTGTTGAAGTAATCGATACACTTTGTTGGTCACGTTTACTTTAAGAATTTGTGCAGAATTTATTCAAACTTTCGTTATAAATGTGATAATTCCCTATTTTGTAGTTATGGAATTGTATAAATATATAGATGTGAAGTCTTAGAGAATTAGCAGCAGATACCCTAAAACCTCTTCCCTTCCCTATAAATAAGGAAAATATATATAAAAAAAAAAAGATACAAAAAAGCACCTGCAGCAGATATCCTATGTCTTCCCTAAACCATTGGGTAGCACCGTAGCTACCCAATACGTTATTATAATCATAAAAAGCATCTCTCTCCTTGCATGCCTTTCTATACACGCACCCCTATTCCTTCTTCTTCATTCAAGCAAATTCACCCTTCCCCTTTCGTTCAAGCTGCGATTTTGCTTCAGATCTGGACGACGTATTTGCAGTAAGCCATTCTCATCAGTTGAGAGAAAAATCACAAAATGGTATGAGTTTCTTCTTCAACAGTAGGGCAAAATGGGCGAAATAGGCAAAAATGGGCAAAGAAACTCATCCATTGGGCAAATTTTTTGAATATATCTGAAAAACTTAAAACCCACCCATGGATTTCTTCTGTCTTTGCACTGAGCCATTGCCTATTTGGCTGTAAGAATACAAACTTTCAGAAGGGATGGAGAGCATAGTATGGAATGTCTTTGCACTGAGCCATAGTATCGAGCTTTGCGATTATTTGAGATATGGGTTCCTCCATGGATCTGACCAGTACAGCAAAAGAGCTGGGATTGAGATTTGAGAGTGAGAGTGAGAAAGTGGTTTGGGAGAGAATAAAGAAATAATTAAAAAAAATAAAGAATAATGGCTCTTTGCTGTCTTATGTGGTGCTTGTGGACGGAACGTAACGATAGACAGTTTGAGGACAAAGAAAGAATCATAGAGGAGCTCATTTCCTTTTTTCTTCATTCTTTGTACTCCTGGACGGCTGCGTATTTAGCTCCTCTAGAGATTAATTATAACGATTTCCTTGTATTGCTTTCTTCTTCTTCCTCCTAATTGTCTCTCTTGTATACCCCCTGTATACTTGATTGCGCTTTGCGTTTTTCTAATAAAAATTTCTACTTACTTATCAAAAAAAAAAAAAAGAAATAATATTTAAATGAAATAAGGAAAAATGAAGGGAATTTATTATGGAGTGTATTTGGATAGGGAAACAAAAAGTAGTTTAGTTCCCTAAATTAAGGGAAAATCATTGGGTGTTTGCTGCTAGTGCTTTTACCCTGTCCTTTTTTGAGAGTTGGTTAAGAATAAGCTCTTTTTTCTTGTTCATATGTAGGAATGGTTTTGCAGTATTGTTTTTTCCTATTCTATGTGTGTGCAAACATGCCATGTTCTTGTTTTTTATTTTATGCGTATCTGTTTTGCTTTATTGTTGTGTGGCTTGTTCTGCACTGATTGTGAATTATTACAGTATTTTTATTTCTGTAAGTTTGAGTCTTTCTGTGTCTTTTTGAGCACCCTCAAAGAACTGGTGTATTGTTACATTTGCAGATACTTTGAAACATGGATTTAGGAGTTCGTTAAAGAAACCTGAGCAGGTTCATGCCTCTAGTCTATCCTTGGAGAAGGAAACTACTAACACTTTGCTTGTAAATAGAACTAATTCTTGTGAAGGGTTTACAGATGCTGAAGATTATTCTAACACCCATTCATTGGGTGATAATGGGGGAATTCAGCCTTCTGGTTTCATTAAGAGCCATCAATCAGATGCTTGTAATTCATCTATATTGCCACTTAGGAAGTCTTGCTTCCCAAAGTCTGCACTTTTGCTACTGATTCCATTAAGAAGAATAGATCCAGTCAGAAGTTCCTCCGAAGTAAGTTGATTCAGTTAGAAGCGAGAATTGAGGAAAACAAAAAGCTGAAGGAGCACGTTAAAATCCTTAAAGACTTTCAGGCTTCTTGCAGAAAAATAACTGGGCGAGCATTATCCCAGAAAAAGGATCCTCATGTCCAGTTACTTTCAGCAAAAAAATCGTGGGCTTCTAAGGATACAAAGGTTAGTTGATAAATATCTTACCGTTTAGGTTTCTGAAATATTTTTCAGTTCCTTTTCCAGAGACCACTTCTAAATGTTTTTTGGTAGTTGCAGCTTAAGTATCTGTATTAGCTTGTAATCTTTAATAGTAAGTACAAAGAGTCAGTACCTGGGAAACTAGGTTGAAACTCAACAACTGTGCCCGTTCTTGGTCCTGGTTCTGCCATCTTCTACTTGTCCATTGTGTTTTGAAAAATCCAGATGATTCAAAGATAAAGCTTTTCTTTGTTTCTCATTCAAGCACTTCAAAGCCCCAAGTCTAAACTTATTTTGTTAATTAAAAAAAGAAGAAGAAATTGTCCACATGTACATGCGATGCTACAAAGGCTCAAGTAGAAAACATCCTCTCTCTCTCTCTCTCTCTCTCTCTCTCTCTTGTACGTATATGTGCTTTTAGGTCTGAACACTAAAATAGATAGACTAGAAACTTGTTGCATCCTTCCAAGAATAACTTCAAACTTTGTGGATTCAAGAGGTCCATATTATCATCTGCTATTGATTGAGGAATGAAAATAGAAAGCAAAACTTTTAAGGAGCTAGACACAAGGAAGGGCATGGTGTTTTTCAAGAGCATTATGAGAGCAAGAAGATAATATATGACAACAGAAGGACAAAAAAAGAGAAGAAATTAATGGAAAGAAACAGGAGTTTACTAGTTGCGGTCCAGGATTGGGAACTTGAGTCTCTTGTTACATTCCTCGATCTTTTATACTCTTCAAAAACCTCACTGAGTGAGACAAATAAAATGTTATGGTCCCTAGCCCGTAATCACAGGTATGAAGTGAAAAGCTTCTACAACACATTACAATCTGGAGAGTCTTCATTTTTCCCTTGGAAGAGGGTTTGGAAGGTGAAGGCTCCATCTCGTATTGCTTTCTTCACTTGGACGGTAGCCTTGGGTAAAATCCTTACGATTGACAACGTTAGGAGGCAGGGACTTACTCTTGTCAATTAGTGTTGCCTTTGTAAGAAGAGTGAAGAGACCGTAAACAACCTTCTCCTCCATTGTGAATTTACTAGAGAGTTATGGCACTTGGTTCTCTTTCTTTTTGGAGTCTTGCGGATCATGTCGGGCACTATTTTAGAGTTACTTCAGTGTTGGAAGACGCAAGGGCGGCGACAATCCAAAGAGGCCATTTGGAAAGTCATTCCTTCCTTTACTTATGTGGACCATTTGGAGAGAAAGAAATAGACATCTTTTCAAGGACAGTGAGACTAATGTGCTGTATTTAAAAGCCTCTTTCTTGAGCTCCCTTTTAGATTGGGCACTTGCTTTTGTTCCTAATTGCTCTTCTAATATTGTAGATTTTGTTAACTTTTTAGAATTTCGACCCCATTATAGTGGTTGCTTCTCGTGTACGCAAACTTTTTTTCTTCTATAAATTATTATTCTAAAAAAAAAAAAATAATTTGGCAATTTATTCAACTGAGAATAATTTTATCATTTAGGAATAGTTCGTAAGGCTCGTAATATTGGAAGAAGAGCTGAAGGAAAGGGGGGGGGGGGGGGGGGGAGGGGGGGGGGGACCTAGTCTACACGCGTACACATTTGTTTTAGGGTTTCCTCGGTCCTCCCCTCATTCCTCTGGTCTATCTTCTTGCCTGTCTTGCGTTTCTACCTCTCTCACCTGTCTCCCTTCACAGCCCCAAGCTCCTACAGTCTGGATTGGTGCTGTTCACACACCTAAGCATCAGATCAGCACCTCTGACAGCCCTCAATGACCAGATCGGCATCCCTCGCGACCCCCAACAATCATATCGACATCCCTCATGGCCTTCAATGACCAGATTGGTGAAAACAAATACAAAACAACACATAGTTTTCATTCTTTTTCTTGAACCAACCAGCCTTCCGGCAACTGACTAATCGTCGGCGGTGTCAGTGCGGTTCAAAGGCCGAGCACAGACCGGTTTGTCTGGCTATGATCAATTGTTTACAATGTTGCTTAGAGAATTGCAGAAGATTTCATCTTGGTTTTTATAATTTAATTATTATTTTTATCTATGATATTCAGTGACTTCATTATGCACTTATAAAATAAAAATAAAAAATAAAAAAATTAAGTGCCTTCATTATGCTTATGTTGATATCTCTTTCTTTTTCTACTGGCTTGTGATAAACCGCTTTCTCCCATGTGTTATGGTCCAGTAGAGAACTCTCATGTTGCTAATTATAGAATAGCAATCACTAACTTTCCGCTTTCCTTAGAGAGGAAGAAATGGTCAAAGGAAGAAAGTGAAAATCTTGAAAAGGGTATTAGGCTACAGTTTCAATAAATGGTGCTTCAAATTTCAGGGGATCAGTTTAGGTATAATCAGTTGTATTCTTTTTTTTTTTTTTTCATTGATGTTCCGTTTAAAATCGTGCCTTGAAATGTACAGCAATCACAAGGTGCACTCATCAGGCCTTGGGTCTCATTCTTACAACCTATATATGCACTTTGTACATCAGTTTGTTTGAGTGGCCATTACAAAAAAGGTTGACATTTGCCACGTGGCTATAGTAGCAGTTATTGTAGCCACATGGCCATCTAGCCATGTGTCTTAATGACAGCATGGCCAGCTATAGCAGGGAGACATGTGGCCACGTGTAATTAATCCACGCGGCCATCTGGCCACGTGTAATAAATGTACATAGCAACATGGACACGTGTTTTTATTGACTTGTTTAAACGGCCGCGTGTATTAATACATGTGGCCCTTTGGACACGTGTCTCAAATACACGGGCTACAGTCTGACACGTGTCCACATGACCACTTGTTCCATATGCCACATGGCCAATTGTAGTTTTTTTTTTTTTTTTTTTAGAAAAAAAACAAATAATACTACTATATACTACTATGACTCGTTTTATACACAATGCATATAAATCCTTTGATGTAATTTTTTTTTAGAATTAAAACAAAAAATCGTATTATTATTATTATATACATGCATAATGACTTGCAGTGGCGGAGCCAGGAATTTTGTTTAGGGGGGTCAAGTTTTTTTTTATATGAATGAAAAGAACAAGTTGAATAGAAATTAATTAAAAATATTAAAAAAATATAACAAACGAAATAGATAAATTATTCAACAACATGACGCCAAATTTTTCTAAATTGTGTTTGTATAAAACCACGGTTAATTGGTTGACAAAGTCTTTTTTGTAGATATGCTTTTCGGATTTTGTCAATATCACTAGAATGGTAGTCAAATATTTTTTTTCTTAGACAAGAATTTACATGTAAATTTGCTAAATCTGTCTCGATATGAGCTCGTTTAAAATTTGATTGGAGCTCAATAAAAACATTATTTTTATCCATAATCTCAGCTAACTACAATTATATATTTCATAAAATTAAAATATGTAACAAAAATTATATATATACATAAACTATTATTTTAAAAGAAAATGTTAAATACAAAATCTAAATAAATATAAAAAGTTTCATGATTACATTATTTTGTCACGCCTATTCTCCGCGAGTTTTCATATTTCAAAATTGTTTAGGCGTGACAAAATAATGTAATCATGAAACACAAGCTCTTTTAAATAATGTAATCATGATTACAATAGGCGTGAAAACTCGCGGAGAATAGGCGGAGAATAGGTGTGACAATGATTGAAGCTCAATCAAATTATTGTTGTTCTCCATAATTTCAAGTAACTACAATTATATATTTCATACAATTAAAATAATATTATATATATATATATATAAACAACTTATTTAAAAGAACAATTTACATATAAAACTTAATTAGAAAATCTATTACTATTTAATAATAAAATTAAAAATAAATCAGTCCGTAAATCTCACTACATACCTAAAACTATTCAATGAAAAGAAATCTTGAAAAAAGAAAAAAAGGTAAACTTTTCACTCTTTCTTTTTACCGTACACAGGAAAAAAGGAAAAAAAAGAAAAAAAAAATGCTACTTTTTGTCATTTGTTGATCTGTTAAATTCTTAAGCAAGTTTGAAGAGAGATATTTGATTTGTTGACTTGTTATCTTTCCCCATTGAATAATTTTTTTTTTTTTAGACAAAAACAAAATTCTGATGTGTGACGGACAACTGTAAGTCAGTAAATTTTTTTAGTTTCCCAACTCCCCAGTATGTCGGCTAAACGTTTACAACAGTTCCCAATACGGCAATACCTCAAGGAGACGCAAAACGCTAAAGCGCCAACAGCCCAACACGTTTTGTTAAAAAAATTAATGAAATGGTGTGTTTTGTTCATCTTCTTAGAAGAGTCAAATGTTAACCTAAAAGTTTCAGAAACTTAAAAACTTAAAAACCTAAAAAAGGTGAAAGCTTAAAAGACCGAATCTCAGTCCTCTTAGTGTTAGAAATGCTTTGTCCACGTAATGAAGATGCCCCTGACGAGTGGTTGAGGGTGGGCAACCAAGGTATTGAGAAAAAATCTGCTAGGGGTAAGGAAAAATTTTGGGGGTCGAGAGGGGGCATGTGCCCCCTCTCGACCCCCCCTGGCTCCGCCCCTGATGACTTGTATATATCCTAACCTTAGATTTGTGGAGAATAAAGTATGTGTGTGTATATATATATATATAGTTATGGTTTATAGCTATATATAGTATATACACTTAATTAGGATTATGTGCTATATATATGTAAATAGTGTACTTAGAGTTTAAGGGTTTAGTTCCTTATATACGATATACTTATAAGTAAACTCTAACCCTAATTAGGGTTAGCGTTTACATTTGTGGACGTACTACAAATAAATTTTTATTTATTTTATACAATATGAATTAGTATATATATATATACAAGTGTTAATGGTATATTTTACTAATAGAACCCTAACCCTAATTTAGTGCTATATATAAGCATATTGTACAAAACTAAACCCTAATTTGGTGCTATTTATATACTATATATTAATATAGTAATAAACCCTAACTATATATATAGCACCCAGTTAGTTATAGTTATGTACACTATCGCCTTAACAATCTTGTATAAAGGAGAAATCTATAAAAAAAATACAAAACCTACAATTAATACTATATACATGCATAATTCACGTAAGCGGTTTATATACCCTAACCCTATTGTTTGTGCTATATATAGTATGCGTGTATATATATATATATGAGAGAGCATTGTTTATGGCTATATATATATTATATACTTTTAGGGTTAAGTTTTAGGGCTATGTGCTATATGTAAATAGTGTACTTAGGGTTTGAAGGTTTAGTTCCTTATATACAGTATACTTATATGTAAACCCTAACCCTAATTATGGTTAGCGTTTACATTTGTGGACGAACTACAAATAAGTTTCTAATTATTTTATACTTTATCAATTTAGTACTATTTTATTTCAACTCTCCTCATTTAGTCAAATTTCGTATAAGTCATTGTATATTATATATATATACAAGTGTTAATGATATATTTTACTAATAGAACCCTAACCTTAGTTTAGTGCTATATGCATATTGTACAAAACTAAACCCTAATTTGGTGCTATTTATATACTATATATTAATATAGTAATAAACCCTAACTATATATATAGCATCCAGTTATTTTTAGTTTTATACACTGTCGCCTTAACAATCCTTGTATAAAGGAGAAATCTACAAATAAATACAAAACCTATAATTAATACTATATACATGCATAATTCACGTAAGTAGTTTAAAAACTATTACATGCATAATGACTCATACATACCCTAACCCTATTGTTTGTGCTATATATAGTATGCGTATATATATATGAGAGCAGGGTTTATGGCTATATATATTATATACACTTAGGGTTAGGTTTTAGGGTTATGTGCTATATGTAAATAGCGTACTTAGGGTTTGAAGATTTATTTCCTTATATTGTACATATAATATTTATATATCGTCCTGACCTTATATTTGTGCTATATATAATATGCGTTATATATAATTTTGTTCACTTTTGTGTATTATATTATATAGTTTGTGGAGTGGCTAAATACGAATATACTATTTATACAATATTCACGTGAAATTATTTATATATACAGTATATATATTTAGGGTTAGGATTTAATATTTAGTATTAGGGTTAGGGTTCAGGGTTTTGTTTTACGGGTTAGTTTTAGGGTTAGGGTTTAGTTTTATAGGTTTGTTTTTGGGTTATGGTTTATATAAACCGTAAAACATATATGTTATAGGGCTTAGCGTTTAGCACTATGTATAGTACATACACTTAGGGTTGGGTTAGAGTTTGTGTTTGTGTTCACAAATAATATATATATATATATATATTATTACCACCGTCCGGCAGCTCCACCACCGCGTGTCCGGCCTTCCTGCCGGCGTGGTTCCTCCACCATCCACGGTGTACTCTCTCTCTCTACCTTTCTCGGCTTCATATCCCCCTCTCTCTCTAATATCTCTCTCTCTCCCTCTCTCTCTCTCTCTCTAATCTAAAGGAGGTAAACTCCGGCCGGCGCCACTCTTTCTAGCCAGCACAATGGAGAAGTTCAGTTTCCCTCTCTCTCTCTCTCTCTCTCTAAACTCCGACCTAAACCCATTCTCTCCGGTAAGGGTTCAGTACCCTCTCTCTCTCTCTCTCTCTCTCTCTCTCTCTCTCTCTCTCTCTCTCGGTTTGTACATACAATGTAATGTTCTAACTTTTTTTTTTCTCTCTCTCTCCTCCAAAAATGCAGGTACACAGATATAATAATCATAAATTACACCACAAAATTCATTGTGAGTAATTTTTACATTTTTGGAACTTGATTTTTTTGCTATAATGTATTTGTGTATATATTTTCCTATTTGTTTTCTTTTCCAGTACGTGGATATAGCAATTAACAATGAACTATTTTTTGCTTTTTCCATGCAATGCTACTGATTTTGTTAGGTTTGCATATATATTGTTGTCTATTTTCGAGGTTTTGCTGCAATTGGTCATTATGCATGGGAAATATGCTGTTTTGTGATATATTTTACTGTGCTACGAATTTATGTTGCTATTACCATTTTTGGCAATTTTTTTTAAAAAAAAACCAGAATAAACAAACTCGTCATCATTTTAACATTAAAATAAAATGATCGTAACCAATAATTTCAACCAAAAGTAAAATCAATAATTATAATCAATTTTAAAAAAAAAAACCAGAATAAAAAAACTCGCCATCATTTTCACTTTATAATAAAATGATCGTATCCAATAATTTCAACCAAAATTAAAATCAATAATTATAATCAATTTTTTAAAAAACGAGAATAAACAAACTCGCCATCATTTTAACTTTATAATAAAATGATCGTAACCAATAATATCAACCAAAATTAAAATCAATAATTATAATCAATTTTAAAAAAAATTAGAATAAACAAACTCGCCATCATTTCAACTTTATAATAAAATGATCGTAACCAATAATTTCAACCAAAAATAAAACCAATAATTATAATCAATAATTTGTGTTGCTATTATATATAAACTGTAAAAATAATAAATATTGTGCTACTAATATTTATAAATTGTTTTGTATTTTTTGAAACAAATTTTAAACAGAATAAACAAACTCGCCATCATTTTAACTTTATAATAAAATGATCGTAACCAACAATTTCAACCAAAAATAAAACCAATAATTATAATCCATAATTTGTGTTACGAATATATATGAACTGTAAAAATAATAAATATTGTGCTACTAATATTTATAAATTGTTTTGTATATTTTGAAACAAATTTTAAACATAATAAACAAACTCGCCATCATTTTTAAACTCAATTCGCTTAAACTCAATATACATTTTTAATTTGTAACATATAGTATTTAATAAATGCGATCATTGTATAATTTGCATAAATCTCATTGTATAATTTACATCAATCTCATTGTATAATTTGCATGTTCATTAGTAATATATAATTTTAATATTTTAATTAATTTGTCTACATTTGTTCGCAGGTATCGATGGACTAGAGACCCCCACCTTGTGCACATCGGGCACCACGCCTAGCCGTGCCCTTCACAACCACGTCCACAGCTCAGGCGTCACTATATACTGTGCCGTGGCCACACCACCCAGATGCCGCTTATAGACCATTGCTGCCGGGTACGGCGGGGATGAACACGTCAGATCACGGGCAGACCAACATAGCTGGATATTTTTGTTCTCCATATTCGGAGCCGTCGACGTTCTCGCAGATGGGGATCACCTCACCTGACTCGATGGTGGGTGCGACAGGGTCATGATGCGATCAGCCCACATTGGGCTAATATGGGGTACTATCCGTACCCCTTTACTGGACCTACGCCATGTGGATTTGATGTGGATTTGATAGTGAGACACATGATGATAGGTTTTCGTTGCCATAGCCGGGAGAGAGGCAGATGCTGGCTACGGGGGTGAGACAGATGCCGGCACCGGGAGAGAGATAGGGCCCGGCGCCCGGGGGGAGACAGGCTCCAATTTCGGGGGAGAGCCAGGTGCCGCTTTCTGGGGAGATTCAGGTGCCGGATCTTGGGGGAGCCAGATGCCCCATGGGGGGGACGTTGCGATGTTGGGGTCTCGATCAGTTGGCCCCCGATAGCCCCCAGGATATGCTTTCAGATGATGATCAGCAGCCTCCCCCGACGGAAAGGGGTTGGTGAGGAGCATGCAGGCGACCCAGCGACCCAGCAACCCAGTGCATACAGATTGACCATATTTGGTTGATGGGTAAGTACATATTTATACATCATTGAAACCCATATTATATTACCAATAATTAATATTAAGTTTGAAAATAACATTAATTGAATTATATCATTTATTAATATAATTTAGTTTTTTAGTATATTAAATTAAATGTTTTATATTCTTTGATTAGGGTACAATCCAGACGGGAGCATCTATTATGAGGTGATTAGGGATCCGGAAAGGAATTGGGTGCTCCCGAGAGGGAAGAAGATTGTGTTGCAGTACAATGCTGCAACACAACCCTTAGGACGAGCCTACAATCGTTTTAGGCGTGCTACGGGCATGTTTGTGAGGAGTGGGTCCCACATACATATGCGGGACGAATGGGTGAGGGTAGATAAGCATATTAAGAAGGTTATGTGGGACGCGCTGATGGTATGTTTATGAAACTAATTTATTTAAAATAAAACTTAGGGTTAAGTTTTTGTTGAAATTATAAAATTAATACTTAAATTGCATGTGCAGGAGAAGTTTTATCTACCTGTATCCGTAGACGAGCGGATGACGCAGAATTTATGTGTATTTTATGTTGACGACGTACAGGAGAGGATGACGCAGAATTTATCCAGTGATCCTGCCACCACGCAGAGCGTCTCAGAAGACACTGTGAGTTAGGCACCGAACGACGTGTACGAACAGGCGTTGGGGAAGTCTGAGTACGCGGGGAGGGTTCGGCAGGTTGGCCCGAACGTTACTCCTGTTCGTGGGACGTGTTTCTCGTACCGGGCTCACTCACAAGGGGGACCTTCTCAGGGCACATCTCGGGACTAGGTCGTACATGACAGGAAGATGGCGACAATGGAGACGTTGCTATAGGATGAGAGAGAGAGAGGAATGACACTTTGGAGCAGCGTCTGCGACAACTCGAGGTCGTCCTTACCTCCATGGGAGTATCACACGTGGCTACAAGTGCTCAACAGTCTCTACCTGCAAACGGAGATAGTACGTCGTCTGTTAGTAGTGCACCTGCATGTATGATTAATATTGTGCAAACAGTTTATTTTTAATTTGTTTTCATTACTTATTTAAATTTGCATATAATTTTATATTTTTTTAATTGTTTTCATTACTTGCAGGTAATGCGACAACGATTGGTCCGTTGTCGCCTATTGGACGACAGTTGAGCCAGCACTCCCCCGTTGAGACACCATCGCCCGCTATACCATCTCAAGCGCAACAATCGCCTATTGGTGAACACACGCCTGGTATGGGAGTTCGTGATCCTTGAGACGGTCTTCAGATTTGTAGATATTCTGTGTAATTTTGTTTTGTTAGTAATGAACACGTTTATTAGTACATGGTCTTCAGATTTGTAGATATTGTTGTGTTGATTTGTGTAATTAACAAACACGTTATTAATTATTGATTTGTGTAATTTGATTTTGTGTTCATGGTAAATTTCAAATGTTGTCTTAATATTTTTATGATATTTTTTTGGGGGAAAAAAAAAAAAAAATTGCCACGTGGCAAAATGCTAGCTGCGGACTGTGGCCATGTGTATGGTAATCCACGTGGCCAGCAGTAGGCAACGTGGAGAAATATCCACGTGGCATATCGGTCACGTTGGCCACGTGTATTTAAGTACATGTGGCCAACAGTTAGCCGCGTGGATTTAATCCACATGGCCGACATCAGACACGTGTACGCCTATACATGTGGCCACTGTGCCACATGTATTAAATACACGCAGCTGAAACGTCAACCACGTGTATATTATACGTGTCTAACGTGTCGCAACGTGTTTTATGGGACACATGGCACAGTGGCAACGTGTATTCACTGTACACGTGGCGAAATCTGCATTTCGCTACACCTGGATCTACCATGCCGCGCACACGTGGCCATTTACACGTGTCTAGCTGTTTGCCACGTGTATTGGCCCAATACATGTGACAACCTGCAAGTGGCAAAATTCATTTTTTTTTTTTTGTAGTGGACGATCATCACAATGCTCATAATCTTTTTATTCTCACTTTCAAAGGATGAACTAGTACTTTCAACTTTTACAAAAGAGTAATACTATACATCATACTTTTATCTCACTTTGTTGATGTGACATTGCTAAACAGGCTTTGAATTTTTTTTTTTTAACAAGACCTGATTAACAGTGTCACATCAACAAAGTGGGATAAAAGTGTGATTTCTTGCATTTCTCTTTACAGAAAAAAGCTCCACATTTTTCTTTCTCATCTTCTAATTTTTCTTATTCTTTGTTTATGTTTTATGGTAGGAGTTAACCCCTTAATATGAACTTGTAAGTATTGCGTGATTATGCATTTCCCTCCCCTTAAGGCAATTACTTATAAAAAATAAAATAAAATTTAAAAATTTTTAAAAAATTATTAGTGTGTTTATTATTGTGTGACATGCATTTTAGTTTCTGAATTACCAACTAGAGTTTAAGACATATCCCAATAGATGTTTGGAAGGCTTTGGTTTGATCATTCAACTTTTAGCCACGTGCAACAGATTTTGAACTTTACAATGCGAAACTCCATTCTTTTCCCCCAAAGTATGTGGTATTGGATACTTGATAAAGAATACGTCACTAGCAGAACATGTTCAATGCCTTTTTTGTTATATTTTAAAGTTTAATGTTTAATCTTAAGTTATAATTTGAGGCAATTTATGCTTTTGGTTACTTTATGAAATTTATGAAAAATTCCGTTGGATGGCTGCCTATGACTGTTTCCATATTTCTAGCTTTCATCACTCTTTTGATTTTTTTTCTTTGTTTGGTTAGGTTTTTTGGTTTTTAATGAGATTAGATCAGCTTGATGAATCGGTGAGCGGGAATGTTACTTTTGGAGACTTGTCTAAAGTTCCAATGAAAGGGAAATGTACAATCTGAATTCGCTTGAAAAATGGAAAACATCAATTTATTACAAATGTTTATTTTGTTCCAAGTATGAAAAGTAATATTTTAAGCTTGGGACAACTCTTGGGAAGAGACTATGAAATTCATATGAAAAATCGTAGTCTTTTACTAAGAGATGACAAGAAGAATTTTATAGCCTCATGATAAGCAATAGAATGTTTTTATTAAATATTCAAATGGATGTGGCTAAATGTCTCAAGACTTGTTGAAAGATTCATATTGGCTTTTGCATTTGAGGTTTGGACATGAAAATTTTAGCGGATTAAAATTGTTGGCACAAAAGAAGATGGTGAATGGCTTGCCTTCAATTAATCAACCGGATCAACTTTGCGAAGGATGTCTTGTCGGCAAACAATTCCGGAAAAGCTTTCCAAAAGAATCTACTACAAGAGCAAATGAGCTGCTTCAACTTGTTCATGCGGATGTTTGTGGACCAATTAAGCTATCTTCATTCGGTAAAAACTGTTACTTCCTCCTTTTCATTGATGACTTTAGTAAAAAAACTTGGGTCTGTTTTTTGAAAGAAAAATGTCAAGTGTTTGAAGTTTTCAAAAAATTCAAAGTCTTTGTAGAAAAACAAAATGGTTATTGTATTAAATCCTTGAGAATCCGATAGAGGAGGCGAATTCACATCTAATGAATTTAAAGAATTTTGTGAAGCAAATGGAATTCGTCATCCTTTAACGGTTCCGAGATTGCCACAACAAATTGGTTTTGTTGAAAGAAAGAATAAGACGATTCTCAATATGGCTTGAAGCATGTTGAAGACAAAGAGAATGCCTAAAGAATTTTGGGCTGAAGCTGTTGATTGTGCTGTATATTTATCAAATCGTTGTCATACAAAAAGCCTATGGAACAAAACACCACAAGAAGCATGGAGCGGAAGAAAGCCAAGTGTCTCTCATTTGTGAGTTTTTGGAAGCATTGGCTATACACACGTACCAGATCAAGAGCAGTCCAAGCTTGATGATAAAAGCAAGAGGTACATTTTCATTGGCTATGACTCAAGTTCTAAAGGCTACAAGCTTTACAATCGAAATTTCGGCAAAATTGTAATTAGTAGAGATGTGGAGTTTGATGAAGAATACTCTTGGGATTGGAGCACTCAAGAGGAAGAAAAATATGATTTCTTTTCTTTTCTTGAAGAAGAAGAAGAGCCAAGAAACGAAAAAGTTCACTACACCTTCTCCATCACCAACAAATTCTAGTACACCATCGTCATCATCTTCGAGAGGAAGTTCTAGTGAAATGCCACCACACATGAGAAGTCTCCAAGAACTCTATGAGGTAACAGAGAATTTAAATGATGATCTAACCCTCTATTGTCATTTTGCAGATTGTGAACTAATAGGTTTTGAAGAAGCGGTGAAAGATGAAAAATGGAGGAATGCCATGGATGAAGAAATCAAAGCAATTGAAAAGAACAACACATGGGAGTTGACTATTCCAAAAGAGCAAAAACCCATTGGAGTGAAGTGGGTGTTCAAGGCAAAGAAGAATGCTAAAGGAGAAATCGAGAGATACAAAGCAAGGTTAGTTGTCAAGGGATATAGTCAATGACCCGGCATTGATTATGGTGAAGTTTTTGCTCCTCTTACATGGTTGGAAACCATAAAGATTGTAATTTCTCTTGCGACTCAAAATAAATGAAAGATTTATCAAATGGATGTAAAATCCGCTTTAATTTCTTCAATGGAATTCTTGAAGAAGAAATTTATGTTGAACAACCTATGGGCTATGTCATCAAAGGGGATGAGGAGAAAGTTTTGAAGTTGAAAAAGGCGTTGTATGGCTTAAAACAAGCACCAAGGGCATGGAATAGTAGAATTGAAAACTAATTTCAAAAGAATGGCTTCATCAAATATCCTCATAAATATGCTCTTTATGCTAAGGGGTGTGAAAATGAAAATATTTTGCTTGTTTGCTTGTATGTGGATGATTTAATTTTTACAGGCAACAATCCAAGTATGTTTGATGATTTCAAAAAAGCAATGACGCAAGAGTTCGAAATGATAGATATTGCCCTCATGTCCTATTATCTTGGAATTGAAGTAAAGCAAATGGAGAAAGGAATTTTTATTTCTCAAGGAAATTTCGCAAGGGAAATGCTCAAAAAGTTTATGATGAACAATTGCAAACCTGTTAGCACTCCGGTAGAATGTGGAATCAAATTATAAAAGCATGAAAAAGGAGAAGGGGTGGATCCAACAATCTTCAGGAGCTTAGTTGGAAGTTTGAGATATTTGACATGCACAAGGCGGCCGTATATTCTCTATGGAGTTAGGCTTGTTAGTCGTTATATGGAGTTACCTACCATAACTCATTTCAAGGTGGCTAAAAGAATTCTTCGTTATATCAAAGGTACAATTGATTTTGGTCTACTTTATCCATCCTCTAATGAATTCAAATTTGTGGGTTATAGTGATAGTGATTGGGGTGGAGATGTAGATGATATAAAGAGTACAACTGGATTTGTTTTTTATTTGGGGAGTTTGGCATTTACTTGGAGTTCTAAAAAGCAACCAATTGTGACACTCTCAACATTTGAAGCTGAATATGTTGCCGCTACATCAAGTGTTTGTCATGCAATTTGGTTGAGAAAATTGTTGAAAAAACTACACATGCCACAAGAGGATGCATTTTATTAGAGTGTATTGTCAAGAAGGAGGTACAACTCAAGTTTTTGAAGACTCATGATCAAGTTGTGGATATTTTTACAAAGCCTTAAAGAATGAGAGTTTTAACAACCTACGAGCATTACTTGGAGTTACTAGAAATCAAGTTTAAAAGAGGTGTTGAATAATAAACTTAATTTTAATAACATTTATTTGAGTCTTTTGTTATTCTTGTAAGTTACCAAGTGACTTGAAGATGTTGTGTCTTTTGGGTTTTCAATAGTTATTTTACATAGCAGTTACATGTGAGTTATTTGAGATGTAAATAGTAAATTTCAACCTATCTGTGGGCAAAGGTTGCATCACACATAAAATTTATCATTTATTAATAAGACTAATAAATTTAAACATTAATAAATAAAATTTTCCGTACCTATGGGGCTAAGAGAAACTTTACTTTTAATGCTAAATTTGTTATCTTGTTATCTTGTTCTAATTAAGCCATAAAAATAAAAATGTCCATGTGGGGATAAGCAATTAAATTTAGGAATTAATTACAACATGATATTAATTTTTCTATATGAGGTTCAAATGTGTATGACCTTTATATAATTATTATAAAATTATGATGCTATGGCTCTCCCAAAATCATAATAATCACGTTACAATTCATGAACATCTAATGAAATTCTTTATGAGGTTCATTCGTGTAATTCTGATGTAATTATCATTAAAAATTAGGATGCTGTGACTCTCCCAAAAATTATTATGATAATTACGTGTGTGTACTCTTGATGCAATTATCATTCAAAAATTGAGATGCTGTGGCTCTCCCAAAATTATCATAATAATTGCGACTTCATTAACATCTAACAACTTTATAGATGCCCACAAAAAGCCATAGGAATAAAAACAAACCATTACAAAAAATGGGGTAAACGGTCTTTTTCACGGTACAAGCAGGTGAGTTCCCATGAAAGTGAGCAGGGTTGCATGGACACTCTTAAATCCTAAGACTTTCCTTGCTAGAACTTTTCCAGACATTGCATTCTTGAATATTACACCAACATATATGGTATTGTTAATTATTCTTAGGTCTAGTAATCAAGCAATTTATAATTAAACTATATAAATTATATTCCTTGGTTCATGTATTAAAGAAACAATGATTTTAATACATAACACTGTAAATCATAAGGCAAATTAAGTTGCATTAAGAAAACATAGTAAAATGTATGGCCTAATGGTTTAGTAGATGACTAAGGCCCTTTACACAACCCAAGTTCTAAACCCTATAAGGCTTATGTTTCCCTTTTAAAAGCTTGATAGGTTGCTGCATTGGGCTGGCCCAAATGGGTCAATCCACTTAAATTGGGCGGGTCGGATTGATATCTTTATAGGGTTGGCCCAAGATGGGCCAAATTAAAATGTAATGGCTCAAAACCGAATGACTCATGACCTGTGACCCAAAAACCTAATGGGTTTGAAACCCTACCTGTAATCCGACCCGTTGACCCAACACCCTTAACTTCTGAAACCCTAACCGTCGTTGTCGTTGCCGCCGCCCATTCCTTTTCTACCTTATGCGCCATCGCCCCTTGCCTCTTATAGCACCCTTACGCGGCGGCCACTCGTAGACGACGGCCACGAAGTGCCGGTGCCTACTGGAAAGCCCACAGGCAGCCCGTATAGGGCTGCCCAGGTTGTCCTCCACAGGCGGCCGTCATGGGCCGCCGCTTGCTTCATGCGGCAGCTATGCAAGGCCATCGCCCAGCGATCCTAGACACAGCCGACCAATGGGAAGATGAGGAGCCGACACCCACTGCTTCCTTTATGCGGCGAACTGCCGCTGGTAGGCAATCCGAGTAGTGGGTCATGGCCTGCTACATCCTTTATGCGGCCAGCGCTGTGGGTCTCAGCGGTGGGGTGTAGCACTGTCGGCAAGGGCAGTGAATCTCCATGGGTTTCACAAGGGCAAAATAGTAAATACAATATAACATATCCATATCAAAATTTTCATACTTTTCAATCCTTTTCAACGATATAAACAAATAGAAAACCATCTGAAACCCGTATGTCTTTCAACCATATGTCCATACGTGAATATGAACAGATGCAAAATTTCAGCAAAACAGTTTAGCAACATTTCATGAACAATAAACGGAGACAAACTTTAATTCACAAAAAATCTACTCGATTCAACCAACGAAAAATTGACCAAAACTTAATGCTGAGCAAATTGCCATAGAGGTAGGCTCTGATACCACATGCTATAACATATAAACTTAATCATGATCAATCTAACATGCGCAACGGAAATAAAAAAGACAAGATTTAGGCTTACCTCTTGTCATCTTTGCTCAAGCATTTCTACGAACATTTGAAGAACAAAAGACTATTATTTGAATGATCTTCTGGCCTATACCTATGAGTGTGCCAAAAGATGGATGCATAGGGCTTCTTATATAGGCAGGCCAGGGACACTCGTCATTTATTAGTAGCTGATTATTTTGCTTCCATCAAGGAAAATAAATCAGAATAATTAATATAAAAACCGTTATTTTCATGAACCATAATGTGAAATATAAAAAACGTTTAAATCATACTGAATACAATTATTATAATTACCGTTACAGTAACTAAAAGCCGTAACCGTTACATCAAATTAAATATGACATAAGGGACACTTATGTAATTTCTTACATGGAGTTAATGTGAAGAAGTTAATAGGGTCATTTATATCCAATAAATACTCATGTAAGCAAGTTATTTTTTAATTAAGTTGAATGAAAGAATACAAAGTCCTCTATCAATTTACTGTCTCTCTTCCTTTTCATTCTCTTTCTTAGTGTGTTGAGGTTTTCAATTTCCAACAAAAGTCTGGTACTGCAACTTTGGAAGCACATTTCGGAAATTGAAGAGTGAATTGTTCGCTCCATTTTTTAGCAAAAGCGAAATGAATTCTATTTTGGAAGGAAAACTTCCAAAATATAATTTTGTCACACAGACAAAGATGCCCTAGCCGTCATCATGCTACCACTACTACTATTTCCATATCCACGTGTTCTGTCATGAAAACCATCTCTGCCGCCTCGGATTGCTCTCACAGAAGTACGCTTAACTGCGGAGTTCTGATAGGTTCATGACCATCACGACTTTAAAACGTGTTGTGTCATAAAGGGTGCATTTATACATATAAGCACATCTTCATTCCCAGGCGATGTAGGACGTCACAATCACCCCCTCTTGGGACCTAGAGTCCCCACTGGCGACCTTCTTGGGCTTGTGCACGCTCCCACCATCTCAGGCTGAGCAATGGCTCTGGTACCATTTGTAACGACCCACCCCCAATGACACAATATTGTCCGCTTTTGGCTCCCCAAACCAGACTTCCCAGGAGGTCAACCATCCTGGGATTGCTCTCGCAGAAGCACGCTTAACTGCGGAGTTCTGATAGGTTCATGACCATCACGACTTTAAAACGCGTTGTGTCATAAAGGGTGCATTTATACATATGAGCACATCCTCATTCCTAGGCGATGTGGGATGTCACAGTCACAGACGTCTATGATGACATCATCAAAGACCCATTTAGCACCACTGTATTTGAGTAAAGCACACATCATGCATGGATCCCACCTATATGACCTATGACGACCTCACACTTGTTTTCAAATCCAACAATGCTATATGTGTCTGTGATGATGATTGTCATATTGTCATAGATGTCTGCAAAGCTTGCTTCATTGGATACATATTCTTCACAGAAAATCAATAAACATGAAAACAATAGTCAAGAACTGATTGAGACCAGAAAAATCTTACTGTTAAGAGCACAACAAAGACACTTTAAATATAATATAATTTGCCTGTTAAGAAAGTACATACTTGCTTGACATTCAGCACCAGAGCGACTGGAGCGATCAACAAAATACATGGAAGCCAATTGCTCCCAATTAACCTTGGGCAAAAACCCCCGAATCTTTCCTGGGGT
This sequence comes from Alnus rubra, assembly GCA_028654335.1. Classification (NCBI taxonomy): domain Eukaryota; kingdom Viridiplantae; phylum Streptophyta; class Magnoliopsida; order Fagales; family Betulaceae; genus Alnus; species Alnus rubra. Next base: position 123,290 of record JAJPGS010001146.1, read on the forward strand.
AACTTCAAGCTCTTTGATTGATATGAGGATCTTATCATGATCATTTGAATCTCCAGAAGATCCCTCTGAACCACTGTCAAAAAGGCATTTGTCAGGGAAGTATGCCTAAGAAACGTTATCCAAGGAAGAAAGACAAATATTGAGATTATCTGTAGTAATATCTTGAAATCGAGTGAGCAATAAGGTCCAATAACACAATCTAAGTGGCCCTATATTATTATTATTATGTATCTTTCATTCTTTCTTTATGAGCACCTTATACAAGTGTACAGAATCTGTGTATGGTTTCACTTTATAGTGATGTAACTTATTCAATTCTTTATCTTTCAAAAAAAAAAAAAAAACTTATTCAATTCTTTATTGACTCGACTATGCATGGGTAATACTTTAGTAAAGCGTGATGCCTGACAAAGACTGGTTTTACAATCTCGATCATTTAGTTCTAAAGTCATAATGATAGATTGTTTTTTCTCGAACTGATGCTTTTGGCAACACCTAGTAAAAAATTAGATAATATTTTTTTTTTCCACAAGAAGTGACCATTCTGAATCTCTCTCTATTTCCCATTCATTTCTTTTTTTTTTTTTTTTTTTTTTTTTGAAAAGTCCACAAACTTGTTTTTGTCTCCACACATATGGTTGCTTGCCGTGTTATCAAGATACCACGAGTTCTTCTCTCCTCTTTCTTCTCCTTTATGAGCTAGCAACAAAGTGGGCTCCGTTTCCTCATTTTTAGCATAATTAACTTTCTCTTCAACATTGTCAGTGTGGCTTCTACTCTCCCAAGCATAATGACCATATTTTTGGCAATTATAACATTTAACTTGAGATTTATCATACCTTCTTCCATATTGCTTCAAATTATTTCCTCGCCCTCGTCCTCTTGATGCTTGACTTCTCTCTTCGTAATTGAAACTATTACGTCTGCCTCTTCCTCTTCCTCTACCACGGCCACGGCCACGTCTATGTTCACGTCCTTGTCCTCTTTGACTCATTTCTTGTTCTTCTTCCTTATCTTTGAAATAAATCTTTGTAGTAAGAACTTGTTCCAATGGCTCTTCTTTCTTCTTGTTGAGCCTTTCTTCATGGGCTTGAAGAGATCCCATGAGTTGATCAACACTCATGATTTTTGAAAAATGGAATTGACTTCTAAAATAAATAGCAAGTGTGTGCACAAAGTGTTGACAAAAATAACAATGCGGAAAATAAACAACACAAGAATTTTTGTTAACGAAGTGGAAACTCAAGATGAGAAAAACCACTCCGGGGCAGTCAAACCCAGGATATCCATTATTCAAAAGACAAGACTAGATACAAGATAGTAGCACTCACATACCCCTGATGCAGTGGTCGTACCTTGTTCTCTAACGTGTAATGATGAGTACCAAATATTGTATATTTGGACCCCTTGATTTACATTAGTTAGACCTTTAGCCTTGCTATTTTCTGATGTTTTTGTTAGTTTTTGTGTTTTATAGGTCAATAAGAGAGGAATGGCAAAATTTCATGTGGAAATGCTTGGAAATTCGGAAGTCCTGAAAAGTCGATCGATCGAAATTTTGCCCGAAGTCGATCGATCGACTTTTATTCGATCGATCGAAAGTTCCCAGAACTTACTTTTGTAGAAGCGCGCCAGAACACCCAATCAGGAGCTTCTCCATGACAAAAAGTAGTTCTCCCTTTGATTTTCGCAGCAGAACACGCTGGTTTCGTGGTCTTGGTTGTCTCTAGCAAGAGAGGAACCCTAGAGGGGGTTAGAGGAGTCATTTTACATGGGTTTCTAACCCTAATTTCCTTCTATAAAGCCATAGCCATGCCTTTTTGTTGGGAGAGTTCAGCGAGCAGTAGCTAGGTTTAATTTCGTGAATTTTGTAGTTTATTTCAGTAGCTCTTTTCTTTAGACATTTGTCTTTGTAAAGCTTTTCTTCTATTTTCATGTTTGTTCTTCAAGTTTTTGTGGTGTTCTTAGTTATGGGAGGCTAGAACTCTCAACTAAGGTTGAGGATGAAACCTCTCCATTGATAACACTTACACTCTTGTAGTACTATTTGCACATTTAATGCTCTATCATTATGTTGTTCAAGTTCCATTCATTTAATGCTTTATCTTTTGCAATGAATGTGGTTCGTGGTAGAAATATGACATTTAATGTGTTTCAATCGATGGATACATTGTTTTATCGGTTTGAAAGATGATATCCATTGTGATTTATTCTTTGAATGGATACAATGGATGATTTGATTTCAAATGGGTACTTTTTGTGATTTGTCTTTGAGTTGGATTCGTTTAATGGTTCTAAGGTTTATGGTTGAGAAACTTGAATGACACCCTAAGCTTAATGTTCTTTGGGTGTTCAAGTGGAAACCAAAAGTGTGAGTTGTTGGATTTGGTTTGGTTGAATTCCTTAGCCTTAGTCCCTTTTTACTTAGCATTTTTGGTACATGTTTAACCCTCAAACTCTTGGAACTAGGTTAGAATGAGGTTGATTGAGCAAAACACTAACTTTTGACCATTTCCCTGCGGATTCGACCTCGCACTTGCAACACGTTATATTGCAACCGATTCGTGCACTTGCGAGTACATTTAAAACACCCATCATGTAACCCAACACGAACGCCTCCCAACTAGGTTTCCTACCTGAAGGGGTCTTCAATGGAATCCTTTACCTTAGGGCCAACCCCTAAGATAGACTTCAGTTATAGCGCAGCAACAGCAGACTTGCAATGGCTTGAGAGAGAACAAATCAACTCCAATAACTTCACAAAATAACTCTTTAAGCTCTGATGGAATTCAATACCGAATTCTTGCAGTTCTCAATGCCCATGGGCCTCTATTTATAGGCCGATGGTTCAAATGGGAAACTACTGTGATAAGTATGGACGCCGTCCGGACGTTGGACCTGAGCTGTCCGGACGGACAACTGTGCGACATAATTTTTGAGATTTTTGTTGAAAATCTTCCCTGTTTGAGAGCCGCGTCCGGACAGTGATGTACTGTCGTCCGAACGGTCGCACGCCCGCTGCAAGTAATTTCCATATAAGACTTTTCGCGTCTGGACCAAGGGGGATGGTCGTCCGGTTGGTTGATCTTCAACACGCAATTTTCATATCTGTTTAGAGCGCGTCCGGGCCAAGCTGATTGACGTCCGGACGGTTGAATTTGAATTGTGATTCTTTTCTTATGTATGAGCGCGTCCAGACAGGAATCCACGATGTCCGGACGGTTGCATCAATTTTTCCTTATTTGAACTTGGAAAGAAAATCTGAAGCTGATCGATCACTAGACGTCGTCCGGATGGGCTGCTGAGACGTCCGGACGGATACAAGTTGGAATAGAAGCTTCACGATACAGTGGTGGGTCTGGAAGGAAATCCACGTCGTTCGGACAGATGATGGTTGGTTTGTCTGTCGTCCAAACAGAATGGCACACCGTCCAGACGTCTGGAACTGTGGACAGATGAGCGTCCGGACGGGATGGCACGTCGTCCGGACGGTTTGCAGGGAACCAATTTTTCTTGACTTACAAACAGTGCAGAATCTCTGGAACACTTCTAAATAGCGGAATCCCTGTTAAAAAGCATCTTTACATACAAGTGATTTTGTCCAATCAGAATGAGGCCAATTATAAACTAACAAACTCCCCTTTGGCCATTCTGGGACAAAAATTACTTGACCAGTTTGGAATTACATTCCTGGTCCAAAAATAAAAATTACTCCCACTTTTTGTCATAAAGGGACAAAGGGTAAAACAGAGTAATAAAAACCAACCATAACAAAAATTACTCCCCCTAACGGTCTCAGAAGGACTAGGGTAAACAGAGTAATATTAGTCCAAGAGTTTAACCAAAATAGTAGAAATATAAACCAAATGTCTCAAACACAACAAAATACAACTAAACAAAGGGAAACTCAATCATCCTCTGCCATAGGTGCAGTCCTAGGCGCATCATCATCATCGTCACTGCTGGTAGGATGATGGAACTTGAGACACTCCCTGTGGTCCAGTTGGTTTTGCTCCACACGCAGATTGATGGAGTGCACCTCTTGCAGCATGGTAGTGATGGATTGCTGCATAGAGGTCATAGAAAGCTGCATGGTGCTCATCCCTCCCTAAATGGCAGCCAGAGCCTCCATTATCTGAGAATAATTGTCCTTCGGCTCAGAAGGCGAGACAGTCTGAAAGGAGGAGGCCATGTCCGGAAAGCCAACAGGCATAGCAGCAGGTGCATCATCATTAGAATCATCTCTCCGCAGCTGGGCATTAGACTTCATCAAAGTCTGCTTGCCAATAGGATTCTGAATCTCCATCTTCGGCTCTCTAACAATACTGATGCCAGACTGAAGAATAATTTGTGTAAGCAGACAACCGAAGGGTAGGCCGGTATTGCTCTCATCACGGGCCTCTAGAATAACGCCTAAAATATGCTTGCACAGGCAGAAGGGCAAGCGGAGATGAATGGCATAGACGAACTGGGCCCTCTTTAGAATCAAGTCACTACGCTTGACGATCGGCCAGAGATTGTGCTGAACAATCTTCGCCAACATGTGATGAGAAGCAGATAGGGTGCCGATCCTGATGGTGGTGGCGCCCTCCTCTCCCTGGGGAACAGCGTGGAAGAACTCTCTGAGATCATCCATAGAGGGAGGAATGACTACCTCATTATAAGGACTGCCAGGGAGCTCGAGGATAGGCGCTCTGATGAAGTGACTGATGATCTGGGGATCAACAGTAATGATATGGCTACTAACGGTGGACTGAAGTACCAACCCATGGTCATCGTCCTGCACCACCTCCAGGTTGGCATAGAAAAGCTTGACAAGCCTAGTGTAGACAACACAGGCACAGGAGTGAAGATACCTCCAATGGTAAGTCTGGATAGTTTCATGAATACTATCCAGAGGTGCCACCATAATGTCAGAGCGAACCACATTCCGCTCGGCAATGACTGGGCGGTCCATGATCTTGGTTCTGAGGGCTGCCCTATCTCCCTCTGTACTCTGGCAGACTCGGCGCTGTGGACTGCCTGCAGATATGATTCTGCAAAAAGAGACCAACAAGATTTGCCAGAAATAATCCAAAAATATTCTTGTTAGGTCACACAAAAATTATAACAGCAGTAAACAGGACTTTTCCAAAAATATAGACATACAATATCACATGGCAGTCCCTAAAAATATTACACAACCAGTCCCAACATAGCAGATATATGCATCTAAAAAATTTCAACAACATTCCTAAAAGACATAAATATTCCAACAGTTTAAAAATATACTGAAAGGAAAAGACTAGAAAAATACCTGGAATGTGAGAGAAATGCACAAAAAGACAAGAAACAGGGAGATAAAGCCAAAAGCTCGCAAGAAATAACTCACAAGATGCCAAAAGGAAACTTTTTGGTGGGGTAGAGAGGATATGCGGTGACCAGCTATTTATAGGGCCTGTCGGGTCCCCGTCCGGACAGTGTATTAATGCCGTCCGGACGCGCGCTGGCTCAGAACTGCGGACAGGTCGCGTGCGTCCAGACGAGTATCCTTACTGTCCGGCTATTGGTTGCCACGCGTGTCCGGATGTAACCTGATCCCGTCTGGACGACTAAGCTCCACTCGTCCGGACGCTCCACATTGAAACATCAGAAAACTGAGGAAAATTTATAGAAATTAATTTTTCACAAGTCAGTTTCAGAACATGAATGTATAATCTACTGATAACACAATCAAAGAGCATCTTAAAACTAGGCAGAGATATAAAAGAGAGTTGAGAGTACAATCAGCACAAATATTTTCCTGGACATAGAAAATTTAAATAGACAACTCAACTCATGCAATGCGTGTGTGTGTGAAGACTTAACCCACAAGGTATGACTTTCAATGACATGACAAATGGCAAAGCGACAACAATTGTAAAGACCAAGAAATTAAATAGGAAATTTAGCAATTAATAAATCGTATTTATTAATGGATGGGATTAATAATTATATTTTAGGTAATAATAATTGTGTTATCAAAATAAAATAAGTTTAAGATGAAGTAATAGAAATAAAGTGGTAATTATTATAGTGGGTCCTAGTTGAATAAATAATTAATTACATTAATAAAAAGTGTGGTTTAAATATAGGGGTGTGCACGGGGCGGGGCGGGGCGGGGCGGGTTTCCGCCCTTTTTGGCCCCGCGCCGCGCACATGCGGGTTGGGTATAGAAGACTCGCAAGCCTCAACTAAGTTAAGGTATCCGTGCGGGGCGGATCTGTACGGGGCGGGGGCTCGTGGGGCGGGGGGCGTAAGTTTGCGGGGCGGGGCGGGTTGGGTTAAACAGGGGCAATTACGTAAAATTTTTATGGAATTTTAAAACTATAAAACTAAAGAAATATTGGTTTTGCTGTTATAAAAAAAAAATTATTGTTTTTGTATATAAAAACCTGATTAACCATATAAAGTGAAACTAAACTAAAAGTTTAAAAGCCCATTTGAATAATTAAACATTTTTTTTTTTAATAAATCAGCAGTTCAGCACTCACTATTCAGCAGTTTAAATGACTAAATGTAAGTAATCAGGATTCTGTCTTTTTTTTAAGTAAATATAAATCAACATTCAAAGTTAATAATATAATCAACAAATCAATAATTCTAACAAAATCTTCAGCATCCACTTAATGATTTAAAATATGTTACAATTTCAGCATCCACTTAATGAAATAAACAGATTACAATTTCACCATCCACCTAATGAAATGATTGAAATCATCAAATTACAAATTTACAATTTCAGCATCCACTTAATGAAATCAACATATTAAAATTTCAGCATCCACCTAATGAAATAAAAAAAACTGAATCATGATATATATACATCACTAGATTCACTAAATCCTCAACATTAAATCTTCAGCATCTATCAAACTAAATCCTAATTAAAACATACACAAACATAAACAACATTAAATCTTCAGTATCTATCAAACTAAATCCTAATTAAAACATACACAAACATAAACATAACAAGCAAAAGCCAAGCTAAGTAGACAGTAGAAAAGACAAACAAATCCATCAAGCAGCCACTAGCCAGGCAGTAGTAGCAGCACACATAAAACCTTAAGTTACAGATCCAGCAATAAAATTGTAAAACACAAACAAACCAAACTAGTAGGCTAGTAGCACACATTAACACATAAAACTTAAGTTACATTAAAAATAAAGTAAAAGATAATAGCAGAATAAAAAAGGCAACTTCAATCTTCAATCTTCAATCTTCACGTCATTGATCCTCCTCAAGCAACATATTGATTTTCTTCGAAGTTATTTCTACAAAGAAAGAAAAAAATAATTATATTCTCAATTGAAACTGATAATTAGAATTTTTCAATTTGTAAATACTAAATATCAAAGTAAATTAAGAAGTGAATACTGAATAACAGAAATCTTACCTGAATCGAGCTTATAACTTTCTGGATCTTCAACCATCTTTGTGTCACAACCATTGCCATTGCTCAAGGGTTTTGATCTTAACCAATTTTGTGCACATACCAATGCTTCAACTGTTTTGGGGGCCAATGAACTTCGAAAAGGATCCAACACACACCCTCTAGTGCTAAATGCTGACTCTGAAGCAACTGTAGTAATGGGAATGGCCAACACAATACGTGCTATTTTGGCAAGTACTGGGAATTTGGATGAGTTCACCTTCCACCAATTTAAAATATCAAAATTCACATTTGGTTTTTCAACATCTTCCATCAAATATCGATCTATCTCTGATTTGTTATGAACATCACTTTTTGAAGTTAGGTACTTATGAAACTTGTTCATGAAGTGAAGTGAAAGGTTATCAGTTTCTTCTATCATTGAGGAACCTTGAGGGCATGCATAATCACTACCATGTTCAACTTGAGATGAAGTCTCTCCAGCATCGAAGTGATCATATAATTTTTGAAGGCAATGCTTCAATTTTTTCACCATATTAGTACACTGCTCCTCATTAAGAACATCCTTGAACCAAAATTCCAATGACCCCAATTTGGTTTGTGGATCAAGTATGACAGCAACAAACATAAACACATTAACCTTATCTAAATCCCCTAATACTTATTATACTTCATCATCATTCTCTCCGCCATAGAACTCAATACATAATCACTACTATCACAATACGATTGTATATGCATTTGAATGCCACAAATTTCTTGCCAATACATATTAGAAGTCACATACAAAGACCCTGAAAGTCGCAATGTGGCATCATAAAAAAGTTTGAGAAACTTGAGAAAAGTCCTAATACGATCCCAGTCATCATAATTAGGAGGTCCCAAACCTTTTTTAGCATTCTTTTCTTCAGTCAACGAAAGCACATAATTCCCATCGTACTCTTCCAAAATATCAAAAGCACTCTGACATTTTTAGGCACCTTCGAACATCTTAAAGGTGGAGTTCCATCTAGTTGGAACATCAAGACACAATAAACCCTTGAAAGCAATTTTTTTCCCTTTCCATACAATATTTGAAGTTCTCAAATCTTTGGGGAGAAGACTTCACATATTTCACTGCACTTCTAACCTTCACAATGGACTCATCAACCTCTTTCAAACCATCAGACACAATAAGATTTAAAATATGTGCACAACACCTCACATGCATAAATTGATTCTCCAATATGGCACCAGTCCTATGAGCCGTTCTCTTCCTCAAGTATTCCAAAGCGGTATCATTAGAAGAAGCATTGTCAACTGTGATAGTGAAAATGCTACTAATACCCCACTCAAGCATACACGACTCAATCTTTTGCCCAATGGTCTCACCTTTGTGGTTATGAAGTAAACAAAAGTTCAAAATTCTTTTGTGCAAGTTCCAATTACTATCAATAAAATGAGCAGTGATGAACATGTAATTCAGGTTCTGTACCGAAGTCCAACTATCAGTGGTAAGACAAACCCGAATATCAGATGTCAAGAACATTGCCCTCAATTTTTCCTTCTCAAACATATAGAGCCTAACACAATCTCTCATCATAGTATAACGGGAAGGAATTGAATACCTAGGTTCCACTGTTTTCATGAAGTTCTGAAACCCTTCACCTTCCACAAATCTAAATGGTAACTCATCCATAATAATCATCTGTGAAATTGATTCTCTTACCACATGTCCCTTCGCCCACTACCCCTTGTCCTTCCCTCTTAGCCTCAAAACTCAACTTTGTTTGGGACTTATCAAACCTACCAGGATATTTTTTATAACTTTTCTTGATATGTTGTAACATGGATGATGTACCGTGGCTTCTAGGGTGACAACTAAACAATGTCTTACAATAATTACATTGTGATTTAGGATCCTTGGGATCACTCTCCTCTAACCTAGTAAAATGTTCCCAAACCTTTGATGTTTGCTCAGATTTCTTAGGTTTGTGTGGGAGAGCTGAACTAGGATTTTGAGAGCCAATAGTTCCTGTAGATCCAACCGGACCAACCCCAACCCCAACACAGTCAACATTATCATTCAACATGGGAGGCATGGTACTGTCCAAAAGACTAGGTGTAGATGACGCAGAACTAGAACCAATAGTATTATGACAACTAGTTGAATTATCATCCATGACTTAAGTCTACAACTCTACATTAAGTGAGAAAAAAAAAAACATAATCAACAGCAAGCTAAACATAATTAAGCTGAACTTTTATAATTTTATTTAAGAGATTAAAAACAGCAAGCTAAACATAATTATTGATTAAGCTGAACTTTAAATCATACCAAACAAAGTTATGGACTTTAACTTGTAAAAAATACGATTTAGACCAACAAAGGCAGCAATATAAAAATTAACAGCAAGCTAAACATAATTACTAATTAAGCTGAACTTTAAATCAAATTATTTAAAAAAAATATATCTACCTTCATGTCCATTTTTCTAGGAAACGATTTCTAGATAAACATAGTTACATATGTGTGAAATTTATTTCTTGTATTCAAACCCTAGAGGTGTAATCCATCAAAATGGATTACACCTCTAGGGTTTGAATACACTAAAAATATATAGATAATTAAACCATAAAACTAGCATTTATTTCCTATATGCAAAGAAATAATCATTTATATACATTTATTAATGTGTTTTGGTGAATGGTCAGTGTTTAACAGAGTGCATACAACAGGTCAAGTAGATTAACTGCAAGATGATGTTTAAACTAGGAACCCAATACCATCGGTCCTAAACTAGGAAATGTAACAATAGCAGTAAAACCCATTACTGAAACAAAGATTGACAGTAACAAATATTTACAAGTTTACAACAGGGTTTTTTGGAGTAACATTAACAAATCTTAGAACTTAGAAGTTAGAAGGTACCTTGCAGTCGCCGATCGGAGAGTCAGAGACTTGGAGCCGTTGGCCGTGCAGTTGTAGGCTACAATAAATTCAAACATGAAATAAAGTTAATAAACTAAAAATAAAAGCAAAGACAAATAAATATCGGCGTCAGAGAAAAGAGAAAAGAGAAAAAACTACCAAGAAATGAAGATTGGAGAGCTCTCCAAAAGGACCAAAACCCTAACGAAATTGAGTGTAGGGATTAGGGGTAGACTGGTAGTGGTAGCGGCGGCGCAATGTGAGACTGTGAGGGGTTGAGGGCACTGATGGGGTAGAAGGGCCGAAGAGGCGAAGAGGAAGTGTCGTGGACCATGGTGAACTGAAGTTACTGAACTCTCTGGACCTTTCATTGAAGTCTGAAGAAGAGAAAACTCAAAAAAGAATGAGGGGCGGCGCCTAGGTTAAGTTAGCTTTAGGGTTTTCAATTTTACTTTTTTTTTTTTTTTTTTTTTCGTATGGTGCGGGGCGGGGCGGGTCCCCGATATTTTCCCGAATCCGCACCCGCAAACCGCACCGCACTGTGCGGTTTGCTGAACAAAAAACCAGGATCCGCTTATCAACTGTGCGGGCAGATGCTGTTTAGGGGCGGTGCGGTTCGGGTTTGCGGTTTGGGTCGGGTTACCGCGGGTCCTGCCCAGCCCTATTTAAATATATGTGGGGCCAAATGTTAATTGTCGTTAAATGATAGGGTTTTAATAAAATGGGGTACTATTGTAATTTATATAAGCTGGGGGACTTTAAGAATAAAGGAAATCCCCTCATGCCACGTATCAACTTGTGGTTGGCTGGAAGAAGATAGCATTACTTCTCCACCATACACGTGTCTCTTCCTATCTCTTTTTCTCTTGATTAATTTTCTTCCTTTTCTTTTCTCCCTCTTGGTCGCACGACAGTAGCTCTCCCTATTGCTCACACACCCAGGTCGACTGACGCAGAGACCCGATCCTCTTTGTGTTATTCCAATCTTTTGTTAATTTTTATAGAATTTTCGAATGGGTTTCTTAGGGTTTTTATCGGAATTTTGTTTAAGAATAAATCTAGGGTTTCTATAGCTATGGGTTGTGATAAATAATTTTGTGGATTATTGTTTGGATTTATGCTTTAGAATCATTGTTGACTGAAAATGGAGGGTGATTATTGGGGGTTGACTGAGTGGTGCCTTTTCTTGTGGGTTTTGATTTTTGGTTATGCTAGCCTATGTTTAATACACTGAAATGGATTGTTGGATTTTTGTTGTTTGTTATTTTTTGTGTTGGTTGCATTCTGTTGGACAAAATCACTTTTATGTAATGTTGCTGCTTTCACAGGGATGCTGCTTTATCCAGAGTCTACTCTTCAGCTATATTCTTTGAGAAGATTCTGTGAAGTTTTCAAGGATTTATTTCGGTTCCCTGTCAGCCGTCTGGACGACGTGGTATTCCGTCCAGACGCTCATCAGTCAGCAACATCTGTCCAGACGACGAGATCTTTCCGTCTGGACGCCCATCAGTGTCTAGAAGCTTCGAACAGTTCAAGATTGCATCCGTCCGGACGTAATGGAAAATCGTCCGGACCCTCTTCAGAGTTCGAGAAAATCCCAATGTTTCAGTGCATCCGTCCGAACGACGTGGCTATACCGTCCGGACGCCATTCAGTGTTTGACAAGCATTAGGGTTTCTGCCTCAAGACACAGTTATGGGAAGATGGCTGCTACCGTCCGGACAATGTGTGATCCCGTCCGGACGATGTTCTCTATAAGGCAAGAATGTGCATACCAAGTTCAACCGTCCGGACGTCAGTCTTCATGGTCCGGACGATCGAGCTTCATATATGGAAATTGCATGCACCGGTTCAACCGTCCGGACGTCATCCTTTCGGGTCCGGACGCTCAAAGCCTTCATATGGTAATGACGTGCAGCCGAAGTGCAACCGTCTGGACGATAGGGCATCACCGTCCGGACGCGGCCTTGTATGGAAGCTTTCAGTGCTACTTTGGAAAGGCGGTTGCAGCTGACCGTCCGGACGCTCGGTCAAGCCGTCCGGACGCCCTCCGGTATTTTGGACATAACTTTTTACTCAAATATCGGATTGGGACGAAATAGGCGTCGTTGGAAAGCTAACAAAAAATGCTGTCAACTGACCATCCGGACGGCCACAAGAAGCGTCCGGACGGACTCCTTCCGGACGGAAAGATTTGCCCATCCGGACGGCCCTGCAGAAAATTCCAGAATTACTTTCTGGACAAGAAAAACTTGACCCGTCCAGACGGCCCTGGCTCCCGTCCGGACGCGCATGTTTCAGACTCCGTTTTGGACGTGTTTTTGGGTTTCCTAATCCTATAAATAAGAGGCTTGAGGCATGCTTTCAACACAGAATTCGGTGGTGAATTCTCTACAGCTTAGAGACGTGATATTTCCTCTAAAGCCTTGCCAAGTGTGTGATTTGATCAGCTGTGAAGTCTATCTTAGGAGTTGGCCCTAAGGTAAAGGATTCCATTGAAGACCCCTTCAGGTAGGAGACATGGTTGGGAAGCGTTCGTGTTGGGAGTGGTTTTTCTCTTAATTGAGTTTCCACTTCGTCAACAAAATATTTGTCTCCTTAAAATTCCGTATTTAATATTTTGTTGCACACTGTTCACACACACTGTTAAATTTAGAAGTCCATATATTTTTTTTCAGATTTCTATAATGTTGCTTTGGTGATGGCTGATTTGAGAGGGTGATTTGAGTGATAATGTTGGTTTATGGTTATTTGTTAGAGAATGAGTATAATGTTTATGGATGTATTTTGTTGCTGAATTTCATGGATGGGTTTGATTTTAAGTTAAGTTGTGATTCTTTGATGATGGATAAATGAGATTGTTGATGGCCCTTTTATAATGGCCGAATGGTGCTATCCCTTAGGGTTTTGTGATGCAGGAGGATCCGAGTCAGACGATCCTGAGCTGTCAGATTGCACATTGATGGTGCTGAGTTACCTGGAACAGGCAGATCAGTGCAAAATTGGCAAGAAATCGTAATCTGGCCTAGTTGGGGCGATTTCCGAGTGCGCTGCAGTAATTTGGCCATAACTTTGGCTACGAGTATCCGATTTGCATATATGACCCCAATTCGTAAAGCTCTCTTCGGCGCGCACGTTTTGGCTACCCAGATATGCTTGGTACTCCTCATTTCGAGACTAAAATCCTCTGTTTTCCTTTCCAAAACCCCAATTTTAGATATTTTTTTTACCATTTATGGTAATTTTTTGTTTATTGTTTAGGAGGTGATCCTGAGCCCGATTTGGGCCAAATTTTTGGCAGACTGCTTATTTTATTCCGTATTTCATTTTCTTCTGATTTTCAGGATTTTGCTATTTTTGGTAAAATTCTGCTAAAGACCTAATTTTCAGCTATATAAGCCCGGCTTGTGGGCATTTTTCCGACGGTTATTGTTTATTGATACTTTTATCGAATTCAGAGTTTCTCTCTGTTTTTGGGATGAATTTCTTGTTTTCTTCCTTGCAAGCTACTCGTTGATTAGCTTGCAGAATAATCGCTATTCTGTCCGGCATTTTGATTTTGTAAATGGTATATAGCCAATATATTGTACTCTAAAATAGATTGTTAGATTGTTAGTTGGATTGGAAAAGTAATATTTTGATAAAATTCTAGATATGGTTTGTGTTTCTAGATTAGGGATAATTGTGTTAATTGATTGTTAATGCTCCATTATGTAGATGGTAGAATGTTTGGTTGAATTGGGTTTAGTTTTGGAAGAAATTTGGTAAATGATTGTGGCTTATGATTATTGGAAATTTAGTGGTTTAATGTGAAGGAAAATCTTGGCATAGTTGATGTTGTACTTTAGGACTTAACTTGATGATTTATAGTTTGAGTTTTGAGGAATGTATGGGCTGATTTTGATCAGTGTTTTAATGGAATTCAAATCTAATTTGGATTGGTAGTTTAATGATGGATGGTTAATGATTATTTGTTAGGGATTGAGGTTAATGTTTGTGGTTGATTGATTGGTATTTTGGTGTTGATTTGGAGTGAACTATGATGTTGAAGTTAGTGTGTTAGATCCTTTTGGTGTAAATGACAAATGAGGTGGAAATAGAGAATGGGCTAATGGTACTATGCAAAAGAGAGTTCAAAGGATTTATTGGAATCTTGTAGGTTCCCTACTATGAGTTATTTTAGTGTTGTAAGTATGCTTTGAGGATTTTGGGTATAGGTTGGATAAAGTGAAATCGATTAAAGTTAGATTCTTTATTATAATCCATTTGGATGTTTAGAGGAGGATGAATTGCTAATTAATGATTAAGTCTTCATCTTGGTACTAAGTGAGAATGAGAAATAAGATAAGTGATGGCTAGTGTGTTTAGGTCTTATAATTTAAATTACTTGGAAGGTTAGAAACTAGTAAAGTATTAATGTAGTGGTCAAGGTTAGAAGAACATAGAGTTGTGATGTCTAATATAATCTTACGTCAATAAGTATATATATAGGGACTGAATATACTTAGCTTAAATGGATAAACTAACTATAAGACTTAATAATTAATAATGATAACAAGACAACTTAGTACCTAATTCACCTATCCAAGTACACTAAGTATTTTAGTGTATCATTGGATTAGGTTTAAGCGTTGAATGTGTATATGTATATATCTATATATACATATGCATATATATGAGTTAAATATATATTGTTAACTTAGTAAATAAACAACAAGTTATAAAAAAGGTTAACAATAATAATATGATACAACAATAATATATAAGCTAATGAAAATTGTAAAAACATCTTGTATTAATAAACAAGATAAATATGAACCTAAACCTAAATGTTAACATAATAATAGTTTAAGATACTTAGCTAGTCTTAGAAGCGAGTAATGCGACGTGTGAGCACGCGGGTAGTTAAGGTGTCATAGAGCATGAGGGTCAATAGCATAATCTAATGTTACCAATGTTTGCAGTATCGTGTTCGGATTGGAGACTTTAATTGGTTCTCCAATGTAGAGTCAAAGTGACTAGAATCTAAGGGGATGTTCAAGTCATGAGTCCTATGTAGCCAAGGTGAGTATTCTACTCACTGAAAAACTACTGTTTTCATATATGATGAATTGCAAAATATATATTGTTTTACAAACCTGAACCAAATGTATGTTGAATATATCTGTTTTGGATGATTTGAGTACTTTTGAGTATCTTGAAATTATGATGATGTTTGAAAATATGAATATGATATGTGGAGTTTGAATAAATTATGTGACTGTATGTGGTGGTTGGGAATTTTGTAGACTATGGTTGCATTGTATATGATTGGGATTTTTAGCGTGAGTTATAAAATTGGGACATGATGCATTGCGTGCTTAACGACACAAACCTTGGGATACGGTCCCTATTTTCTGGAGTTACAAACTCGACGTTAATATGGGATCCGGTCCCTGTTCTCTTTGAGTTACGGACTCTATGTTAACTTGGGATACGATCCCTGTTCTATTGAGATACGTGTCTCTGTTCAATCGGCATATGCATACATATATCATGGTGTGTTTGTGTGCGCTATTTTTATGATATGTATATTTCTATTTGCATTGTCTTGTTTTAGTATTTTCAAAATGCATTAAGCCTTAATGTATTGGGAGACAGGTGTTTCACTAACGTAAGGATGCTAGTGCTCTGTATATGCAGAACTTCTATGCATGTTCTCAGCTGCATAGTATGCTGTAAATATTTTCTATTGGTCGGTGTTTGCCATATCAGTTGCGGGGGTTTTCAAACAAAAGTTTATAAAATTGGTAGCTGTTATAGTGCTCGCAAGACTATGAAGGAAAAGTTGGTTCTTTGCAAAAACTCAGTTAGTTTAATATCACTGAGGTCTTGGTATTATGTACTGAGATAGTGAACTCACTCTTTCACCTATACGGATGTGGCAAACCCCCATAACCGTATAAATGATGTCCCTTTGGCTGCAGGTATTCCGGTCGTAGTTGATGGTGTTGTAGAAGTGTACTTGGGATATTGTGACTGAAGCTCGCCGCAACGGTCGTAATTGGTGGACCACGGAATGTACACTATTTTATAGGTTTGGCATATGGCTCGTGTCGCCTATGACACTTGTATTGTCGAGCCATCCTTTGTGTTGTAATTATTGTTCTTATAAACTTTAAACAGATAGATGTCAAATGGCTCTTTGTTGTAATAATTTGTGATAGATGTATAAGTTGTGATTTCTGCTATTCAGATTTATGCTTTTCACTAGATAATTAGATATATGTTATACTCTGATTTACCAGGTCCGTATTATGGGGTATGTACCATATGTTGGCTTTGCGACACATCATCGTGCTACTGTGATGACTCGTTTATGTCTTTTTTTTTTTTTTTTTTTCTTTTTTTGTAGTGGGGGTTATTTCTCAGGGCCGGTTTAAATAATTTTTTCTAGGATATATATTTGGCTACCCTTGTCTTAGATATAGTTTGCTCGGAGCATATCTGCTTTTTTACTATTTTTGTACATGGTTTAGTAGAAGATGAAAGTCATAGAATAACACTTTATTGTAAGAATTTTGTTTGTATATATGCCTATGTAACCTCATAACATGTGACTATGATTTTGCAGAACTTTATGTTTTGTGATGTAAGAGCTTTATATTTGTAATTTTTTATCAATGAAATACTCAGATCTTTCATTAAAAAAAAAAAAAAAAGGCAGTCGATGAACCTTTATTCAATTTGGCCACCCCAAATTGTAAATGCTGGCTCCGGCCCTGGACGTAAGCTAGGGTTGAGGTAACTCTTAACACTGACAATTTTTAAACAAAATATAATAAAAAATTTGTACGTACCCATTACAACATTGTGTTAGAGGAGTAATTCTATAAAGAGGATTAGAGCTTTCTTTGTATTCTCTTAAATGTTATGTAACATTTAAAGTTATCATTTGATCAAAATTCAATTATAATTATCTTAAATTTAACAAAACGATTGTTAAAAAATGAGACTTTTAAAAAAATGTCTGTTTGTAAAAAAATTACCGTTAAAAATTTGCATTAGAAAAATGACCTTTTTATCAAAACAACTGTTGACAAATATGACCGTTTGATAAAAAAGGACAGTAAAAAAATATGATAATGAAAAAAGTAATAAAAAGGAATAAAAAAAGAATACATAATTAAGAATATTAGATAATCGGATGTATGGTGCATTTTAAAACCCATTAGTTAACTAAATAAAGTGGGTTTTAGTTAGTTATTTTAGATTGAGATATATACATATACATAAGCCATTGAAACTTGAAAGTGCTATGAGTACATGAGAGGAGCCAAGGATTAGGAGGGTCCGAATACACAATACAAGATATATATATATGAAAGTTGCCCAGAACAATGGGTTTGACTTCCACGCCAAGCTTTCAGGCTACCACCAAACTACCTCTTAATTCAACAAGAGGGGGACTGAATCAAAAAAGGAAAGCCGACTCTTGAGATGGTGAGTTGACCCGCGGAAGGTTGGGCCTTTAATTAATTTACATAGAATTTTCACATTCAGTTACACCTATGACCAAATTCTTATAAGAAACAGAAAAATCATTTGACCATAAAATATAAAGGTGGAGATAGGAAGCATCATAATTACATGCCACAGTTTAAAAAGTTTATTCTATTAAGAATATGAAATTTCTTCATCACATTCAAGCACAAAATACTAAAACCAAGGACCATTTTCTTCAAGTTCACATATACTCCCAACGAGTAAACATAATTCATGCATGCTCACGGCTTTCCTGACCAATAGATGCAACATCAGTACTATTGGCAAGTGAAACCACACGAAGGGTTCTCTGCCGTTGGATTCTTCTGTTTCTAATTTCTGTGGACCATCTCTTGACTAACCAGTAGCCGAAGCGAAGTAAGTCAATGGAGACCATCGTTCCTATTGTTGTCATAGCCCAGCGTGAAGCATTTAAACCAGAAGGTCCAATCAACAAAAGCCCGCAAACATAACTTGCAGCCATGCAACGTACAGCGATCCCTAACAATGCTTTGAGTGGAAACTCATCCATAACCAAAATAATCACCGCAAGCGATGCAAAAAATCCAATAGAGTTGGAAACCATGAAGGGAATAAATTCTTGTAAATCGGCTGATATATTAGCAGCAGTGTAATATGAGCCCATATAAACACCATTGGGAGGATTTAGTATGGCTTGGTAGGTTATAGTTGCGATAAGTACAGCCACAACCAGCAAAGCATTTTGAGTTTGTGAGGTTGACTTTTTCACTTCCTTTGCTAACATTTCTGGTGCAGGAGAAAATCAGACATAAGATTTGAAGATTATTTCTTGAATAAGATCAGCCCGAGAATGAAAAGAATCGTACAAAATATTTGAAGAATACAAAATATCTACCGAGTTGTCAAAATATTTATCAAGGGAAAGACCAAAAAGGAAAGAAGAGACTATCAACAAATTCCTTGATTCATCTTTTAAAGAATTCCCATATTTATATTTACATTGTTGTCAAGTAATATTATAGTTACTATATTTTCCTTAATATGGTAATTCTTTGGCATCAAGTGATCAATAATATGCTTATTTGTATTTATTTTAAGTCTTAGGAGATTTTATTTCCTTTAGTAGCCATTAGGGCTTTATTATAAATAGGAGACATTTGTAATGGAAAGGAACGAGTTTTATTATCATTATTGAATCAATGTATTCTGTTTATCCATTTCGACGTGTATGTTGAATGTTTGTGTTTCGAGAACACAGCTTCTCGAACACGTCTATCCCCTTGCGCTGCGTTTTTGTGATAATTTTTCTGTTTTCTTCCTTGCAAATTGCCTGCAGAATAATCACTATTCTGTCCGGCGTCAATTTCCCAAAACCTACAAGGGTTCAGAAGTGAAATATCATGTAATAAGAACTGCCAGAGAGTTTGGGGAGGTAGTGTCGTCACCGAGATCTGCCTGTGATGAACTTGAGTAGTCTCTACGTCTTCAACTTCTGACCCTCTTAAGGCTTCTGCACGCAGAAGCAAATCCCTGGTTATGAAATCAATGGGTTCACCCACCATTTGTTGTACGACATCGGAAACGTCCAAAGCAGTGAAGCCACTCTTGTTGGTCACATTCACACCGACTGCTTCTTGTTGGCTACCATGATCACGACCAAGTAGCAATTTCACAGTCTGTAACAGGATTAGCATAGATGGTGAAAGCATTAAATTTTTTTTTTTCTTGACGAATAAGTAATTTATAGACTGGAACAAAATAGCAAACTACCAACAGCCCAACCCCTCACAGCTCAGAGGATCGGACATGATTAGATTGTAACTAAGCACGTACACTGGCAGAGATATTCATGCAACTTATTACGTTGAATGAAGTTTGTATAAATAATACTAAACAAAGACAGGTTATGAATAAGCTGCCAATCATTTAATTTTAACCCAGCAAATTAATAATTCACGGATTTATCTTCCTTTGTTGATAAAGTTGTTTGAGGTGATGAGGTTGTTTGACTTGAGTTTATCTAAAACTGTTAGAGATCAGAACCTGAAGTTTCTGTCGTTTCCTGGTCCGATCCTGAGTTGTTTAAAAGGCAATTTCTACCGCGCGTCGTTATTTAAAAGGCAAAAGACACTGTTTGGCATTATTTACGTACCTGACTCTGCTTCCAAGCAACTGCAAGGTGTAAGACAGTGTTACCATCTTCATCCCCAGCACTAAGAATTTCGTGTATGTTAAGCTGCTTGAGCATATCAAACATGGCTTTGAAGGCCTCAAACTGGTTATACTTCACGGCTAGGTGAAGCGCAGTCTCACCTCTTAGAGTCACGTCTCCGATACTGCCGGGATTAAAGCCGAGCAACTCCCTAATGACATGAACCCTCCCAGTTACAGCTGCACAATGAATGGAAGTCCTTCCATCGCTACTGTTAAGACGGGCAAGCTCACGGTTAAATGTCAGTACTTCTCTCACTATTTCGACAAACCCTTTTGCGGAGGCAATGTGTATTGCGCTAAACCCGTCCTTGTCCAGTCCGCTGGGCAAATCTGGTTTAAGCTTCAGTAGCTCCCTCACAAGGTCTGTTTGCCCACCCATGGCTGCAATGTGTAGGACAGTCTCAGGGAACACTGCCACTGAACCTCTCTCAAGTACGAGGTGATCCTCTTGAAGTAATTTCTGCAGTTCAATGACGTTTCCTTTTCGCACTGCCTCCACCAACCGGGGATCCATTTTTTTTCTGTTTCTTTTTACTGAATCAACAACCTTCTAAAGAAGAACCAAAAAAGAAAGCACATGAATGATCAGGATCGAAAGAGAAATATATCTCCATTTAGAACGAATACTTCTACCTGACCTGGACTTTTAAATATATATTATTGGACACCATGTAATCCATTAACGTTAGAACATCTCCAATAAGCTCTGCAAACTTAACCAAATTTTATCTAAAAAATCTACTTTTATTATTTTAACTACTATTTTTAATAAACCTCTTACACCAAATTCTTCAAATATTTCTCTATTTTAACTAAAGTGAAATGAGAGAAGAATTCTAAAAAATGATAAAAATAAATAAATGAATAGCTCATGAAATTTGTGAGCCAAATTTGTGGTGGAATTATGACAAGAGACAACATAGAGAAATTATAAAAAGTTTTATGAAATGAGTTTTTTTTTTTTTTTTTTGAGATATTTACTAAAATTTTGTGGAAACTTTGAAATGAAAATCTTGTTGGGATGCTCTAACGAAATCAAGCCCTTGACTTATACTGTGTAATTCCACGGTAGTTATAACAATTGAGTGTGACATATAGTAGCGAAAGCAAGTTGGTGAAGGCCAGGCCTGAAGGGAAAATTGTGTTTCACTACACAAAGTATATTAGAGTTTATTAACTTAATATATTAGAGTTTATTTTATTTTTTTTAGAAAAAAATAACTTGTATAATTATTACCACATTAGGCAAAATACCTACAATAATAATTCCACAATATTTGATCCTTCGCCGCCTAGGAAGCGCCTTTCGGGTCAAACTTGATGCCCATTCTTGGTTTCTCCTATGGACTTGACTAATTTGAGCCATTTAATTATGTGTTGTCGGGAGGTATGAAAGATATATGCATGGGTACTTTTTCAACGTTGTGGAAAAAGATTAAAGGTAGTTTTGGAACATTTTGTTGACAGGTGCATGTGGATGTATGACTTTAGAAAGCAGCTTCTTGTGAAAAGTCTCTGTGCATGCATGAGAAATTAATGAGCGACAAATTTCTCTGTCCATTAATAAGCGACATATTTGCCAGAGAACATTTTCAATGAACCTTCCGACCACCTGAGTCCACGTCAGACCGCCGCGACTAAATGACACAAAATTGTGTTTCACTTCTTTATTTTCACTTTTTCTAAAAGCAATTAACTTCAAAACATTTTAACTTTATATCATATTAATAATTTTTTTTATCACATTAACTTTTTTCATTTTTCCATACAAATTCATTTTACTTTATATTACATCTATCACTTCTTACTACTACCCAAAAAAAACATTCAAAACACACTTACTTGACATACATACCCAAAATATACAATAAGTTAGTCTAATCATATACTTATTCTTAGAAGTGCATGCCCACAACCTGTGAAGTGTACAAAGTGTCAGGCATTTAGACGCCCAGTTGCCACGGTCTAAACGCTACAGCAGACGGTGGAGTCAGTAGCTCAAGGTCCGGAAGAGGTCTGGACGGCCCAGCAGACGCTGAAGTTAGTAAGTTTCTGTTCACACAAGGTCTGGACGAATATGCGGTATTTGAGGACGGATGAACTACTTTATGCAACCGTCCGGAAGCTAGGGTTTCCAGGTCCGGACGCGCTTCAGAGATTTATGAAGTTTCAGTTGCAGGTCCGGAGGCCGCCTATCTAAATCCGAGTTTGAGTAGAATTAGGATTTATGTAGCCTATTTAAAGAGGCTCATAGGTTGTGTTTTTGTAAGAATCCAGTGTACAATTCTCAGTGTGCTAAGAGAGTGTGGTTAGACAGAGATTATAATATTTACTAGCTCTCTTAGAGTTATTATGCGTGATTTGATCAACCATTGAAGTCTAGCTTAGAGAGGAGCTCTAAGCTAAATGAGTCCATTGAAGAACCCTTCAAATAAAAGGTCTGGTTGGGAGGCCCTCACGTATAGGTACGTGTTAGAGTTTAAGGTACGACTACTGTAATGAGATTTGTGAGTACGACTGTCTAGTAACTAACTATTTCTTCTGAATAGTAGATTTCTTGGGTTTGGCTGCCCAGAATGGTTTTTCTCTTTATTTAAAGAGATTCCACTTCGTTACCAAAATATTTGTATTCTTTAATTTTCGCACTTTATATTTTGGTTGCATGTTTGGTTTATTACACACACACACACTTATGAGTCATATTTATTTTTCAATTAGTATTAGAGCAGGTATACTAGTTTTGGATTAAATTCCTGAGTGTGATCCATGACTCCTATTATTTTTTTTATGTTTCAAACTATTAATTCTATTCCTGCCTTTGATGGCACGAATTATGTTTATTAAAAAGCGAGGATGAGCTTCTTTTTAAAATCTATAGACTTTTGGCAAATTGTTGAGACTGGGTGGACCCCACTGAGTACAGCAATTGTCGAATGGACTATTGTTCAAACAGGTGCTCGCCTTTCCAATGACAAAGGACTACATGTTCTTTGTCAAGCTCTTTCACCGTCGGAATTCTCACGAATTTCACATTGTGAATCTGCTCAAGAAGCATGGACAATTCTAGAAACAACATATGAAGGAACAAAAATTGTTAAATCTGCCAAACTTCAAATGTTGATTTCTATATTTGGGGAAATTAAGATACTTGAAGAATAAACTTTTAACGAGTTTTACACCAAAATTAGCGACGTGAGAAATTCCATGGTGAGTCTCGAGAAGAAGGTTTCGGATGTGAAACTCATTAAAAAGATTCTAAGCTCTTTACCTGAGCGTTTTAGAATTAAAGTGACTACCATTGAAAAGGTTGGATGGCCTTTGATTCCAAAACGCGCATATTGCGCCTAAATGAAGCGCACGTCCGGACGAGCCTTGTGTGCCGTCCGGACGACACCCTATTTAAAAAAGGTCGTAGTCTCTTTTCACGCCAGATCCAGAAATGGTGAGATTTTTCTCACTTCTCTCGTAGTCTCATGATCTTTGACCGATTGTTTTGAGGTAAATCGATAAACTTCTATTTTTGATACTTTTGGTTAAATCTTGTAGAATATGAGTTTAATCTTGATTATTCTTTTGGTTTTGTGCTATTTGGGGCTTGCAAAAATCCCCAAAATCTCAGGTATTGTTTGGATGAATTTTTGGGTAAGTTTCTTAAAACCCTAATTTCTAGGTATTTAGTTTAATTGGTATTTTATGAGTTTAACCCTAAGACTTTCTTATTGGTTAATGCTATTTTGAATATGTTAGTGTTCTATGTTAATTGGTTAGTGTTTATTGTGATTAGGTTAGTGAATATAATTTATAGGTTAGTGTTTATTGTTATGGGTATTTGTTTAGGTCGTGATTCTTAATGTCTAACCCTAAACAAATGTTTTGGGTTAGTGGTATCTGGGTTGGTTAGTATTTTTATATTATGGGTACGTGTTTGGGTTTTCCATGGGTTAGCTCTTTAATAATTTAAGAGCTAAATATTAGTTAGTGTTAGAGAAATGTTTAGTAATTGCAATGTGTTATTTTTATAGTTGCACATTGCGAGAAGTTGCCTAGGAAGCTTAGTTGAGCTTGTTATCCGCACAACCAAGGTGAGTATTCTACTCACTGATAAAATGATACTACATTTATTTATTTTATAGAAATGAAACAATATGTTGACTATATATTTTAGATGATTTAAGTAGTTTCAATTATGCTAAGACATAACAATGTTGTTTATGAGAGTTGAAGTATAATTGAAAAGTGTGATTTGAATTGCGAATGGAAACATTAGACTGCCTGCTGTTGTTGGGATTTAAATTATGCGAATTATGATTTAGCAAAATAACATGTTGATTGGTTACTGTTTTATAAGGAAAGTATGTGTTAAAGGCATAGTTCTTGAACAGCAAAGGTATATGATTTTGAGCATAAAGCATTGGGTTAGAAATACCTTAGGGCCGAAATCCCCTTTGGCATAGTTAGTGAAAGACCTTAGGGTATGTATCCCCTTTGGCATAGTGTGTAAAAGACCTTTGGGTTGGCATCCCCTTTGGCATGGTTTGGTTAAAGACTAATTGGCTTGCATCCCTTATGGCACAGCTTTAAAGATCAATGGGCTTGTATCCCCTATGGCATAGGATTAAATACCAATGGGCTGGTATCCCCTATGGCATAGCTTTAAAAACCAATGGGATTGTATCCCTTATGACATAACTTTAACGACCAATAAGCTTGTATCCTCTATGGCACATCTTGGAAGGCCAATTGGCTTGTATCGCTTATAGCGCAACTTTGGGTGGACCAACGGGCATGCATCCCCTATGGTGCAGTTGGTTGAAGACCGTTGGGCTTGCATCCCCGACTAGCATATGTGTGTGTTCGATAGTATATGTGTATTTTATTGGGTGCATTATATTTTTTTCACGGGATTCCATAGTACCACTGGGCTTGCATCCCAATTGCATGGTGTTGGAAAGACCTTAGGGCCGGTATCCCTTTTGGCATCACGTTGTGTTTATTGACCATTGGGCCGGCATCCCCTTTTGCACTGCATTGCTTTGTATTGGATTGGGTTGGTGATTGAGTATGCATAGCATTGTTTATTAAATGTTGATATGAGATGTTGATTGAGATATTGTTATGAATGGTTGATTGAGATATAACTAAGAATTGATGGTTGATATATAGTATGAATTATTGATTGAAATATAGTATGAATTTCTATGTGAGCATGTTGGAATAAGAACAATATTGTTATGTTGTGTTTACGTTTACTCTATCTACAATGATGTGATTTAAAGAAACATGTTTTCATAACCAAAACAATAACTGTTATTGTAAACAAAAGACTAAGTAAAATGTCGTTTTATGTGAAAACTTAGTGAGTCTTATACTATTGAGACCTTAGTAATTTATTACTGAGGTGGTGAACTCATACTTTCACCTGTACAGATGTGGTTAACCCCATAACCGTGCATACAACGAAGAGCACCTCGATGTAATGAGGAAGATGGTTACGAGAATAGATGGGGTGGCGATGCACCTCCATCGCCTCCGCCTCCGCCTCCGCCTCCTCCTCCGCCTCCTCTTCCTCCACCCATGCTTGATATGGGGCAACTAGTGGCAACCTTGTTGGCCACCATACCCAGACAGGTTGAGCGAGATGAAACGGTCTGTTGTTCATCAGCCATCTTCTTTAGACATAATTCACCTATGTTTGATGGAAGTGAAGAGCCTATGCCAGCTGATGATTGGTTAGCCACCTTTGAGGACCTTGTTGATTCGCTTAGGTGCACCGACGAACAAAAGGTTGACTATGTGAGATTGAAGCTAAAGAGCAAAGCCCAATATTGGTGGAAGGCCACAAAAACACTCCTTACTGAATAGTTGGGACGTGGAGTCCCCATTACATGGGAGCCTTTCAAGAGTAAATTCAGTGACTGATTCTTCCCTTTAGCACAATGACAACAATGTGCCCGAGACTTCCAAGACCTGAAGTAGGGGAACATGTCAGCTGAACAATATTTGGTTGAGTTCCTTAAACTTTCAAGCTGTGCCCCTCTTCTCATACCTGATGAGCAAACCAAAGCTGAGAGGTTCCATGATGGTTTGTCACCATTGATCCTTGAGCAGATCATTGTTCTCAAAGTCATCGACTATGCCGAGATGGTGCATGTTTCCACCATGGCTGAGAAGGGAATCAAGGAAGCGGCTGCTAACTACATGAATAGGAAGCAGTCACTTTAATTGGGACCTCCTTCTCCTTCTTTTCCTCCAACCCCACCACTAAAGGGATAGTCCTTTGGTAGCTGTTCTGGATCACTTGGGGGACAAAGTGCTACTACAAGTCAGAGCAACGTCGGTGTCACATCATGTGGCAAATGTGGGAAGATCCACTCAGGAGTGTATCGATGGGGAACTTCTAGAACGTGCTTCAAGTGTGGCAGAATGGGCCATTGTGCTAAGGATTGTCGGCAAATCATTGCTAGAATCCAAGCATCTAAGGTGAGCAATAATCAGCCTAGACCAACTGCGCCAGGAAGAGCGTACAACATGCTTGCACAGGAAAATGTCAAAGCTGATGAGCACGCTGCCAATGCCGCCACATGTACTATACCTTCATTTGGTAGCATTGTGTGCATTTGGTTGATTGAGTGTTATCCATTCTCATATCTCATATGCACTTGTATAACTGTGCATAACGAGCGCCAAACACTTAGAACTAAAACATGTGTGTGACCACTTCTGTTGGTGACGCATTTTCTTGTAGGGAACAGGTAAGCAGTTACCTTAGCATTATAAAAGAATAATGGACATTGCTAGCTCTAGTGTTTGACACGATGATCTTCAATGTTCAACTTATTTGGGCTTTGATGTCATTCTGGAATGGATTGACGGTCAAAGTATAGAGCGAACATCGGTTGTCACGAGTGTAGGGAACATGTAGGCAGTTACCTTAGTGTTATAAAGGAAAAATGGACATTGCTAGCTCTAGTGTTTGACATGATGGGCTTCAACGTTCAACTTATTTGGGCTTTCATGTTATTCTGGAATGGATTGACGGTCAAAGTATAGAGCGAACATAGGTTGTCATGAGTGGGAAGTTATATTCCTACTCCATGGTATTGAAAGTTTAAAACTCTGCAGGTCTCGTGTTCGAGTTACTCCGTTATTTCTCTCCGACGTTCAACGATAACGAGTGTCTGAGAGAGTACACTAGCGTATTTGGCTTATCTTCGAGCCAACCTAGAGTCGAGTTTAAATTGGAAAACATTTTGGTGGTATTCTACTATCAGGATGATTTCGCTACAGTCACGGTCTATGCGATTGTGCATAAACTATTGTGTTCTAAATTGAGTGAAAATCAATCTAAAATATTCCTTATAAAGAACCGACGACTTTTTCAGTCAACTCAAGGGAGCTTCAGTATTCTCGAAGATTGACTTTCTTTTGAGATACCATACACTCACGGTGCAAAAAGAAAATGTGCCAAAGTCAGTGATCTGAACATGAAAGACACTTGATGACAGTGTTGGAAGTGCTTGAGAAAAGAAATTCTTCGCCAAACTTGTTAGATGTGAGTTTCGGTTTGAGGAAGTGTCCTTGGCTCATGTAATGAACAAAAAGGGACTTGTAGCCAACTCGTTAAAGCAAGAACTCAAAACCGCACCTATGCTTAAACTACCCATGGAAATTGTGGGTATATGGTTCGCACAGATATGTCACAATAGGGTGGGGACGCGCCCTTGGGCAGCGAGGCTACGATGTGGTATTTGATTTTGAGCAACTGTAGATCATGAGGAGCATAGTCCCACTCATGATTTGGAGTTTGCAACGGTCGATTGTGCCCTTGCTGACATATTCGTACTACTTCTATGGTGAAGTGAGTGAAAACCGCACTGTTTGCTTCAGTCTCTCTAAGGATAGACTTAAATATGAGGCAACGATGATGGCTTGTAGTGTGGAAGATCTTGAATGCAAGATGTTCTATTATATAGTTTAAGCCAATGTCCTGATTAGCACACTAAGTAGGAAATCTCGTGATGGCAAGATTGACTCTCTTAGTGTTCGTGGAGTGGCTATAATAATTTGCGATTACGTAGATTGTGGAAGTGCTAAAGCGAACGTACTTATAGTGTATATTGTTGTGATGCCTCCTTGTTTGGCGGGTACTCACGACGTATGCAAAAATGTGTTTGAGATCTCTCACTTGTGATGGACCGCTTCGTATTCAACCGAAATTGACTTATGAAGAGCTGCAAAACGAGTGTTGGATCGCGAGAAAACACCAACTAGGGACCACAACCATTCCGCTAGTGAAAATTTCGTAGTGAAATCATGGTAAATTGGAAGCCATATGGGTTCTTGAAACACAAATGCGGGAGTGATTTCTCCATTTTATTGAATCAACTCGGGTATGATTGTTCTACCATACCACTTCCGCACAATTTTTGTAAGTAAAATGCATACTTGCATGTGTATTTCTATTAAAAACACGTGCCTGTATGTGTGTAAAACGATTTAAAGTCCAAATTTCGGGGAAGAAATTTTTATAAGGAATAAGGGATGTAATGTCCATGACATTTTGTAGTAATTAAAATACAAAATTTGAGTAAATAATTTATTAAAGTTAATTTAGTGTTATTAAAAATGCAAGGGAACATTTTTTTAGTCCAAAAATGGAAAATAGAAATAATAAGAAAAAGAAAGAAAAAAATTAAATAAATTAAAAATCAAATGAAAAAATGGGGGTCATGCACTACCATTTAAAAGGCACGGTCAGCCTTTCAAAAAGAGGCCGAATGACCATTAAAAAAAAAAAGAAAGGAAAAGGCCAGATGGCCTTTGATTCCAAAATGCGCGTATTGTACACGTCCAGACGAGCCTTGTGTGCCGTCCAGACGACACCCTATTCAAAAGAGGTCATAGCCTCTTTTCACGCCAGATCCGGAAATGGTGAGATTTTTCTCACTTCTCTCTTAGTTCTTTCCAAGGGAAACTTTTGATCTTTGATTCCCTAAACCTCATACCTCAAACCCAACTTCATAAACGTGATCTACACGTTAAGATCTACATTTTGACAGAATGTTTTGAAGTAAATCGATAAATTTGTATTTTTGAGATTTTTTGTTAAATCTTGTAAAATATGAGTTTAATCTTGATTATTCTTTAGGTTTTGTACTATTTGGAACTTGCGAAAATCCCCCAAACTTCTGGTATTGTTTGGATTAATTTTTGGGTAAGCTTCTTAAAACCCTAATTTATGGATATTTAGTTTAATTGATATTTTATGAGTTTAACCCTAAGACATTCTTATGGGTTAATGCTATTTTGAATATGTTAGTATTCTATGTTAATGGGTTAGTGTTTATTGTTATGGGCATTTGTTTAGGTCGTGATTCCTAATGTCTAACCCTAAGCAAATGTTTTGGGTTAGTGGTATATGGGTTGGTTAGTATTTTTATATTATGGGTACGTGTTTGGAACCCTAGAAATTCTATGGGTTTTTCATGGATTAGCTTTTTGGTAATTTAAGAGCTAAATATTAGTTAGTGTTAGAGAAATGTTTAGTAATTGCAATGTGTTATTTTTACAATGGCACATTGCGAGAAGTTATCTAGGAAGCTTAGTTGAGTTTGTTATCCGCACAGCCAAGATGAGTATTCTACTCACTGAGAAAATGATACTACATTTATGTATTTTATAGAAATGAAATAATATGTTGACTATATGTTTTAGATGATTTAAGTAGTTTCAATTATGTTAAGACATAGCAATGTCGTTTATGAGAGTTGAAGTATGATTGAAAAATGTGATTTGAATTGTGAATGGAAATTTTTGACTGCCTGCTGTTGTTGGGATTTAAATTATCCGAATTGTGATTTAGCAAAATAACATGTTGATCGGTATATAGTTTTGAGCATAAAGCATTAGGTTAGAAAGACCTTAGGGTTGGAACCCCTTTTAGCACAGTGAGTGAAAGACCTTAGGACTGGTATCCCCTTTGGCATAGTGTGTGAAAGATTTTTGGGCTAGTATCCCCTTTGGCATGGCTTGGTTAAAGACCAATGGGCTTGCATTCCCAACGGCACAACTTTAAAGACCCATGGGATTGTATCCCCTATGGCTAGGAGTGTAAACGAACTGAGCTACTTGTGAGCTTACTGGAGATCGACTCGAATAAACTCGACTCATGCTCGAATCGATTATTAAATGAGCTACTCGTGAACACAAAATCAAACTCGATTATTAAACGATGCAAACTCGTATAAACTCAGCTTGACTCGATTAAAACTCGTAAACCCGTTCGTATAAGGATCAACTCGTTTAGTAAGTCTCAACTCATATATATATTATAAAAATAGTTATATATTAATTTGTTAATATATAAATTATTTTTATAATATAGTATATTAATAAACAATATACTATATGTAACAATAAATTAAGTAACAAATAAAATGATCAATAAATATTAACTGGTTATACTTGTTTGGTTATATAAATATGTATATAAAATAATAAAAGTTAATAATTGTTAATTAGTTAATCATATGATATAATGACAATTTAGATACTTAATCATATGACTCATATTATATTATTCATGTAATATAATAATATAACATTGTGGCATATGGCATTTAATCACTGATCCACTATATCTAATGTTATAACTTATAAGTATTATCATTCGTTACTTATGAATCATTACATCACTGTCATCACATGATCCAAGATCTAAGATCATGTGAATTGTTAGGTTGTATGAATAATATGATCATACATTCATACGATAATATTTATATTATATGATCATAAATGTTGTTTAATTATTTTTTATTGCTAAAATAAATAATTTGAATCGTATGATACTGGCCGAGCTCAAGTCGAGTACTCGAGCTCGATGTTAGTTTGTGTTGTCTGCATTCTGTTTGACAAAATCACTATCTTGTAAAAGTTGTTGTCATAAATAAGGATGTCGTATATTTCAGAGTCTTCATTATAGAAAAGTCTTTCAAGATGTTCAAAGAAGATTCTGTGCAGATTCCAACTCAGAGAAGTCGGATGCCAAGATTCCATCCGGACGGCCCAGTCATGCGCCTGGATGCCTATCAGTATCAAGAAGCTGAATAGTTCAAAGTTGCATCTGTCCAGATGTCAAGGCGACACGTCCAGACGCACTTCAGGGTTCGAGAAGATTCCAGCTTTCCTTCACAAACACGGAGTGGGATGATAGCTTGCACCCGTCCGGACGCTAGGGTAACAATGTCCAGACTTCAGGGCAACACCATCCGAACGCGGTTCTGTTATGGTAATTATGTACAGAAATAGTGCAATTGTCTGGACTCTAGGGCAACACACTCCGGACGCGACCTTAATATGGAAACGAATGGAGCATGATGAGTGTCAAATATTGCATATGTGGACCCCTTAATTTGCATTTAAACCTTTAATTTTATTATTTTCTAATATTTTTTGTTAGTTTTGGTATTTTAGTATTTTGCAGGTCATTGAGAGAAAACAATAGCTTTATGGTGAAAGAAAGCACACTTTGAGAAGACCTAAATGATGTGGTTATGTTCAATCAAATCAAGGAGAGGACTAAATCAGAATTTCTCTAATTGGGGTCAAAATCGGATTAGAATTCAAATTCTGCACATGTCATAGTATTTTGGCCATAACTTTCAGCTCAAATATCCGATTGAAGTGAATCAAGCGGCGTTGGAAAGCTAGCTCAATTTTCTGCAAATTTCCCCGCAATAAAAGAGTTTTGAGTCTCCTACTCAAACTAGGAGACTAACCTCCGATTTTAATAGAAATTATAGGGCTTCTAGGGTTTGTTTTCTCACTATAAATAGACCTCTAAGCCTCAAGAAAAAGTGTGTGAGGCTAGAGCAAAATTTTGGTGTCTTCTTGCAACAATTTTTCTTGTAAGTTCTTTTAATTTTTAATGTTTTCAATTCAAGTTAGCATGTTATTTTTAGCCATGAGAGGCTAAATCCTCAACTAAGGTTGAGGATGAAGCCTCACTTATGATTAGCAACAATATTCTCATGTGATGTAATATTTTCCTATTTTAATGAGTTTGATTTTCAATTGTTTTAATTCAATTCAATTTTGTGGAATGATTCTTGGATATCTTTTGTGATTCAAGGATACATTTGATGATTTAGGATAGTTCCATAGAATTGATTGTGCTTGGTTTTCTTTGTTTAAAAAAATTGGATATCCGTTGTGATTTATTCTACGGATACAATTGATGTTTTGATTTAAATTGGATATATTGCTGTGATTTACGGATACACTTGATGATTTAATTTAAATTGGATTTCTTTTGTGATTTGGGTAAAGAATAGATACATGTGATGGTTTTGATTAATTATTTGAAGCAAAAGTAAAACATACTTGAGATTTTATTGTGAGAACTTTAGAAAATATTATTGATCATGAGAATATGTTGCTATGAGTTTGTGAGTGCGAATTCCGATACCTTAGTGCCTTTTTTTTTTATTTGATTACATTCACTCTAGTTATTTTTGTTTATGCTTTTGATTTTTATTCACAAAAACAATCTCTTAATTTTTGGAACTAGGTTAGGATTAAATTTATTTGGATTTAAATTTTGTTTGCAAAAGCGCAATTCCCTGTGGGATCAACCTCGCACTTGCAATCCATTAACTGCAAATGATTCGTGCACTTGCGAGTAATTAAAATTTTCACATCAGAGCACGTTATGGAAAGCCGATTGCACATAAAACCGTCCAAATGCTCAATGCTTCCGTCCGGACGCCGCCTAGAGAAATCAGAGACAAACTTGTTTTAGGTCTTCTTAGCCTATAAATAGAGGCCTCTAGGCATGTATTCTTTACAGAATTCGGTATTGAATTCTTTATACCTTAGAAAGGGTGTTTGGGGAGATATTGTGAAGATTCGATAGCTCTTAAGATGTTGCCAATGTGCTGTTGCTGTGCTCGTGTTTGAAGTCTATCTTAGGGGGAGCCTTAAGGGAAAGGAATCCATAGAAGACCCCTTCAAGTAGGATACTTGGTTGGGAGGCGTTCACGTTGGGTTACGTGTCAGAGTGCAAGATACGATCGTTGCATCGAGTATGTGAGTGTTACTGTTTTTGTACTAGCTTTGTCTTCTGATAGTGGATTTTCTGGGTTTGGCTGGCCCAGAGTGGTTTTTTCTCTTAATTAAGTTTCCACTTCGTTAACAAAATATCTGTCTCTTTTAATTCGACACTTTTGAAATTTTGTTACATGTTGCACAAACACACACAGTAAATTAGAAGTCACTTTATTTTACGCTCGAGATCGACCAAAATGACCAAGCTTGAGCTTGGTCAGTAAATTTTCCTAATTGAGCCGAGCTTGCACATGAGTTTTAGGCTTGTGTCGAGCTCAAGCTCGAGCTTCACTGTTACATAAACGAGCCGAGCCCGAACAGCCAATACCTGCTAAAGATTGGCTCGTTTACACCCCTATGGCATAGCTTTAAAGACCAATGAACTTGTATCCCTTATAGCACAGCTTGGAAGACCAATGGGCTTGTATCCCTTATGGCGCAACTTTGGGTAGACTAATGGGCTTGCATCCCCTATGGCGCAATTGGTGGAA
Organism: Alnus rubra; assembly: GCA_028654335.1. Lineage (NCBI taxonomy): Eukaryota > Viridiplantae > Streptophyta > Magnoliopsida > Fagales > Betulaceae > Alnus > Alnus rubra. The sequence continues at coordinate 156,934 of JAJPGS010001146.1, forward strand.
GACCGTTGGGATTGTGATAAGCGTTGTGATGTGCAAATTTTAATACTCGCAAGCGCACTAATCGTTTGCAATATAGTGTATGTGCAAGTGCGAAATCATATCCATAGGGAATTGTGTTGCAAAAAATTAATTTCTATTTAAACTAATTCTATTTTAACCTAGTTCCGAATTTTTTGAATAATAGAAAAAAAATAAAAAAAAAAAAAAATAAAACAAAACAAAATGTACTAAAGTTTTAGAATCCACACCCACCAAATTACAGCAACATATTCTCATGTTCATCAATACATATCCGAAGCTCTCACCGTAAAAATCTTTTGTATATTCTACTATGCTTCAAAAATTCATTAAATCATTTATTGAATCCATTCTTTGCACAAATCACAAAAGATACCCTGTTTAAACCGAATCATCAAATGTATTTGTAGAAAGAAACACAATGAATATCCAATGTTTTGATAAATGAAAAATCCAAGCAATCAATTAAATGAGACTTATCTTAAATCATCACATGTATCCGGAAATCAAAATAGATATTCAAGAATTCATCTTAATAATTGAAAAGAAGTAGAACATTGAAAATATTAAACCCAATAAAATTGGATAGTATAAACATAAAAATATTGTTGCTCTTCAAAGGTCAGGTTTCATCCTCAACCTTAGTAAAAAAATTAACTACTCATCACTAAGAATAAAATACTAAACTTTATTAAAAATAAAATAAAAACTTACAAATAGTAGAAGCCAAAGAACCCAGCTGCTGCTAGGTACAATGTTGGGATGTGTCCTAAGTGGTGCATAGCATGGAGTATTTATAGCAGAAAATTAGGTTAAACCTAATTTTTACAAAATGGCACCTCTACCCCTCAAAACCCTAATAGGAGAAAAGAACGCTAGGGTTTAGGGCCATATTTTCAAAATGGCACCTCTAACCCTCAAAAACCCTAATAAGAGAAAAGAATGTTAGGGTTTGGAGTGTCTGCAGCCGTCAGGAACAAGGAAATTCGCGTTCTTATATTGCGGGTCACTTATGACGTAGCAGACTTTCGAATTTGGAAAATTCTATTTCATAATAATTTGTAGCATTTTGAATTAGCTTTCGAAAGCCGCTAATTTCACTTTCATCTGATACTTGAGATGAAAGTTATAATCAAAATACTATGACATATGCAAAACCTGAAATTTAATCCAATCCGATTTTGACTTCCAAACTTTGCATTTTTCACTTTAAAACTACCGTTTTCTCTCCATGATCTACAAAATACCAAAAATACAAAAACTAACCAAAAACATTAAAAAAAAACAAAGCTAAAGGTTTAACAAATGTAAATTAAGGGGTTCAAATATACAATATTTGGCACTCATCACGTTGAATGTTGCACATTCAAGCTCCTTAACTTATATATGTTAATTCCTTAGTTTGATTTTGTGTTGTTTTCTTATTTTCAGGTTTTAAATAAACATGTAATTAATTCCATTGATTTTAGGCTTAAACCACACTTTGAGAAGACCTAGAAGATGTGGTTAAGTTTAACCAAATCAAGGGAATGATTAAATCGGAATTTCTCCAATAAGAAAAATCGGATTGGATTCAAATTTAGATTATGCACATGTTTCACTGTTTCAATCATAACTTTCTTCTCAAATCTCAAATTGTAATGAAATTGGTGGCGATGGAAAGATAATAAATAATGAAACAAGTACGTTAGAAATAACATTTTTATAATTCAGACGTTTACTATGCCAAAATCGTCCCGCAATAAAAGACCGCAAATTTGGAATCCTTTTCCTACTTAGATTGAATTTTCAATCTCTTACTTGGACTAAGAGACTAAGTTCTGATTTTTCTGGAATTCCAAGGGCTTCTAGGGCTTGTTTGCTCCCTATAAATACATCCCTAAGCTTCAAGAGAAGGTGTGCTAAGCTTTAGACAGAAAATTCTTCTTAGAGGCTTGACAAGTTAAAGATGAGAAGAACATGGCAGGAGGCCATCCCAGCACCATGACAAGCGGCTAAATTCGTAATAGGGTGTTGATTAGCCATTTCCAAGTAACAATGGTTTAATTATATTTTAATTTGAGATTTTCTATATGCATGATGGTTGTATAACTGTGAGAATTGATCTTAATGTTTATATTCAATCATTATAAATTTCTTATCTTGTTTTAGAAAGTCTTTTTATTGATTGAACTCAATCCTTCATATTTTTTGTGATTATGTGAATGATTGTTATATAACAGTTTTAATTGACATATGATTAAGAGGGTTAGATAGGCCATGCATAGGGAAGACGGATTGTACTACACCCTAGTTTAGTGTAATATAGGCAAACAGTTCGTACCAACCAAAGATGGGTTATACTAAATCATTGATTGTGTGTATCCTATTAAAGACGTCGTTAATCCATACCTAGGGAAGACGGATTGTACTGCATCTTAGTGGTTAGGTGGACGGTCCATACTGTTGTGCAAATATCTACCTAAATAAATAGGCAAATACTTGTACGTTTTACTCGCAAGTGCACAAGATCAAAGAGATAGTATAGTAGGCAAATACGAGATCATTCCCACGAGGATTGGTAAATTATGCTTAAAAATATATTCCTAAAAGAGATATGTTTAGTAAGACGACATAAAAGATTGAATTAAAAATAATAAGAATAAAAGGTAGGGCTTCAATATCCACTGCTAATCATACTCAAATAAGATTCGTAATATACACAATACTACAATCATAACATGATGCTTAATGTTTACCAGCCACAAGGGAATGGTATCTTCTCCTAAAACTATTGATTTCCCTTAGCAACGAGTTAGGCATGATATCTACTCTAACTCTTTTCTTCCTTGAAGGATTTAGCATGGTATCTACTAAGTTGTTCTTCAAGGAAGCATAAATCTATGGAAATCGATAAACACACTCAGATTGGAATATGGTACCTATTCCAGTTGTCTTTATATTGATTAATTCAAGAACCTGTGTCGGGGTTCTTTTGTTACTTTATTATGCCCAGGACTCGGTCATCCAAATTGACATAAATAACAAATCCATACCACATGCATATGATGGCCAAACATAAACATGCGAGGAATTCAAGAAACTAGAATTAATCAAGTTAAGCATCAATATATAAATTGTAGCAAAGCAAATTGAAAGACTTAAAGAGACATGATTAGGGCTTCAATCGAGCCCTAACTACAGTATTAGTTACAACAAATATAAACTAAAATTATATACATACAGAAAATAAATAAAGGAATAAAGAAAATAGAAACTAGGAAGAACCTCCTTCTTGATGTAGCCTTTGATTCTTCCTTAAAGCTTGTGTCTTTTCTTCAAAGGCTAGAGGCCTATTTATAGGGATTAGAGAAGCTCTAGAAGCTCTAGAATTCCTATTACAATTCTAAGTAGGTCTTCTAGTCCAAATAGAATAATTACAAGTCTTTTCCTTTTCTGAAATTTCTATCCAAGTAGGAAAAGGATTCCAAAATTTGTACAGATTTACGGTCTTTTATTGCGGGGCGATTTTGGCATGGTAAACATCCGAATTAGGAAAAACCTATTTTGACATATTTGTTGAATTTCTTATTAGCGTTCCAACGCCACAAATTTTGTTGCAATCTTATACTTGAGTCGAGAGTTATGATTCTCATTCTGGATTCTTTCCAAAAATAACGATTTTTTGCCGACTTCTCTTTCCTTAAATTCAAAATTGATTTGGAGTTAAATCTATCCAAAAGTGAGTTTGCCGACTTCGTTATAATCTTGGAATTTGATGGATTTACTTCCAAAACCTGTAAAATACAAGAAACACAAAAACAACACAAAACATCAAACTATAACAAAACTAAGAGCTTAACATATGTAAATTAAGGGGCTTGAATGTGTAACATTCAGCACTTATTACATACCAACTGAAGATGGATTATACTTATTCTTTAGAGGTATTTTCTTGACTACTCGAGTGAGACAAGCCCTATATTATGAATAGTATGAATTTTCCTTGTTAATTTATGATTGACCAATGTTATGCAGTGAGTGGTGAAATCAATCCCCTATTCCTTCTCTCATCACTACAATTTTTACTTTTATGTATTTAGTTTTAGAAAACAAAAATCAAACAATCGTTTCTTTAGTTATTTTTAATATTCATAAACTTGATAACAATATCCTTGCAATCCTTGAGGTTCGACACCCTCTTTATAACCTTATCCTATAAGGATTCGTTCTATTGCGAGTGGTAATTTTATTATTGATATTTTTGTACACAAAACGACCACATTAGCTTGCATCCCAAATCGGCATTTGTGTGTGTTCCATAGTATACGTGTATTTTATTGGGTGCTGATGAGTGCCAAATATTGTATATTTCAACCCCTTAATTTGCGTTTGATTTGTTATTTTTTATTGAAAAATTAAATTGACTTCTTATTTAACCGTGTGTGTGTGCAACTTGAAACAAAACATTAAAAGTGAGGAATTAAATGCGACAGATGTTTTGTTAATGAAGTGGAAACTCAATTAAGAGAAAAAACCACTCCGGGACAGCCAAACCTAGGAAATCCACTATTCAAAAGACAAAGCTAGTACAAAGACAGTAACACCCACATACCTATATGCAGCGATCGTATCTTGCACTCTGGCCCGTAACCCAAAGTGAACATCTCCCAACAAAGTCACCTACTTGAAGGGGTCTTTAATGGATTCCTTTTCCTTAGGACTCCTCCATAAGATAGACTTCAACACGAGCACAGCAACAGCACAACGGCAATAGCTTGAGAGCTAGCATATCTTCAAAATATCTCCCTAAACACCATCTCTAAGCTATAAAGAATTTAATACCGAATTCTGTAAAGATTACATGCATAGAGGCCTTTATTTATAGGCTAAGAAGATCTAAATCGAGTCTGTCTCTGATTTCTCTAGGCGGCGTCCGAACGGAAGCATTGAGCGTCTAGACGGTCTTCTGTGCAGCCGGATTTCCATAATAGGCTCCACGCATTTCCATAGTAAGGCCACGTTTGGACAGTGTTGCCCTAGAGTCCGGACAGTTGCACTTTTTCTGCACGTAATTGCCATAATAGGACCACATCTGGACGGTGTTGCCCTGTCGTCCAAACGGATGCAAAGTGTATGCTAGCAATTTCCTTATCAAGGATCTCGGCGTCACGACGGTGTTGCTCTGACTTTCGGACGAGTACAAGCTGGAATCTTCTCGAACTCTGAAGAGCGTTCGGTCGTGTTGCCTTGACGTCCAGACGGATGCAACCTTGAACTGTTCGGCTTCTCGACACTGATGGGTGTCTGGACGCATGACTGGGCCATCTGGACGGAAACATGGGATCCGACTTTTCTGAGTTAGAATCTGCACAGAATCTTCCTGGAACATCATGAAAAACTTTTCTGTAATTAAGACTCTAAAATATTCGGCATCCCTGATTATGACAGCAACATTACATGACGTTGGTAATTGAGCATGCATAACGTTGTTTATGATATGGATATGAGATGATGATTGAGATGTAGTTATGAATGGTTGATTGAGATATAGTTATGAATTATTGATTGAAATATAATATGAATTTGTATGTGAGCATGTCGGAATAAGAACAATATTGTTATGTTGTGTCTGCGTTTACTCTATATATAATGATGTGATTTCAAGATACATGTTTTCATAACTAAAACAATAACTGTTATTGTAAACAAGAGACTAAGTAAAATGTCATTTTATGCAAAAACTTAGTAAGTCTTATACCATTGAGACCTCAGTAATTTATTACTGAGGTGGTGAACTCATACTTTCACCTGTACAGATGTGGTTAACCCCACAACAATGCAAATACTTATGTTTTGGCTGTAGGTCCAGCGGATCTAGAGGATGGCCCCGTAACACGGTACTTAGGGTACTGCGACTGAGGCATATCGCTGGTGTCGTAGCTGTGTGGACTTGGGCGTCCCATTTTGGTAGTCTCTTGTTTATGGCTTGTGTCCTGCGTGACACATGTATTAATAGAGCCAGTCTTTTGTGTATGCAATTAGATTAATATTATGTAATTAGAGCCAGTCTTTTTTTTTGTGGTTTCTTATCCTAGAGCATGTCTAGTTGTATACATTGCATTGATTATTCACTAACATATTTTTATATGTTTTGCTTTCCTTGAACCATATTTGTTTTATCCTCATATTTTCTCTTCTTATCTTGAGAAAATATTCCGTAGTGTTTTATGAGGATGACAGAAAAGCACGTCAAGCGGCTGCTTTTCAATCTTGGTAATTTCAAAACCTCTCTATGAGGACAAGATTGTTATTACCTCACATGCTTGGACTAGATTTTATCTTTTTCCCTATATAGCATGTTTTGTTGTCTTTCCTTCTTTTTTTTTCCAACAATAAAAGGGGGAAGATGTAGTACGAAAGGATTTTTTTTTTTTTTCCTTTTGTTTAGCTTTTCAGATATCTTATGTATTTTTACCTAATATCTCAGTTCATTGTGCATTGATAAATTTGCTTATATATAATTGAGATTTTAGTCTGATATCTGCTGAGTTTCTTTACTGCATCTAAAAATATTGGATAGTTTATTCCTCTCATGCGATGAAATTGTGCACTATCCAAAGCTCCCTTAAGGTAAATTCTTTTATCTCAGATTTTTGACAATGTAGTTTTTTTTTTAAAGAGATAAATTTTTGCCTAGATGGTCAAATTGACCAACTCATTAGTTGAACCTAGAACCTAAAAATTCTGGCATTCTTTTCAGGTTATAGCACCAAGTGATAAAAATATTTAATTTTTAGAAAATATGGATTAATAGAAAGATCCACTACTTATTGTGCGGTTAAATATTCACTTGTCTCTATAGAAAGAGTCAGTGACCAAATCATTGCGAAAATAAATGTTCACCAACAAACTAAGTTAAAGAAAAAGTGTTGTAACTTAGGAGGAGTGTATCAGATGAGGGTGGCTAGGCCCTAGTCACATAAAGTTTGACTTTTGACTAATCAAAAAAGTAATTTTCTCTTTCTAGAAAATTTGTTGTTTTCAACCTTATCAGTAAACATATGCCTTATTGAGAAAACTTTCACACACGACACGCATAGCATGAGTTGAGAAAAATATTTAAAATTTTGCAACTACAGAGATTCTTTGGCTCATAAATTACTTTACTCTCAGTTATGTTTTTGCTTTTATTTATTTATTTATTTTTATTGCTATTTGACTATGTTATCAGTTTTAAATACATGCGTGTTCTGAAGCTAACATTAGGAAAAAATTCGGTTGTCTGCTATGTTTTTCCCTATTTTTCAGCTTTTTTTTTTTGTGAAGCGTCCGGACGGCTGTGGCTTAGCGTCCGGACACGCACAACAGTGTCATTTTTGACAGACTGTCGTCCGGACCATTAAGTTTACCATCCGAACGCATGTGATAGGGTTATAAAATCCATCTCTTTCTCCCAGCCACAGCACGCCCCACTTGGTTTTTTTTTTTTCTTCTTTTTCTTTTTCTATTTCTCTTGTTTTCTCTCTTGATTTCTCTCTAAATTTTGGGGTGTTTTTTGTCATTTTCTGCATTATCTCATATTCGTTTCCTTGTTCCAGGTATGTCCTTTCATTCCCTTTCATTGTTTTGATATTTATGTTTTCTAGAACATAGGGTGTTGAGGATATTGGACTATGTTGAGATTTTTTTCCTGAGATGATTACTTGCTGGGGTTGAGATATTAAAATTAGAATATTCATGAGAATATTTTAATACTGTGTGCTAGGGTTGGCATTTACTTTTAGCATTATATGCTTGCATGCATGCATCGTTTATTTTTCTTGTCCTAGATTAGTGTTGCATGTGCAATCTCTATTGGACTAGATTAATTTTGCCTCTGCATGTTTATGTTCTTAAGGCATGTATTTTCTAGCCGTTATAATGCTGATTTTTTTCTGGGAAGAATACTGAGATATCTAACATGTGTTTTGGATATCTTTTTTTTTTTTTTGATATTGTTTTTGCTGTTTCTTTGTCAGAAAAATGTCTACAAATACATCCCAAAGACAATCCCTCAAGAGATCAGGGACTGAACTTACTGTTGCCAAGGAAAGGATGGACAAAATAGGCATAGTCATTGAACGTGCAGTCATCTGACAGGATGTGATGATGGACCCTTTTTCTTTTATACATCAGATCTTCAGAAATAATGAATGGATGAGTCTATTCACCTCCTCCAAAATTTATCCATGAGTTCTATCTTCACTTGGAGATCGTTGATATTTTACAGCACTGTCCAGTGCTTAAGACCACTGTTCGCGGCGTTGAAATCAGGATTGACCCTGATCTTATCAGCTTAGTGACTGACATACCTCTGGTGCATCCACTTGGGATCCCCTTCCCAGATCTTGATAATACTCCATCTTGGGAAGAATTGTTAGCATTCTTTGATCCTGCCGGAACACAAGTTTGGGGACCCAATCAGACATATCTTCCTATTGGCTGCCTGCAATCTCCACACCGACTTCTGGCTCGCATAATGCTCCAGAACATCTGGCCTATCTCTTATCACTCTAGCCTCACTCTCAAGAGAGCCAGACTTCTATTTGCCATTCTCAATGATGTTCCTTTCTGTCTATGCAAGCATATCATTCAGACAATGATGGAATCCCTGGAGGATAATTAGTCTGCTTTACCCTATGGAGGTTTGGTGACAAGAATATGCAAGATATTTGTGAAAGACATACCATCGCATGAGCCTGAAGACAAACCAAAAGGAGCTTTTGGCAAGAAGACTGTGATGAAGTCTGATGCCCAACTGTAGCGGCACATGGATGTTGACGAACCAGCTCCTCCAGTTTAGCCATAACCATCAGCAGCTTCTTCCTTTCACGCTGCTCCATCCAGTGATGCAGTCATGAGTGCCTTGGAACGGATCACTCAGTGCATTGATTCCATGGACACCTTTTGGCGTACGCAGTACCAGGTGCCGGATAATAAAGTAGACCAGGCAAATATCAACATAGCAAAGTGCCTTCGGTATTTGCAATCTGATGATGAGGAAGAATAAGTGTTGTGCCACTTATTATGTTTTTCAACTTTTTGATAAACTACTTTATTTCTGAGCTACATTGAACAATTATGTTATTTGTTCAGTACTATTAAACCCGTTGTGGTTTATTTTATTTCTGGCTTTATTACTTTGTCTACTCTTTGTCCTGCTGAGACAAAAAAGGGAAGTAATTTTAATTTTTGGTTTAAGTCATTTTTGTCTCAAAATGGACAAATGAAGAGTTTGTTGGTTTATTTTAATTGGCTCATTCTGTCTTGACAAAAATGCTTTCATATCAGGGAATTTCCTTTACAGGAATTTCCATAACAAGGACACCGTTATTCCAGAAGATTCTAGAAGAATATTTGCAGAAGATTTAATTCCAATATGGAAGTGGCTAAACAAAGAAATAATCTGCACAAAATATCACCAAGAAGGAAACATCCTGGAGAAGGAAATATTATGGAGACTTTACAACTCAAAAAAGTTAGTTTTTCCTACAGACCGTCCGGATGCCCAAGTCAGAAACTCAGTGTTCAATAAGGGTTCGAATGCTACAGCAGACGGTGGAATCAGTAGCTCAAGGTCTGGAACGGGTCCGGACGGCACAACAAATGCTGAAGTCAATAGCTCAAGGTCCGAAAGAGGTTCGGGTGGCCCAGCAGACGCTGAAGTCAATAAGTTTCCGTTCGCATAGGGTCTGGACAAATATGCGGTAATTGCGGATGAAGGAACTACTTTATGCAACCGTCCAGATGCTAGGGTTTCCAGGTCTTGACGGGCTTCAGGTCTTGCAGGTCCGGACGCCTAGAAGCAAGGTCCAGCCACAGCCTATGCAAATCTGAGTTTAAGTAGAATTAAGATTTCTGTTACCTATTTAAAGAGGCTCATAAGCTATGCTTTTGTATGAATTTAATGTAGAATTTTTAGTGTGCTAAGAGAGGGTGTTTAGGAAGAAATTCTAATATTTGTTAGCTCTCTTAGAGTTATTATGTGTAATTTGATCAACCATTGAAGTCTAGCTTAGAGAGGAGCTCTAAGCTAAAGGAGTCTATTGAAGAACCTTTCAGACATGAGGTTTGGTTGGGAGGCGCTCACGTATAGGTATGTGTTAGTGTTCAAGGTACGACTACTGCAATGGGATTTGTGAGTACAAGTGTCTTGTAACTAGCTATTTCTTCTGAATAGTAGAGATTTCTTGGGTTTGGCTACCCCAGAGTAATTTTTCTCTTTGTTTAAAGAGTTTCCACTTTGTCACGGAAAATCTGTGTTCTTTATTTTCAGCACTTTATATTTTGGTTGCATGTTTGGTTGATTACACACACACTTAGGAGTCATATTTATTTTTTAGAAACAAGGGTGCAATTTATCATGGAAGCCATGAGGAAAGGCTTTCGAGATATCTAGTTGTTGAATAGTCCAATCAAATTTCACGGACAAAGCTAAAAGCAGCAGGCTTAATCATTGGATTGAATGTCTAATGGAAATCAATACCACTACGTTGATCAAAACCATTTCTCAACAAGGCACACTTTGTAGCTATCAATGGTAACAAAGACGGTTCCAAATTGGATGAATATCCTAGCCTTGTTGGCAATACTTGCAACTCGGATGACCATGGCATTGGTAGCCCAGGGGGCTGAGATATCTTTGAAGTACAAGGATAAATTTGTTTCTTTAAGGTTGGTGGCTTTTGCTAAATATATGGCGGTGGCTAGAACTAATACTAAGAATAAATTGGTGACTCTTTTTGGTCGAAACTTTTGGGCCATGGGTGGATTGTACTGAGTTGATAACCAGGAACAAGGCTAGCTAAAAATAAAATTGTCTTTGAGTTTGTATTTCTGAGTTAGCGTTTTGGTCTCTATTTATAATTAGGTGAGGGAGATGTTTTTCGCTGCCTAGTCAACAAATTACTTTTCATTCATTTCTTAAAGGTAATTGTTTAAGCACTATCATCTCTGGCTGGTGTTAGAAACTAGAAGAGGGGGTTAGGGGGCCTTGCTGTCTAGTTAACAAATGATTCTGCATTTTGTTATCTTGCTTTCTTACAAATGAAATAAAGGAAATGCAATAGTATTAAGGCCTTTCTAGCTTTGTTTACTAGTTTTTGTGCATACCCATCGTACAACGCGCATGGATGTCAAACTGGATATTTCACTATGAACAGAACATTTTTCGCCTTTGATTGTGAAAAGTGCTATTGCATGAAATGTTTAACATTGTTGCAGTAACTTGTTAACATTAATTAATTATTAGTGTTATTGTCATTATTATTATTATTATCATTATCATTACTTTGACATAAAAAATGTGTATATTTATAACGTGGTAAAGCAAGATGAGCTTCAGCTCATTTGAGGAGTATATAGTTGAAAGTTAGTCATTTTTTTTTTAATTTCTTTGACTAGTTAGATTTTACCGTGTTTGGTGTTGGTTAGATATATGAACTAGTCTACTTGACTTCTAGGTCATTAGTCATAATTATAAATGAATTATTGATAATTAGTCCCGCCTGAATGCTGAGTTCCCAATAAAGCTAGCTGCTACCCCAAGAGCCCAAGTTCAGGCTCAGCCGTATAAGCCAATCAACAAGCTTCCAAGGATTCTAAGTCACGATCTTCTACCTCTTCAAAAGGCAATAAGCCCTCTAAGAAAGCAAAAGGGAACTCTCGTGTTTTGTTTACGCTCGAGGGGCAGACGCCAGGGTGCTTATACCTGGCCAACCCTTAATTCCACGATGCTATGCCATTTTAGGGTGGACGGCATCATCGTTTACCTACCAAAGTATATAGGCAATAGCACTTGAACATACCCGCAACTGCCGCAGGAAAGCCTCTCTTTATTGGTAGTCGAAGAGTGAGAGGATTGACAGTCTTTTTTAGGCTTTGATACCAAAAAGGGACTCTCACGTTTTGTTTACGCTTGAGGGGCAGACACCAGGTGCTTATACCTGGCCATCCCTAATTCTTCCTCATAGAGTTGATTATTGGTCGTTAAGTGAATTGGACCGTTATACAGACCAGACTCAATTATTCTGAGAATACTATCACTGAAATTAGTGAATCGTGCATCTCGTAGACATAACAAGACTGAGGCATTGAGGCCTTTTCTTGTTAAGGACTTAACAACAACTTGAACTAATCCGATATGGATGTAGTTATGACCATCAGATTTATGTTTTCTAATGAACTCAAGGCTAAGAGCTAGCATGTTTCATGCTCCTTGCTTAGAGCATAGACTTGTTCAATAGTTTTGACATGATGTTCACTTTTGAACGATGTCATTGACCATTTTTTCCTGTAAATTTCTTTACTATGAACCCTAGGGATGTTTCAATCATTGAAGTCGATGTTGGAGTCATTTGACTTGTACTCAACTTGTTCTTCATTAACGATCTCTGGGATCCTTCCAATAGAAGACCTAGAGCTTATTGATGAGTTAGATCTGAACAATCTATTCATCTTAACAAGTAAAAGAGTAATCTGAACTTATCAGCTCAAACCATTTACTGTTTTTCTTCTACTCTTAACTGTGTCTTACTCTTATTCTACCTATGATTTGTACACATACCCACCGCTCGTGCCTCTCTCCTGGGACTTATCGTTTGGACCGAGATTTACTGTTCAGGTGGTACTGCTAGTACAAAAGCAAGAGCTTAACATAGGGATGAAAAAAATAAAACAATAGCAAGTATGAACTTAGAATGCAGATAACTAGCCACTTAAGCAGTAGGAAGGTCAGAACAAACTTCACTCTTGATCCTATCTTCAAAGAATTGGATTCTTTGTTGGAAGACCTTTTGACTTAGTTGATCTTCAATTCTTTTAACCTTAATCTCTTCTTGCAAAAACCCTATTTGTTGAGTTTTTTTTTGAGTAAGTTAATAGACTAAAAAATTGAATTTTTTTTGTAAGCATTCAACTGGTTAAGTTCTTGTTTTATCAAAAACTTAAACTTGACCTTCTCATCTAAAGGATAGGTAATTAATCTGTCATTATCTGTTGTAAAATGATACAACAAGGTAATGAAAGGAAGACCTAGTATGACTTTGTCAGCCATGTTCTTAACTAAGACAAAGAATGGTTTGAAACAAACATTGTCTTGACATATTTGGGCTTTGCTTATCTCAAAATTAATTTGTATTTTACTGCCATTTGCAGATCTTAGACTTACTGTAATACTTCGTAGGAACTAGTCCTTCTTGTATATAGTTTAAATATGCACGCGTGTCGATCAAGATGGTGACAGTGAACTCAAAATCTTGAACTTGGATTTTAACCTTTGAATGTCATTTTTTTATTTGGATTCGGTTAAGAAGGCTTAGACAATTTTCTTCAAATTGTAATGTGCTCTCATTAGGTGGTTCTTCATTATCAGAAGATCCAGCACTGCTATCATCATCTTGATAGCTTGAGGCAGTCTTAAGTTTTTGTTCAATTTTCAAGAGGTTTACATCTTGTTTTAACTCTTGATTTTCTTTCTTATGTATTTTAATTTCAGACTTGATTTGATTTACTTCTAGTTGCAAATCATTGATTGTGATTTGTTTATTTGGTTTATCAAATCTTTTTAATGTGTTACTTAGACTTGTTTCGTTTGTGTTTTCTTTAGTTGTTTCCTTCTTTGTAAGAAGTTTTTTCAATTTTTGTAAGTATTGTTGATAGGCTTATAATTGATAACCAATCTTGGAGCTCCCGTTTCTAGTTCAACATTTTTTTTTTTAACATAAAAGGCTGAGCAAGACTAAGGAGACTTACTTTTACAGATTATGCCTTTGCGTAATAAATCATTTATTTTGTTTTGCCAGAATTCCATAGTCTCTTGTCTCATCTAGATTGGTCTGGCCTTAGTAGTAATCTTTCATTCGTTAAAATCCTTAACATAAGGAAGCAAACAGAGAATACTGAAATTTCCAGTCATCATTTGTCAATTTTGTCTCTCTTGTGGAACGGTGAGGGGTTTTTTCTCTTGTGGAACGGTTAGGGGTTGAAATTAGAAAGAAATGGACAGATTTTCCAAATTAGTGACCAAAAATTAGAAAGAAGGACACAACTCAACAACCAACGACAATATTGTAGGGCCTTCCAAATTAACTTTTTTTGACGTGCTCTCTTTAATTTAATTTGGCCTACAAATAAAGAAAGGAAAGACTGATCTTATCATCACGTACTCTCCAATAATTTCTTTGATTAAACAGTTCTGTTTGCTAAGAAAAATGGGTACCAAGGCCTTTCTTTTGCTGGGTCTTTTGTTGGCTATTGTTCTTCTCATCTCTTCGGAGGTGTCAGCGAGAGACCTGGCTAAGACTTCCTCTCACCCGAGAAAAGGTATGTTGGGATCACTCATAACTTAAAACATCTGCGTTTGCTTACTCATAAAGTAATTTTGTAGGACTTCTGAAACATATATGTAATATATTGAAGCACAGAATTGTATAATATTATTGTACGTAAATTGGTGTAAGCATGATCTAAAGATCGAGCAGCATTTGATGTTTGTTTTCCTGTGGCAGCATATATATACATATAAGTTTAATACAATTTGATCACTAATAACTTGTCTTAATTAATGTCAATATTGTCACAATAAGACAATTACATCATACTACCATGTTTCTTCGCACGTGCAGTGGAGGCGACCAAAGAGGCCAATGGAGTAGATTATGCCAAATACGGTGAATTTGGAGGAAAACCTGCTGGTGGCGGACATGGGGGATACCAAGGTGGACGATCTCGAGATCCTAGAATTCTTTCAGGTGGGCCCGGCGGCAACCATTCCTGCCCTCAATCTCTCCCAAAGCCTCCTCCTACTGCCAAGAGTCCTGGGCATAATTGTCCCCCTGCTGATGCAGAAACCGACGTCAAGCCTCAAAACTAAAGCAACATAATTATCTAATTATCTAAATATATATATGGTTTTCAATTCCGTTGTAATTGTTATAAATAAGGGTTAAATATAAAATTGGTCCGAGTGATTTTGGTCCTTATCAAATTAGTCCTTCAACTTTATGATAATGTAAAATTAAGGGTTAAATAAATGATTTCTTTAAAAATTTCGATGTTTCGCTCGTTAAAAAAAAAAAAAAAAAATACCGACAGCGAAAACGATCGACGACGAGATTCTGGGGCACTAGCCGGATTCTAGGGACAGTGGCCTGAATTTGGCAAGTGCCGCCAGATTCCAATTTGTGTCACCGGAATATGGCACAGTTTTCAAAATCAGACCATGCCACTACGCTAGATTTCGGTGACACTGACTGGAATCCTACCAGTGCCATCGAATTTCGACGACCTGATCCCAAAATCTTGGGATCTTCGACGACAAATTCTGGTTACCAACAAACTCCAATACCTGGCGGTGGTGGATTTTCACAAATTTGCATGCAAGCATTAGAAATTTAATGCTCTTTTATTTCGATGTAAAATATTTTCGTCGAAAAATATTTTCAACGAAATTATTTTTTAGAAAAAAAAATGATTTCCTTGAAAATATTTTTCAGTGTTTGGCTCGTACCAAAAAGTTATCGGCGACGAAAACGACTATCAATGAGATTCCGACGATGGTGACCGGAATCTGGCGGCACTGGCCAAATTTCGGCAGGAGCGGCCAGAATCCGACAACACTAGCCGGAATCTAGCTAGTTCCGTCGGATTCCAGTTAGTGTCGCCGGAATCTGGAGACCGGATCCTGAAATTTGGGGACATTCGGCGACAGATTCGGCCTAACAACAAACTCCAATGGTCGGTAGTAGCGAATTCCTACAAACGTACATGCAAGAATAAGAAGTTTAAATTCAAAAAACGATTTAATTACGGTTTTAAAAATCGTAAACCATTTTTTAAAAATTAAATAGATTTTTTCGGTTAAATTGAAAATGATTTCTGTTGACCATCATTTTCGATTACACCAAACACCAAAAAATACAAAAAGTATTTTTCAGAAAATAATTTATGCCAAAAAAACAAAGAGAGCCTTAATTCATTCATGCTCACGGCTTTCCCTGATCATGTAATCATTGGGTTCATCACCCACAAGGGCCAACACCGTTTGCTGCTTAATTCACATCGGACACATCTAAAGCATTTACATTGACTGCTTCTTGCTGCGCCTACCAAGTAGCAGTTTCACAGGTCATAATAGATAATATAGTATCGAAGTATATAACAAGATAAAATTAAAATTTAATTATGTCATATTAGAACACCTATATTATGTTATAGAAAAAAAAATTATAATACTAAAAAAAACTTAAAATTATGGAAAAATTTCACTTACCACCCCTGATCTTTCATCACTTTTGAAATCATACCCTCAAACTTTAAAAAGTGTCAATTTATAGCCACCATCTTTCAATTATTTGCAATATCAACTATTCCATCCAAATTCAGGGTTAAATCAAATGGTGAACGAGTAAAATGTCTCTTATACCCCTAAGATGTTTATAAAATTACAAAAACACATTGATTTAATTATTAAAAATTATTTTTTTTTTTTAAAAAAAAATGGTTGACCCGTAGTGGGTCGAACGCGACCAACGGTGGGTCAATGGGTCACCTTGTTCCGTAAAAAATTAGAGAGGAATGGTATTTTGGAAATTTACTTTTTCTATTGGAATTTAACGTTGAATTTAGACAGGAGGATTGACATTGTAAAAAATTGATAGATTGTGACCATAAATTATGGTTCTTAATTTGAAGGAAAAAAAATTATGGGGGTGGTTTGGCCACCCCCAAACCGGCCGATCGGCCACCCCCAGGCCTAATGGGGGTGGCTGACCCACCTCAAATCCAAATGGAGGTGGCTGAGCCACCCCTATATATTTTCCGATAATTTTTTTATTTTTTTATTTTTTCCAATAGATACCCCTATAGTTCTATAAATTTCACAATGTGACCCATGTGGTTTAAATAAGTACCGAAAATAATACTTTGTTTTTGTAATTATACCGCAAATGGTACTTTGTACACAAACAATATTTGGTATGCATGTTTTGAACCAAAAGTAACCTATATGCCTGTCGTGTATGAAAATAATATGTTGCCAAAAATTGAACCCTTCATAAAAAAAATAAAAAAATTAAAAAAAATGCTATCAGTTCTGTGTAACAATTGGAAACACAAAATAATCTTCGTGGGCACTTGATATAACCCAAAAAATGACCAAATGTTTGTTACTTAAACACAATTTTTTTCCCAATGTATACCCTGTGGTTTTATATATTTCATGATGTGCCTCCTGTAGTTTAAATAATTACCAGAAATGGTACATTGGTTTTATAAATATATCACACATGGTACTTTGTACACAATTAATATATTTTTGTTCCCAAGGAATAGCTCAATCGCCTGGAGACCACGCCACATGAAATGGAAGTTACTAGTTTGAATCCCCCTCCTCTTCTTGTGCGGATATGTCAAAAAAAAAAAAATCAATATATATTATTTTAAATATTTTTTTTTTTGAAAAAAAAAATAAAAAATTGTTGGGGTGGCCGAGCCACCCCTTTAGGCCACATGGGGCGGCCGGCCACCCCCATTTGGCCTGGGGGTGGCCGAACCACCCCCGTGGCCCATGGGGGTGGTTCGGCCACCCCCAAGGGCCAAAGTGAGAAAAACCTTGGCCATCGGGGGTGGCCGAGCCACTCCCAAGCCAAATGGGGGTGGTTTCGGCCACCCCCAAAAATGGCCTTAGCCACCCCCTTGGCCAAAATGGGGGTAGCAAGCCACCCCCATGTGGCCCAAAGGGGTGGCTGAGCGGTACCCCAGAATTTTTTTATTTTTATTTTTATTTATATATATATATATAAAAGAAATCATTAAAATAATAATAAAGAAAAATAATAGCCACGTCAGCGCTGAAGTGTATCACGGGGACAAGTGTCGTGTATGTACGCCAACACCTCTAGGATGACGTGGCTGGACGTTAGTTTTTACGGGAAATCAGACGGAGGTACTATTTCCTTCTTTTCATATACCACCGGTACCAAATTTGATAAAAAGTGAAACTTAAGGTGCAAAAAATAAAAGTCGTAAAGCACAGGGGGCAAATATGTATTTAATCCTTATCTAAATTATATATATGGTACTGTTCAATTCCGTTGTAATGTCATAAATAAGGGTTAAATATAAAATTGGTCATAGTGCTTTTGGTCTTTATCAAATTAGTCCTTCGACTTTATGAGATTGTAAAATTAATCCTTCCGTCTACTTATGTTAGTGGGTTGTTTGTCATATGGTATCAAAATTGCATCATTGTCCCTGGGTTTGGCTCAAATAAATTACAAATTGTTCCCTATCTTTGATATCAAAATTAATTCAAAAATCAATGTGTTTGACTTAATTTACAAATCGCTCTTTGGAGTCAAATTCATTAAAAATTTTGACAAATTTCATTAGGCGCCAAGTTAGTATAAAAAAATAATTTTTTAAAGTTTTATTTATTTATATTTTTAATATATATTTATTTATTTTTTATTTTAATCGACACGTGTCGTCATCTTATTAGCACTAACGTGGTACCTAACAAAATTTGACTTCAGAGAGCAATTTATAAATTAAGCTAAAAATTAAGAACTCTGAATTAATTTTAATATCAGATAGGAGCGATTTGTAATTTACGAACAATGAAGAGATCGAGGTTTCACTAACATTGTCCCTCTAAAGATGGAATTATTAATCATACATTGAGAGGAATCAAACTTTAATCCAGATACACATTTGTTAGACGGTGGATATTATTTTTTAACAGAATAAATGTTCTTCGTTGAATCAAAAAGCCCAGAACAAGGACAATAACATGAGGTGTAAGACCCCATACCCTAAGCCAGATAAATCTGACTTGTATAGCGACCTAAACAATACATAATCATTACAGGACAAACAATAATCCCCTCTTTACAATAAAGCACACTTAACAAATAAAATATGGCAGATATAATACTTACGCCAACAAATAGTCCAATAACATTTAAGCATCACAGGGGAAAACTGTGAACACATTAGGAAAAACATAAACACCCTAAAACAGAAGCCAACATCGAGACCGGCGTTGGGTGACGCCGTTGCCAGGGACATTGCGTGCAGACCATGTGCCGCCATCGAAGACCTCCTTTGAGCAGAAACTCGACGGAAGACCTTGGAACCACCGAAAAACCCCAACCGCACCCTGGAAGACAAGCCATGACCCACACGCACCGGTCCAGGGAGAGACTCTCCTGTCATAGTCATGTACTTACATCCTTCAATAAGTCAATATCTTCATAAAATACCTCCAAAATCTATAAGTATCTATGAATATAAGATATATGACACAATTAAAGGGATGTTATGTAATGCCTCCGAAATTAAATAATTAAATTTAAGAGAAACTATACTTAATTCTTTGAATTGTTTCCACTTTTGCAATTATTATCTTCCTAAACTTCAAAAACTCTCAATTTAGTATATCCATCTTTCAATTTTTTATTATTATTTTTTTTAATTTTACCATTCCGTTCAAATTTTTCATTAAATCCTATCAAAATTCCCAAACTACAAACTTTTTTAAAAAAATAAAAATAAACATATATATATATATATATATATTGAAAGATTTGGGCGTGAGTATTTTTGCAAATTCCGTTAAATCCTAGCCAACGCCTAAATCATTGCAATTTTTTATTTTTTTTTCCAAAAAAAAGGAGGGATATTTTAAGAATTGTGTCACCCATCTGTTAGGATTTAACGGAAAATCCTAACGGAGTGGTAAAATTGAAAGATAGATATACTAAATTGATAGTTTTTTAAGTTTATAAGAGTAATTACAAATGTGATGTAAATTCAAGAGGGTTAAGTAAATTTTTCCCTTAAATTGACTTAACTTGAAGTTGTGGGTAAAAATGTGGGCATATAATAACCGCCCGCATTCGCTGTTTGCACTTATCCGCTATCCACATATGCAGATACTGATGCGATTAGCAAAAATATTATCCCTTTATTATCCGCATATACAGATAAGTGTATTTGCTGTATGCACTTATCGCTGTATATGCACATAATTGTATAATATTATTGTACGTAAATTGGTGTAAGCATGATCTAAAGATCGAGCAGCATTTGATGTTTGTTTTTTTGTGGCAGCATATATACGTATAAGTTTGATACAATTTGATCCCTAATAACTTGTGTTTTTCATTATATATATATGTGCATATATGTCTTAATTAATGTCAATATTGTCATTTGTCACAATAAGATAATTACATCATACTACCATGTTTCTTCGCACGTGCAGTGGAGGCCACCAAAGAGGCCAATGGAGTATGAAAAATTGAAATGACTTCTAAAAGTAAAGTGTGTGCACAAGTCTCAACAAAAATTAAAGCACAGCGGAAAGTAAAGGACACAGATATTTTTGTTGACGAAGTGGAAACTCAATTAATAGAAAAACCACTCCGGGGCAGCCAAACCCAGGAATTCCACTATTCAGAAGACAAAGCTAGGTACAAGACAGTAACACTCACATGTACCAATGCAGTGGTTGTACCTTGATCTCTGACGTGTAACCCAACACGAACCCTTCCCAACCAGGTTCACCTACCTGAAGGGGTCTTCATTGGAACTCCTTACCTTAGAGCCGACCTCTAAGATAGACTTCGGTTTGCAGCATAGCACACTTGAAAAACGGCTTCAGAGGAGATATCACGTCTCTGAACTCTAATGGAATTCACACCGAATTCTTGCAGCTCTAAGTGCTCAAGGACCGCTATTTATAGGCTGGGGGTCAGAATGAGCGTCAGGCAAATTTTCCTGGGAGCCGTCCGGACGGTGGACCATGGCCTTCCGGACGGACAAATCTTTCCTGTATAAGAACATCGTCCAGACGGGATGGCTCGATCGTCTGGACGGACGTACGTCTGCTGCAAGTAATTTCCATAATAGGCTTCGCGCGTCCAGACCAGGGGGAGGAGTGTCCGGACGCTAAACTTCAACACGCAATTTCCATATCAGATGCGCGTGCGTCCGGACCATGAGGGGGAGACGTCCGGACGGTTGAAGTCGAATCA
Organism: Alnus rubra; assembly: GCA_028654335.1. Lineage (NCBI taxonomy): Eukaryota > Viridiplantae > Streptophyta > Magnoliopsida > Fagales > Betulaceae > Alnus > Alnus rubra. Next base: position 178,011 of record JAJPGS010001146.1, read on the forward strand.
GCAGTTACCATATACGATGCACTAGCGTCTGGACCACAGCTGTCAGATGTCCGGACGATTCATTTTGAACTGCAGATCTTGCCTTACGGAGATACGCGTCCGGACGGGATACCACATCGTCCGGACGGTTGATTGATCTTCCCTTTCTTGAACTTGGAAAGAATCAGTGAACAGTTAGAGAACTGATAGGCGTCCGGACGTGCTGCTGAAACGTCCGGACGGATCAAGCTGGCACAGAAGCTTCTCGATACGATGTAGGTGTCTGGACAAAAGAACCACGTCATCCGGACAGATGATGCTTGTCTGTCTGATGTCTGGACGGAATGATACGTCGTTCGGACGAATGGATCAGTAAACAGATGAGTGTCCGGACGGGATGACACATCGTCCGGACGGCTGACAGGAAACTCTGAAATTCTTCTGACTTGCAGGCAGAATCTTCTGATATCACTCTGAAAGTGGAATCCCTATTTGCCTCATCATTACACATAAGTGATTTTGTCCAAACACAGAATAGGGCCAAATTACTAACAAACTTCCCCTTTGGCCATTCTGGGACAAAAATCACTTGACCGGTTTAGAAATACATTCCCGGTCCAAAATAAAAATTACTGCCCATTTTTGTCACAAAGGGACAAAGGGTAAACAGAGTAATAAAGTAACCGACTGAATTAAAAATTACTCCCCCTAACGGTCTCAGAAGGACCCGGGAAAAAGAGTAATATAAGTTCAACAGTTAAAATAAACAACAAATTGTCTCAAAATAACAAAAACACAATAAAAAAGTCAATAAAAAAAACACGAGGGAATTAAACATCCTCTGCCATAGGTGTAGCTCCGGGAGTCCGACGGGCAGCCTTTGGTGCAGCAGCCTCATCATCACTGCTCTCTGGATGATGGACTTGGAGACACTCCTGAAGGTCCAAGTGGGTCTGCTCTACCCTCTTGCTGATGGACCGCATTTCCAGCTGCATGGAGGACACAGACTGCTGCATGGAGGACATCGATACCTACATATTGCTCATCCCTTCCTGAAGAGTAGCAAGAGCCTCCATAATCTGAGAAAAATTTACCTCCGGCTCAGATGTTGGGACAGTGTGAGAGGATAAAGCTACGTCCGGAAAGCCAACATGCATCGCAGCAGGTATATCCTCATCAGACTCCTCTCTTCGTAGCTACGCATTTGACTTCAGCAAAGTCTGTTTGCTGAGGGGCTGTTGCATCTTCATCCTAGGCTCTCCATTTACATTGATACCAGACTGCAGGATGATCTGAGTAATGAGACAGCCGAAAGGAAGACCGGCAGTGCCCTCATCACGAGCCTCAAGAATGACTCCTAGAATATGCTTGCAGAGACAGAAAGGAAGGCGAAAGTGAACAGCGTAGACAAACTAGGCCTTCTTCAATATCAGAGTACTGCGCCTGGTAACCGGCCACAGATTGTGCAAAATAATTTTGGCCAACATACGATGAGCTGGACCTAGAGCACCAATCTTGATGGAGATCAGATGCTCCTCACCTTGTGGAGCAGCATGGAAAAACTCTCGGAGCTCATCCATAGAGGGAGGAAGCACTACCTCGTTCAAAGGACAGGCAGGTAGATCGAGAACAGGTACTCCGATAAACTGGCTGATGATCTGGGGATCAACAGTGATTATGTGTCCGTCAACAGTGGGCTGCAGTACCGTCCCACGCTCATCATCCTGAGTAACCTCCAAGTTCGCATAAAAGAGTCGGACCAGCCTGGTGAGGACGATGCAGGCACATGAATAGAGGTAGGTCCACTGATAATGCTGGGTAGTCCCATGGATACTGTTCAGCGGAGGCACCATGATATCTACACGGACCACATTCCGTTCAGCAATAACAGTCTGGTCCATAATCTTTGCTTGAATTCATTTTGCTCTGCTTTTGTCCTCTGAAGGACCCGACGTTGGGAACTGATGGCAGACATGATTCTGCAAAAAGAAAACCAGCAAGAATATTCCAGAAATAATCCAAAAAGAATCATGTTAGGTTAGCAAAAATTTTGGCAGAATAACAGCAGTAAGAGGACTATCATAAAATTTAGAAAAAATTATCACAGTCCTACAAATAATCCCAACATGGTATAATCATCTCAGACTCTCAATAACACTCCTAATCAAATATTGAAATTTTAACAGTGTAAGAACTGAGAAGAATAGGACAAGAAAAATACCTGAAGAGTGATTGAGAATGCAAAGAGACACACAGGGATGATATTACTCCAAAAACACCAAAGAAAGTTACTCACAAAAAGCCAAAAGGTGGATTTGGTGGGGTATGAGGGAGAGAATGACCGATTCTGGGCAATTTATAGCCGCTGTGGGTCACCCGTCCAGACGAAGTTTTCCAGACGTCCAGACTCGTGGGCCTTGGGAACGTGCGTAACGGTCATGCTCGTCCGGACAAAATAAATTACCCGTCCGAACGATGGTGACAACGCACGTGAGTCCGGAGGTACAACAAGACCTGTCCGGACGACGAGGCACTGCACATGTCCAGACTTCTAGAGAATACCGTCCGGACTACCATGCTATACCCTTCTGGACTCCAAGGAATACCGTCTGGACGCTCCACACTGAAACACCAGAAAAATGAGAAAAATTTACAGAGATCAAATTTTCTCAAGTCAGTGTTAGAATACGCATACATAATCAATTGATAACACAATCAGAACACATCTAAAAAATAAATAGAGATATAAAAGGAAGTTGAGATTTCAATTGGCACAAATAATTTTTCTTGATCATATAAAAATCAAATAGGCAACTCAACTCAAGCAATGCGTGTGTGTGTGGAGACTTTTTCCCACCAGGTAAGACTTTCCAAGACAAGACAAATAGCAACTAGATTTTCTAGACTTGATAGAAAATCAAAGACAGATTAGCCAAAAGTCAAACCTTATAACTTGCTAGGGCCTAGACACCCTCATCTGATACACTCCCCCTAAGATGCAGCACATATTTTGTTTTACTTGTACCATATAGGACAAGATAAACTTTTACTTGCTCATAGAGGGCAAGGTAATTTTAAGCACATAAGCAGTGATTAAACGGATTTAAAACACAACACTTTTTAAGAATTACCGCTCGAATATTATGGTACTGCAAACTGTAGGGAGTGCCAGAGTTTATAGATGCTAGGTTCAACTAGCCTGTGGTCAATTTGGCCATCTTATCAAGGACTTCTTCTCTTATCCAAAATTTCCAAAAGAAAAGAGTCAGGAGAAGGAAAGATGTACCTTTAGGGGAGTCCGGGATAGTGCACTTTTTCATTGCATGAAGAAAGAAGCTATCCTACTTTTGCATAAACAGGAAAAACACTTGGCCAATATTGTTAAAACTCTCAATTATATCTAAGCATATTTAATCAATGCAAACCGAATTGAGATGTCAGGCAAGAATGCATGCAATATCTAATAAGCCAAGAGAAAAAAATCCTGCAAATTCTCCCAATTTTTTTTATTTTTTATTTTTATTTTTTTTTATTATTAAAATAAAACAACAACAAGCAATATGGAAAAATAACATCATATGCTAAGGCACGATCAAACCTGTGTACGCTCAATGATGCCATTATAGAAAAATAGTCGCTCGACCTACTTTTTCTGTCTTCCCCAAAAATACCTGCAAAGTTTTCTAAAGAAAACACACGGGGGCAAACATAACTTGTTCCTAGATTGCATGAAATATAACAAATACAATGAGCAATCAAACCTGATGCCATAGGATTAGGAACAGAATCCTAGTCATGAACACCCGAACCTGCTAGGTACGTCGGTTCCCCCTCCTGGGGTAACTGTCCTTCTCAGCCCAAGTCTGCCTAGGGGTGTGCAAAACCCACCCGTACCCGCGAATCCGCCCCTCCCCGCACCAACCCGCCCCGTCAATAACGGATATAAGACATTTCTAAAAAAGTGCGGATCCTAAATATGCCAACCCGTGATTTATGGGGCGGGTTGCGGTATTAAATTTTTTCTCACCCGCACACCCGCCCCGCCCAGCAATACCTTTATACTCGTACCATCAAATTTTCCCCAAAAAAATTATAAGAATCATGATTAGGGGTGTGCCTTTGATTTCATCAAATTTTCTCCAAAAAAACTATAAGACTCACGAATTGCCCAGATTGTGTACCTTTGATTTCATTCAATTCTGCACTTTTCATTTCATCTCTATTCTTATTCCATTTTTATATACACTTTTATCTCTACATTCTCACATACACATACTCATTCAATCTACAATCACATAAAAGAATAAAAAAGTTATTTACAGTTAGGTTTGTTGGTAATTCTAGTTCTTTCTTCTTGTTATTGTTTGCTGGTGAAGTTGATTCAATAGGGATTTTCAAATTTTGAATTGAGTTAACAAGATTGTGAATTATTTTTTTTGTTTTGGGCCCAAAAAAAAAAATTAAAAAAAAATACCCGAACCCGCATGAAACCGTCCCAATCCGCACTACCTAAGGCCCAGCGGGTTGACCATTCACTATGCGGGTTGCGGATCTTGATTTTCAAATCCGTTCACTGCGGGACGGGTTGTGGAAAACATGCAAATCCGGCCCAATCCGGCCCGCGCCCACCCCTAAGTCTGCCTTCCAGTAGGTGGTTGCTGACAATACTGCATCATCCACTCCATCATGTTTTGCATCCAAACAGGAGGCTCACCGGAGTATTGCTCTTGAGGCCTTCTCAATTGCCTAGGTTTGCTCTTGTAAGTGCCACTCTGATTGGCTGGTACAAACCGCTGTTGAGGCCGCTGACGCTGAGGAGCATGAAACCAAGGGGCTTGGAACTGATGTCTTGGTGCTTGTCCCCATGGTGCTTGATAGGATGCCTGATGCCAAGGAGTCTGATGCTGAGCTACAGGTACAGTGCCATACTAAGCTTGTCTAGGCACTTCTTGCTTGGCTTTGGCCTTTTGTGCTTTCAAGAGGGAGCACTGAGGCCGTATATGCCCACTGAGACCGCAGTGATGGCAAATAGGAGGTCTTCTGATGGAATGAGGCTGCTGAGTGCCTGGAACATCATCATTGACCTTTTCCTTCTGTTTATCTTCAATAACTGGAGGAAGCTCTGGGACTGTAGGAGGCACAAACACGGTTTTTTAGGAAGAAGGAATATCAGAAGAGGAAGCTACATACCTGAGACCAGTCTTGTCATGTGGGCTCTTCTAGATGGACAGCATACGAGTCAACTTCTCATCAGTGACTCTCTCTAGCTGGAGCTGTGTCTCAAGTAGCTTTTCCTCGAGCTCCTGTATCTTGAGCAGCAATGAACTCTTCTCAGTATGCAAACTGTTCAGATCATTAACTTGCTGCTTTCGGCCTTCCCTCAGCTTCTCAAACTCTTTGTAGAGAGTTTTGTATGCTTCCTTGAGCTCTACCTCATTCTCACTATGCTCTGAATAGTATGAGTCTTCTTCTTCAATATAAGGGGCCACAAAAGCCAGAAATTTGTCAGACTTTGGAGCATCTTCTTCGGACTCATCACTAAGAGTCACATTGTAAGCCTTCCCCTTGCCCTTCTTGAGATTCCCGCAATTGGCCCGGATATGCCCATAGCCTGAGCATTCAAAACATCGGGGTCCTCTGGGATCTTTCTCATCCTCTGGTTCAGCTTCTCTAAGGGGTTTCTTGGCTTTTTCAGAAAACTTCTTCTTGAACCGATCATCTTTCATTAGTCTTCTGAAATTTTTGGCAAGCATTGCCACAACCTTTTCTTGATCCTCAGATTCTTCTTCAAAGGAGGCTTCTACCTTCTTCTTGGAAGCCTTAAGAGAAATGGTCTTTAATTTCTTGACCGGGGGCAGAGACAGCTCGTATGTTTGAAGAGATCTAACCAGCTCTTCAATCTTCATTTCTTCAAGATCCTTGCATTCCTCAATAGTCGTTACTTTAATCCTGAAACGCTCGGGCAAAGATCTGAGAATTTTTCGAATGAGTTTTACATCCGAGATAGGTTTCCCAAGACTCACCATGGAGTTCCTTAGGTCACTTATTTTGGAGTAAAACTCTCCAAATGTATCTTCCTCTAACATCTTGATTTCTTCAAATTTTGAAATCAACATCTGAAGTTTGGCAGATTTTACAAGTTTTGTGCCTTCATATGTTGTTTCCAAAATTTACCATGCTGCTTTGGCTGATTCGCAATTTGAAATTTTAGCGAATTCAGATGGAGACAGTGCTTGGCATAGAGCATGGAGGGCTTTGTCATTTGAAAGACGAGCGTTCTTTTGATGGACTAGTTCAGGTGTTGTATCCTCTGGTTTAGTCCAACCAGTCTCAACAATACCCCAACAGTCAATAGATTTCAAAAAGAAACGCATACATGCCTTCCAATAGCCATAGTTCGAGCCATCAAAGGCAGGAACAGAATTAAGAGTTTGAGACATAATAAAGATAGAAGTCAAATATAAAACACTCAAGAAATTAATCTTCTCAGAGTGTACCAAGCTCTGATGCCAATTGAAAAATTGAATGACTTCTAAAAGTAAAGTGTGTGCACAAGTGTCAACAAAAATTAAAGCACAGCGGAAAGTAAATGACATAGATATTTTTGTTGGCGAAGTGGAAACTCAGTTAAGAGAAAAACCACTCCGGGGCAGCCAAACCCAGGAATTCCACTATTCAGAAGAAAAAACTAGATACAAGACAGTAACACTCACATGTACCAATGCAGTGTTCGTACCTTGATCTCTGACGTGTAACCCAACACAAACGCTTCCCAGCCAGGTTCACCTACCTAAAGGGGTCTTCAATGGAACTCCTTACCTTAGAGCCGACCTCTAAGATAGACTTCGGTTTGCAGCACAGCACACTTGAAAAACGGCTTCAGAGGAGATATCACGTCTCTGAGCTCAAATGGAATTCACACTGAATTCTTGCAGCTCTAAGTGCCCAAGGACCACTATTTATAGGGTGGGGGTCAGAATGAGCGTCAGGCAAATTTTGCCTAGGAGCCATCCGGACGGTGGACCATGGCCGTTCGGACGGACAAATCTTTTCTGTATAAGAACATCGTCTGGACGGGATGGCTCGATCGTCTGGACGGACGCACGTCCGCTGCAAGTAATTTCCATAAAGGCTTCGCGCGTCCAGACCAGGGGAAGGAATGTCCGGACGGCTAAACTTCAAAAAGCAATTTCCATATCAGATGCGCGTGCGTCCGGACCATGAGGGGGAGACGTCCGGACGGTTGAAGTCGAATCAGCAGTTACCATATATGATGCACCAGCGTCTGGACCACAGCTGTCAGATGTCCGGACGATTCATTTTGAACTGCGATTCTTGCCTTACGGAGATACGCGTCCGGACGGGATACCACATCGTCCGGACGGTTGATTGATCTTCCTTTTCTTGAATTTGGAAAGAATCAGTGAACCGTTAGAGAACTGATAGGCGTCTGGACGTGCTATTGAAACGTCCGGACGGATCAAGCTGGCACAGAAGCTTCTCGATACGATGTAGGTGTCCGGACGGAAGAAGCACGTCATTGGACAGATGATGCTTGTTTGTCTGATGTCCGGACGGAATGATACGTCATCTGGATGGATGGATCAGTAGACAGATGAGCATCCGGACGGGATGACACATCGTCCGAACGGCTGACAGGGAACTCTGAAATTCTTCTGACTTGCAGGCAGAATCTTCTGATATCACTCTGAAAGTGGAATCCCTATTTGCCGCATCATTACACATAAGTGATTTTGTCCAAACACATAATAGGACCAAAATACTAACAGAGTAGATAATGATGCCAAATACGGTGAATTTGGAGGAAAACCTCGAGTTCCTAGAATTCTTTCAGGTGGGTCCGGCGGCCACCATCCCTTCCCTTCGCACCATAGTCTAGGGCGTTGTCCCCCTGCTAGCTGATGCAGAAACCGAAGCCAAGCCTCAAAACTAAAGCAACATAATTATCGAAATTATATATATTGCGTTCAATTCCGTTGTAATGTTATAAATAAGGGTTAAATATAAAATTGGTCCTATTGCTTTTGGTCTTTATCAAATTAGTCCTTCAACTTTATGATAGTATAAAATTAATCCTTCCATCTACTTATGGTAGCGGGCAGTTTGCCACGTGTAAAAAAAAATAAATTAAAATAAAATAAACTTTTATAGGTAAGCTTTTTGTTATATTCCACGCGCTTCTCAAAGGGATAAGTACTGAACATGCATGCGTAATATGAAGCTAGTTTGACAAAATAAAGAATCCTTAAACATGTGTGTCGTTGAATTCATATGATCGATCACTAGTACTATATATATTGTTGCAACTATAGTTTCCGGATTGATGATGTGTCTTCTCCGAAGACCCTCTCTCTGCAATCTCCAGAATCTAACTCCAATGAGCGATTTATAAATTAAGCTAGCCAACCACAGGTGTAACCCTCCGGTCTCATATTTGGAAGATGAATAACCCACATAAAGTGGGAGGTTTATAAATGTTAGTATTTTGGCCTTATTCTGTGTTTGGACAAAATCACTTATATGTAAGAATGCTGCAAACAGGGATTCCACTGTTCAGAGTGAAGTCAGAAGAATTTCAAAGTTCCCTGTCAGCCGTCCGGACGATGTGTCATCCCGTCCGGACGCCCATCTGTCTACTGTTCCATCCGTCCGGACGACGTGTCATTCCGTCTGGACGTCACACAGAGAAGCATCATCTGTCCGGACGACGTGGTTTCTCCGTCCGGACACCTACATCGTATCGAGAAGCTTCTGTGCCAGCTTGCTCTGTCCGAACATTTCAACAGCCTATCAGTTCTCGAATGGTTCACTGATTCTTTCCAAGTTCAAGAAAGGGAAGATCAATCAATCGTCCAAACGATGTGGTATCCCGTCCGGACGCGTATCTCTGTAAGGCAAGAATCGCAGTTCAAAATGAACCGTCCGAACATCTGACAGATGTGGTCCGGACACTGGTGCATCGTATATGGTAACTGACGATTCGACTTCAACTGTCCGGACGTCTCCTCCTTTTGGTCCGGACGCACGCGTATCAGATATGGAAATTACGTGTTGAAGTTTAGCCGTCCGGACACTCCTGCCCCATGGTCCGGACGCGTGAAGCCTGTTATGGAAATTACTTGCAGCGGACGTACGTCCGTCCGGACGATCGAGCCATCCCGTCCGGACGATATTCTTATACAGGAAAGATTTCTCCGCGAAAATTTTGGAAAATCCTGTCGCACAGTTGTCCGTCCGGACGACCATGGTCCACCGTCCAGACGGCTCCCAGGCATATTTTTGCCTGACCCCCATTCTGACCCCCAGCCTATAAATAGGGGCCCTTGGGTAGTTAGAGCTGCAGAGAATTCGGTGTGAATTCCTCAACTGCTCAGAGACGTGAGATTTCCTCTGAACAATAATTCGGTGTGAATTCCATTAGAACTCAGAGACGTGATATCTCCTCTGAAGCTGTTTTTCAAAGTGTGATGTGCTGTAAACCGAAGTCTATCTTAGAGGTCGGCTCTAAGGTAAGGAGTTCCATTGAAGACCCCTTCAGGTAGGTGAACCTGGTTGGGAAGCGTTCGTGTTGGGTTACACGTCAGAGATCAAGGTACGACCACTGCATCAGTACATGTGAGTGTTACTGTCTTGTATCTAGCTATGTCTTCTGAGTAGTGGAATTCCTGGGTTTGGCTGCCCCGGAGTGGTTTTTCTCTTAACTGAGTTTCCACTTCGTCAACAAAAATCTCTGTGTCATTTACTTTCGGCTGTGCTTTAATTTTTGTTGACACTTACGCACACACTTTGTTTTTAGAAGTCATTTCAATTTTTCAATTGGGATTTATTTCCTGAGTGTGATTCTTATCTCGTTGTGACTTCTATTTTTTTTATTACACCTTTTATCATGAATTCTTCTCAGTTATCTAATGAGGATTCTGATATTAAGCTCTTTAATATTTTTAATAAATTGAAGAATGCTCAACATTCTAAAATTTCACATAAAGAGCTTAAAAATGTGAAGCAAGAAAAAGAGTCATTAATTATGCAATTGTCTGAATCACTTGCTTTGATTGACTCTTTGAGATCTGAAAATACCATGCTATTTAACATTATTGATACACTTGAGAATAAATTAAAGGAATCTGGAAATCTCTTTGAAAAATTCTCAAGTGATAATTTGAAAAGCATGTTGTGTATTCATTCAGATATTTCGAACAACCCTAGTTTAATTGTTGATGATTTAAGTGCTTCTACTTCACATATTTCTAACTTTGAATTAGGTCATGTTGATATTAAGCCTGTGATAGTAGATGCAGCTTGTTCAGAAAATTCTTGCTTGAATAATTGTGTGAAGCCTAACTCCAAGGATTCGGGAACACGAGGTAAGTTTGTTCCTATGTGTCATCATTGTGGGAAGGTTGGTCATATCAGACCAAAGTGTTATCTGTTAAAATCCCACAGACCTTGGAAGAAGCAGGAGGATTCCAAATAGGGCGTTATTGAGAAAACCTCTTCAGATAAATATGTCCCGCCCCATAGGAGGCATATATCTAAAAGAGGTAAGGACTTTATTGTTTGTGAAAATGCTAATCTTAAATTTGCAGAGCCCTTCAAGAAGCATTTCAGCAAACGAAGTCAGCCTACCTGCTATCATTGTGGTGTCTCTGGACACATCAGGCTACACTGTCCTCAGATCCGACATCAGCAGCCTCGGATCAAGAAAACAGAGCAAAAGATAGGTAAGTCTAGCTCTAAACCTTCTAAGCCTCATCATGTTTTTCGGCAACAACGGCATTATCCTCAAAGGGATTCTCCCTCATGCTATCACTGTGGTAAGTATGGCCACATCAAAGCCAAATGCTTCAAAGTGAAGCCTCACAAGCCCAAGAAGAATCAAACCAATGAAGGGCTTGTCAACATGATGAAGAATGTCCTAGTCAGACTGATCAATTGGGACATGGCTCACACCCCTGCCTCACAGGTAAAGAAGGTATGGGTAAGGAAGGATGAGACAATTCACCCCTTAAGGGGAAGTGGACTCACCTAGTAGGTGAGGTCTCCCATGCCTAGGATTTTGGTTCCTAAATCCTAGTGCATGTCAGGTATGTTTGCATTGCATTGTTTATCTTGTCATATCGTACTCATGCCTTGCATTCTGTTTGAGGAACCGTTTATTTTATCCCCATATTTTCTCTTGTTGTCTTGAGAAACATCTGTAGATATTTTTGGGGATGACAGTTAAAGCACGTCGGGCGGCTGCTTTTCTGTCTTGGTATTTCTAAACCTCTCTCCATGAGGACAGGTTTGGTTTACCTTACATGCTAGGATTAGATGTCATTTCCTTTTCCATAAGCATGTCTTTGTTGTTTTTCTGTTTATTGTTTTTCATCAAAAAAAAAAAAAAATTGGGGAGAAGATGCGGAACTTTATTTCTTTCTTTTGATAACTTTTCAGATATTGCATGTGTTTTTGCCTGATATCTCCGTTCATTGTGCATTGATTAAATATGCTTATATATGATTGAGAGTTTATGCATGATATCTGCTAAGTTTTCCTGGTGCATCTTAATGATAGATAGTTACTTTCCTCATGCGATGAAAATGTGCACTATCTAAGACTCCCTTAAGGTACATCTTTTCCTTCTCTGACTTTTTGCTTCTAGAAATTCTAGTTAAGAGAAGAGGTCTTTGATTAAGATGGTCAAATTGACCACATGCTAGTTGAACCTAGAGCCTAAAAATTCTGGCACTCTCTAGGATTGCAGCACCATAAGAATCAAGCAGTAAATCATATGCATTATGCGCTTTTAAATTGTATATTCACTGCTTATGTGCTGAGTTTGCTATATGCCTTGACCTTTACGTGCAAGTAAAAATTTTACTTTGTCCTTCATGGTACAAGTAAAACAATTAGGTGCTGCATCTTAGGGGGAGTGTATCAGATGAGGGCGGCTAGGCCCTAGTAAGATAAGGTTTGACTTTTGGCTGATCTTTCATTGATTTCCTCTCTTGTTTGGAAAATCTGGTTGCTTTTTGTCATATCAGTGAATTTCATACCTTATTGAGAAAGTCTTCACACACACACGCATTGCATGAGTTGAGTAATCTATTTAAAATTTCTATCTGCAGGGAAATTTGTGCTTATTGAATACTTAACTCTCATTTATATTTTTGCATATTTTTGCAATGCTATTTGACTGTTTTATCAGTTGATTATACATGCGTGTTCTGAAGCTAACTTTTGAGAAAAATATTTTTCTGCAATTTTTTTTTCAGTTTCAGATTTTCAGTGTGAAGCATCCGGATGGACATACTCTTACATCCGGACAAGCACAGTCTTGCCATATGCTGACCTAGCAGTTGCCATCCGGATGGTTAAGTGACACATCCGGATAGGATCTCTACAGGTTTAAGACTTGCGTCTCTTTCTCTGCCATACACACATCTTTGCATTTTTATTGATTTATCATGGCATCTTGTGTGTTTTTCTCGTGGATTTCTCCCGAGATTTTGGCATTTTTTGCACATCTCTTTTCATCCCATGATCTTCATTGTGTTTTCCGTTATTCTTTTAGAATATTGGAATATTTGTTGGGATCTTTTCTTGAGATAGTGTGTATGGAAATCCTTCTCTGTCTGTGTGTTGGGCTGATCATGATATATTTATGTCTTATGAGTAGCTGTATTGCTTATATTTCTCTTTGGCATCCATTTGACAGTCGTGTTAAATACCACATTATGTTTGGAACTAACAGGATCTAATGGAATTTTTGGAAGCATTTCTGGTTGGTTTTGATTCAAGATTATGACTTCCAGCGGCTCCCAGCACAATGTTTGACAGATGGATCCTTTGGAAAACTGACTGTTGTTGAAGTCGGATGTTTAATTTCCAAAGGACTTGGGATGTGAGATGGGTTTTTTCCTTAGCTCGTGCATAGCCTTCCGTAGCATTCCCTCAGATCTGCATTAGTCAGAGGTTCAGTGGTGAATCTCCTCAGTTATCTTGCAGACCAGTTGCTTAGAGGATGTCATTCTGCTGATGACCTGGTTCAGGCTTTGCAAAATCAAGCGATTGAAGATTTTTCAGTCCATGGTTCCCGGCTTCTGGAGCTAGAAGCCGAAGCAGTACAAATCCAGCCTTTACGGATTTCTGTCAAATACTTGATCAGCAGGATTTGGTACTTGGAGGATTTATATTCCTCTCTTTTGGGCCACTTGCAAACTTTTCTCTATTCTCCTATTGCTTTGGATTTTAGAAAGTTTTTGTCTGTGAATATTATTACTTTGTTTCTTGGGTCCTTCTGAGACCGTTAGGGGGAGTAATTTTCATTTCAGTTGGTTGTTTTATTACTCTGTTTACCCTTTGTCCCATTGTGACAAAAAGGGGGAGTAATTTTTATTTTGGACCGGGAATGTATTTCCAAACCGGTCAAGTGATTTTTGTCCCAAAATGGGCAAATGGGGAGTTTGTTAGTATTTTGGCCTTATTTTGTGTTTGGACAAAATCACTTATATGTAAGGATGCTGCAAACATAGATTCCACTGTTCAGAGTGAAGTCAGAAGAATTTCAAAGTTCCCTGTCAGCCGTCCGGACGATGTGTCATCCCGTCCGGACGCCCATCTGTCTACTGTTCCATCCGTCCGGAGGACGTGTCATTCCGTCCGGACGTCAGACAGACAAGCATCATCTGTTCGGATGACGTGGTTTCTCCGTCTGGACACCTACATCGTATCGAGAAGCTTCTGTGCCAGCTTGCTCCGTCTGGACGTTTCAGCTGTACGTCCGGACGCCTATCAGTTCTCAAACGGTTCACTGATTCTTTCCAAGTTCAAGAAAGGGAAGATCAATCAACCGTCCAGACGATGTGGTATCCCGTCCGGACGCATATCTTCGTAAGGCAAGAATCGCAGTTCAAAATGAACCGTCCGGACATTTGACAGCTGTGGTCCAGACGCTGGTGCATCGTATATGGTAACTGACGATTCGACTTCAACCGTCCGGACGTCTCCTCCTTATGGTCCGGACGCACGCGTATCAGATATGGAAATTGCGTGTTGAAGTTTAGCCGTCCAGACACTCCTGCCCCATGGTACGGACGCATGAAGCCTGTTATGAAAATTACTAGCAGCGGAAGTGCATCCGTCCAGACGATCGAGCCATCCCGTCCGAACGATATTCTTATACAGGAAAGATTTCTCCGCGAAAATTTTGGAAAATCCTGTCGCACAGTTGTCCGTCCGGACGGCCATGGTCCACCGTCCGGACGGCTCCCAGACATATTTTTGCCTGACGCCCATTCTGACCCCCAGCCTATAAATAGGGGCCCTTAGGCAGTTAGAGCTGTAGAGAATTCGGTGTGAATTCCTTAACTGCTCAGAGACGTGAGATTTCCTCTGAACAAGAATTCGGTGTGAATTCCATTAGAGCTCAGAGATGTGATATCTCCTCTGAAGCCGTTTTTCAAAGTGTGCTGTGCTGTAAACCGAAGTCTATCTTAGAGGTCGGCTCTAAGGTAAGGAGTTCCATTGAAGACCCCTTCAGGTAGGTGAACCTGGTTGGGAAGCGTTCGTGTTGGGTTACACGTCAGAGATCAAGGTACGACCACTGCATCGGTACATGTGAGTGTTACTGTCTTGTATCTAGCTATGTCTTCTGAATAGTGGAATTCCTGGGTTTGGCTGCCCCGAAGTGGTTTTTCTCTTAACTGAGTTTCCACTTCGTCAACAAAAATCTCTGTGTCATTTACTTTCCGCTGTGCTTTAATTTTTGTTGACACTTATGCACACACTTTGTTTTTAGAAGTCATTTCAATTTTTCAATAAAGATAATTATGAGTGCTAAGTCTCACATTGCATAGTAATTACATGAAACTAAGCTTTATAAGGAATTCTAAGAAAACTCCAAATTGACTACTCATTTTGAGTTGATAGCGCAGATGTGGTTAGCGGTTTTCCCTGTATCGTTACAAATAGTATCAGAGCCACCTAGTAACTCCAGGTCATGTGGTACTGGAGCGCTACATGATGTAGCCTTGATGAGGACATCAGGATGAGTGTCATCCACGTCGCTAACAGTTAGCGACGTGCCAGTAGCAACGTGGGTCCCGCGTAGTAAATCAAGTAGTCGCAAAATACAAATTAGCGACGTGGGATTGTAAAAATGTGGTTATTTAGCGACGTGGCTTTTAGCTACATGCCATTGACATGTGGCTAAATATAATTTTTTTTTTCTAAAAAAAAAAGGAAAATAGACACTTTTACCCAGGTACCCGTAACCCACGTCGCTAAAAGCATAATTTTTTTTTTCCCCTCGCTGGCAACTTCTTTCTGGTCCACGCCGGAAATTTCTTCTTTTTTTTTTTCCCCTCACCGAATAACATTGGAAAATTCTTTTTTTCTTCTTTCCCTCGCCGGATAACACCTGGATCACCTCTCTCTCATCTCCCTGCGCCACGCATCACCAAAAAATCAGAGAAATCAAACTACAAAAAAATCCAAACTTTCATATCAGAGAAAAAAAAAAACCCATAAAATCACAAGACCCATAATAGTTTATCTATGAAAATCTTCCAAAAAAAAAAAGCTAAAAAATGGAAATCAAAAGCCATACTTACTCAAAAATGAATTTTTCCATGTTTAGGCACCGAGAAAACGCCGGAAAAACACCCCATTGGCTTCACTAGAGTCGGTTCGTAACCCACCAGACTCCGGCGCCGTTGTCAACCACGTCTCTCTCGCAGCATCGCTCCAGTTCTCTCTCTCCAGCTCTCTTGGTCTCCCTCTTCCATCTCCCTCTGTGTGAAAAAAAGGGGGGGGGGGAGAAGGAAGGCAATAATACTTAAAGAATTAGTGGGAAGAAGAAAAAAAAAAAAGGCAGGAAAAAAGGGGGGGAATTAGAAAAAGAAAGAGAGAGATAAAGATGAGGGAAATTAGAAATTTCAGCAATTAATGGTAATTAGCCATGTGACTAATTGGCGACATGGCAAATAAAAAAATTGAAAAAAAAAATTGATAAATTAGCCACATAGTTTATTTGCCACGTCACTAATTGGCGATGTGGCAAATAAAGCATGTGGCTAAATTTTCAAATCCTAAAATAATTGAAAAAAATATTAATAAATTAACCACGTGGTCTATTCGCCATGTCACTAATTGGTCACGTGGAAAATAAAGCATGTGGCTAAATTTTCAAAAAATTGAAAAAAAATATTAATAAATTAGCACGTCACTAATTGGCAACAAGGCAAATAAGCCACGTGGCTAAATTTTCAAATCTTCAAAAAATTGTTAATTAATTAGCCACATGGCTAATTGGCGACATGGCAACAATCCACGTGCCAAATTAGCCACGTGGTACATTTCGCGATGTGGTAAATTACCCATATTGCGAAATCGTGACGTGGGTAATTTACCACTTGGCGATTTCGCGACGTGGCTACAGTACTGGTTACTGTAGCCACGTGGCGAAATGACCAATTTTTTATACTGGGAGTTTAAGAGGGGGGTTTGTAACACCTCGATCCCACATTGAAAATATGAATAGCCCACATAGAGTGGTTGATTTATAAAGATAGTTATGAGTGCTAAGTCCCATATTTTGTAGTTATTAGGTGAAATTGAGTTTTATAAGGAATCCTATTGAGTTTTATAAGGAATCCTAGAGAAACTCCAAATTGACTACTCCTTTTGAAGTAATATCATAGATGTGGCTAACGTTTTTTCCTGTGACATTACAACAGGGATCTTTGAATTAATTTTGATACCAGATGGAGCGATTTGTAATTTAGGCCAACTATATAAACCAATGGTACAATTTTTCAAAAAAAAAAAAGTAGTTAGTCGAATCATGCTGCAAGAATCGAGAGGAGCAACCAACTTTCTTTTGGAATCCGCCTATCCAACATTCATGTACCTCCACAAATGTAGAGCAATAAATTCCAGATGGTTTGAACCAAATCGTCCACACAAATTTTTTTTACGGACGGTTCTAAAAAAATCGTCTCTAACGATTCTAAAACCATCAATAATTCATCTTTTTTAGTAGTGGGATAAATGCGGATGCATGCGTAATATGAAGCTAGTGCTTTATCTTTGGCCCCAGCAACATTTAGTTTGACAAAATAAAGAATCCTTAAACATGCGTGTCGTTGAATTCATATGATTGATCACTAGTACTATATATATTGTTGCTACTAGTTTTTGGATTGATGACATGTCTCCTCCGAAGATGCTCTCCCTGTAATCTCAGGAATTTGACTCCAATGAGCGATTTGTAAATTAAGTTAGCCAACCACATGTGTAACACTCCCGTCCCAGATTAGAAAGATGAATAACCCACATAGAGTGAATGGTTATGATTACGTTTATGTTCATTTTATGTCTATGACTCACGATCATGGATTATATTTTGTATATATATGTGATTATATGGCCATTGCATTGTGTTGCATTAATTAAATAAATCAGCACTCATATTATTATTGGAAACAGCGGACTCACTTTAGTGTTTATGTTGTTTTCTTCTCTTTGTATGGCATTTGTAATGGTTTAGGCTATGAGGAAGAAGAGGAATATCAGGACTATCCCGACACATAGATGGTTCCTGGTTCAGTTTTGTAAGGCTGGATAGCCTATATTTTGGGACTACCCTGTTATAGTCCATTAGCTTAACTTAAGACAATATTTATAATTCTCCGGTTATATATAGATATTTGGCTTGTATAATTATTTAGCCCTGTGTGGCATGACTGGTATTACTGTCTGTATAATTATGCTGACTGACTCATTATATATATTTGAGGTATTTCAGTAGTAGCTCTGAAGTGTCAACCTATTCCCAATTTATATTATATTCATTCCGTTGCCAATAATTACCTCTAATAAGTTAGTAATGTCTTGTGGAAATTCAAAAATTTTCACCTACGCTTTTTGCAAAAGCGGGGCGTTACATTTTGGTATCAGAGCAGTTTGCTCTGAGGACCTTAGGTTTGACCTTAGCATAAGACCTTGGCGCATAGAGCTATAGGGACATAAAAGTATTTTTGCTTGCATATATATATATACATGCTAGGTATTAATTTGAATTTCATGAGTTAGAATAAGAATAAAATAGATAGATGTATATGTGCACTTAGAATTTTGTGGTTTACGATCATTGTTTGTTTGAGTAATTTTGAGTGTTACAATTATTTATAGCATGATTTATTTATGAAATCTTTATCAGTGGCTGATTGTTAAATAGTTAGGTTGTTAGTTCATTGTTTGGTTTTAAACATTGTATAGTCGCTTGAGGGAATATTAGTATCCAACAAATGTGGAATAACTGTTCCTTTAAAACACAGAATCATGCCTCCTAGACGCCGTCCCCTTTATGACTCTAATCGTGTCCCCCGTCCTGAAAGAAATGGTGAGGAGGATCTGCCACCCCCACCTCCACCGCCACCATTCAATGATGGCATACACCCAGCTTTAGTACAACTTATAGCTGACACCACTAGGCAACTGGCCGAAGTGATATCACGAATTCCACGACCCAATGAACGAGCCGAACCCGTGGGTTGTTAATTACGCTATTTTGCAAGCTATCACTTCCGAACTTTTGAAGGAACGGAAGGGCCGAATGTTGTAGAGGCTTGGCTCACAGATATAGATGTGCTGTACACCACCCTCGGTTGTACAGACGAGCAGAAGGTTCAGTACATTGTACTGCAGTTGACAGGCGAAGCTAAGAGATGGTGGACTGCAAGGAAGGTGCTGCTTGGGGAAAGAACAATAATTACTTGGGAGATGTTCAAGGAGGAGTACAATCGACGATTTTTCCCTCGATCTCATAGGCAACTACGAGCGATAGAATTCCAGAATTTAGTCCAAGGTGACATGACTGTAGAGCAATATTCTGCCAGATTCATGGAGTTAGCCCGGTTCGCAGCCAATCTTATCCCTGAAGAAGAAACGAAAGCGGAACGATTCGAGAATGGCCTCAACCCTCGTATCAGAGAAAGAGTGATCTGCCTGGAAATAAAGGAATACGCCAGACTGGTAGAAGTTGCATCCCTAGTTGAAAGAGGAATACAGGAATCAGCCGCAGCATACGAATTGAAGAGACGTTCGAAGCAGCAGATAACACACCCAGTCAAGAGGCAGGCTGTCGGAAGTGGCTCCAAGCCTACCCTGGGAAAGAACTTTTCGAATCAGAAGACTGTCTGCAACAAATGTTCAAGGATTCACAAAGGAGATTGTAGACAGGGAACGTCCACCTGCTTTAGATGTAGAGAGCCGAGGCATTTTCTGAAGGATTGCCCTATGAATGCTGCGGGAGGAGCGAAATTTCAAGGAAGCGGAACTCAGGCATGGGTGTATTCTCTTATGCCCGGAGGAGAAGAAGGAGTCGAAGGAGACGAAGAGGATACGGATGTGGTAACAGGTACCATTCCTCTTTTTGGTAAAGTAGCGAGTACTCTTTTTGATTCAGGTGCAACGCATTCTTTCATATCATCTACATACGTTAAATTATGTAGCATGACTCCTCGACCCTTGAACCAAAGCATAACTGTATCCACACCTACTGGGAATATAGTCACTTGTAGGAAATCCATTGAGAATTGCCCTATCTTCATAGGAGATAGAGTCCTACCGGCAAACCTAGCTGTATTTCAAATGTTAGGTTTTGATGTAATTCTAGGAATGGACTGGTTGTCGAAGCACTATGCCAATATTGACTGTAGAAAGAAGGAAGTTGTCTTTCGCTCTCCAAGCGAAGAGGAATTCAAATTCTGTAGATCTCGAGTGCGAGCCACTCCACCTCTTCTTTCTGCAATTCAAGCAAGGCGAAGCATTAGCTGTGGTGCACAAGCATTTTAGCCTATGTCAGGGCTGAGTTGGAAGGAGAACGTAAGCTGGAAGATATACCTGTAGTGCGCGAATATCCAGACGTTTTCGCCGAGATCTCAACCGGATTGCCACCTGAGCGAGAAATCGAGTTCTCTATCGATCTGATGCCAGGAACTCAACCCATTCATAAAGCACCATACCGTATAGTGCCCTCAGAATTGAAGGAGCTGAAGAAGCAACTTGAAGACTTGGTAGACCGGGGTTTCATTCGCCCTAGCGTCTCACCATGGGGAGCACCCGTTCTGTTTGTAAGGAAGAAGGATGGATCCCTGCGTATGTGCATTGATTATCGCGAACTCAACCGAGTGACAATCAAGAACAAGTATCCGTTACCAAGGATTGACGATCTCTTTGACCAATTGAAGGAAGCTAGGGTATACTCCAAGATCGACCTTCGATCGGGGTATCATCAGCTTAAGGTAAAGGAAGCAGACATTCTGAAGACGGCAATACGTACGCGTTATGGACATTACGAGTTCTTAGTCATGCCATTTGGAGTGACTAATGCGCATTCTGTATTCATGGACTTAATGAATCGAGTGTTTCACAAGTACCTTGACCAGTTTGTGGTGGTGTTCATAGATGACATCTTAGTTTATTCTGCCACTAGCAAAGATCACGAAGAGCACTTGAGGAGAGTGTTGAGCATCTTGAGAGAGAAGAAGCTTTTTGCTAAGCTTAAGAAGTGCGAGTTTTGGCTGAAGGAAGTCTCATTCCTAGGTCATGTAATTTCGGAAGAAGGAGTAGCAGTTGACCCGAGAAAGATTGAAGCAGTGACCAATTGGGAGCGGCCATCGAATGTAAATGAGATACGAAGTTTTCTAGGGTTTGCGGGATACTACCGAAGATTTGTTGAAGGTTTTTCTAAGCTCTCTAGGCCTTTGACTGCGTTGACGAAGAAGAATGCTCATTTCATCTGGAGCGATGAATGTGAAGAATGCTTTCAAGAGCTGAAGCAAAGGTTAGTATCTGCACCTGTCCTGACCCTTCCCAAGGAGTCGGAGAAATTCGTTATCTTCAGCGATGCATCTCTTCAAGGCCTAGGTTGCGTGCTCATGCAGCAAGGCAAGGTGATCGCCTACGCGTCAAGACAACTGAAGGACCACGAGAGAAATTATCCTGTACATGATTTGGAACTTGCAGCCATCGTTTATGCGTTGAAGATTTGGAGACATTACCTACTTCAAGAAACAGTGGAGATCTACACTGACCACAAGAGTCTCAAGTACATTTTCACGCAAAAGGAATTGAATATGAGGCAGCGAAGATGGCTTGAGTTAATCAAGGATTACGATTGCAATATCATGTACCATCCCGGGAAAGCAAACGTTGTAGCAGATGCGTTAAGCAGGAAGTCATGCGGTAGAATCTTAAGTTCTATCACCACCCCAGATCAACTGGCTCAACGTTTAGAAGTGATTCAACTGAACGTTGCGGAGGAGCAAGCAGTCTTAGCAACTTTGGTTATTCATCCTCTAACTTTTGATAGAATCAAAGTGGCCCAGGAAAATGATCTTGAAGTACAAGGTTTGGTGAAGAAGGCTAATCACAGCAGCGCTTCTGGATTTTATTTCACGGATGACGGTTTGTTAAGAATGGGTGACACTAGGATTGTCATACCTAACGATGTGGAACTGAGAAGAGATATCTTAGATGAAGCCCACAAAACGCGATATACAATTCATCCGGGGAGTACCAAGATGTATCAAGATTTGAAGAAGTTCTGGTGGTAGGGCATGAAGTGAGATATTGCTGAATACGTGGCCCAATGTCATATATGCCAACAAGTGAAAGCTGAACATCAAAGACCTGCAGGGCCTCTTCAACCTTTAAGTATTCCGGAATGGAAGTGGGATTAGATTGCCATGGATTTTGTTTTAGGCTTACCGAAGGCACCCGGTGGTCAAGATTCCATTTGGGTTGTGATCGATAGGCTTACCAAAAGTGCTCATTTCATTCCATTTCATATCACCGACCCGGTACCCAAGTTAGCTGAAATGTACATTAGAGACATCGTCAGATTACATGGAGTACCTGTCTCTATTGTATCCGACAGGGATTCCCGATTTACTTCCAGGTTCTGGAAATGCTTGCAAGACGCATTGGGAACTAAACTCAACATTAGCACTGCTTATCATCCTCAGACTGATGGACAATCGGAGAGAACTATTCAGATTTTGGAAGATATGTTGAGATTGTGTGTGCTGGATTTTAAAGGTAAGTGGATCAAATATTTACCTTTAGTCGAATTTACCTACAACAATAGTTTTCAGGCAACTATCGGAATGGCACCATATGAAGTGCTTTATGGGCGAAAATGTAGATCCCCATTATATTGTGATGAAGTGGGTGAAAAATATCTCATCGGGCTAGAAATTATGCAAGACATGAAGGACAAGATCTCCGTTATCCGAAGAAGGATGCTGACAGCCCAGAGCCGGCAAAAGAGCTATGCAGACAAGCACCGCCATCAATTGGAATTCAATGTGGGTGACCTTGTCTACCTAAAGGTCTCGCCGATGAAAGGGGTAATGAGGTTTGGCAAGAAGGGAAAGCTGAGCCCGAGATTTGTAGGACCCTATGAAGTTAAAGAAGTGATCGGCCCCGTAGCGTACAAAGTCGAATTACCGCCAGCTTTATCTGGAATCCACGACGTCTTTCATGTTTCAACCCTGAGAAGACATGTTCATGACCCACGCCATATCATAGACATCGAGCCTCTACAAGTGCAAGACAATCTCAAGTACAAAGAACTGCCAATTCAAATTCTTGATCGAAAAGAGCAACGACTAAGGACCAAAACTATTCCCTTAGTTAAAGTTCTATGGCGAAACCACGACGTTGAGGAAGCATCATGGGAACTTGAACATGAAATGAGGAACAAATATCCACATTTTGTTTTGAGGTTTGAAAACTCTTTGCGGTATTTAATTAAAATACTTGCTATGTTTTTAAATGTCATACATTTGTGTTATATATTTGTCTTGACTTTCAGGCATGGATCCAGAAGGGAATCCTATGCCACCTGGTTTTCCGTTAGTACCTCTTGATGTTCCAGAGGACCTACCGGCACCTGCTGATATTCCTTTGGAGCAGCCAGCGGCCCCAGGATTATTTGCTTTAGGACCTATTCCTTTGGGTGTGTTCGACCCTGTAGGAGAGTTCATGTTACTGCAGCAGACTTACTTTAATAATCAGGCTCTTAACGAGATAATACTTGATAGGATGGCTCAGATACATCATGAGATGGGATGGGATATTCCGATGGAAGATGTTGCCCTTGAAGAAGAACACCAGCCGGAGGAGGAGGAAGCTCCTTTTGATCAGGCAGAGGAGATTCTTGCGGCGCCACCTATGGATATCTTCACTGACGATGAAGATGACTAGGTAACAAGAAAGAAATTATTATTTCTTGACTGTTATTAGACTTTATTTTGTCTTTTATGATTGCAAATTTCGAGGACGAAATTTTTGTAAGATGGGTGGGATGTAATACCCGGGAAAGACAACCCACTTAAGTTATCAATATATGCATAAATATAAGACTTAAGAATTGCTCTTAGTTTAATTAAGTTACATAGTTATGCATGTAGAGAATTGGATCACTGAGGTTAGTTGATCGAGCGACTTTCTGGTCGATCGAGCGACTATAGGTCGAAGTCGATCGAGCGACTTTATTTTCGATCGAGCGACTTCGCCCAGTGCAGTGCAGTTTCCGCCAGCTGCGAAAATTGATCTTTCCACCTAATAACTTGGGACCCACACGTGGTACTTGATGCCAAACGATCATGTCCACATTTAGTTAGCCTAGTTAGTCCATTTTGGTTGAAGCCCAACTAGATTTCCTTAGATATCATGCAATCATGGGCCAAGATATGAAATAGTAACCTAGGAGATTTGAGCTATGGATTTGAGGTGTTGGTTGGCTCAAATCTGGCCATTGGGATGATGATTTGTTGGTTAAATCTCAGCCCTTCAAGAGTACTATATATAGGTTGTATGGGGAGTTGATTTTCATGAAGGAGAAACAAAACTATAGCCAAAACTCTCCCTCACTCTAGTGCTGAAAGAGTAGCACGAAAATCCTCCATTTTCACCCCACTTTCCAGCACCTAGCAAGCCCAATTAAGCTCCAAAAACCACCCTTATTCTCCCACAAATCAGTAGTAGAGTGTGAGTGGAAACCTCATTTGTTTTGAGACCAAGAAGCCAAGCTTTGCAAGTGGAACTTTCTTGGACAGCAACTCTCCTCCACTCTCTAAGCCATTGAGGAACTTTGGGTGAGTATTTTCTCCCTCAAACTTCTCATAGGATCAAGTAGTTCTATTGCTATTTGAAATTATGACTTGCTCTTGTTTTTAATTATGCATGTTGTATGAAAAGTTGGCTAGCTTACATGTGAGTATATGTGTAAACATATGGATGAGTATTTACTACATGAGATTAATAATTTAGAATGGGAAAATTGTGTTTTAAAAATGGATCAAGAAATGTAAGTGTGAGAGTAAATATGTTGAGGTTTTGATATATATATATATATTAAGAGAAAAGAGGTGGGCAATATTTAGGTGTGTTATAAGGATGTGAATTAAAGAAGAGTAAAATCATATGTGTGCTTGATTATATGACAATGTATTCTTATTTTTAAAAAGTATATTATGTGATGGATAATTCTAGTAGTACAAGAGTTGGTGTGTAAGCACTAAAATAGATAAATAAGAGATCATGTTTAATTCGGTAGCCGTTGCGATTTCTAGGAAGAAATATGGTAGTAATGATGATTTCATAAGAATACTTTATTAACTCGCTATCATCACATAATGATTGTTATGCAGTTGTAAAGGAAAATATTTGGAGCAGAAACTAGTAAGTATCTCTATACTTATTGAGGACGAAGCTAGTTGACTTTTCCTATAATATTATGTTTACTGTTTTATTTACTTGTTTGCGCATGTGGCTTTGCATGTTTTATTATTTTTAATAATCTGTCTAATAACAAGCTGCTGGATCTAGATCCACAGTGGGTACGCGAGGCTTCACATGAGTTCCTAGGTTCTCAGTGAATGAGGAGGTACCTGAAAAAGAATAATAAATACAAAAACTGGTGTACCTAGGTCACCAGGGATTCCGAGGTTTCCAGGAGCCTAGGCTCCTAAAGATTATAATTAAAAGTTAAAGGGAGGAAGCCCAGGCTTCAAATAACACGCTAACCGTGCATAGGCCAACAGAGGAGTGGAAAAACGGAAATACCTAAAACTATACCCTTAAAACTATCATTGCTTTATGATTACGTTTATGTTCATTTTATGTCTATGACTCGCGATCATGGATTATATTTTGTATATATATGTGATTATATGGCCATTGCATTGTGTTGCATTAATTAAATAAATCAGCACTCATATTATTATTGGAAACAGCGGACTCACTTTAGTGTTTATGTTGTTTTCTTCTCTTTGTATGGCATTTGTAATGGTTCAGGCTATGAGGAAGAAGAGGAATATCAGGACTATCCCGACACATAGATGGTTCCTGGTTCAGTTTTGTAAGGCTGGATAGCCTATATTTTGGGACTACCTTGTTATAGTCCATTAGCTTAACTTAAGACAATATTTATAATTCTCCGGTTATATATAGATATTTGGCTTGTATAATTATTTAGCCCTATGTGGCATGACTGGTATTACTGTCTGTATAATTATGCTGACTGACTCATTATATATATTTGAGGTATTTCAGTAGTAGCTCTGAAGTGTCAACCTATTCCCAATTTATATTACATTCATTCCGTTGCCAATAATTACCTCTGATAAGTTAGTAATGTCTTGTGGAAATTCGAAAATTTTCACCTACGCTTTTTGCAAAAGCGGGGCGTTACAGTGGTTAATAAAGATAGTTATGAGTACTAATTAAGTCCCACATTTCGTAGTTATTAGGTGAAAGTGGACTTTATAAGGAATTCTATAGAAACTCAAAATTGACTACTTCTTTTGGAGAAATATCGTAGATGTAGCTAACGTTTTTTTCGTAGGTCATTACAATAGGGATCTTTGAATTAATTTTGATACCAGATGGAGCGATTTGTAATTTAGGCCAACCACAAAGACCAATGGTACAATTTTTCAAAAAAAAAAAAGGAGTTAGTCCAATCATGTTGCAAGAATCGAGAGGAGCAATCAACTTTCTTTTAAAATCCGCCTATCCAACATTCATGTACCTCCACAAATGTGGAGCATGAGTACAGGAGAGGAGCCAAGGATAAGGAGGGTTCGAATACACTACAATACAAGATGCCTTATAGTTGCACAGAACATTGGGTTCGACTTACACATGCACCAAGCTTTCAGGCTAACGCCAAACTACCTCTAAGGCCAACAAGAGGGGACTGAATCAGAAAATTAAGGAAAGCCGACTCTTGAGATCTAAATCAGAATTTTCACATTCAGTTATACCTAAGACCAAATTATTATAAGAAAGAGAAATATCATTTGACCATAAAATATAAAGGTGGAGATAGCTACATGTCGTGCGCAGTTTAAAGTTTATTCTATTAAGAATATGAAATTTCTACATCACATTCAAGCACAACATACTAAAAGCAAGGACCATTTTCTTCAAATTCACATATACTCCCAACTAGCAAACATAATTCATGCATGCTCACGGCTTTCCTGACCTGTAGATGCAACAGCAATACTATTGGCAAGTGAAACCACACGAAGGGTTCTCTGCCGTTGGATTCTTCTGTTTCTAATTTCTGTGGACCACCTCTTGACTAACCAGTAGCCGAAGCGAAGTAAGTCCATGGAGACCATCGTTCCTATTGTTGTCATAGCCCAACGTGAAGCATTTAAACCAGAAGGTCCAATAACCAAAAGCCCGCAAACATAACTTGCAGCCATGCAACGCACAGCGATCCCTAGCAATGCTTTGAGTGGAAACTCATCGATAACCAAAATAATCACCGCAAGCGATGCAAAAAATCCAATAGAGTTGGGAACCATGAATGGAATAAATTCTTGTAAATTGGCTGATATATTAGCAGCAGTGTAATCTGAGCCGATATAAACACCATTAGGAGGATTTAGTATGGCTTGGTAGGTTATAGTTGCGATAAGTACAGCCACAACAAGCAAAGCATTTTGAGTTTGTGACGTTGACTTTTTCACTTCCTTTGCTAACGTTTCCCAAAACCTCCAAGGGTTCAGAAGTGAAATCTCATGGAATAGGAACTGCCAGAGAGTCTGGGGAGGTAGTGTTGTCATCGAGATCTGCCTGTGATGAACTTGAGCAGTCTCCATCTCTTCAACTTCTGACCCTCTTAAGGCTCCGGCACGCAGAAGCGAATCCCTGATTATGAAATAAGTGGGTTCACCCACCATTTGCTGTACGACATCGGACACGTCCAAAGCAGTGAAGCCACTCTTGTTGGCCACATTCACACCGACTGCTTCTTGTTGGCTACCATCACCACCAAGTAGCAATTTCACAGTCTGTAACAGGATAGCATAGATGGTGAAAGCATTAAATATTTTTTTTTTCTTGACGAATAAGTAATTTATAGACTCGAATAAAATAGCAAACTACCAACAGCCCAACCCCTCACAGTTCAGATGGTCGGACATGATTAGATTGTAAATAAGCACGTATACTGGTAGAGATATTCATGCAACTTATAGCGTTGAATGAAGTTTGTATAAATAATACTAAACAAAGACAGGTTATGAATAAGCTGCCAATCATTTTAGTCCAGCAAATTAATAATTCGCGGATTTATCTTCCTTTGCTGATAAAGTTGTTTGAGGTGATGAGGTTGTTTCTGAAGTTTCTGTCGTTTCCTGGTCCGATCCTGAGTTGTTTAAAAGGCAATTTCTACCGCGCGTCGTTATTTAAAAGGCAAAAGACAGTGTTTGGCATTATTTACGTACCTGACTCTGCTTCCTAGCAACTGCAAGGTGTAAGACAGTGTTACCATCTTCATCCCCAGCACTAAGAATTTTGTGTATGTTAACCTGCTTGAGCATATCAAACATGGCTTTGAAGGCCTCAAATTGGTTATACTTCACGGCTAGGTGAAGCGCAGTCTCACCTCTTAGAGTCATGTCTCCAATACAGCCGGGATAAAAGCCGAGCAACTCCCTAATGACATGAACCCTCCCAGTTACAGCTGCACAATGAATGGAAGTCCTTCCATCGCTGCTGTTAAGACGGGCAAGCTCACGGTTAAATGTCAGTACTTCTCTCACTATTTCGACAAACCCTTTTGCGGAGGCAATGTGTATTGCGCTAAACCCGTCCTTGTCCAGTCCGCTGGCCAAATCTGGTTTAAGCTTCAGTAGCTCCCTCACAAGGTCTGTTTGCCCACCCATGGCTGCAATGTGTAGGACAGTCTCAGGGTACACTGCCACTGAACCTCTCTCAAGTACGAGGTGATCCTCTTGAAGTAATTTCTGCAGTTCAATGACGTTTCCTTTTCGCACTGCCTCCACCAACCGGGGATCCATTTTTTTTTTCTGTTTCTTTTTACTGAATCAACAACCTTCTAAAGTAGAACCAAAAAAGAAAGCACATGAATGATCAGGATCGGAAGAGAAATATACCTCCATTTATAACGAATACTTCTACCTGACCTGGACTTTTAAATATATATTATTGGACACCATGTAATCCATTAACGTAAGAGCATCTCCGATAAGCTCTGCAAACTTTAACCAAATTTTATCTAAAAAATTTATTTTTGTTATTTTAACTTCTACTTTTAACAAATTTCTTACATCAAACTCTCTAAATATTTCTCTATTTTAACTAAAGTGAAGAGAGAGAAAAAGTGAAAAGTAAAGTGAAATGAGAGAGGAATTCTAAAAAAAGATTAAAAAAAAAAAAAAAAAAAATGAATAGCTCATGGAATTTGTGAGCCAAATTTGGATTAGAATTCTGAATAGAGACAAAATAGAGAAATTATATATAAAGAGTTTGATGGAATGAGTTTTTTTTTTTTTTTTTTTGAGATATTTACTAAAATTTTGTGGAAACTTTGAAATGAAAATCTTGTTGGGATGCTCTAACGAAATCAAGCCCTTGACTTATACTGTGTAATTCCACGGTAGTTATAACAATTGAGTGTGACATATAGTAGCGAAAGCAAGTTGGTGAAGGCCAGGCCTGAAGGGAAAATTGTGTTTCACTACACAAAGTATATTAGAGTTTATTAACTTAATATATTAGAGTTTATTTTATTTTTTTTAGAAAAAAATAACTTGTATAATTATTACCACATTAGGCAAAATACCTACAATAATAATTCCACAATATTTGATCCTTCGCCGCCTAGGAAGCGCCTTTCGGGTCAAACTTGATGCCCATTCTTGGTTTCTCCTATGGACTTGACTAATTTGAGCCATTTAATTATGTGTTGTCGGGAGGTATGAAAGATATATGCATGGGTACTTTTTCAACGTTGTGGAAAAAGATTAAAGGTAGTTTTGGAACATTTTGTTGACAGGTGCATTTGGATGTATGACTTTAGAAAGCAGCTTCTTGTGAAAAGTCTCTGTGCATGCATGAGAAATTAATGAGCGACAAATTTCCATATTTGCCAGAACATTTTCAATGAACCTTCCGACCACCTGGGTCCACGTCGGACCGCCGCGACTAAATGACACAAAATTGTGTTTCACTTCTTTATTTTCACTTTTTTCTAAAAATAATCGACTTTAAAATATTTTAACTTTATATCACATTAGTAATTTTATTATTATTTAAATAAAAAAATTCACTACAATACAAAACTTTTTGATTTTTCCATACAAATTCATTTTACTTTATATTACATCAATCACTTCTTACTATTACCTCAAAAAATATTCAAAACACACTTGCCAAATATACCCAAAATATACAATAAGTTAGTCTAATCATATACTTATTCTTAGAAGTGCATACTCACAACCTTTGAAGTGTACAAAGTGTCAGGCATTTGGACGCACAGTTGCCACGGTCCGGACGCCCAAGTCAGAAACTCAGTGTTCAATAAAGTTCCGAACGCTACAGCAGATAGTGGAGTCAGTAGCTCAAGGTCCGGAAGAGGTCTGGACGGCCCTGCAGACGCAGAAGTTAGTAAGTTTCTGTTCGCACAGGGTCCAGACGAATATGCAGTATTTGAGGGCGGATGAACTACTTTATGCAACCGTCCGGAAGCTAGGGTTTCCAGGTCCGGATGCGCTTCAGAGATTTATGAAGTTTCAGTTGCAAGTCCGGAGGCCGCCTATGCAAATCCGAGTTTGAGTAGAATTAGAATTTCTGTAGCCTATTTAAAGAGGCTCATAGGATGTGTTTTTGTAAGAATTCAGTGTAGAATTCTCAGTGTGCTAAGAGAGTGTGGTTAGGCAGAAATTGTAATATTTGCTAGCTCTCTTAGAGTTATTATATGTGATTTGATCAACCATTGAAGTCTAGCTTACTATTCAAAAAAAAAAAAAAAAAGCCTAGCTTAGAGAGGAGCTCTAAGCTAAAGGAGTCCATTGAAGAAACCTTCAGACAAGAGGTCTGGTTGGGAAGCCCTCATGTATAGGTACGTGTTAGAGTTTAAGATACGACTACTGTAATGAGATTTGTGAGTACGACTGTCTAGTAACTAACTATTTCTTCTTAATAGTAGATTTCTTGGGTTTGGCTACCCCAAAATGGTTTTTCTCTTTGTTTAATGAGTTTCCACTTCGTCACCAAAATATTTGTATTCTTTATTTTTCGCACTTTATATTTTGGTTGCATGTTTGGTTGATTACACACACACTTAGGAGTCATATTTATTTTTCAATTGGTATCAGAGCAGGTACACTAGTTTTGGATTAAATTCCTAAGTGTGATCCATGACTCATATTTTTTTTTTATTTTTTTTTTATGTTTCAAACTATTAATTCTGTTCCTGCCTTTGATGGCACGAATTATGGTTATTAGAAAGTGAGGATGCTCTTCTTTTTAAAATCTATAGACGTTTGGCAAATTGTTGAGACTGGGTGGACCCCACCGAGTACAGCAACTGTTGAATGGACTATTGTTCAAACCGGTGCTCGCCTTTCCAATGACAAAGGACTACATGTTCTTTGTCAAGCTCTTTCACCGTCGGAATTTTCACGAATTTCACACTGTGAATCTGCTCAAGAAGTATGGACAATTCTAGAAACAACATATGAAAGAACAAAAATTGTTAAATCTGCCAAACTTCAAATGTTGATTTCTATATTTGAGGAAATTAAGATACTTTAAGAATAAACTTTTGATGAGTTTTACATCAAAATTAGCGACGTGAGAAATTCCATGTTGAGTCTTGGGAAGAAGGTTTCGGATGTGAAACTCATTAAAAAGATTCTAAGCTCTTTACCTGAGCATTTTAGAATTAAAGTGACTACCATTGAAAAAAGCAAGGATCTGGATGACATGAAGATTGAAGAGCTCGTAGGATCTCTTCAAACCTATGAGTTTTCACTGCCCCTATCAAGAAGGTCAAATCCATTGCACTCAAGGCTGCAAAAGGTAAATGCAGAGTTTCTTCAGAAGAAGACACCGGTGAAGATGACGGATTAGCCATGATTGCCATAAATTTTAGAAAACTGATAAAGAACCAGAAATTCAAGAACAAGTTTTCTCAAAAGCTAAAAGGTAACCTCAAGAAAACTTGTAATGTCCAAGACATTTTGTAATAATTAAAATACGAAATTTGAGTAAATAATTGATTAAAGTTAATTTAGTGTCATTGACTCATTAAGAAAGA
Organism: Alnus rubra; assembly: GCA_028654335.1. Classification (NCBI taxonomy): domain Eukaryota; kingdom Viridiplantae; phylum Streptophyta; class Magnoliopsida; order Fagales; family Betulaceae; genus Alnus; species Alnus rubra. Next base: position 209,653 of record JAJPGS010001146.1, read on the forward strand.
GAAATAATTGACATTAGGGAACATTTGTTAGTCCAAATAAAAGAAAATAGAAAATGGAAAATAGAAATAAAAAGAAAAAGAAAGAAAAAAACTAAATAAATTAAAAATCAAATGAAAAAAGAAAAAAAGGGCATGCACTGCCATTTAAAAGGCACGGCCAGCCTTTCAAAAAGAGGTCGAATGGCCATTAAAAAAAAAAAAAAAGGAAAAGGTTGGATGGCCTTCGACTCCAAAACGCGCATATTGCGCCTAAATGAACAGCACGACCAGACAAGCCTTGTGTGCCGTCCGGACGACACCTTATTTAAAAGAGGTCGTAGCCTATTTTCACGCCAGATCCGGAAATGGTGAGATTTTTCTCACTTCTCTCTTAGTTCTTTTCAAGGGAAACTCTTGATCTTTGATTCCCTAAACCCCATACCTCAAATCCAACCTTATAAACGTGATCCGATCTACACGTTAAGGTCTACGTTTTGACCGATTGTTTTGAGATAAATCGATAAACTTCTATTTTGAAATTTTTGGTTAAATCTTGTAAAATATGAGTTTAATCTTAATTATTCTTTAGGTTTTGTGCTATTTGAGGCTTGCAAAATCCCCCAAATCACAGGTATTGTTTGGATGAATTTTTGGGTAAGTTTCTTAAAACCCTAATTTATGGGTATTTATGTTAGTGTTTTATGTTAATTGGTTAGTGTTTATTGTGATTAGGTTAGTGAATATATTTTACGGGTTAGTGTTTATTGTTATGGGTATTTGTTTAGGTCGTGATTCTTAATGTCTAACCCTAAACAAATGTTTTGGGTTAGTGGTATATGGGTTGGTTAGTATTTTTATATTATGGGTACGTGTTTGGGTTTTCCATGGGTTAGCCCTTTAATAATTTAAGAGCTAAATATTAGTTAGTGTTAGAGAAATGTTTAGTAATTGTAATGTGTTATTTTTATAGTGGCACATTGCGAGAAGTTGCCTAGGAAGCTTAGTTGAGTTTGTTATCCGTGCAACCAATGTGAGTATTCTACTCACTGATAAAATGATACTACATTCATGTATTTTATAGAAATGAAACAATATGTTGACTATATGTTTTAGATGATTTAAGTAGTTTCAATTATGTTAAGACATAGCAATGTTGTTTATGAGAGTTGAAGTATAATTGAAAAGTGTGATTTGAATTGCGAATGGAAACATTAGACTGTCTGCTGTTGTTGGGATTTAAATTATGCGAATTATGATTTAGCAAAATAACATGTTGATTGGTTACTGTTTTATAAAGAAAGTATGTGTTAAAGGCATAGTTCTTGAACAGCAAAGGTATACGGTTTTGAGCATAAAGCATTGGGTTAGAAAGACCTTAGGGCCGAAATCCCCTTTGGCATAGTGAGTGAAAGACCTTAGGGCCTGTATCCCCTTTGGCATAGTGTATAAAAGACCTTTGGGTTGGCTTCCCCTTTGGCATGGTTTGGTTAAAGACTAATGGGCTTGTATCCCCTATGGCACAGCTTTAAAGACCAATGGGCTTGTATCCCCTATGGCATAGCTTTAAAGACCAATGGGGTTGTATCCCTTATGGCATAACTTTAATGACCAATGAGCTTGTATCCTCTATGGCACATCTTGTAAGGCCAATTGGCTTGTATCCCTTATAGCGCAACTTTGGGTAGACCAATGGGCTTGCATCCCCTATGGCGTAATTGGTTGAAGACCGTTCGGCTTGCATCCTCGACTAGCATATGTGTGTGTTCAATAGTATATGTGTATTTTATTGGGTGCATTATAGTGTTTTCACGGGATTCCATAGTACCACTGGGCTTGCATCCAAATGGCACGGTGTTGGAAAGACCTTAGGGCCGGTATCCCCTTTGGCATCACGTTGTGTTTATTGACCATTGGGCCGACATCTCCTTTGGCACAGCATTGCTTTGTATTGGATTGGGTTGGTAATTGAGTATGCATAGCGTTGTTTATTAAATGTTTATATGAGATGTTGATTGAGATATTGTTATGAATGGTTGATTGAGATATATCTAAGAATTGATGGTTGAGATATAGTTATGAATTATTGATTGAAATATAGTATGAATTTGTATGTGAGCATGTTGGAATAAGAACAATATTGTTATGTTGTGTCTGCGTTTACTTTATCTTCAATGATGTGATTTAAAGAGACAGGTTTTCATAACCAAAACAATAACTGTTATTGTAAACAAGAGAATAAGTAAAACGTCGTTTTATGCGAAAACTTAGTGAGTCTTATACTATTGAAACCTAAGTAATTTATTGTTGAGGTGGTGAACTCATACTTTCACCTGTACAGATGTGGTTAACCCCATAACGGTGCATACAACGAAAAGCACATCGATGTAATGAGGAAGAGGGTTACGAGAATAGATGGGGTGGCAATGCACCTCCATCACCTCCGCCTCTGCCTCCTCTTCCGCCTCCTCTTCCTCCACCCATGCCCGATGTGGGGCAACTAGTGGCAACCTTGTTGGCCACCATACCTAGACAAGCTGAGCGAGACGAAACGGTCAGTTATTCATCGGCCACCTTCTTTAGACATAATTCACCTATGTTTGATGAAAGTGAAGGGCCAATGCCAGCTAATGATTCGTTAGCCACCTTTGAGGACCTTGTTGATTCGCTTAGGTGCACCGACGAACAAAAGGTTGACTATGTGAGGTTGAAGCTAAAGTGCAAAGCCCGATATTGGTGGAAGGCCACAAAAACACTCCTTACTAAAGAGTTGGGACGTGGAGTCCTCATTACATGGGAGCCTTTCAAGAGTAAATTCAGTGACTGATTCTTCCCTTTAGCACAACGACAACAATGTGCTCGAGACTTCCAAGACCTAAAGTAGGGGAACATGCCAGCTGAACAATATTTGGTTGAGTTCCTTAAACTTTCGAGCTATGCCCCTCATCTCATACCTGATGAGCAAACCAAAGCTGAGAGGTTTCGTGACGGTTTGTCACCATGGATCCTTGAGCAGATCATTGTTCTCAAGGTCGCCGATTATGCCGAGATGGTGCACGTTTTCACCATGGCTGAGGAGGGAATCAGGGAAGCGGCTGCTAACTACATGAATAGGAAGCAGTTACTTTCATTGGGACCTCCTCTCCTTCTTTTCCTCCAACCCCACCACTAAAGGGATAGTCCTTTGGTAGCTGTTCTGGATCACTTGGGGGACAAAGTGCTACTACAAGTCAGATCAGCGTCGATGTCACATCATGTGGCAGATGTGGGAAGATGCACTCAGGTGTGTATTGATGGGGAACTTCTAGAACGTGCTTCAAGTGTGGCAGAGTGCCTGCAAATCATTGCTAGAATCCAAGCACCTCAGGTGAGCAATAATCAGCCTAGACCAACTGCGCTAGGAAGAGTGTGCAACATGCTTGCACAGGAAAATGTCAAAGCTGATGAGCGCCCTGTCAATGCCGCCACATGTACTATACCTTCATTTAGTAGCATTGTGTGCATTTGGTTGATTGAGTGTTACCCATTCTCATATCTCATACGCACTTGTATAACTATGCATAATGAGCACCAAACACTTAGGTTGTCACGAGTGTAAGGAACATGTAGGCAGTTACCTTAGTGTTATAAAGGAAAAATGGACATTGCTAGCTCTAGTGTTTGACACGATGAGCTTCAATGTTCAACTTATTTGGGCTTTGATGTTATTCTGGAATGGATTGACGGTCAAAGTATAGAGCGAACATAGGTTGTCATGAGTGGGAAGTTATATTCCTACTCCATGGTATTGAAAGTTTAAAACTCTGCGGGTCTCGTTTTCAAGTTACTCCGCTATTTCTCTCCGACTTTCAACGATAACGAGTGTCTGAGAGAGTACACTAGCATACTTGGTTTATCTTCGAGCCAACCCAGAGTCGAGTTTAAATTGGAAAAAATTTCGGTGGTATTCTGCTATCAGGATGTTTTCGCTACAGTCACGGTCTATGCGATTGTGCATAGACTATTGTGTGTTAAACCGAGTGAAAATCAATCTAAAATATTCCTTATAAAGAACTGACAACTTGCTCAGTCAACTCAAGGGAGCTTCGGTATTCTCGAAGATTGACTTTCTTTCGAGATACCATACACTCACGGTGCAAAAAGAAAATGCGCCAAAGTCTGCGATCTGAACATGGTATGACCATTACGAAGTTTTGGTGATGCCATTCGGATTGACATATACACAATTGGTATTTATGGACTTGATGAATCAAGCATTCCATGAGTACTTACACAGTGTTGGAAGTGCATGAGAAAAGAAATTCTTCGCCAAACTCGTGAGATGTGAGTTTCGGTTTGAGGAAGTGTCCTTCTTGGTTCATGTAATGAACAAAAACGGACTTGTAGCCAACTCGTTAAAGCAAGAACTCAAAACCACACCTGTGCTTAAACTACCAATGGAAATTGTGGGTATATGGTTCGCACAGATATGTCACGAAAGGGTGGGGATGCGCCCTTGGGCAGCGAGGCTAGGATGTGGTATTTGCTTTTGAACAACTGTAGATCATGAGGAGCATAGTCTCACTCATGATTTGGAGTTTGCAATGGTCGATTATGCCCTTGCTGAAACTGTTCGTACTACCTCTATGGTGAAGTGTGTGAAAACCGCACTGTTCGCTTAAGTCTCTCTAAGGATAGACTTAAATATAAGGCAACGATGATGGCTTGTAGTGCGGAAGATCTTGAATGCAAGATGTTCTATTAAACAGTTTAAGCCAATTAATGTCGTGATTAGCACATTAAGTAGGAAATCTCGTGATGGCAAGATTGACTCTCTTAGTGTTCGTGGAGTGGCTATAATAATTTGAGATTATGTAGATTGTGAAAGTGCAAAAGCGAACGTACTTATAGTGTATATTGTTGTGATGCGTCCTTGTTTGGCAGGTATTCACGACGTATGCAAAATGTGTTTGAGATCTCTCACTTGTGATGAACCGCTTCGTATTCAACCGAAATTGACTTATAAAGAGTTGTAAAACGAGTGTTGGATCACGAGAAAACACTAACTAAGGACCACAACCATTCCGCTAGTGTAAATTTCATAGTGAAATCATGGTAAAGAGGAAGCCATGTGGGTTCTTGAACCACAAATGCGGGAGTAATTTCTCCATTTTATCGAATAAACCTGGATATGATTGTTCTACCATACCACTTCCGCACAATTTTTCTAAGTAAAATGCATACATGCATATGTATTTCTGTTAAAAACACATGCCCGTATGTGTGTAAAACGATTTAAAGTCCAAATTTTTATAAGGAATAAGGGATGTAATATCCAAGACATTTTGTAGTAATTAAAATACGAAATTTGAGTAAATAATTTATTAAAGTTAATTTAGCGTCATTAAAAATGCAAGGGAACATTTTGTTAGTCCAAAAATAGAAAATAGAAATAATAAGAAAAGAAAGAATAAAATTAAATAAATTAAAAATCAAATGAAAAAAATGGGGGGCATGCACTGCCATTTAAAAGGCACGGTCAGCCTTTCAAAAAGAGGCCGAATGACCTTAAAAAATAAAAAATAAAAAAAAGGAAAAGGTCGAATGGCCTTTGATTCCAAAATGCGCATATTGTACACGTCCAGACGAGCCTTGTGTGCCCTCCAGACGAGCCTTGTATGCCGTCTAGAAGACACCCTATTCAAAAGAGGTCGTAGCCTCTTTTCACGCCAGATCCGGAAATGGTGAGATTTTTCTCACTTCTCTCTTAGTTCTTTTCAAGGGAAACTCTTGATCTTTGATTCCCTAAACCTCATACCTCAATCCGAACTTCATAAACGTGATCTACACGTTAAGATCTACATTTTGACCGAACATTTTGAAGTAAATCGGTAAACTTGTATTTTTTGAGATTTTTTGTTAAATCTTGTAAAATATGAGTTTAATCTTGATTATTCTTTTGGTTTTGTACTATTTGGAACTTGCAAAAATCCCCCAAACTTCTGGTATAGTTTGGATGAATTTTTGGTTAAGTTTCTTAAAACCCTAATTTATAGATATTTAGTTTAATTGGTATTTTATAAGTTTAACCCTAAGACTTTGTTATGGGTTACTGCTATTTTGAATATGTTAGTGTTCTATGTTAATGGGTTAGTGTTTATTGTGATTAGGTTAGTGTTTATTGTTATGGCCATTTGTTTAGGTCGCGATTCCTAGTGTCTAACCCTAAGAAAATGTTTTGGGTTAGTGGTATATGGGTTGGTTAGTATTTTTATATTATGAGTACATGTTTGGAAAACCCTAGAAATTCTATGGGCTTTTCATGGATTAGCTCTTTGGTAATTTAAGAGCTAAATATTAGTTAGTCTTATAGAAATGTTTAGTAATTGCAATGTGTTATTTTCACAGTGGCACATTGCGAGAAGTTGTCTAGGAAGCTTAGTTGAGTTTGTTATCCGCACAGCCAAGATGAGTATTCTATTCACTGAGAAAATGATACTACATTTATATATTTTATAGAAATGAAATAATATGTTGACTATATGTTTTAGATGATTTAAGTAGTTTCAATTATGTTAAGACATAGCAATGTTGTTTATGAGAGTTGAAGTATGATTGAAAAATGTGATTTGAATTGTGAATGGAAATTTTTGACTGCCTGCTGTTGTTGGGATTTAAATTATCTGAATTGTGATTTAGCAAAATAACATGTTGATTGGTTACAGTTTTATAAAGAAAGCATGTGTTAAAGGCATAGTTCTTGAAAAGCAAAGGTATATAATTTTGAACATAAAGCATTAGGTTAGAAAGACCTTAGGGTAGGAATCCCCTTTGGCATAGTGAGTGAAAGACCTTAGGGCTGGTATCCCCTTTGGAATAGTGTGTGAAAGATTTTTGGGCTAGTATCCCCTTTGGCATGGCTTGGTTAAAGACTAATGAGCTTGCATCCCCTACGGCACAACTTTAAAGACCAATGGGCTTGTATCCCCTATGGCATAGCTTTAAAGACCAATGGGCTTGTATCCCCTATGGCTAGGAGTGTAAACGAACTAAGCTACTCGTGAGCATACTCGAGATTGGCTCGAATAAACTCGACTCATGCTCGAATCGATTATTAAATGAGCTACTCATGGACACGAAATCAAACTCGATTATTAAACGATGCAAACTCGTATAAACTCAGCTCAACTCGATTAAAACTCGTGAACCCGCTCGTATAAGGATCGACTCGTTTATTAAGTCTTAACTCATATATATATATATATATATTATAAAAATAGTTATATATTAATTTGTTAATATATAAATTATTTTCATAATATAGTATATTAATAAACAATATACTACATGTAACAATAAATTAAGTAACAAATAAAATGATCAATAAATATTAACTGGTTATACTTGTTTGATTATATAAATATGTATATAAAATATTAAAAGTTAATAATTGTTAATTAGTTAATCATATTATATAATGACAATTTAGATACTTAATCATATGACTCATATTATATTATTCACGTAATATAATAATGGAGAAAGTACACTTTACCCCCCTGATGTATCTACCCATTGGCAATTTGACGCCCAATGTTTAATTTTTGGTAGATGACACCCTTGATGTTAGCCACGTGTCAATCTGGACCTTCCATCCACTTAGTCTGTCAAAAGTGACGGAAAAAAGGTCACGTGCCACGCACATGACCTTTTAAAGCCTAACTTTCCAAATCACCCATGTTTCATTCAAAACACACCATTTCATTTGACACTTCAATTTTTTTTAATACAAAAAACAAATGGTCGGTGTACATGTAAGCTTCGTCTCCCAACAGAATTGAACAATCTTCGCTCCTTGAACAATCTTCGCTTCTTTTTCTTCCTGTGAGTGGATTCTATCCTCTTCGGTGAAACAAACAGGGATATCTCTTTTTCCAGCCCCACTTATGTGTGCAGATGGCCTAACACTACCTTTGATACTACCCTGGCAATGCATAGGCCTTCTCCACTTATTGATGTCGTGTCCATTCTTGACAATGTCTTGTACCCATTAGTTCCTTTTTTGGTGTTTTCTTTTTTTGGTTGTTCCAAGACCAACTAGGTCACCAAGTAGCCACATCCATGCATTGGCAGAGACAAGTGCAACTACGTGCACTGTGATGTTGCTGACAAGGACCAAGTCAAAACCATGGTGGAATCTACCATCCAGAAACACGGCCAGATCGACATCATGAAGTTCGTCGAATTATTCCAGAGAAAACAGTACTGCTACCTACACCATGATCATCACCATAACTATGCATTGCCCTGAGAGGAAACACATTATAAAATCATTTGTTTTATTTCTTGTCCTAAACAAGTGTCTTTGTTCTACAGGCTGTCCTTGTAGTTGGCTTTATCACAAGCCCCAAAGCCCAAATTAAAGTGAGATTTTGTGAAGCCTGTAGAGTCCTCCCTCACTTTCTCCAACATGACAATTGCCTCCAACATAGTGATTTCTGTCAAGAACCCTAGCAAGCATCCGAGCCTAAAGTACACCAACATCCAGGTAGGTGTTGTTTTCCGTGATAACTTCCTGTGCAGGACCTCCTTGCAATCTTCTCTCAAGTTCCTGCAAAATAAACAACAGTCAGTGCAGCACTTCATTGTACAACATCCAGTGAAGATTTGGGGGTGGATTTTCTGCGTGGAAGTGGATTTTGTGTGTGGAAGTTAACATTTTCCATATTGCTGTTGTAGGCTTGCAACTCTGGTGGAATAGACTAACATATATAAATAGATGAGCATTCCTGCTAGCTGCAGCAAGAAAATATGCTGCAAGTAATATCCGCCTTGCCAAGCGCAATGCAGATAACCGTGTGGCATAAATGAAACTCTGTTCACCTTTGTTGTAGAACATGAAAACAGAGGTGAACAGAGGAGCTTGTCCCGGTGGAAAAAAAAAACACACACACACACACAACGTAAAAGCAAGACATATAACCCTAGAACATAAAAACTACAAACAAACCAGTTGAAAGCATATTAGAGCTGAATCCAAAACGTATTTCTGAAGAGAACTGGTTCTCATCATCAGCTCCGTTTTGCTAATCCAAAACATATTAGAGCTGAATTTCTTTTTAGTGTTTTGTAAACTTTTAAGTTAAACAGTGCGTTTTGTGTTGTCTTCTACCTTCCTTCTTCAACTTTACTGCAAATGGTTTTGGCTATGCACAGACCACTACCGCGAGTTCCTGGAATCCTGGTCACGCTGGCCTGCGCCGGTAACAGACGCAAAGAGCTTCATGGTGAAGTAAACCATCGAACTGTAACAAGTGTTTGGCCAAGCCAATGGAAATAGCTCCAGCACTACAACCCATCCCACCAAGGCTATAGCTCAAAACATTCCCCCTTGTAGCGTTTGCTACCTCGTAATTACGCTAGAGAGAAAGTTTAGAGAGAGAGAGTGAGAGACACAGAGAGAGAAAGAGTTTGAAGAAGGTGGTGTTCGGGTTGGAGAGAGAGGACGATGAGAAAGGAAGACATAGAGGAGTGAGAAGGAAGCATTCAGAGTCCATGTTGGAAACAGGGCAAATGGAAGGGTAAAATAGTCTTGATTTTTGTTTAAAAGGTCATGTGAGTTGCATATGACCTTTTTTCCATCCAAAATGACTGGTGAATGGACGGAAGGTCCACATTGCCACAAGTAGCTAACATCAAGGGGGTCATCTACCAAAAATTAAACATTGGGCGTCAGATTGCCAATGGGTGGATACATCAGGGGGGTAAAGTGTACTTTCCTCTATAATAAAATAACATTGTGGCATATGACATGTAATTACTGATACACTATATCTAATGTTATAACTTATAAGTATTATCATTCGTTACTTATGAATCATTACATCACTGTCATCACATGATCCAAGATCTAAGATCATGTGAATTGTTAGATTGTATGAATAATATGATCATACATTCATACGATAATATTTATATTATATGATCATAAATGTTGTTTAATTATTTTTTATTGCTAAAATAAATCATTTGAATCGTATGATACGAGCCGAGCTCGAGCCGAGTACTCGAGCTCGATGTTAGTTTGTGTTGTCTACATTCTGTTTGACAAAATCACTATCTTGTAAAAGTTGTTATAAATAAGGATGTCATATATTTCAGAGTCTTCATTACAGAAAAGTGTTTCAAGATTTTAAAGAAGATTTTGTGCAGATTCCAACTCAGAGAAGTCGGATGCCAAGATTCCGTCCGGACTACCCAGTCATGCATCTAGATGCCTATAAGTGTCAAGAAACCGAATAGTTCAAAGTTGCATCCGTCCAGATGTCATGGCAACTCCTCCGGACGCACTTTAGGGTTCGAGAAGATTCCAGCTTTCCTTCACAAACACGTAGTGGGATGACAGCTTGCACCCGTCTGAACGCTAGGGCAACAATGTTCAAACTTCAGGGCAACACCATCCGAACGTGGTTCTGTTATGTTAATTATGTGCAGACAAAGTGCAATCGTCCGGACTCTAGGGCAACACACTCTGGACGCGACCTTAATATGGAAACGAGTGGAGAGCGTTATGGAAACCTGATTGCATAGAAGACCATCCGAATGCTCAATGCTTTAGTCCAGACGCCGCCTAGAGAAATCAAGGAGACATACTCGTTTTAGGTCTTCTTAGCCTATAAATAGAGGCGTCTAGGCATGTATTCTTTACAGAATTCGGTATTGAATTCTTTATAGCTTAGAGAGGGTGTTTGGGGAGATATTGTGAAGATCCGCTAGCTCTCAAGATGTTGCCAGTGTGCTGTTGATGTGCTCGTGTTTGAAGTCTATCTTAGGGAGGAGCCTTAAGGTAAAGGAATCCATAGAAGACCCTTCAAGTAGGAGACTTGGTTGGTAGGCATTCACGTTGGGTTACGTGTCAGAGTGCAAGATACGATCGTTGCATCGAGTATGTGAGTGTTACTGTCTTTGTACTAGCTTTGTCTTCTGATAGTGGATTTCCTAGGTTTGGCTGCCCCGGAGTGATTTTTTCTCTTAATTAAGTTTACACTTCGTTAACAAAATATCTGTCTCTTTTAATTCGGCACTTTTGAAATTTTGTTACACGTTGCACACACACAGAGTAAATTAGAAGTCAATTTATTTTACACTCGAGATCGACCAAAATGACCAAGCTCGAGATCAGTTAGTAAATTTTCCTAATCGAGCTGAGCTCGCACATGAGTTTTAGGCTCATGTTACATAAACGAGCCGAGCTCGAACAACAATACCAGCTTAGGATCGGCTCGTTTACATCCCTATGGCATAGCTTTAAAGACCAATGGGCTTGTATCCCTTATGGCACGGCTTGGAAGACCAATGGGCTTGTATCCCTTATGGCGCAACTTTGGGTAGACCAATGGGCTTGCATCCCCTATGGCGTAATTGGTTGAAGACCGTTGGGATTGTGATAAGCGTTGAATGTTGCACATTCAAGCTCCTTAACTTATATATGTTAATTCCTTAGTTTGATTTTGTGTTGTTTTCTTGTTTTCAGGTTTTAAATAAACGTGCAATTAATTCCATTGATTTTGGGCTTAAAACACACTTTGAGAAGACCTAGAAGATGTGGTTAAGTTTAATCAAATCAAGGGACGGATTAAATCGGAATTTCTCGAATTAGAATCCAAATCGGATTGGATTCAAATTTGGATTATGCACATGTCTCAGTGTTTCAATCATAACTTTTTTCTCAAATCTCAGATTGTAATGAAATTGGTGGCGATGGAAAGATAATAAATAATGAAACAAGTATGTTAGAAATAAGATTTTTATAATTCAGAAGTTTACTATGCCAAAATCTTCCCGCAATAAAAGACCACAAATTTGGACGAATTTGGAATCCTTTTCCTACTTAGATTGAATTTTCAATCTCTTACTTGGACTAAGAGACTAAGTTCTAATTTTTCTGAAATTCCAAGGGCTTCTAGGGCTTGTTTGGTCCCCATAAATACATCCCTAAGCTTCAAGAGAAGGTGTGCTAAGCTTTAGACAGAAAATTCTTCTTAGAGGCTTGACAAGTTGAAGATGAGAAGAGCATGGCAGGAGGCCTTCCCAGCACCTTGATGAGCGGCTAAATTCGTAATAGAGTGTTGATTAGCCATTTCCAAGTAACAATGGTTTAATTGTATTTTAATTTGAGATTTTCTATATACATGATGGTTGTATAACTATGAGAATTGATCTTAATGTTTATATTCAATCATTATAAATTTCTTATCTTGTCTTAGAAAGTCTTTTATATTGATTGAACTCAATCCTTTATATTTTTTGTGATTATGTGAATGATTGTTATATAACAGTTTTAATTGACATATGATTAAGAGGGTTAGATAGGTCATGCCTAGGGAAGACAGATTGTACTACACCCTAGTTTAGTGTAATATAGGTAAACAGTTCGTACCAACCAAAGATGGGTTATACTATTCCATTGATTGTGCGTATCCTATTAAAGACGTCGCTAATCCATACCTAGGGAAGACGGGTTGTACCTCATCTTAGTGGTTAGGTGGACGGTCCATACCAACCGAAGATGGATTATACTTATTCTTTAGAGGTAATTTCTTGGCTACTCGAGTGAGACGAGACCTATATCATGCATAGTATGAATTTTCCTTATTAATTTGTGATTGACCAATATTATGCAGTCAGTGGTGAAATCAATCCCCTATTCCTTCTCTCATCACTACAATTTTTACTTTTATGTATTTAGTTTTAGAAAACAAAAATCAAACAATATTTTCTTCAGTTATTTTTAATCTTCATAAACTTGATAACAATATCCTTGCAATCCTTGAGGTTCGACACCCTCTCTATAGCCTTATCTTACAAGGATTCGTTCTATTCCGAGTGGTAATTTTATTATTGATATTTTTGTACACAAAACGAACACATAAGCTTGCATCTCAAACCGGCATCTGTGTGTTCCATAGTATACGTGTATTTTATTGGGTGTTGATGAATGCCAAATATTGTAAATTTGAACCCCTTAATTTGCGTTTGTTTTGTTATTTTTAAATTGAAAAATTAAATTGACTTCTAATTTAACCATGTGTGTGTGCAACTTGTAACAAAACATTAAAAGTGAGGAATTAAATGAGACAGATGTTTTGTTAACGAAGTGGAAACTCAATTAAGAGGAAAAACCACTTCTGGACAGCCAAACCCAGGAAATCCACTATTCAAAAGACAATGCTAGTACAAAGACAATAACACTCACATACCCATATGCAGCGATCGTATCTTACACTCTGACACGTAACACATCGTGAACATCTCCCAACCAAGTCACCTACTTGAAGGGGTCTTTAATGGATTCCTTTACCTTAGGGCTCCTTCCTAAAATAGACTTCAACACGAGCACAGCAACAACACAACAGCAACAGCTTGAGAACTAGCAGATCTTCACAATATCTCCCTAAACACCATCTCTAAGCGATAAAGAATTTAATACCGAATTCTGTAAAGTTACATGCATAGAGGCCTCTATTTATTGGCTAAGAAGATCTAAATCGAGTCTGTCTCTGATTTCTCTAGCGGCGTCAGAACGGAAGCATTGAGCGTCCAGACGATCTTCTGTGCAACCGAGTTTCCATAACACGCTCCACGCATTTCCATATTAAGGCCACTTCGGACGGTGTTGCCCTAGAGTACGGATGGTTGCACTTTGTCTGTACGTAATTGCCATAACAGGACCACGTCCGGACGGTGTTGCCCTATCGTCCGGACGGATGCAAAGTGTATGCAAGCAATTTCCTTATCAAGGATCTCGGTGTCGGGACATGTTGCTCTGACTTTCGAACAGGTACAAGCTGGAATCTTCTCGAACTCTGAAAAGCATTCGGACGTGTTGCCATGACGTCCAGATGGATGCAACCTTGAACTGTTCGACTTCTTGACACTGATGGGCATCCGGACGCATGACTGGGCCGTCCGGACTGAAGCATGGGATCCGACTTTTCTGATTTAGAATCTGTACAGAATCTTCCTTAACATCTTGAAAAACTTTTATGTAATGAAGACTCTGAAATATTCGGCATCCCTAATTATGACAGAACATTACATGACGTTGGTAATTGAGCATGCATAACGTTTTTATGATATGGATATGAGATGATGATTGAGATATAGTTATGAATGGTTGATTGAGATATAGCTAAGAATTGATGATTGAGATATAGTTATGAATTATTGATTGAAATATAATATGAATTTGTATGTGAGCATGTCGGAATAAGAACAATATTGTTATGTTGTGTCTGTGTTTATTCTATCTACAATGATGTGATTTCAAGAGACATGTTTTCATAACCAAAACAATAATTGTTATTGTAAACAAGAGACTAAGTAAAATATCGTTTTATGCAAAAACTTAGTAAGTCTTATACCACTGAGACCTCAGTAATTTATTACTGAGGTGGTTAACTCATACTTTCACCTGTACAGATGTGGTTAACCCCACAACCATGCAGATACTGATGTTTTGGCTGCAAGTTTAGCGGATCTAGAGGATGGCCCCGTAGCACGGTACTTAGGGTACTGCGACTGAGGCATATCGCTGGTATCGTAGCTGTGTGGACTTGGGCGTCCCATTTTGGTAGTCTCTTGTTTATGGCTGGTGTCCTACTTGACACATGTATTATTAGAGCCAGTCTTTTGTGTATGTAATTAAATTAACATTATGTAATTAGAGCCAGTCTTTTTTTTTGGTTTCTTATCCTAGAGCATGTCCAGTTGTATGCATTGCATTGATTATTCACTAACATATTTTTTATATGTTTTGCTTTCCTTGAACCATATTTTTTTTATCCTCATATTTTCTCTTGTTATCTTGAGAAAATCTTTCGTAGTGTGAGGTTAAATATGTTCTTACACTTGTCTCCATAGAAATAGTCAGTGACCAAATCATTGCGAAAATAAACGGTCACTAATGGACTAAGTCAAAGAAAAAGCTTTGTAACTCAGGAGGAGTGTATCAGATGAGGGTGGCTAGGCCCTAGTAAGATAAAGTTTGACTTTTGACTAATCAAACAAGTGATTTTCTCTTTCTATAAAATTTGTTGTTTTCAACCTTATTAGTAAACATATGCCTTATTGAGAAAACTTTCACACATGACACGCATAGCATGAGTTGAGAAAAATATTTAAAATTTTGCAACTATAGAGATTCTTTGGCTCATAAATTACTTTAATCTCAATTATGTTCTAGTCGTTATAATGCTGATTTTATTCTGGGAAGAATACTGTGATATCTAACATATGTTTTGGATATATTTTTTTTTCAAATTGTTTTTGTTGTTTCTTTGTCCGAAAAATGTCTACAAATACATCCCAAAGACAATCCCGCAAGAGATCAAGGACTACCTTACTGCTGCCAAGGAAAGGATGGACAAAAGAGGCATAGCCATTGAGCGTGCAGTCATCAGACAGGACGTGATGATGGAACCTTTTTCTTTTATACATCAGATCTTCAGAAATAATGAATGGATGAGTCTGTTCACCTCCTCTAAAATTTATCCAAAGATAGTTCGTGAGTTCTATCTTCACTTGGAGATCGTTGATATTTTACAGCAGTGTCCAGTGCTCAAGACCACTATTCGCGGTGTTGAAATCAGGATTGACCCTGATCTTATCAGCTTAGTGACTGACATACCTCTAGTGCATCCACTTGGGATCCCCTTCCCAGATCTTGATAATGCTCCATCCTGGGAAGAATTGTTAGCATTCTTTGATCCTACTGGAACACAAGTCTGGGGACCCAATCAGACATATCTTCCTATTGGCTGGCTGCAGTCTCCACAGTGACTTCTGGCTCGCATAATGGTCCAGAACATCTGGCCTATATCTTATCACTCTAGCCTCACTCTCAAGAGAGCCAGACTTCTATTTGCCATTCAGACAATGATGGAATCCCTAGAGGATAATCAGTCTGCTTTACCTTATGGAGGTTTGGTGACAAGAATATGCAAGATATTTGTGAAAGACATACCATCGCATGAGCCTGAAGACAAACCAAAATGAGCTTTTGGCAAGAAGACTGTGATGAAGTCTGATGCCCAACTGCAGCGGCACATGGATGTTGGGCATACGCAGTACCAGGTGCTGGATAATAAAGTAGACCAGGTAAATATCAACATAGCAAAATGCCTTCGGTATTTGGTATCTGATGATGAGGAAGAATAGTGTTGTGTCACTTATTATGTTTTTCAACTTTTTGATAAACTACTTTATTTCTGAGCTACATTGAACAATTATGTTATTTGTTCACTACTATTAAACCCGTTGTGGTTTATTTTATTTCTGGCTTTATTACTTTGTCTATTCTTTGTCTTGCTGAGACAAAAAGGGGAACTAATTTTAATTTTTGGTTTAAGTCGTTTTTGTTCCAAAATGGCCAAATGAAGAGTTTGTTGGTTTATTTTAATTGGCTCATTCTGTCTTAACAAAAACACTTCCATATAAGGGAATTTCCTTTACAAGAATTTCCATAACAAGGACACCATTATTCCAGAAGATTCTAGAAGAATATTTGCAGAAGATTTAATTCCAATATGGAAGTGGCTAAACAAAGAAATAATCTGCACAAAATATCACTAAGAAGGAAACATCCTGGAGAAGGAAATATTCTGGAGACTTTACAGCTCAAAAAAGTCAGTTTTTCCTACAGACCGTCCGAACGTCCAAGTCAAAAACTCAGTGTTCAATAAGGGTCCGAATGCTACAGCAGACGGTGGAATCAGTAGCTCAAGGTCTGGAATAGGTCCGGACGGCACAACAAATGTTGAAGTCAGTAGATCAAGGTCCGAAAAGGTTCGGGTGGCCCAGCAGACGCTGAAGTCAATAAGTTTCCGTTCGCATAGGGTCCGGACAAATATGCGGTAATTGAGGACGAAGGAACTACTTTATGCAACCGTCCGGATGCTAGGGTTTCCAGGTCCGGACGGGCTTCAGAGATTTATGAAGTTTCAGTTGGGGTCCGACTCCTAGAAGCAAGTTCCAGCCACCGTCTATGCAAATCTGAGTTTAAGTAGAATTAGAATTTATGTAACCTATTTAAAGAGGCTCATAAGCTGTGCTTTTGTAAGAATTTAATGTAGAATTTTTAATGTGCTAAGAGAGGGTTTTATGCATAAATTCTAATATTTGCTAGCTCTCTTAGAGTTATTATGTGTAATTTGATCAACCATTGAAGTCTAGCTTAGAAAGGAGCTCTAAGCTTAGAAAGGAGCTCTAAGCTAAAGGAGTCTATTGAAGAACCTTTCAGACATGAGGTTTGGTTGGAAGGCGCTCACGTATAGGGTATGTGTTAGTGTTCAAGGTACGACTACTACAATGGGATTTGTGAGTACAAGTGTCTTGTAATTAGCTATTACTTCTGAATAGTAGATTTTTTGGGTTTGGCTATCCCAGAGTAATTTTTCTCTTTGTTTAAAGAGTTTCCACTTCGTCACCAAAAATATTTGTTCTTTATTTTCCATACTTTAATCATTGGATTGAATGTCTCATGGAAATCAACACCACTACGTTGATCAAAACCATTTCTCAACAAGGCACACTTTGTAGCTATCAATGGTAACAAAGACGGTTAAATTGGATGAATATCCTAGCCTTGTTGGTAATACCTGCAACTCGGATGACCATGGCATTGGCGGCTATGGTACTAAGGTTGGTGGCTTTTGCTAAATATATGGCGGTGGCTAGAACCAATACTAAGAATAAATTGGTGACTCTTTTTGGTAGAAACTTTTGTGCCATGGGTGGATTGTGCTAAGTTGGCAACTAGGAACAAGGCTAGCTAAAAATAAAATTGACTTTGAGTTTGTATTTCTGAGTTAGCGTTTTGGTCTCTATTTATAATTAGGTGAGGGAGATGTTTTTCGCTGCCTAGTCAACAAATTACTTTTCATTCATTTCTGAAAGGTAATTGTTTAAGCAATATCATCTCTGGCTGGTGTTAGAAACTAGAAGAGGGGCTTAGGGGGCCTTGTTGTCTAGTTAACAAATGATTCTATATTTTGTTATCTTGCTCTCTTATTAAAGAAATAAAGGAATTGCAATAGTATTAAGGCCTTTCTAGCTTTGTTTACTAGTTTTTGTGCATACCCATCGTACAGCACGCATAGATGTTAGACTAGATATTTCACTATGAACAGAACATTTTTCGCCTTTGATTGTGAAAAGTGCTCTTGCATGAAATGTTTAACATTGTTGCAGTAACTTGTTAGCATTAATTAATTATTAGTGTTATTGTCATTATTATTATTTTTATTTTATTATTATTATTATTATTATTATTATTATTATTATTATTATTATTATTATTATTATTATTATTATCATTACTTTGACATAAGTTCAGGCTCACCCGTATGAGCCAATCAACAAGCTTCCAAGGATTCTAAGTTAGGATCTTCTACCTCTTCAAAAGGCAAGAAGCCCACTAAGAAAGCAAAAAGGAACTCTCGCGTTTTGTTTACACTCGAGGGGCAGACACCAGGGTGTTTATACCTGGCCAACCCTAAATCCCACGATACTATGCCATTTTAGGGGCGGACGGCAACATCGCTTACCTACCAAAGTATACAGGCACTAGCACTTGAACATACCGCAACTGCCGCAGGAGAGCCTCTCTTTATCGGTACTCGAAGAGTGAGAGGATCGACAGTCTTTTTTAGGCTCTAATACCAAAAGGGGACTCTCACGTTTTGTTTACGCTTGAGGGGCAGACTCCAGGTGCTTATACCTGGCCATCCCTAATTCTTCCTCATAGAGTTGCTTATTGGTCGTTAAGTGAATTTAACTGTTATATAGACCAGACTCAATTATTCTAAGAATATTGTCACTGAAATCAGTGAATCTTGCATCTCGTAGACATAACAAGACTAAGGCATTGAGGCCTTTTCTTGTTAAGGGCTTAACAACAACTTGAACTAATCCGATATGGATGTAGTTAGGACCATCAATTTATGTTTTCTAATGAACTCAAGGCTAAAGAGCTGGCATGTTTCATGCTCCTTGCTTAGAGCATAGACTTGTTCAACGGTTTTGACATGATATTCACTTTTGAACGATGTCATTGACCATTTTTTCCTGTAAATTTATTTACTAGGAACCCTAGGGATGTTCCAATCATTGAAGTCGATGTTGGAGTCATTTGACTTGTACTCAACTTGTTCTTCATTAACGATCTCTGGGATCCTTCCCATAGAAGACCTAGAGCTTATTGATGAGTTAGATCTGAACAATCTATTCATCTTAACAAGTAAAAGAGTAATCTGAACTTATCAGCTCAAACCATTTACTGATCTTCTTCTACTTTTAACTGTGTCTTACTCTTATTCTACCTATGATTTGTACACATACCCTCTCATACCCACCGCTCGTGCCTCTCTCCTGGGACTTATCGTTTGGACCGAGATTTACTTTTTGGTGGTCCTGCTAGTACAAAAGCAAGAGCTTAACACAGGGATGAATAAAATAAAACAATAGCAAGTATGAACTTAGAATGCAGATAACTAGCCACTTAGGCAGTAGGGAGGTCAGAACAAACTTCACTCTTGATCCTATCTTCAAAGAGTTGCATTCTTTGTTGGAGGATCTTTTGACTTAGTTGATCTTCAATTCTTTTAACCTTAATCTCTTCTTGCAAAAACCCTAATTGTTGAGTTTTTTATTTGATTAAGTTAATAGACTAAAAAATTGAATTGTTTTTGTAAGCATTCAACTGGTTAAGTTCTTGTTTTATCAAAAACTTAAATTGACGTTCTCATCTAAAGGATAGGTAATTAATCTGTCATCATCTAAAGGAAGACCTAGTATGACTTTGTCAGCCATGTTCTTAACTAAGACAAAGAAAGGTTTGAAACAAACATTGTCTTGACATATGTGGGCTTTGCTTATCTCAAAATTAATTTGCATTTTACTGCCATTGGCAGATCTTAGACTTACTGTAATACTTCGTAGGAACTAGTCATTCTTGTATACGGTTTAAATATGCACGTATGACGATCAAGATGGTGACAGTGAACTCAAAATCTTGAACTTTGATTTTAACCTTTGAATGCCATTTTTTTATTTGGATTCGGTTAAGAAGGCTTAGACAATTTTCTTCAAATTGTAATGTGCTCTCATTAGGTGGTTCTTCATTATCAGAAGATCCAGCGCTGCTATCATCATCTTGATTGGTTGAGGCAGTCTTAAGTTTTTGTTCAATTTTCAAGAGGTTTACATCTTGTTTTAACTATTGATTTTCTTTCTTAAGTATTTTAATTTCAGACTTGATTTGATTTACTTCTAGTTGCAAATCATTGATTGTGATTTGTTTATTTGGTTTATCAAATCATTTTAATGTGTTACTTAGACTTATTTCGTTTGTGTTTTCTTTAGTTGTTTCCTTCTTTGTAAGAAGTTTTTTCAATTTTTGTAAGTATTGTTGATAGGCTTATAATTGATAACCAATCTTGGAGCTCCCCTTTCTAGTTCAACATTTTTTTTTAACATAAAAGGCTGAGCAAGACCAAGGAGACTTACTTTTACAAATTATGTCTTTGCGTAATAAATCATTTATTTTGTTTTGCTAGAATTCCATAGCCTCTTGTCTCATCTAGATTGGTCTGGCCTTAGTAGTAATCTTTCCTTCGTTAAAATCCTTAACATAAGGAAGCAAACAGAGAATACTGTTTGATTTTATGGGCAAATAGATGGGGTAAACCGTTAATGAATTTTTCTTTTCAGAACAGTGGTTACTGTCTTCCCTTAACATAACTCTAGAGATGAATACATCCTTGTACCATCTAAAATCACTTAGGGTTGGGCATCTTAGGTTACTTCTCTGGTCATGGATCCAAGTTGTAAGGTGACTAGGGTTCCAATGAAGTGTTCTATGATAGTATAGAATAGGGTGTTAACAACATCTGAATTCCCTAATCCAATTGTTTCATTGAATATATATAGGAATTCCTCCAGGGTCAGATATATATATATATAATATATATATATATAATAATATATATATATATATATATAATTTTCCTATGTTTTCTAGCAATCAAACATAAGACTAGTAATGATCTTAAGTGTTCTACATAGTTTAAAAGCAATTTTAATTATGTACATATAAGTTTTTAGCACTCTTTCATTGCAAGCTGATTTTTAAGGGTGAATTCTATCTAAATTTTGTATTATTTGGTATCAGAGTTAGATTCAACATAGAATATGGGTTCAGACGCAGCTTGTTGAGTATGAGATCGAATGGGTTACCACTTTGTCATCGAGTTACGTAGGAAACAACATATAGGCTGAATTTTTGGGACATGTCATACATTTATCCCTACCCATTTCCATACAATCAAGGTTTCATTTGGGTCCCACAAACTCAATGTTGGATTTGAGAATGAGATAGGTAAGAGATGAGTATTGAGTAGGAGATGTATTTGTATCATTTCTCGCTGAATTAAAATGTCTTGGTACCATATATGAGCATAGTGTTAAGTTGTTGAATATTGATCATTGGGTCAATATCGATAGAGTGGGCTTTTGTGGATATTGGTGCATAGCTTTATGCTATGTTACGATCCTAAGTGCATAATTTATGTACAATATTAACCATATGTATACGTAGAGATATGATACATATATATATATATATATATATGTTTTTGGACACTCTTTCCACACAAGCTTTTAGTTTAATTTACTCTATAAGTATAATTTTGTTCCCAATACTGGAATTTGAGATTTGAGTAGTTTTTTCTCGTTATGATTAATTCTGTACTCCATCTTTTGGTCAATTAGTGAATTTCTTGCTAATCGTTTTCATGTGTCAGTTGACATATCTCACATGAAGGGAATCACAAAAAAAAAAAAAAAAAAAAAAAAAAAAAAGGATTATTGTGTGTTATTTACTCTGATTAATGCGATATCTGTTGTATATACATTTACTTAACAGTTCAAGTTGCATTACAATAAGGGAATCAAAATGTTGGTTTTTAGGAAGACGAAAAATGGAACATTCATCCACTTAATGAAGTATTGGAAATTTGATATGAAGATCGATCGGTTGTATTTTGTAACCTAATCGGTTTTCTTGGGGATCCTAAGAAGTGTCTGTATCCTGTTGTAAACGTACATGAGTTTTAATTTGTCTGATTCATTTTATTCATTAAAAAATAAAAATAAAAAATAAAACAAAAGAACGCAACTTTTCCACTTGTTTAATAATGGTGCATCCCCAGGAAATCATGTGAATAGATTCGATTGGATCATGATATGAAGGACATAACTCAACAACGTCCAACGACAATATTATTAATGTAGGGCCTTGTGGAACGGTGAGGGGATGAAATTTCCAGTCATCATTTGTCAATTTTGTCTCTCTTGTGGAACGGTGAGGGGTTGAAATTAGAAAGAAATGGACAGATTTTCCAAATTAGTGACCAAAAATTAGAAAGAAGGACACAACTCAACAACCAACGACAATATTGTAGGGCCTTCCAAATTAACTTTTTTCACGTGCTCTCTTTAATTTAATTTGGCCTACAAATAAAGAAAGGAAAGACTGATCTTATCATCACGTACTCTCCAATAATTTCTTTGATTAAACAGTTCTGTTTGCTAAGAAAAATGGGTACCAAGGCCTTTCTTTTGCTGGGTCTTTTGTTGGCTATTGTTCTTCTCATCTCTTCGGAGGTGTCAGCGAGAGACCTGGCTAAGACTTCCTCTCACCCGAGAAAAGGTATGTTGGGATCACTCATAACTTAAAACATCTGCGTTTGCTTACTCATAAAGTAATTTTGTAGGACTTCTGAAACACATATGTAATATATTGAAGCACAGAATTGTACGTACGTAAGCATGATCTAAAGATCGAGCAGCATTTGATATATGTTTGTTTTCCTGTGGCAGCATATATATACATATAAGTTTAATACAATTTGATCACTAATAACTTGTCTTAATTAATGTCAATATTGTCACAATAAGACAATTACATCATACTACCATGTTTCTTCGCACGTGCAGTGGAGGCCACCAAAGAGGCCAATGGAGTAGATTATGCCAAATACGGTGAATTTGGAGGAAAACCTGCTGGTGGCGGACATGGGGGATACCAAGGTGGACGATCTCGAGATCCTAGAATTCTTTCAGGTGGGCCCGGCGGCAACCATTCCTGCCCTCACTCTCTCCGAAAGCCTCCTCCTACTGCCAGGAGTGCTGGGCATAATTGTCCCCCTGCTGATGCAGAAAGCGACGTCAAGCCTCAAAACTAAAGCAACATAATTATCTAATTATCTAAATATATATATGGTTTTCAATTCCGTTGTAATTGTTATAAATAAGGGTTAAATATAAAATTGGTCCGAGTGATTTTGGTCCTTATCAAATTAGTCCTTCGACTTTATGATAATGTAAAATTAAGGGTTAAATAAATGATTTCTTTAAAAATTTCGATGTTTCGCTCGTTAAAAAAAAAAAAAAAAAATACCGACAGCGAAAACGACCGGCGACGAGATTCTGGGGCACTAGCTGGATTCTAGGGACAGTGGCCTGAATTTGGCAAGTGCCGCCAGATTCCAATTTGTGTCACCGGAATATGGCACAGTTTTCAAAATCCAACCATGCCACTATGCTAGATTTCGGTGACACTGACTGGAATCCTACCAGTGCCATCGAATTTCGACGACCGGATCCCAAAATCTTGGGATCTTCGACGACAAATTCTAGTTACCAACAAACTCCAATACCCGGCGGTGGTGGATTTTCACAAATTTGCATGCAAGCATTAGAAATTTAATGCTCTTTTATTTCGATGTAAAATATTTTCGTCGAAAAATATTTTCAACGAAATTATTTTTTAGAAAAAAAAATTGATTTCCTTGAAAATATTTTTCAGTGTTTGGCTCGTACCAAAAAGTTATCGGCGACGAAAACGACTATCGATGAGATTCCGACGATGGTTGCATGGGTTTGATATCAAAATTAATTCAGAAATCCCTATGTTTGACTTAATTTACAAATCGCTCTTTGGAATCAAATTCCGTTAAAATTTTTGACAAATTTTATTAGGCACCACATTAGTATAAAAAAATAATTTTTTAAAGTTTTATTTATTTATATTTTTAATATATATATATTTTTTTTAATTTTAATCGACACGTGTCGCCATCTTATTAGCACTAACGTGGTACCTAACAAAATTTGACTCCAGAAAGTAATTTATAAATTAAGCTAAAAATAAAGAACTCTGAATTAATTTTTATATCAGATAGGAGCGATTTGTAATTTACGAACAATGAAGAGTTCGAGGTTTCACTAATATTGTCTCTCTAAAGCTATAATTAATACATTTTTTTAATAACCACTAATTATCAACTGCAATGACACCTTAACTTCACACTTTTTTAGTCCCTTTAGAATTGCAATGTCAATAACTCGTTTGAAAATGCCGTCGTACGTGTCGATAAGTTCTTAGAAAGAACACCCATTAAAAAAAAAATGTTAGATTTACAACATCAATACAACAACTGCACGGATGGCCAGGTGGCGCGCGGGAGAACTCCCGCGCAGCGTGCCTGGCCAAACGATTGGACACGTGTACGTAGTACACGTGTCCAATCGAAGACGTGTTATTATAACACGTCTTCATTTGGAGACGTGTATTTAAAATACACGTCTCCAATTGTATTATATATTCAATACATAAAATATATTATAATTATATATAAATTATTATTTATATTAATGTATGTATAAGTTATGCACGTGCTACAAATACAAACCCATGCAACTATGCAAACCTATTCATCAGTTGAAAAAAAACCATGCAACCCTATTCATCAAAAATAAAATAAAAAATAAAAAAACCATACAACCCTAAGTGTATGTAATGTACACATTGCTAAACCCTAAGCCCTAAAACTAAACCTTAAACTATAAATTAAAACTAAATCCTAACCATAAATTTAAACCCTAACACTAAGTAAATATATATATATATATACTATACTAAACCCTAAATTAAAACTAAACCCTAACCAAAAAATTAAACCTGAAAACCCCTAACCTCATCGTGTATATACTATATATAGCCATAAACCATAACCTTAACGGATATATTGAGTGTATGTACTATATATACCTGTAAACGACACCCAAAAATGTATATACTATATATATATCTATAAACCCTAACCCTATATACTATATATAGCTATAAACTCTAATCCTAAATGTATATACTATATATATCTATAAACCCTAACCGTATATACGATATATAGCTATAAACTCTAACCCTAAATGTATATACTATATATATCTATAAACCCTAACCGTATATACTATATATAGCCATAAACCCTAATTCTAAGTGTATGTAATATATATAGCCATAAACCTAAGTGTATATCAAATATATATATAGCCATAAGCATTTATCTTTAAAGAATGAGAAAAATAAATATTTAGCTTTTTAATTTTTAATTTTGCTATTGTTTGAGGAGATTCTCTCTTTAACTTGATTAAATAAAATTCGACTGAAATGCCGTAAAAAAAAACTATAAGATATACGCTATAGTTTTTGTCAATTTTTCAACTGTTTAGATTTAATATCACAACCTTTCTAATACAAAATTCAAGTAAATATACTGTACTTTTTTGTAACAGTACATAAGCCAAATTTTTTCGAATTTCTATGATATCGGAACAATCTAATTATATTCAATCTAGGATTTAAAGTTATATTTAAAAGTGTACAATAATGACATGTGAAAAAATATTGACATTATTATTCATAAAATGTAAAATCAAATAGGTTATAACCCATAACTCTAAGTGTATATATTATATATACTCTAACCCTAAGTGTAAATACTATATATATAAATAAACCCTAACCCTAAGTATATATACTATATATAGCTATAAATCCTAACCATAAGAATATATACTATATATAGCCATAAACCCTAACCCTAAGTGTATGTACTATATATAGCCATTGACATAAGTGTATATAGCTATATATATAGCTATAAATCATAGTGTAAATACTATATATAGCTATAAACCCTAATCCTAAGTGTATATACTATATATATCGATAAACACTAACCCTAAGTATATATACTATATATAGTTATAAACCCTAGCCCTAAGTATATATACTATACATAGCTATGAACGATAACTCTAAGTGTATGTACTATATAAGGGACTAAACCATAAGTATTTAATTTATTATGTAGCACGTAACCCTCAAAATAATTGCATTTACTATATATAGCCATAGATAGCAAGGTTAGGGTATATATATACAAGTCATTATAAATGTATATATAGGGTATATAAATGCATGCATATCTATATATATAGTATTAATTATAGGTTTTTTTACTTTGTTATGTTCGAAATTTTTTTTCTTTGGTTTCTAAACGTAGATAGTGTACAAAACTAAACCCTAATTTGAAGTACTATTTGGTTTCATTATGCATATAGTACAATATGTAAATTAGGTTAGGGTTTACGTACGTATGATATATACTTAATAAAATAAGGAGTTTTTAAAAAAAAAATAAAAAAAAAATGAATGAACAGAAAACAATTTTTTTTTTTATGTAATAAATATTCCTGGGGGAACTATTTGGTTTAATTATGCATATAGTACAATATGTAAATTAGGTTAGGGTTTACGTACGTATGATATATACTTAATAAAATAAGGAGTTTTTTTAAAAAAAAAAACAAAACAAAAATGAATGAACAGAAAAAAAAAAAAAAAAAAAAAAAAAAAAAAAAAAAACGAATTTTTTTTAATGTAATAAATATTTCTGGGGGAACTATTTGGTTTAATTATGCATATTGTACAATATGTACATTAGGTTAGGGTTAACGTACGTATGATATATACTTAATAAAATAAGGAGTTTTTTTTTTAAAAAAAAAATGACTGAACTATAAAACAAAATATTTTTTTAATGTAATAAATATTTTTGGGGGAAAAAAGAAAATAATAACATTTGAACACGTGTTCTTTATATACGTGTCCAATTGGACACGTGTATTTATACACGCAGCCAATTGGACACGTGTATTATTACACGTGTCCATCTTGATGCGTGTATAAATACACGTGTCCAATTGGACGCGTGCGCGGCCAATGTATTATTACACGCGTCTATATACACACGTGTAAAAATACACGTGTCCATATAGACACGTGTCCAATTGGCCGCGTGTATTAAATACACGTGGCCAATTGGGCGGTGTATGCTACTAGCCACGTGTCATAAGTACACGTGGCTAGTTGGACGCGTGTCTACAGTGATGGATTCGAATCTCGCAATGAGAATCCCTACACAAGCATGATTAGTACTGTTAGCCACCTTGGTTTTTATTGATACTCTAATGAGGTTGGGTCAGGTTATGGCTTAGTCGGGCTTGAGGGAGCACCTGCAGTTCTTGCCGTTTAATTAAACCTCTCCTGTGCGGCTTCCAACAAGTAGATGCTACTATGGTCACACCTAGGTAAAACAGCCATAGTTGGTCACCCTCATTTGCCTTTTTATCTAAAAAATAAAAATAAAAATAATGATGCCCCTAGGTCGAACTTTCCATACATAGTCATGAAATAATATGTATTTTTATTAAGGTAATTTAGTACCAAATTATAAGACAAGGATGTAAATGTAAGAGGATTCATAATTTTAACTAGGACTGGCAATTTTTAATTGATTCACGCTAATTCAACACAAAAATAGTTGATTAAGGTTTTGTATAGTCGGGTTTTCATTGTTCGGGTTGATTTTGAATTAGCTCGTTTAAATAAACGAATCAATCTATAAATTAATTTAGATTTTTTTATACAATTAAAAAACTAAACCCTAACACTGTTTGTAGTATGTAATCATTAAACTTTAACAATTGCTAATGATCTAGTAGTCAAGTACTAGTGTTTAAGCATTGTATAATGAGAGAAATCAGGTTAGATGCAGATCGTTAGATTTGTCTTTACATTGCATTTAAATTCATATATATACATGTCAAAACGAGTTGTGTTTTGGTCAACCCAACACGATATGTTTATTAAATGGGTTATGCGGGATGAGTCAATCCAATACGACATGTTTATTAAATGAGTTATGCAGTTCGTGTCGTGTCACCCGCTTATCTAAATGGTTCGGGTCAGGGTTGAGGAGTTTGACCCATTTAACTAAATGGATCATGTTTGGCTTAACCCATGAGTCGACAAGACATGCCAACACGAATTGTCAACCCTAGTTCTAATGATGTATATGTCATATATGTTGTCAAGTCATTTAAAATTAAAAATTTTAAATAATGTGATACTATGTATATTGCTAGATGCAACAAAATAAAATTCGAACCATAAAATAGATCTCAATTTCACTTGAAACAGAAATGCACATATTCACACATTATAGGCCAACTCATGTAGTCCATTACTCATTTATAACCTAACTTATTTAGCTAATTAAGGCCATGTTTGGTTATTCATACTTCTTAGTTTAGTGACAATACATATGCTCTAACTAAAATTGAATCAAATTACTAAAAAAAAAAACCAACATTATTTCTCTTTTTCAAGAAACTCATTTTATTTTATTTTTAATAAAAAAGGCGAATCTTGAACTTGATTACTGTGGATGGCCACCCCCAAAGCCAATCGAAGGTGGCTATATAGGCCACCCCTAAGGGGCTCCAGAGGTTGTTGCAACCACCCTTGTAGTCAATCAATGGTGGCCATGCCAGGGCACCCCCGATGAGCATCAAGGGTGGTCCACTGGGGGCGGTCGCACCAACCTCAGCTTTTACTATTGCTGGCCAACCAGCCATAGTATTCACATGGTTTGCATTTTTATTTTTTATTTCTTTTTAAGTTTGAGAGAAAAAAAAATATGAGTTTTTTTTTTTATTTGAAAAATATAGTCTATTCCTTTAGGAATAGCTATTTTTCTAATTTTTTAGAGGAATAACGGAACCAAACCAGGTCTAAGTTAATAAAGTGATTTTATGTCTGGCCGAGTAACATAGATGAGGAACTTTGGGACTTGGCCGAGTGCCAAAAGCAGGGCTTTTTTTAGAAGTTTAAATCAATGAATTCAAGACCAAATGAAGGAAACATCATGCATGGATCTAGCTGTAAATTACGATTTCAAAACAAGTACTCATGATTCATTTGACCAACTAAATTAAGTCCAACAAAGCTAGCTAGCCGAGTCAGCGGCCTTTACTCTTTAGTACTACTCAAGTAAACGTTCAAAGACATGTTTTTCCAACATCATATAATTCTTCTTATCCGCACCAAATTCCTATATAAGCAACCAATACTTGCAAGAAACAAGCACTAAATTAATCTACCATCCCAAAATATTAGGGGTGAAAATGCGGTTACGATTAACGGTTATTGGGCCAAACCGCTAACCGCAACCGCATGGGCGGTTACCAAAAATGACCTAGGCGGTTGGTGGTTGTGAAATAACCGTTGGTTGACGGTTATAAACCGGCAGCCGCCAACCGGTAACCGTTTGGCAAATGAAATACACAAAAATCAACTACAACTACAAAACAGGGGTCCCCGGCCATGGCTTTAATTTCTAAAATTAGAAGAAAAAAAAAAATATATATATATATATATATACACACACAAAACAGAAATCAAAAAATAGGGGTCGCTAGCCAATCAGCCATGGTCTAGAATACACACACAAATCAAATACTACACAGAAATCAAACGCAATACAGGGACTCGTACCACAAGCGCAGTCCCAATTTTTTAGCGAACAATGAACTCGATTGGCCTCCCTGCCCCGCCGGGCGTCCCTGAGGCCAGAAATTCATCGTATAGCCCCGCTGCAACCGTATGGGACACAGAAGCATCGAGTCCCGTCACCGGAGCCGTGTTCTTCTTTGGGTGGACTGATACTATGGAAGCAATGATCAATCTCTTTCGTAGGCATGGAGGAGAGAGAGAGAGAGAGAGAGAGAGAGAGAGAGAGAGAGAGAGAGAGAGAGAGAGAGAGAGAGAGAGAGAGAGAGAGAGAGAGAGAGAGAGAGAGAGAGAGAGAGGCCAGCGAGAGGTAGAGGACGGAGATGAGAGATTTGAGAGGATGGAGAGGTGGCAGCATGGAGGAGAGGGAGACGAGAGAGAGAATGCAGATGAGAAGAAATGAGATGTTAGGGTTTTTTTTTTTTTTTTTGTTCCGTGTAGGTTAAATGTAAACATCCAAAACGACGCCGTTTTGGTTATAAAAATATTATATATATATATATATATATATAAAGGCGGTTACCGGTTACCGGTTACTGGTTTTTAGGCGGTTTTAACGGTTATCCGGTTATCCGGTTAGCGGTTAGCGGACGGTTATTTTCACCCCTATTTGGACCAAAATGGATGATCCGAAACAATCTCAACCCCAAATCGAGATCACCATTGATCATGCTCCCAGTGACACCGCGCAACCACATTGCGAACCTTTGATCATCATCATCAGACGATCCTCATCACTCATCTTAACTAAATTCCATGCCGGCCACTTCAGGATTAGCCTGTCTCTATGTAGCCAGGCCTTGCTGTGGAAAACCCTCGGAGACCCGACCAACGACGCACATGCTTTACGGCAGGTGGTTTCAATGCTACCCTCCACGGCTTTCATTTTTTTATGGTCATTAGCTCTACTTACATTAGTTTCCCAATCCCTTGTTTATATTCTAAGATGTTTGTTTCACTTCGAAATGGTTAAGAAGGAGTTTTTCGACCATATGAGAGTGAATTACCTGTTTGCTCCATGGATTTGATGACTCCTTTTGCTCCAATCATCGCGCTTCATTATTCTGAGTAATATCTATTACCAAGTATTTTGGTGCACGTCTGTTGTCCCGATAGTGGTGCTAGATGTTAAGATCTATGGCCAGTGGTTTGCGAAAGGGTCGTGGCTGTTGTCGACGATGGCTAATCCAGCAAGTCAATTGTCGGTGATCGGGAACTTCGTGGGGGCGCGGGCGGCAGCGCAAATGGGGTGGAGAGAGTGTGCTCTGTGCATGTTTTCGTTGGGCATGACACATTATTTGGTGCTATTTGTCACGCTATATCAGAGGCTATCTGGGAGCAGCGACCTTTCGGTAATGCTAAGGCCGGTGTTCTTTTTGTTCATTGCGACTCCGAGCATCGCAAGTTTGGCGTGGGAGTCCATTTCTGGGAACTTCGATGTTACATCCAAGATGCTCTTCTTTCTTTCTGTGTTCTTATTCGTGTCCTTGGTAATTCATATATTTTTCGGCAGAATCTTTACCAATATATGTTTAAGGACAGCTTGTTTAGGAGTAAAATATTTTTTGAAAATAGTTTTTATTATTTTTTAGTATTTAGTGTGGCTTAAAATATTGATCGACCTAAAAAAGGTTTTAGTTGACCAATAAAAATTACTCTTCATTAGGCGTAAAATGGTTTACCCTTTTTATTTGCGGGCGTAAACATTTTTCTGTTGTTCTTTTAGGGTGCGTTTGGGATTGCGATTTCGTAGACAATAAATGCGATTTTAAACCAAATCGCATAACATAAATCGTTTGGGAACTGTGTTTTTAAAAATTGCGATTTGAAAACGCAGAAAATCTGCTTTTTCAAATCATAGGTGAGATGGTGTTTTTTTGAAAACGTAGAATTTTAAAGGCTAATTTGCGATTTTAAATGTTAAACTGTTATTTTGCCAAACGCTTAACTGCGTTTTTAAAAATCACTTTTTTCAAATCGCACATTTTAAAATCGTGATTTTAAATCTCACTTTTTGAAATCGCAAACTCAAACGGATCCTTAGACAATGGCGAAACCATCCCTAGCCTAGGGGGTTTCGACCTAGCCTTCAAAATTCAAAAAAGTGTCTCTTTTGAAAAGTCCTTTATGAAACCTACTTGCTCGGGTATGTGAGTCCCACAAGAGGCAACTCATAATTATCTTTCCAAATTGCAAATTAGGCCCGACTCTACCCTTAGGCGACTTAGGCGGTTGCCTAAGGCTCCCCCAATGGAAGAAGGCCCCAATAATAAGATTTCTATTAGTATAAATAAAAAATAAAAATAATAAAAAAAAAAAAAAAAACAAGGTAGTTAAAAAAAAAAAAAGAGAAAAGGGCCCATTTTTTTTTGCAACAAGGAGAGGGAGAGGAAAAAAAAAAAGAAGAAGAAAAAGGCCCAATTACAATACACAAATGATTTTGTCAAGAAAATAAATAAAAGTGCTTTTATTTCTCCACGGAAAAACCAACTGTCAAGGCTCATAAACACGATTTTGCAAAAACAAAATGTAATTTATCTCTCTGCAGACTCTGCAACTTCCGTATAGAAAAACCAACCATTATATGTTTGGAAACACAACGATTTTGTTAAAAAAAAAAAAAAAAAATCATTGCCCATTGAGTGACTCTAGAACTCCCACATAGAAAAAATCAACTGTTAGAATCCCAGAACACAAATATATTTATAAAAAAAAAAAAACAGACGAACAAACAAATCAACATCTCTCTCATGTCAAGAAAAAAAAAATCAACATCTTTCTGGCAAATTACCAAAATAACTCTCTAAAATGCATTACAATTTTACTCCACAGTCAGAAAGTAGGAGACGCATAACTATAGCCAGCTCTTGCGTCGGCCTCTTTGCCCCCCTTTCGAAAGTCTCTTGCACCATAAACCTTCATTTTTGTAAGAGGAAGAAAGAAGACAAACAGAAAGAGAGATAAGAAGAGAGTAGCAAGTGTATCTTTGGGGTTTGAGTTTAAATGTTCGAGTAGTCTAGCATCGAGCAAAGCAAAGACGTGTGTGAAGTGGACTGAAGTGATGGAAACAATAGAAAGTTGAGAAGGAAGAAGGATCTGGAGGCTTAAGGCATATACAACTAGCAAAAATTCAATCATTTCAAAAAGGTATTTTTTTTATTAAATTGTATTTTTTTTTTTCTTTTGGTATCATGCGTGGCTGTGTTAACAGTCACACTTTATTTTTTATTTTATTTTTAATAAAATAGCATTATATTATTTTTGTCAATAAAAACTTAAATTAGCAAATTAATATTAAGGACTCAATTACATAAAAGGGTCATTGAAGTGTACGTTATTACTCTTGTAAACAGGACATTTTACATTTTTTTTTTTTATAAAACATTATTATGTTTTATGCTAGATATGATTATCTTGTTATGAAATCAAGCTCCTTTTGATAAATCAAGTTCAATTATTCTCGTGTAAAATTTTTATTTATAAATATTAGCTAAAAGCCTAAAAATGTGCATTAGATATGAAAAACATTAAAAATAAAATAATAAATTTAATTGAATCTTAAAAAGAATTTTTAACAAATTTATTACTATCAATATGATAAAGTTGTATCTCAAAAGCGAAAAAAATAAAAATAAATTATAGATATAAATGTAATATGAAAATTAAAAAAATTATTAAATATAAAAAGGCCTCATCTAAAATTGTTGCCTTAGGCCCTACAATATATCGAGCCGGCCCTGTTGCAAATAATATGGATAAAAAATTGCATTGGATCTCAACCTCACCCCAAACACACACTCTTTCTCTGCAACTACTCTTCATCACACTACAAAAAGTCATTGATAATGTCTCTCTTTTTCGTAACTCTTCAGATTATATAAAAATATAAACAACATTTGCTGATTTTCCGTATTAACCAAACACTGAAAACTATTTTGATGGATGAAAACATTTTCCAACAGAAAAATACATTTTAGCCAAAACAAACTAGCCTTTAAAAAAAAGTATAAACGTACAATTGCGTCAAAGAAAAAGGGATATTTTGCAGCCGGAGCAACAACCGACTTCTATTTCTTTAGCCTTGAAATGGAGAGTCTGAATTCTAGTCAAGTCCTTGACTGTGAACTCAACCGCAGGATTTTTTGAATCAATTTGTTGGCGAAGTGGGTTGTGCTTAAGATGGAGCTTCACAGATTGCTTGAGCGCTTCCGCTGAAACAATAATGTCTCCATCTTCATCATCGCTATCATATTCTTCTTCTTCTGCTGCATCATTTGTTATCGCTTGTAGGAATGTGTTTTCTGTGATGATGAATTCCAGTAAGCGCTTGGAAAGCGCCAGAGAAGATTAAGAAGAGAAACAGAATGGGAAAAACCTTAGGATCCATGGTAGAGAAAAATCTACAGCAAATTCAACTTCAGAAAATTCAGGAGCAATTGAGAGAAATTAAAAAACCCAGAAGGAGGAAGACTTGGCCCAAAAATTCAAAGCTTTGTATGGGAAAAAAAAAAAATAAGAATCCATGGTGGCCTTCTGCGGTGGCTCTTTTCATGGACGGCAGTGGGCTTTCGGCGGAATTCAGCGGCAGTGTTGGGCTGAGGAAGTGGTGGTCTTTTAGGACCGGTTGGACTCTAGAAAGGCAAAACCAGAAATTATTTTTTTTTTATTTTTTTAATAAGATTAGGTGCTTTCATGTTTATTGTATTTAGTTATCTTAAATGATGTGTCAGTTTCTTATTAGAAGCAGTAAAACATCACTTTTAGAGCCATCTTTATAAAAGGAGCTCACACACATATATATATATATAACCATTGAGATTACAATAATGTTGCATGTGCAAAGCAGGTTTGTAGGCCAGCCCTATTCAAAAGATCGATGAGGAAGTTCAACATAGCATGGTGGGCTTACCCGTTCCTTTTGACGGTGCTGGCACTGGCACTGGCTTCAACCAAGTATGCGCAGGAGGTGAGGGGCGGCAGAGCGCATGTGTTGATGCTTCTACTATCAGCGCGCGGTCTCTGTTTTGGTGTCTTTGGCCTTAATTATTATCGCTGCACTCACTTCTAATATGTTCTCACTTCTCACAAAGCAGCCCGGTTAAAATGTTAATGGAAAAGCTGACTTCGATCTTTTTCTCTTTGAAAAAAAGATCCAATCCAATTTCTTGATCATATATATATATATATATATATATATATATATATATATATATATGTTGGGGTTATTGCCCCAACTAATTAACCACAAAATATTCTTGGTTCGAGATCGATGTTCCATCCAAGATGCTCTTCTTTCTCTCTATGTTCCTATTTCACCGTCGTCCTTGGAAATTCATTTTTCTGCAGACTTTTAATTTGCCGATATGTTTAAGGCCCATGCAGTTTGTTTCGAGTAAAATATCCCTGCTACCTTTTTGGGGCACCCGGCTCTTTGTTTTTTTTAATTATCAATATAGTTTATAATTATTTATACGAATGTGAGAGAATTTAAATAAATAATTGTGAAAGATCACGTATGGGACTCACTTGATCCAACAACTTATTCGGTCAGGTGGGTTTCATAAGTGGTCTCTAATAATTACGTGTTAAAATTCTTTCAAATTCGGACAAATAATTATAGAAGATATTAATTTTTAGTCTTTTAGTTTGATATATATATAGTGACACGTGTTATCGTTTTATTAGTGCTGATGTGGCACACTAACGAAATTCATAAAATATTTTGACAGAATTTGATTGTACGGAATAATTTGTTCTTTTGACTTTTCATGATTTATGAATTATTTTTTATACTGTAAAAAACGATTTATAATTGAGAAATAACTCCTACACAACGGTTGTGCACATGTTGTGCAGGAGTATAGACATATGGGATGTGACTCATGAAGGGGGTCCCACAACATGAGTCCCACCCTGAAAAATGTTAGATTTACAACACCAATACAACAACTGTACAACAATCCCTCACATGAGGGATTGTTGTACAGTTGTTGTATTGGTGTTGTACAAGAATCAAATCCCGTCCCACCCTATGCACATGTTGTGCAAGGATCACTACTCCTTTATGATTTAAGTCAATCACATAAATTAATTCTGTATTTATTTGTTTATTCATTTAAAAAAAAAGAGTTATAATATATTCGAAAGTATGCTATTGAGTATCGATAGGGTCCAATTTAAAAACCCATTTGCATTTTTCTTTTTCCTTTGCTGACTTTAGGTCAAGCCCTCCTTTTCTCTTTTTCTTTTGCTCACTTGGGGTTTGGATTTCATATAGTCACAACTTACACGATATGCAAAAATTCAATGGTTTTGTTAAAAGAATATTGTTATTTAGTAGATTTTTGAAGACTACAATTGCGAGAATTCTATTAAATAAAATTACTTTTTGTTAAAAAATTAAATAACAGTAAGATAAAAGAAAATTTTCAACACAAGTAGTACTATATCATTTTATTTTATTTTATTTTTGTATTTTATTTTTCTAAATAGGCTGAAATCCCAATCCCAATCCCAATCCTTTTTTCTTTTTTTCTTTTTTTTTTTTTAATTTTTAAATATAAAAAATAAAAGAAAAGAAAAACACTGGACAAGTTAATTCCAATGCAGAACGAGATTGTACCTACTCCAAACACACTTGCTAAATTTTACTTACAGTTACAAACCACAGAGAATTTGGTCTCAATAGTGTCAACCCGGTGTAAGCTTCACCCACAAAAAACCCAAAGAAGCAAGCGAGGACAAGTTGGACAACCATGACCGAAGGACTCGTATGAGAGCCTACACCGACATGGTCACGGCCATCGCCACCCCAATCGACAACTCCGACGTGATCATCGTCACCTCCTCCCGCGACAGGTCCATCATCCTCTGGCATCTCACCAAGGAGGAGACGGCCTACGGTGTGCCACGCCGCAGGCTAAACAAGGCACTCCCCCTTCGTCCAGGACGTGGTTCTCTCATCCGACGGCGAGCGGAGGCAAGGACGGGGTGATACTGCTCTGGCATTTTATAATCCTATTTGACACCACTACAGTAGTAATAAGAAGAAGGTACATTCAATTCGAGATTTTTTATTTGATTTGATTTGATTTGATTTGGGTGTATTTTGCTTATTGAGTTCGGTTTATTTGCTGGCAATGGTTGCTGATTGGGTGTGTTCTGCTTGGTATTTGTATCTCTTATTGATGGGTATGTGTTGGTACTTGGTTGCTGGGCATGGATCATTGTTTGGTATAAATTTCATATGGGTTTCAAGATATATTTGCTGTGGATTGAGTTTTGCCGTTAGTTTTGTCGTAGGGTTCTGTATTAATTCAAAGGGACACGATGGTAACCAATTCTGTTCTAGTTGTTAAAATCATAATAGTTAGTACAATTCTTTATATGTTTTTTTTTTTTTTTGTTTATAGATGTACTTTGATTTAATACACCTTTGTATAGCATGTTTGTTTAATTTATCGTGTAAAGATTCACTTGGAAAATGTTGTAATTACTCATTCTGCTGGTGTTTAATAATTTATAGTTATTGTTGGTTTAACTATGTTATCCTAAAACACAGAACTCACACAATGTCTCCTCGCTCCGAACCCAAAGAAGAAGAAGAACAAGAACTAGAAAATGATGAGCTCTCCAGGAGCGAAGACGATGATGCTTTGGACGAGGACATGGAAGCCCTGAGGCGAGCGTGCGTGCTCACAGGAAGAAACCCTAACCACATCAACAACCACAACAATTTCTCCACCTCCACCGCCATGGGAGAGTACTCCACTGGCGCCGCTGATTCCGACTCTGATGACGACCTCGAATTGGTTCGAAATATTCAAAACCGCTTCTCGATCTCGCCCGCGCTATGCGAGACCCTAACCTTGGAGCCTCTGTCTTCTCTCCCACCCGCCACGTCGGACGATGAGGACGATTTTGAAATGCTCCTCGCAATTCAACGACGGTTTTCAGCCCAAGCTACCAGTAAGCGCTATACCTATATGTCTGTGTGTGCATTTTATGGTGGAGAGTTAAAAAATTTGAATAAACTGAGTGGCGAATTTGAATTGCATAGCGTAGTTGATGTGGGATTGTGGTTTTGGTCTTATGAAGTTTACACAGCCCACACAAGCTGGCATGTTCATTCCTTTTTTTTACTATGCATCATCGTCTACTTCTCATTGCTGCTTTCGTATTCACATATCCAGTTGTTGTTTCCTGCATAAAAAATGTCTATAGCATGCCTTATGTGACAATGGTATAGAATATGCAACTTGGAGTTGTGTAATAATAACATTGTTGAAGTAATCGATACGCTTTGTTGGTCATGTTTACTTTAAGAATTTGTGCAGAATTTATTCAAACTTTCGTTATAAATGTGATAATTCCCTATTTTGTAGTTATGGAATTGTATAAATATATAGAGGTGAAGTCTTAGAACACTAGCAGCAGATACCTTAAAACCTTTTCCCTTCCCTATAAATAGGGAAAATATCAAAAAAATTATAAAAAACCACCTGCAACAGATATCCTATGTCTTCCCTAAACCATTGGGTAGCACTGTAGCTACCCAATACGTTATTATAATCATAAAAAGCATCTCTCTCCTTGCATGCCTTTCTATACACGCACCCCCTATTCCTTCTTCTTCTTCGTTCAAGCAAATTCACCCTTCCCCTTTCGTTCAAGCTGCGATTTTGCTTCAGCATCTGTACGACATATTTGCACTGAGCCATTCTCATCCGTTGAGAGAAAAATCACAAAATGGGATGAGTTTCTTCTTCAACAGTTGGGAAAAATAGGTGAAATAGGCAAAATGGGCAAAGAAACTCTCCATTGGGCAAATTTTTTGAATATAACTGAAAAAATTAAAACCCACCCATGGATTTCTTCTGTCTTTGCACTGAGCCATTGCCTATTTGGCTGTAAGAATGCAATCTTTCAGAAGGGATAGAGAGCATAGTATGGGATGTCTTTGCACTGAGCCATAGTATGGAGCTTTGCGATTATTCGAGATATGGGTTCCTTCATGAATCTGACCAATACAGCAAAAGAGCTGGGGTTGAGATTTGAGAGTGAGAAAGTGGTTTGGGAGAGAATAAAGAAATAATTAAAAAAAAATGAAGAATAATGAATAAGTAAAGAAATAATATTTAAATGAAATAAGGAAAAATGAAGGGAATCTGTTGTGAAGTGTATTTGGATAGGGAAATAAAAAGTAGTTTAGTTCTCAAAATTAAGGGAAAATCGTTGGGTGTCTGCTGCTAGTGCTTTTACCCTGTCCTTTTTTGAGGGTTGGTTAAGAATAAGCTCTTTTTTCTTGTTCATATGTAGGAATGGTTTTGCAGTATTGTTTTTTCCTCATCTATGTATGTGCAAACATGCCATGTTCTTGTTTTTTATTTTATGCGTATCTGTTTTGCTTTATTGTTGTGTGGCTTGTTCTGCACTGATTGTGAATTATTACAGTATTTTTATTTCTGTATGTTTGAGTCTTTCTGTGTCTTTTTGAGCACCTTCAAAGAATTGGTGTACGGTTACATTTGCAGATACTTTGAAACATGGATTTGGGAGTTCGTTAAAGAAACCTGAGCAGGTTCATGCCTCTAGTCTATCCTTGGAGAAGGAAACTACTAACACTTCGTTTGTAAATAGAACTAATTCTTGTGAAGGGTTTACAGATGCTGAAGATTATTCTAACACCCGTTCATTGGGTGATAATGGGGGAATTCAGCCTTCTGGTTTCATTGAGAGCCATCAATCAGATGCTTGTAAGTCATCTATATTGCCACTTAGGAAGTCTTGCTTCCCAAAGTCTGCACTTTTGCTACTTGATGCCATTAAGAAGAATAGATCCAGTCAGAAGTTCCTCCGAAGTAAGTTGATTCAGTTAGAAGCGAGAATTGAGGAAAACAAAAAGCTGAAGGAGCATGTTAAAATCCTTAAAGACTTTCAGGCTTCTTGCAGAAAAATAACTGGGCGAGCATTATCCCAGAAAAAGGATCCTCATGTCCAGTTAATTTCAGCAAAAAAATCGTGGGCTTCTAAGGATACAAAGGTTAGTTGATAAAGATCTTTCCGTTTAGGTTTCTGAAATATTTTTCAGTTCCTTTTCCAGAGACCACTTCTAAATGTTTTTTGGTAGTTGCAGCTTAAGTATCTGTATTAGCTTGTAATTTTTAATAATAAGTGCAAAGAGTTAGTACCTGGGAAACTAGGTTGAAACTCAACAACTGTGCCCATTCTTGGTCCAGGTGCTGCCATCTTCTACTTGTCCATTGTGTTTTGGAAAATCCAGATGATTCAAAGATAAAGCTTTTCTTTGTGTCTCGTTCAAGCACTTCAAAGCCCCAAGTCTAAACTTATTTTGTTAATGAAAAAAGAAATTGTCCACATGTACATGTGATGCTACAAAGGCTCAATCTATTAGTAGAAAACATCCTCTCTCGTTCTCAAAAAAAAAAAAAAAAAAAAAAAGAAAAAGAAAAAAAAAAGAAAGAAAGAAAACATCCTCTCTCTCTCTCTCTCCCCCCCCCTTTTCATGTGTATATGCGCTTTTAGGTCTGAACACTAAAATAGATAGACTAGAAACTTGTTGCATCCTTCCAAGAATAACTTCAAACTTTGTGGATTCAAGAGGTCCATATTATCATCTGCTATTGATTGAGGAATGAAAATAGAAAGCGAAACTTTTAAGGAGCTAGACACAAGGAAGGGCATGGTGTTTTTCAAGAGCATTATGAGAGCAAGAAGATAATATATGACAACAAAAGGACAAAAAAAGGGAAGAAATTAATGGAAAGAAACAGGAGTTTACTAGTTGCGGTCCAGGATTGGGAACTTGAGTCTCTTGTTACATTCCTCGATCTTTTATATGCGTCAAAAACCTCATTGAGTGCGACAGATAAAATGTTATATGGTCCCTAGCCCATAATCACATGTTTGAAGTGAAGAGCTTCTACAACACATTACAATTTGGAGAGTCTTCATTTTTCCCTTGGAAGAGCGTTTGGAAGTTGAAGGCTCCATCTCGTATTGCTTTCTTCACTTGGACGACAATCTTGGGTAAAATCCTTACAATTGACAACCTTAGGAGGCAGGGACTTACTCTTGTCAATTGGTGTTGTCTTTGTAAGAAGAGCGAAAGATCGTAAACAACCTTCTCCTCCATTGTGAATTTACTAGAGAGTTATGGCACTTGGTTCTCTTTCTTTTTGGAGTCTTGTGGATCATGTCGGGCACTATTGTAGAGTTACTTTAGTGTTGGAAGATGCAAGGGCGGCGACAATCCAAAGAGGTCATTTGGAAAGTCATTCCTTGTTTACTTATGTGGACCATTTGGAGAGAAAGAAATAGACATCTTTTCGAGAACTGCGAGATGAATATGCTACATTTAAAAGCCTCTTTCTTGAGCTCCCTTTTAGATTAGGCACTTACTTTTGTTCCTAATTTCTCCTCTAATATTGTAGATTTTGTTAACTTTTTAGATTTTTGACCCCATTAGGGTGGTCGCTTCTCGTGTACGCAAACTTTTTTTTTTTCTTCTATAAATTATTATTCATAAAAAAAAAAAAAAAAAAAAAAAATCGGCAATTTATTCAACTGAGAATAATTTTATCATTTAGGAACAGTTCGTAAGGCTCAAAATATTGGAAGAAGAGCTGAAGGAAAGAGGGGGGGGGGGGGGCCTAGTCTACACACGCACACATTTATTTTAGGGTTTCCTCAGTCCTCCCCTCATTCATCTGGTCTATCTTCATGCCTGTCTTGCGTTTCTGCCTCTCTCATCTCTCTCCCTTCACAGCCCCAAGCTCCTACAGCCTGGATTGGTGCTGTTCACTCACCTACGCATCAGATCAGCACCTCTGACAGCCCTCAATGACCAGATCGGCATCCCTCACAACCCCCAACAACCATATCAACATCCCTCATGGCCTTCAATGACCAGATTGGTGAAAACAAATACAAAACAACACATACTTTTCATTCTTTTTCTTGAACCAACCAGCCTTCCGACAACTGACTAATCGACGGTGGTGTCAGTGTGGTTCAAAGGCCGAGCACAGACTGATTTGTCTGGCTATGATCAACTGTTTACAATGTTGCTTAGAGAATTGCAGAAGATTTCATCTTGGTTTTTATAATTTAATTATTCTTTTTATCTATGATATTCAGTGACTTCATTAAGCACTTATAAAATAAAAAAATAAAAAATTAAGTGCCTTCATTATGCTTATGTTGATGTCTCTTTCTTTTTCTACAGGCTAGTGATAAATCGCTTTCTCCCATGTGTTATGGTCCAGTAGAGAACTCTCATGTTGCTAAATATAGAATAGCAATCACTAACTTTCCGCTTTCCTTAGAAAGGAAGAAATGGTCGAAGGAAGAAGGTGAAAATCTTGAAAAGGGAATTAGGCGACAATTTCAAGAAATGGTGCTTCAAATTTCAGGGGATCATTTTAGGTATAATCAGTTGTATTCTTTCTTTTTTATTTCATCGATGTTCCATTTAAAATTGTGCCTTGAAATGTACAGCACTCACAAGGTGCACTCATCAGGCCTTGGGTCTCATTCTTACAACCTATATATGCACTTTGTACATCAGTTTGTTTGAGTGGCGATCATCACAATGCTCATAATCTTTTTATTCTCACTTTTAAAGGATGAAAAAGTACTTTCAACATTTACAAAAGAGTAATACTATACATCACACTTTTATCTCACTTTGTTGATATGACATTGCTAATCAGCCTTTGGATTTTATTTTTTTTAACAAGAACTGATTGACAGTGTCACATCAACAAAGTGGGATAAAAGTGTGATTTCTAGCATTTCTCTTTACAGAAAAAAGCTCCACATATTTTTCTTTCTGAACTTATAATTTTTATTATCCTTTGTTTATGTTTCATGCTAGGAGTTAGCCCCTTTAATATGAACTTGTAAGTATTGTGTTTATGCATTCCCTTCCCCTTTGGGCCAATTACTTGTAAAAAAAAAAAAAAAAAATATTGTGTGTTTATGATTGTGTGACATGCGTTTTAGTTTTCTGAATTAGCAACTAGCGTTTAAGACATCATATCCCAATAGATGTTTGGAAGGATTTGGTTTGATCATTCAACTTTTAGCCACGTGCAACAGATTTTGAACTTTACAATGTGAAACTCCATTCGTTTTCCCCAAAGTATGTGGTATTGGATACTTGATAAAGAATATGTCACTAGCAGAACATGTTCAAAGTCTTTTTTATTATATTTTAAAGGTTAATGTTTAATCTTAAATTATAATTGGAGGCAATTTATGCTTTTGGTTACTTTATAAAATTTATGAAATGTATGAAAAATTCCATTGGATGGCGCCATATGACTGTTTCCATATTTCTAGTTTTCATGATTAGTTTGATCTTTTTTCTTTGTTTGGTTAGGTGTTTCTCTTGTATACGTCATATGTACTTGGGGTGCGCCTTTTGGTTTTTAATGAAATTAGATAAATTTTCAAAAAAAAAAAAGAAAAGAAAAGGAAATGTATGAAATGAATGGGAAATAGAGAGAGATTCAGAATGGTCACTTCTTATGGAAAAAATAAAAAAATAAAATAAAAATATCGAATTTTTTACTAGGTGTTGCCAAAAGCATAAGTTTGAGAAAAAAAATCTATCATTATGGCTTTAGAATGTAAAACCAGTCTTTGTCAGGCCTCACAAAGTATTACCCATGCATAGTTGAGTCGATAAAGAATTGAATAAGTTACATCACTATAAAGTGATGCCATACACAGATTCTGTACACTTTTATAAGGTGCTCATAAAGAAAGAATGAAAGATACATAATAATAATAATACGGGGCCACTTAGACTGTGTTATTGGACCTTATTTCTCACTTGTTTTTCAAGACACTGCTACAGATAATCTCAATATTTGTCTTTCTTCCTTGGATAACGTTTCTTAGGCATACTTTCCCTGACAAATACCTTTTTGACAGTGGTTCAGAGGGATCTTCGGGAGATTCAAATGATCATGATAAGATCCTCGTATCAATCAAAGAGCTTGAAGTTACCCAGGAAAGATTAGGGGGTTTCTGCCCAAGGTTAATTGGGAGCAATTGGCTTCCATGTATTTTGTTGATCGCTCCGGTCGCTCCAGTCGCTCTGGTGCTGAATGTCAAGCAAGGTATGTACTTTCTTAACAGGCGGATTATATAATATTTAAAGCGCCTTTGTTGTTCTCTTAACAGTTAGATTTTTCTGGTCTCAATCAGTTCTTGACTATTGTTTTCATGTTTATTGATTTTCTGTGAAGAATATGTATCCAATGAAGCAAGCTTTCCAGACATCTATGAGAATATGACAATCATCATCACAGACGCATATAGCATTGTTGGATTTGAAAACAAGTGTGAGGTCGTCATAGGTCATATAGGTGGGATCCAAACATGATGTGTGCTTTACTCAACTACAGTGGTGCTAAATGGGTCTTTGATGATGTCATCACAGACGTCTGTGACTCTCATTTCTTATGCCCTTAGAACGACAACTACCATGTAGACTTGGATTGCATTTTTAATTTTTTTTAGCTTAATGTATTTCGTTTATCTCTGCAGGTGGTTGAACTGTGAAAATCCCTTAATCAACCACAATCCTTGGATGGCTCAAGAGGACAAGAATCTGATGTCACATGTACAAGAAAAAGGGATTAATAACTGGTTTGATATTGCTGGGTCATTGGGGACAAACAGGACCCCATTTCAGTGCTTGGCGCGTTATCAAAGGAGTTTAAATCCTTCTATACTAAAAAGTGAGTGGACTAAGGATGAAGATGCTCAACTTCGCACGGCTGTAGAGGTTTTTGGTGAGAACGATTGGCAGTCTGTAGCTTCTGCTTTGGAAGGACGGACCGGTAACCAATGCTCTAACAGGTTAGTTAGCTGTCTTGAGAAAACTTATTTTTTATGCTACACTTTTCCTATTGTAGAAATAGCAGTAGGATTCTAGCCCCATTAAA
Source organism: Alnus rubra (assembly GCA_028654335.1). Taxonomy (NCBI): domain Eukaryota; kingdom Viridiplantae; phylum Streptophyta; class Magnoliopsida; order Fagales; family Betulaceae; genus Alnus; species Alnus rubra. Next base: position 254,410 of record JAJPGS010001146.1, read on the forward strand.
TAAATAAGTTAAATTTGTTTTTTAATCAATTCCCATTTACTGATCTCATCCTTACCAGAATCAATACCCTTCTAATCATATTTTCTAAACAAGGAATGACAAAAGTTTTTGAGCACCGTGATAGGACTTTGGAGGAGATTAAGGCTTTATTTTTCTATACTCTGTATCTTTGGACATGCTTTTCTTGTTTTCATAATTTTCTTATTCTTTTTTCTCCTTCTACAAAAGTGTTTTTTCTTGTATACTTCCTGTATATTTGGGAGCTCCTTATGATTTTATTGATATCTCTATTACTTATATATATAAATTCTAAACAATCCAAAGCCAATATATCTATGAGATCTGGCTCACAATTATTTCCGGTTAGGAAAAAGGGAAAGGGGTATGTTTATTTCTATCTTCATATAGTTGATTGTAATCAAAGAACCAATAGCAAATACACCTTTAGTAGATGAGTAATTCTAGACGTCATACATGTCTCTCTTGTGTTCCTCTAATAATGACGTGATTTTTAAAATCATCATTTCATCAAAATTTCATAATGATTAATCACAAGTTCAATGATGATTTTAAAAGCCATATCATTATTAGAGGGACACAAAATGGACATGGGTCCTCTTTTCTACTTGTGTAATACAATAAGTCACTTCATCTTTTATAGTTTATTTCCTTATCTGGAGTCTCTACTAATATTGTGCTTTCTACTTCCCATTCAAGGTTAGTAACCTGATTGTGGGCAATATATTTTCTTTTCCCTTTTGTCTCACGTATGTATTACACAAATGTAATTAGTGCAGTGTATTTTTTTTGTTTGGGAAAGTAAACTTATGGCTCTCTCTTCCCTTGGAGTCAAACTCCTGCTGTTTAACCTGATTTCAAGATTACAGAGTATCTGATTCCTTTTCGCAAGGCAGTTTGCTGCTGTTACAATGTCATATGCCATTGCAACTTCCAAAAACATATACCTCTTTCATTCGTTGCTTAAACTCGTCAAATCTTGTGCCTTTATTAACCCTTACGATCTTTCCCTATGTGGCCTTTCAAGGCCCTCCTCAAAACTGACTTCCTTGAGTTTCATTCCTTAAACTCCTCAAAACTTGTACCTTTTGTTAACCTTTATGATCTTTCCCTTTGTGGCCTTTCAAGGCCCTCAACTGTTCCCTTGAGTTGAATCAACCAATTCTTTTATTGCCAAATTTGCCTTTGGACATATTTATCTGGTTGCCTTCTAGTAACCACTTAGTTCTTGGTTATAGGCTGCTCACTGTGAATGAATTAATTCTATCACGACCTCTTGTGATTTGCAGGTGGAAAAAATCGCTCCACCCAACCAGGGAAAGAGTAGGGAAGTGGGTTGCAGATGAAGACAAACGCCTCAAAGTAGCTGTGATGCTTTTTGGGCCTAAAAATTGGAATAAGATTGCTCAATTTGTGCCTGGTCGAACTCAAGTGCAATGTAGAGAAAGGTAATGTGGAATTGTGTTAACTCGAGCTAGATGCTATTGATTGGATAAAACTGTTTAACTCTTCTTATTCTGGTAACAGGTGGGTCAATAGTTTAGATCCTTCGTTGAATTGGGGTGAGTGGACTGAAGAAGAGGATTCCAGGTTGAACACAGCTATAGCGGAACATGGACATTGCTGGGCTAAAGTTGCTGCATCTGTGCCTCCACGTACTGATAATCAGTGCCGAAGGTATGAAGCTTTTGAATTTTTATGTATGGTTAAATCAGTCTCTTTATGTCAAATGTTTTACATCTATTTTTATTGCCTACATGGTTTGAACCTTCTTTGATCACATCTTCTCTCTATATAACCAGGAGATGGAAGAAGCTGCTTCCACATGAAGTGCCCTTGCTTCAAGAAGCTAGAAGAATACAGAAAGCTGCTCTTATAACCAACTTTGTAGATCGGGAGTCAGAACGCCCTGCCCTTTGTACTAGTGACTTTCTTCCATTACCCCTTATTAGTTCAGTATCAGAACCAGAAAATGTAAATCCTTGCAGTAAAAGGAAGGGATTAAGGTATATTGTTCAAACACTTACCTAGTTTTTCTTTTCTTTCTTTTTTACTGCATACACTATTGATTATGACTTGATGCGCCCGCTATGCACAGAAGAGTGGCAGCATCAAGGAAAGAGAAGAATGCAGCTTTTTGGTAAGTTGACTATTTTTTCTGTTCATTTGCAATCACCGTAAGCTTTCTAAGAGTTTTCTTTTCCTTGTGTTTTGTTGGTGGATTTCTAACCTTTTTAGTTTAGCGTCCCTTTTGCTATCTATAACTTTGACTTTGCTTTACTCATTCTTGAGAATTTTTTCTTACTGGATGCAGCAATGTTCCAAGGAAGATCAGATCCAAGGAGCGTGAACAACAATCTCAAGCTTCTTCTGGTACTATAAAGAAGAAAAAGTATCCCAAACCACATTCAAGGAGAAGGAAATGTACCGTACCAGTTGCGGACAACCTGAGTCTTCTGTTGCCCCCTGAAAGTTTGGAATCAGGGACAACCAACGGTGATTGTATAGAGGCTGCTATTGATAATACTTCTATATATATGGGGAGAAACCAGAATTCAACTTGGTCTTCTAGAAAGTCAATGTTTTCAGGAATTACTAATGATACTGAACATCCTCATGATCAGATGTCTTGTCTGGATTCTACATTGTTATGTATAACGAATGGTGAAGTGGTTGATTCACCGAATGGACATATTTTTACAGAGGAGAAGAGAGCTAAACTGCAGTCAAAAAGGAAAAAATGTATGGAGTTGGCCAAGGATAGCCACAGTTTCTCGTCGCATCCTGAAAGTTTGGAGTTCAGGAAAACTGATGGTGAAGATGTTGAAAGCTGCTTTGTGGATAAGGAAAATAGAGTTTTAAAGATGCAAAAAAGAAGGAAAAGAAGTAATAAACCATCAGGGGAAGGCCACAATGTATCTGATCCTTGCCAACCAGATGGCCCCAAAATCTCAACATGTAGAAACATTTCTTCTAAGCAGATTTTAAGGACGGGAGATGGAGATGACATTACGCTTACTTGCTTTCTTCACAAGAAATCAAAGAAGAGAAGGCTTGAAGTTGCCAAAAATGCTAATTTGGCTTGCTCTCCATCTAGTCTGAAAACAGGTGCTGATTCAGTTCCTACTGAAGTAGATAAACTTCATGATGGAAATCAAACCCTATCGACACAAGATGGGGAACCTCAGACATGCTGTCATGTTAAAAATCCTCATAATTTGTTGCCTTGCAAGCTGCAGTCTAGTCATTTGGAGGATATGCCAACCATCGTAGATAGTGACAGTGGGCCTGGTAGACAATATCTTGTCCAAGGGAAGAATGCTGGTCTCCAAGAACCAGTGAGCATTAATCTAGATGGTGATCCTGAAGAGAGTTACGATATTACACTCGCTTGCTTTCTGCGGAAGAAATTGAAACAGAGGTGATATGAAGTTGCCAAAAAAATGGCATATCAAGCTGGTACTTCCTTTAGTCTTATGAAGATCCAATTCACATGCCTGAGTAAATAGACATCATGATGGAAATCTATCCATCACGCAAGATTGGAATCTTAGACATGCTGTAGGGTTGACTATTTTCTCATCTTACAACCTGCAGCCTGGTCATTATGAGTATGTGCTTACCATTATGGCTAACAGTGGCGGACCGATGCTCGACGTGAACCAGTTAGAGAATCTGTCAACCTGGAGGGTGCCATTGAGGCTAGTGATACAAGTCTTGTTTGATTTTGGTGAAACAAATTGAAGAAGTGGTGGCTTCAAGCCAGCAGCAGTAGTATTCGAAAAACTGTGAGTAGCCATTCAAAACAAAAGGATTATAATGCCCACAATTCCATTTGTCATCTTGCAATATGCAGTTAAACATTAGTGCACATTTTTGTTACCTGAAGTGAGCAATTTTGTTGAGTTACATCTGTATAGCAACTTTTTATACTCTGATATTCTTTTCTTGAATGAGCACCAAATAGTTAGTGTATTCGTCGAATCTACTTTTAATTGATTTGTTTACAATATAATTACACATTTCCTATGTTATACTCTTGGATGCTACATAATTTTTGTATTTTTGAGTCTGAATATAAAATTTAAATATAAATTACCTAGCACCAAATAAATCATTTATTTGATATAATTATACTGTTTACTTTTTGACGCACAGAGAAGATTAACTTGGGGGGAAATACTCACTCAACTACTCAAGTGACTAAAAATTGTACAGAAGTTGAAACCAAACAAGAGGAATAATTGAAGAATTCAATGAACTCAGTCAATCGTTAACAAAAATTATTAACCAAGAGGAAAAATTTAGAACATCAACTGCCAGAGAAGAAGCTTCAAAAGAGCATTTAGAACACTTACGTACCAATGAGCTGAAGCAGCAACATTAACCCCAAGCACTACGGCTCCATGCATTTTGAGGCCTAAAGCAACAGGTTTAAGTGAGATCATTTTTTTATATTTAAATATTAATTAAATAATTTATCTCGCTTTTTTAGATGCAAGATTACTAATTAAGTTATTATATTCAAGATTTTCTATACTCTTCTCAGCATTCAATTCTGATTTTCTATGCTCTGTGTATCTGTCACTCAGTCTCAAACTCTCGAAGAATACCAAACCCCGACCAGTAATACCCGAAAGAAGATGGAAACAGTATAGTCCTAAAAATCCGACACGGGCTTACCCATGCTCAGCCCTACCCATTACTGCAAATATATATTCTTCATGTATTACTTACAAAATATTCAAGTGCTCCCAATTACATATAAACAGTAGCTCGCCAAACTAACCAAATTAAATAAATCATTTTAATTATTCTATGAATTTCATTAAACTACAAATTCCTTGACGAAATTAACAGTGCCATGCAACTCAGAGACATTAACTAACTTTCTAATTACTTACAACTTATATAACTTATGTTAATTAAGTTACTTATTAACTTTGTATTACTTTTTTTTTTTTTGAAAATCCCTTCCAATATATTAACTTTGTAATACTAAGTATATATTAACTGAATGATCAATTAATATACATATATACATTTTTTTTTTGATGAATATATATGTCATTAGGAAAATATTTGGTTTCATTCTCTTGCACATTTCTTGTGCATCTCCATACAAGATATGTGCAAGAGAATGACACTAAACACATCTATTTATATATATTTGGGTTAAATACCTAATTGCCCCTTGTAGTTTCAAAACTTTATTTTTCACCCATTGAGTTTTCATTTTTTTTTATAGGAGGAGGTACCTATGCTATGAGGAAAGACGGAAATGACACATCCATCAATTTTTTCATCCAAAACTAACAGATTGCCACATCATCCAACACGTGTCGGTGTAATATTGTGACACATGTCCCCAGAAACGTCAGCGCCATGTCAACACTAACTTATAGTTTGACATATGTATGTGAATTATGTAACTTTGAACCTAGATGTTTTATTAATTTCATGTTTTACCCCATGTGATTTCATTAAGTATCACAAATGGTACCTCGGTTTTCAATTATATACCCATTATGGTTTTATAAATTTCTTGATGTACCCCTTATGATTTCAATAAGTATTATAAATGGTACATTGGTTTTTTATTTAGGCTTAAAAAAAAAAAAAAAAAAATGTAGGGTTGGCTGTGCCACCCCCTTTGGGCCACATGGGGGTGGCCGGCCGCCCCCATTTTGGTTAGCCACCCCCAATGCCAGTTTTGGGGTGGCCAAATCACCCCAAGAGCCAAAATAGGGGTGGCTGAAACCACCTCGATTTGGCTTGGGGGTGGTTCAGCCACCCCCATGGGCGAAAGCTTAATTTTTTTTTTTATTATTATTATTTTCACTCTGGCTTTTTGGGGTGATCAAACCATCCCCATGCCGAACAACCCCTAGGCCGATCGGTCTAGTGGTAGCCAAGCCACCCCTAGACCAAATGGCCACCCCCAAAACTGGCATTGGGTATGGTTGAGCCACCCCTATATATATATATATATATATATATATATATATATATATATATATATATATATATATATATATAGCCATGTCAGAGCTGACACGGTGTTGACATTGCATTTGGGGACAAGTGTCACACAGTTACACCGACACATGTCCGATGACAAGGTCAGACGTTGGTTTTGGACGGAAAAATGAACAGAGGTACCATTTTCGTCTTTTTTCATAGCACATGTACCTCTTATGAAAAAAAATGAAAACTCAGGAAACAAAAAATAAAGTTTTAAAACCACAGGAGTATGTAAGGTATTTAACCCTATATATTTATATAAACTTAGTGATACTAAGCTATTTTTATTAATATATATATATATATATACACACACACACACACACGAGTCGAGCTAAAAAGCGAGTCGAGTTTCATACGAGTATGAATCGTTTCATAATTGAATCTAATTTTGTGTTCATTAACGGTCCGTTTAATAATCGAGTCAAGCTCAAGCTTGAATGAGCTCACGAGTAAGTTTGTTAATTTACAACCTTATTTAAAATGGTAGTTTAGGGTCGACACAATATGGATAAGAAAGATTTACTGTTTTTGGGTCCATGGAAATCACACAACTTTTGCATGCCATCTTTCACCATAAAACACAAAAATGAAACATAAATTAATAACCCAAAATCTCAAAAATAATTTTAAAAACATGAACTTTAGAAACTCATAGTCGTCTAAGACTTTTTTTTTTTTTTTTGGCCCGGGGTTGTGGGATTTGTTGAGAGGCTAAGAAAGTTGTATAGGTTGAAAGAGATATAAGCGCTTAAACCAAGTCCATAAGAGAGCATTTTGTTTTTTTAATTTATTTTTTGCTTCCACCTAATGGTTGATATTAAGGGTGTACATACGGATGCGGATGCGGTTATTTACAATATCCTCAGTCACATCTGCAAATGCAGATAGCACTTTTAGATATCCGCATCCTTACGCTTATTGAGGATATCACTTTTAGATATCTGCATCTGCATTTACATCATGTTTTTACTAACTGCATCCATGTGCTTATTAAAGTTATTATCTGCTATCCGCATATTAGGTAATGAGCATTTTGAGCCTTCTTTGTCTCTATTAGAGCCTATTTTAACGGTTTTAAAAATAATTTAAGCCGATTATTATTGTTTTTAGCTTGTTTTAATTTTTCTTTAAGTTCTAATACTTTAGAAATATATTGATTTCACATTACTTTTGCATTTTTTGTCCAAATATTACACAAGAAAGCAACAAAGCCAACCAAACTAATGTAAGCATAACCTATACCTAATTCAAAATGACATAATTTTAATGAATTTATTATATATATATATATATATATATATATATATATATATATATATATATATTAATTCAATGGGGTCAAGCATCAATCTAACTGAATTCAGGAAACTACCAACAGAACTGAAGTGCTACCTTGTTATAACCCAGAATGGTGTTTGTGGCCTTATAAATCTCATATTCCATGAACTAGACCCATGGAAAATTAAGCCATGATCTCAATGTACTTAGGTCTGTCAAATCATGGGTTGGCAACTGGGCAGCATGACTTATTTGATCAATTAAGTATGCTTGGACAAACTCAAGTCGGACAAAACATATATCAAAGGGGTTCCTAGTATGGAACTTTGAGGGCAACAAACACCTCCCTTTAGAGCACTTGTTACAAAATATCCCCCCACAAAAGCGACAGTGATGCCTAGAGCATATGATAGGATGAAAACCGCACATTGCATAGCATACAAGCAAATGCAGCACTGTTAGCCAACCACTTTGGAGGCTTTTTTTTTTTTTTTTTTTTTTTTTTGACATGTCCACACAAGAGGGGATGGAGGATTCGAACTAGTGACCTCCGCTTCCTGAGGCATGGTCTCCAGCAGATTGAGCTACCCCTTAGGACCACTTTGGAGGCTCTGCTTCAAGCGTTTCCTTTATGTTACGAAAATTGACCTCCATAAGGGTCTGAGCCATTTCTTTCCAAGCTTGCTCAAGAATATGCTTTGATGGCCGAGAAATCTTACATCCATGGACACCACCAGAAGCAATAGCAGACACTTTCCCTCGAGCTGCAAATAACATCTCAGTAACCATATACCACATGGTCAACTCCTTATCTGCTCCAACGCATGTCCTTATTCGGGATATATCTCCATTCTCGCATGAACCTCTACTCCATTCTTCATGCTCACACTCAGACATGGGTGGAACAGAGAGAGGTATCCAAATCCTAGTTTCTTCAGAAAGTGGTGTACCATAATAAAAAAATTTACCCTGTTTCCTATGATCGGCATTTGAGACATTTTGCACATCATTTTCACCCCTGATCCCTTGAGGCATTTCATTTCCACAATTTCCTAGCTGCATATTTTCTTCTTGTTCAAAATCATCTATTTGTATCAAATCACCATTTTCTATGCATTCCTCCACTTCCTTAGAAGCCTAATTGCCAACATCGAGGAAAAAGATCCATTTGTTAATCAGAAATATCAACAAATTTCGACAAGGAAAAAAGGATAGCAAATATTTTGTCGATGGGGTTGGCTCTGTTTGAAGAGAATAACTCAAATTTTGATGTTTTCATCTTTATTTCTTCTGGTGTTCAAATCTAATATGTAACACCAAAAAGTTATTCTCTTATGCATAGCACCTGAGTCGTATTGAGAAAGGAGGAAAAAACGTTGGACGAACTGAGATATTTTAATTTCCTCCAATATTTTAACTAAAATAAAATAAAATTATATAGCTTAAAAACATAATAATATTGGTTACTAAAACAGATAGAAGTGGAGGTTTCAATTTCCTGAGTGAGATTGTAACTTTCTATACTATGATCACATGAAAGGAGTGATTTAAAGTACAGTGTTTTTGTGTGTAAAGTATTTTTGGATGACATTCATAATAAAGGTATGTGTGCAAAGTAGGTTGATTTTTTTGTGGCAAAAAGAAATTTGCCTTTCTCTTTTCATGAAAAGAAAATTGTGATGAATTTCTTTTCCCTCCCCCTAGTTCGTTTGACACTCATTATATCCAAGAATTACATAAAATATAGATACTTATTACCTTCTTAAACTCCTATTTTCTTGTGTGGGCGAATTCAATCCCACCTAATCCATTGGAGGGTCAGTTTTTTTGCATGAGAATAAGAGCTTGACCAATTTAGTTACTTGATATCAATAATAACAAAATGGGTTGAAGCAGCAACATTAAGCCCAAGCGCAACGGCTCCATGCATTTTGAAGCCTAAAACGACAAGTTTAAGCGAAATATTTTTTTATATATACATATTTAAATATTAATTAAATAATATTTTATTTTAATTTAAAAGTCATTTATCTCGCTTTTTTAGATGCAAAATTACTAATTAAGTTTTTATATTCAAGATTTTCTATATTCTTCTCAGCATTCAATTCAGATTGACGTTAGAGCACATTGAATACCAAGACTTTCTACTGAAAATTTAATTAAAATTGACAATTTTTTACATTGGAGAAAGTTATGCATGTCCCACCGAATCAAGCTCTATATATCTGTCTCTCAATCTCATACTCTCGGAGAATACCTGACCTCGACCAGTAATACCCAAAAGAAGCTAGATGGAAATAGTATATAAATCTCAGGTATCGGGAGTTGGAAATGAAACCCGACAACCACAAGTTTGCTTTCAGAATACCTGAAAATCTGACACGGGCCGACCCATGCTTAGCGTTACCCATTACTGCAAATATATATTCTCCATATATTACTTACAAAATATTCAAGTGCTCCCAATTATATATAAACACTAGCTCGCCAAACTAACCAAATTAAATAAATCATTTTAATTATTCCATGAATTTTATTAAACTACAAATACCTTGTCGAAATTAAGAGAATGTCATGCAACTCAGAGATATTAACTAACTTTCTAATTATTTATAACTTATGTTAATTAAGTTACTTATTAACTTTGTAATACTAAGTATATATTAACTGAATGATCAATATACATATACACATTTTATTTTATTTTGGATGAATACATATTTTTATTAGAAAAATGTTTGGTTTCATTCTCTTGCACATTTCTTGTCCATCTCGTACAAGAGATGTGCAAAAGAATGACACTAAACGCATCTCTTAATATATATTTATATAAACTTTAATACTAAGCTATTTTTATTAATATATAGGCTCGTATATATGTACGAGTCGAGCTAAAAAGCGAGTCGAGTTTTATACGAGCTTATTCACAAACATTAACTGAGCTGAGTTTTATACGAGTACGAATCGTTTAATAATCGAGCCTAATTTTGTGTTCATGAACAACTTGTTTAATTAATAATCAAGTCGAGTTCAAACCTAAACGAGCTCACGAGTAACTTTATTAATTTATAGCCTTATTTAATATTGTAGTTTAGGGTCAACACAATATGGATAAGAAAGATTTACTGTTTTGGGTCCATCGTTCACCATAAAACACAAAAATGAAACATAAATTAATAACCCAAAATCTCAAAAATAATTTAAAAAACATGGACTTTAGAAAACTCGCAGTCGTCTAAATTAAAACCTTTTTCTTTTTTTTTCCTGGGCCGTAGGATTTGTTGAGAGGCTAATTAAGAAAGTTGTATAGGTTGAAAGAGATATAAAGCGCTTAAACTAAGTCAATAAGAGAGCCCTTTTTTTTTTTTTTTTTTTTTTTTTTTAATTTTGTGTATACATGCGAATGCAATTATTTGCAATATTTGCAGTTACATTTGCAAATGCGGATATTACTTTTAGATATTCGCATTCGCATCCACATTATGTTTTTACTAACCGTATCCGTGCTCTTATTGAGGTTATTATCCGCTATTTGCATATTAAGTAATGAGCCTTTGTTTTGAACATTCTTTGGGTCTCTATTAGAGCCTATTTTAATGATTTAAAAAAAAAATTAGGCCTATTTTTATTGTTTTTGGCTTGTTTTAATTTTTCTTTAAGCTTTAATATTTTGAAAATATATTGATTTAACATTATTTTTGCATTTTTTGTCCAAGTATTACACGAGAAAGCAACATAGCCAATGAAACCAATATAAACATAACCTATACCTAATCTAAAACGACGTTGTCTAGATGAATTTATTAAATAATGTATATATAAAGGGTATGCAGATACGGCTATATATCAATTGCATTCGTAACAAAAACCAACATCCGCATACGTAGATAATGAATAATTATGGATGCCGGTGGTTAATATCCATGCACAATTTCAAAGGAATTTTTGTTTCCAATTCCATCTTTTCGTTCCTCTACAAGGCTGCTGGCACTTTCTTTTGGGTCAGAGTTTAGTTGGCTATTCAAATCATTTTTATTTCCTTAATTTCTATTTATTGTAATATTTCACTTCATATATTTACTCAAAATGATTGTTTAATATATAAAATTATATACATTGGTGATCAGTCTCCATTTTCCATAAAATGCAGATTCTATAGAGGAGAGGTTTCAGCCATGAAAATGAAATCCTCTTTGGTGAACTTCTGCTCAACAATAATATGGCGGCCAGTTTGTTTTCTCTTAATTCTAGTAATTCCCTCGTCAAACTTTTGAAAAAATAATTAAAAAAAAAATTATTTGATTTTTTGGTCTTAGTTTAACTTGTACATTTTACTATTTAATTGGCAGGGGCTTTCAGCTTTCATGTTCTCACGTTTACTTTTGATGAACAAACCAACTGAAGATTGCTTGTTCCACTAAATTCATCAGCCTTAAATTTTGCAAGAGCTCTAATCTCCTCTCTAAATGGAACTGGGCTTTAATTTCTTCTAATATTTTAACTAAAAAAATTATATGGCTTAAAAACATAATAATATTGGTTATTAAAACAGATAGAAGTGGAGGTTTCAACTTCCTCATTGAGATTGTTGCCTTTTACACTATGATCACATGAAAGGAGTGATTTAAAGTATACTATTTTTGTGTGTAAAAGTATTTTTGGATGACATTCATAACAAAGGTATTGTGCAAAGCAGGTTGATTTTTTGTGGGAAAAAGAAATTTGCCTCTTTTTTTTTTTCAAGAAAAGAAAATTGTGATGAATTTCTTCTCCCTCCCCCTAGTTCATTTGACCCTCATTATATCCAATAATTACATAAAATGATACTTATTCCATTGGAGGTTCTTTTTTTTTTTTTTTTTTGGCATGAGAATAAGAAGTTGACCAATTTAGTTACTTGATATCAATAATAACAATTAAAAAAAAAAGAAAAAAAAAAAAGAAAAGAAAAGAGAATAAAAAGAACCATTAGTATACAAACACATAGTTTGGTGCACTTTTCCCTAATAATATTACCCACATTGACAAAAATCAATATAAACATAACGAGCAATGATAGGCAGGGGCCAACTTGCCAGCTCCTGCCCGCCTCTTTTCATTAAAATGAGTTTTTTTTTAATGAAAAAGTAACTTCTGATGACATCGAAAGTTACTTTCTTATTAAAAAAAGTCTGATGGAGCCGACAAGTTGCTTCCGACTATCATTTCTCAAATATAACATGGTAGAGGCCCTTAGAATAAAAAGAGATGAATCAGATCTCGAGGCAATAAAGCCCACCTCAATAAGTTTGGTCCTAAGCCTTGAAAACCATATGATTTTATATTTAATTTTTAGTATTTCTTTTTTAGATTTTCTTTTAAGTGACACATGTCACAATATAATTAGTAGTGACCAGCAAAGCTAAATTTTCTAACAATAAAGACTAATTATTATTAATTTTTTTATTAATAACCTCCATAGGCCTAAACAAATAACAATACGGAACAAATGTGCACTTTTTTTTTTTTTTTCCAAGAGAGGGTGGATGAATCTCATATAGAAACGACGTCGTATTACCCTGTGTTGGACTTGTTCACATATTAATCTTTGAATTTTATGGTTGTTTGGGGGTTAGGGTTTTTGAATCAGAGACATGGACGGTGGCGGAGAAACAGTGAATGTAAAGAGGTGGACAGTGTTCCACCCAGTTTACATAAACTCGAAGAAAACAGTGGCGCAAGGGAGGCGGATAGGCATCGGCAACGCATGCGAAAATCCCACTTGCGCCGAGGTCGCCGATTGTTGCTCCCATCTCAAGCTCCCTTCTGCTATTGAGGTTCGTGCTTCTTTTTTTTTTTTCAATTTGTTTGAATATTGTCGATGGGTCTTGAAAGTGTTTTGAGAGTGTTGCTGATGGATCTACGGGTTGCTGATGGGTCCACCCTCATGTGAGGGGTTGTTGTGTGGTTGTTGTGTTGGTGTTGTAAATTTAACATTTTCCTTGTTTGTTTTATTTTTGTAATTTTTGATGGGTCTTGAAGGTGTTTGAGGGTGTTGGATGCAGATAGATAAGGCTTACACGCGGGACTTCATGCAAATGGGGAGAGTGAGGGTATTGTTGAAAAGGGAGGATGGAACTCTGTGCAATCCAGCCATTTCTTCCAGTAAGGATAAATTTTCTTATTTACTATTTATTATTATATGTTAAATTATTGTTTTTTAAATTATTAGAGTTCTTGGAATCCTAACCATTATGTACAGGCAAATTTGAGGATCTTTTAGAACCTCTGAAGTTTGAGGTGGTAAAATCCGAATAATTTAGTTAAAAATAATGGTTAGAATTTTAAGAAATTTACTGTTATGAATGAATGATTATTTGGCAATGTCATATTATTTTAACAGAATATTTGATTTCCAACAAAGACCTATAAATTTAAAGAAATTCCTCTGTTTCAATTGGGTTGCTGTATCTGAGCATGTTTTTACCTCAAAATGTATGTGAAAATATTTCCACTAATCATTTTTAGATGGTTGCCAAAACACTTGAAATCTTTATTTGATTAATATGACATGCATATATTATATTATACGAAATTCCTTGTAGAAGCGGCTGTCCTAGTGCAGTTATCTAATATTAGTATGACATGCCAGTAGCTCCAGCTTTATGAGTCATTTAAATGCCGTAATACATCAGTTAAAGTATGAGGCAAAATATGTTATTGATTCAATTTCCTTTTGTCAGGGATGGGCCAATTACCCTGTCTATTTGAGATGGAAATCTGTAAATAGTACATTCTTGGCCATGCCGGTTTGAAAACAACAATTTGTTAGAATAGTTAATCGTATCCTTTTCTTTTCCTTTCTGAAAACTTAGCATTGTGGTTGTATTCAATTTTTTTTTTTTTTTTTTTTTTCTGGCATGTAATTTCTAGCCTGAAAAGACATGTACTTCTATACCTATGTTCAAATATATGTAATCTGGTGCGAAGGAATGCAAGCATGCAGTCTGTGGGAGTCCTTGTTATATGTCGTACACACCAGTTCAATTGCGAGTAGACTTTCCCTCTCGTGTTCTTATAATGGGTGCTTGCACTTGTTAACTGACATGGAAAGTTCTTGATGTTGTATTAGATTTGCCCACATTATTAGCTGGCTTGGGAGAGTGTTTACTAATGATTTTCTAGAATTTTCTTTTTCTTTTTTCTAAGGAGTAATGTTTTAAGTTATTTAAATGGGAATTGTGAAGGGGTGACAAAATTTGTTGTTCTATTTTTTGGTAGTTCTGATTCTGTTGTTTTATCTAATTCTTGATAGTGAGGGGAGTATACAAGCTTGTTGCTAACAAATCTCGATCACTGGTTTTCCATGGTTCTTGTTATGGAGTGGAAATCAGCCGTATTGGTAGATACAGCATAATTTATTCATCTTCTATGACCAAAGGGCATTTAAATACTAAGCAGCCTTTTGTCTTCCATACCTTTTGTTTGTGGGAACTCATCCTAAGTGTCTTTGTGTAACACCACAGTCTCACATTGGGAAGATGAAGTAGCTCACATAGAGTAGGTAGTTTATAAAGACACTCGCGAGTGTTAAGTCTTACATTAGTTCCTTGTTAGGTGAAGCTGAGCTCTATAAGTGATTCTTAGAAAGCTCCAAATCGACTAGTTTTTTTTGAAGTGATAACGGCATAGCGCAGATGTGGCTAACGCATTGCCTAGTTTGTTACACCTTGTAATTCGAATGACTTCAATTCCCAATTCCAAAATTGAATCTATTCTACCTAGTCTTTAGCTTTACCATACTTGCATCAGTTCACCCTTCATTTTTTTCCCTCTCCAGTTGCACATGTGGGCTGAAGTCCAAATTTTTTAACATGTTTATAACGCTCATATCAGTGAACTTATTGGTGGGTACATGAATGGTTAACAAGTTTATACTTGACCTCATTTAGGAGGGCTTTGGTTTTAGCATTTTGGATATCATGCATTGCCTTATTGTATGAACTAGCCATTTATGATATGTTTGTCTTGGAAGATAACTGTGGGAATTCTCTGGTGAGACTCCACCTTTTTTATCTTGTCATCTTCTTTGAAAGTAGAGGAGAACAATTTAAAAGAAAATAATTTTTTTCTCTGTTATTACAAGCATAGAAAAGAATAAAACAAGGATATAACTATATATCACTTGTTTAGTTTGAATCGCTGTCTGCACAATTTAGAAAGAAAAAAATAAATAAATCTGTCTTTTCTCCTCTTGTGAGCTTACCTTTGTTTTGAATCTTTTGATCATATTGTAGGAAAACAGCTGATGCTCCGTGTTGCTGAGTTGGTACCTCGGCATCCTGGGAGGGCTAAGAAGCGGGAGCCTGCATCCACATCAATTGCTGGACCTTCCAAATCCAAAAAGGGTGGAAGAAAGAACAGATAGATCCGATAATGTTTTCAATTCCCACTAACATCACCAGAAGAAAAGATAAATTCAATATTTTAACTAATAAGAATTTGGGTTAAATACCATTTTAGTACATGTGGTTTGCGGGTTTATCAAAACATGGTTTTCAAAACTGTCAAATTATGCTACTTGAGTTTTACAAATTTTTTGTTTTCACTACCTATGTTAATTATTAATTTTCCGTCAAAAAACATTAACTATTTTTGTCACTTCCCCAATACACTTTGTGTACAAAATGTGTATACAAATTGTGCAAAGAACATTACTCGGTACGGATAAATTTGTGTTTGACAACCGTGGGAATGTTTACTTGGAAAGCAAGAAAGGTGTTGTTTGGTCTTCAAACACAGCCGGACAAAGAGCTACAGCAGTTGTATTGAAAGATTTGGGAAACTTGGTTTTGCTTGGTGACAATGGAAATATTCTCTGGCAGAGTATAGACATCCCACCAATACCCTTTTGCAAGGAATGCAGTTTCAGCATCTTGAAATCATGTCAGGCGATTTGGTCTTGTATGCCAGATATGGGAGTACTACAGAAAGTCGAGGAGGCAAAAACTCTTTAAAGTAGTCTAAAATAGGCCATAAAAAGAGGTACAAAACACTAAAAAATGCTCAAAAAGCCCATTACTTGACATGTGGTTAGCAGATGTAGTTTGACCTTCAATAATCACTATAACAGACCGCTAACTGGCCCTAGTGAAACAAGTGTGGTTACTTAAAAGTGACAACCCTCTTAAGGCGGTTGCAGTTAAGAGAAAATAATTGGAACCGTAATCGTTGTACACCTTTATTCACCGTCATCTCCCTCTTCTTCACTGTACTTTTCCCAGTCTCACAAGGCAGAAACAAAACCCACTTCAAAGTCAAGAAACCAAGTTTCTTATTTTCTTCAATTCTTGAGGATCTTTCTTGTAGCTAAATCTTCACTAGCAGCAAAAAGATCAAAACCAAGATACCCAACCCTTCGTGGGTGTGAACATTGGCGCTGATGTCTCCGATTTAAAAATCATGTGTCCGCGTGGTTCTCTCAAAATCTAAAAGTAAAAACAAGAGGTGTGTGGGGGCCATTTATCAATTAGTTCAAAATTTTCCGTATGAAGTAAATTTTTTGCCACGACCCACATTTGCCTTAACGTGGCTCCGCCAATGTCAGGATACAATATTACCTGAATATAGTGTACATATTGCAAATTCTGAACACTATGCACATTCAACAAGAAATGTGTAACAGCAGAAGAGAGGAAGAAGAAAAAAGAAAAGTAGTAGTTCGAATTTAAGAAATCGTCATTTTATATATAATTATAAGAGTAGTATTTGACTGTTAAAACAACACTTACTGACCGTTGGAAAAGCAGTTATTAATGTTGAAATTTGAACCAAATTATGGCGGTTAGAAATGTAGTTGTATAGGTTCAAAAAACCGCATCAGATTTTCACATGAAAATAATAGGCACGTGGCTTGTGCAAATGTACAACTTACTACGACAATGCGTACATACCCCTAACGCGCCAATTGGTGACACCAAAAACATGTCTACCCAAAAGTTAATTTAGACTTGATGAAAGACAATTTGTTATAAAGCACCAAAAGTTCTTATAACTTTTCAATGTGTGGACAAAGTGAAATACACAAATGGAACGAAAGTTGAATTTTAAAAAAAAAAAATGAGGGAAGAACTTATTTTATTAAAATAATCTAACAATATAACAAAATAATCAAAATAACTTATTTATCAAAACAATCAATGCCCTTAGACTGTCGAAACCCTTTAGCTACTAATATAGCCTTATTCCATCGGGTTTCAACTTTTTCTTAAAAATTCATTTACATCCTATGAGTTTAGAACCAAAAGGTAAATTTCTAAGGATCCATGTGTTATTAGACATAATAGACCCCATTTCATTATCAATAGCTTCCTTCCAGAATGTGACATCTCTAAATTGCATAGCTTCTTCAAAGCTATAAGGTTCATTTTCCAAGTTATAAACCATTACAAATTGGAACACAATCTTGTGAGAGTTTCTTCTATAAAGTATATCATAAAATCATGACCAATACTCATTTCCTTTCAATTTTTTTTTTTGGATTTCCTAATTTCGAAATTCTCTTAAACAACATTTTCAAAAATACTTTCATTATTAGAAATACTTGCTTCAAAAAAATTAGAGTTTTTAATAGTATTAGATTTAAAAAAAAAAAAATCTGCATCTCTTGATTCAATAATAACATTAGAATCTAATTTTATTTATTTATTTTTTTTAAAACGATAAGCTTGACCATGTGAAGCGTAATCAGCAAAACACTAGAGTTGCTTAAGTTGGTGGTATGGGAAATTACATTTTGTGTGTGGTTTCACCCACTTGCCTCATGGAACTTGATCCTGTTTTACCTACCAAAAAGGGAAGACAGAGGAGATGGTGGACAACTCTATAACTGAAATGGCCACTTAGTTACCCCTTTTTGAGTCATGAAAGTTAATCCTCATTTACATACCTGACAAAGCAAAGTTAAGGGTGGGTGTATGATTTTATATTGGAAGTTGCCCAAAACTTTTAGTACACGGTTGAACTTTTGTATATGTCCCTGGATATACCCAAAGTGCATTTGTGGGGCAAACTGAAACAGAGGATAGGGTGAGGCAATTAAGAAACTCCAATGTGGGCAGGATAAGGTGTGGGACTTGACAATGTCAAACTTGGGCAGATTGACTTGGAACCATACCTTCATGAATGAGTTTATCTTGAGTTCAGTTACATTGGGACTAGATCAATTGCAATTGGAATCGAACACGTGTTTCATAACAAGACACAAGAGTTACGTGTTTTATTCCAACGGATCTAGTACTAACTGAAACTGAGCCCAAGCTGAATCTTTTGAGTTTGCTTCTTATTAATGTTTACACTCTAACTTGTCCCGAGATGTAAAATTTGTTCATGTCCATGTCGGTACGTGAGTTCGATGAGTTTCGTTTGAGGCTAGTTACAGTAGGAACTTGATTTATTAGGATTGGATAATGTGTTCCATAGTAAAACACAACGTCTCATCCGAATGGATCTAGTGCCAATTGGAACTGAACCCAAGCCGAATCTTCGTAAGTTTGCTTCTCATTAGTCTTTACGCTCGAACTTGTTGTCCCGAGATGTAAACTTGTGCATATCCGTGTCGGGGCGTGTACGTGTGTGTGCATGTGTGTACGTGTGTGTGTGTGAGAGAGAGGGAGATGATCTGTTTATGAACTTAAAAAACTTGAAATTGAAGGAAGAAACAGCTTGTCTTTGTCCCTCTCAAAACTAAAATTGCTCGAAGCTACCCTACTTTTCCTACATTTACAGAAACCCCGTAAATTCTCAGAGCTACTATTTACATTGTTACCTGAAAAACTCAACCACCCCTCACCACCAATTGTGCTCTCCAGCTCTTCCACACCGCTAACAATGGAATCTATGGCTGACCCACAAACTATATCGGCTTCACTTTCAAGATCATCCATAATAATATTGCTTTCCTCACCAATATTCCCTCTAACCGTGAACCAATTCTCATTCCATGTCCAACTGGGTACCCCTGAAAGTGACGACAACCGTCCGATCCTATCATCTGCCGGATTTTCCTCACGTGTACCAACCAGATTGCTCCGGCTTTCTGACACTTCTAGCGAGTTCCAAAAGCCTTGATCAAGAATACTTGTAGGAGAACTTGAATTGGATTCCTGAATCGGCTTTGCACCGGAATTGAATTCCACAAGAAATGGATGCTTTAGAAGTTGACTAGCTGTCCACCGCTCCTCTGGACTCCTTCTCAGGCATTTATCCAAGAAATCTTTTGCTTGCTCTGGCAGACAGCTTGGAAACTCCGGCAATTCCCCGGAACATGCAATGTGGTACAAGGCCGTTACTGGGTCAGCCACATTAGGCCACGGCGCACCACCGGTAGCCATTTCAATTATTGTGCACCCAAGTGCCCAAATGTCACAAGGGAACCCCTGGTCCTCTCCACGGGCCGTCTCCGGTGCCATAAACATCGGCGTGCCGCCAATTGGCGCGGCGGTGTCGGCTTCTTTGGCCTTATCAACCCACTTAGCACACCCAAAGTCAGCAATTTTTGCACCATTTTCACTAATCAAAATGTTCCTACCTTTAATATCACAATGTACCAAGCCATGTGAGTGCAAGTACTCTAGCCCTTGTACAATCTGCCGGGTGTAATATCCGATCACCGATTCTTCAATCCGGCCTCCACGGTTGCGAATTGCATCGGTGAGTGTGCCTCCGGGGACATACTCCATGAAAAGGTTGTACAGGAGCATGTTGTTGTTCTCCATAGTAATGTCACACCCCTTGTAGCTAACTACATGAGGGCTGCTCAAAGAGGACAAAATATGTTGCTCTCTTTGCAAGAACTCGGATTGGGATAGCTCGGCAGACTTCACGGCAAAAACACCGCCGGACTGGTGAGAGGTGGCTAGGGAGACGGTGGCTGATGAGCCATGGCCTATGGTCTGGCCTCTAGTCCAGTCCATTTTGGTAAGCTGAAATGAGAAAGGCTTTGCTGGGTGTATTTAATTTTCGTTGCTTCATATATATATAGAGGGACTCTTATAGGTTGGTTGAGTCTCTCTCCCTACTTCTCTTTGGGAGTTGACAATTCCTTTAACGCCAGTCTAGCTACAACGTGTCAAAATTTGGGTGGGGTTGACGGCTTGGATTGGCTGGTCGGCGATGGATTGGCTAAACGGCACGTATTCACGTGTTAATTAAGAATAAGGTTATATAAGGCTTAAGAGTGTGGAAATGGGAAATAAATTTTGGAGTTATTGTTTGGTACATGTGATGGGAGAGGTTGGAGAGGGTAGCTTTGATGGATAATCCACATTAGATTCTCTTTTTTGTTTGAGAGTAAACTTTGAAAAGAAAGCTTTGGGAATATAAGGGCAGGGTGTATGGGGGTGGGTTGAACCACCAAAATGGTTGAAATTTAGTATCTTTTTGAGTTGAATACGTGTACAATTAAGCCACTGTATTGAAGTTTTCTGGATGGGGAAAAGTACAAATCAATAAATGGAAATATGGGAATTTATCAAAAATAAATTATTAATATATGTCAAAAATCAAAAATCAAAAAGAACAACCAGATGGTGCCACGTAGCCTAGGTTGTTAGACTGATCCCATCTTCTATAAGTAAGTAGGGGTGGTAATTCGTGTTCGCATGTCAATTTTTTGGATCATATTGAGTCTCCTTAACCCTAATCTACTAATTTTGTATTGGGATCGTGTCAAAAATTGGCATCCTTATAAATAGAAGACTACCACATGTAGCGGACAAGTTTCTAATTTAGCTCATTTTCCTAATCACTTTTCTCGCTTTTTATTAAGTCACCCTCCAAGAACTCCCTATTGACTTAGGCATCGGAGTGTCTCTCGCCGGTACTTCCAGCGAGTTAATACTTCTACCTCTTTTATGTTCTCTATACAGGTCTCTTTAACACAGATCTCTGTAACTGGACTACTGACGCATGATCATCTGTACATACTAACAGAAGTTATGCAATTACTTTTCTTTTTTCAAAGTATATTTAATGGTGCTAATTCAAAATTTTGGTAAGCACAAGAAAAGCGTGGCTGCTGTAAAATATCTATATATTTGGGTGGTTGAACTATAATATAATTGGCTAAACGAAAGAAAAAGAAAGAAAGATTATTTTGTTAGAAAATACACTTTATTACATTCGTAGAATTGTGTCCATGATGCATGGGTTTGTCAAAATACAGTTAAAATTTGGTAATTTCTTTCAATTTTTTTTTTACAACTTGCCAGAATTTTCAAATATAGAAACAGGACACAAAGAAAAATCACCTAATTAGTCCAAGATCATTTATTTAATGAATATATATATATATATATACCATGCTGACTTATTTCTGCAGTTGAATCAATTATATAATTCCTAATTAATCAATTAAGTTAATTAAGCAGAGGATTAATTTGTGTCCCCTAAGTAAAGTAATCATGATAAAGAATTACACATGGACGTGTGGGTGAGAATGCTGATTACGGACCAAGCACCAATTTCTTTTGTCTAGATTGTATGCAAAGAAAATATTGCAAAAATTAATTGATTGTGATGATTGTGAAGTTGATCCTACCAATACCATAGTAGTCAAATCAATATATATATGTTGCTTCTTGAAAATTACAACGTTAATGATCATATATAACAGAATTAAAGCTACCCACTAAATCAATCCAACACCTTTGACATTTAATTTGATGCTATTATGAACTCTTACAAGTCACACGTAGCCGCCCCCCCCTTTTCTTTCCTCCTCTTCGATCTTCTTCTTTTTTTATTTTACTTTTAATGATTACGAATTACGTTTTGTTGCTTCACGACTCATGATGTATTGGGAGAGATCTCACAAGAGTTTTTTTTTTTTTTTTTTCCTTAAAAAAAAAATATATATATATATATATATATATAATATATATATATATATATATGTCATTCATCTCTTAAATAACAATTTTTCTTAAACCGATAGAAAATAATAAATTTATTTATTTAATTAATAGTTTAACACTCTTTTTGCATGATCGAGCTCAAACTCCTCTTAAATAAAATTGAAAGTGAATCACGCACGTCGACAACCCCCCCCTCCCCCCTTCTCTTTTTTTAAGAGTCACGTGTTGTTGCTTCAAGACTCATGATTTAGATCCCAAAAGTGTTAAAAAAAGAAGAGTATTTTCATTTATCCTAAAATTAAAGCTTGAGCTGATAGGTTAATTAATATTCTATCACTCTCTTGAGTCTCCTCACATCATATGTGGGCTCAAATTCCTCCTAATTAAAGTTGGAGGTGACTTACATAGACATAAAACAATATTCGAACTCAAAACCTCTATTTTGATAGACTGATATGACCACGTTCGCTCGTACACAAAAATAGAGACGGAACTAAAATTTTAGGATTAAGAGACAAACATTAATTGTGACTTGGGAGGCTGAAATCTCCCCAAATCATCATGTTGTTCCGCCCCTGCACATAAAGAACCTGGCCTATAGCATGCATGCTACATATGCATGCCGTCCTAGTAGTGTATGCCTCATTATTAAGAAGGCAGAACATGGTAGAAAGTATGATACTAAAAGCCAAAAGGAGAGGAGGTGGTTTGGAGTAGAAGTTAAAAGGGGAGGGAATCAAAGAAAATGGTGTATAGCTAGAGAGACGACGTTGTAACCAATTATTCCAAAAGTAAACAAATCATGCACACTAGTAATAGCTATATTAATCTAGGCAAAGCAGCAGGTGGGAGTGGGAGTTTAGTCGTTGCTTAATTACAAAACAAAACCCAACAACAACAACCACAACCACAACCACAACCACAACCCCCCTCTGCCCTCTGCTTTCGAACAAATTAAAAACCCTCCAGTACTACTGTTTCACACTAACTGTCAAGCCCATATCTGTCGACTGTCGAGTTTAGCTCAGTTGGTTGCACCAATGTAACGCTTTCCATCTCTCTCTCTCAAAAATCTAATCTAATGCGTGGCTTCTAAGACTGCTAATCATGAAGGAAATGAGAGAGGCTTTACTCGCACGCAAGCCACGATTATATCTTTAGTATATATGCTTTTTGCTTAAGCCTTTACGTATTTAATTTGGGAGGAAAGTAGGGTCCACGTGATGCATGAACTACGTACCAATAACGAAACACGTGTGCCTTGAACCTCAAACACCACGTTTTCTGTGTCGCTCTGTCACTGTGTGTGGTGGGTGTCAAATCTATGTGACGACGTACCGTGTGAATATGGGAGTGCCAACGTTTCCTTCATTTATGTCCCACCTATTCCCAGTTTTTTTTTTTTTTTTTTTTTTTTTTTAAAAATCAGGGCTAATTCAAAAGTTAATGAACACCCTTTCATCAGCTCAGTAAAATTGAGTTTTTTTTTTAATTTTTTTTTTTTAAAAAAAAAGATTTGATTCAAAGGTTGATGAATACTAACACATTTAATCTAGTAGAATAGAGATTGAATAAGAGTGTAGTATGTAGCATTACTCATAATAAATTGTGGCGCTGCTTTTAGTACTGCATATGTAGCATTAATTAAGTGTTTGTTTGATTCAGTAGTTTCAAAACGTGCAGTTCGAAGAAATAGTGATTTCAAAACATAAATTGGGTCTCTTTGGTTTTACAATTTCACAACATGCGATTTGAAAAATATAGATTTCAAAACATGCGATTTGAAAACACGATTTTTTAAAATGAAGCATTTGGTAAATTCACGATTTGATCTCTAAAATATTGTTTGCGATTTGAAAACGTAAATATCACAATTTCATAATTGAACCTTTTTAAAAGTTCGCTTTTCACGTTTTTAAGCCCCAATTTTAAAAAATTGCACTACCAAACAAGATATTTTCCACCATTTTGTTTTGAAAGGCACTTTTGGCTTGTGAAATCACATGGTCAAATGGGCTCTTAATGGAAATGCAATTTTGAAGACAACTAAAAAAAAAATTGGCAACAGGGCGATTTCAAAACATAGTTAATAAAACATATATATATATATAAATTTTTAAAAATGTAATTAGGTGTTTGGTAAAATCTGTAAAAGAGTAATTTTTCTGTCAATTGAGTCTTAAAAAATTGTTATTTTCTAATAACGCATCTCCTTGCTTGTTGCTCGAAAACATGGACTTTTACATGTTTTTAAACTGTCATTTTTTTCAAATGCACTCATAAACAAGGCATTTTGTACGATTTTGTTTAAAAATACATGATGTTTGACCTACGAAATTAATCACGTGGTCAAATGCACCCTAACTATTCTACTGTTGATATTGATGGAACTTTAAAAATAGAGTAATGCTACACATCATCCCCTTATCCTCCTTTTGTCCTCCCAAATTTGATGTGGCTCTTAAAATCACCATTGAATTTAAGATAGATCATTATTGAATTTTGATCCAATGGTGATTTTAAGAGCCACATCAATTTTGGGAGGATAAAAGGATGACAAGAGGATAATGTGTAGCATTACTCTATATATATTTTTTTATGATAGTTAGTTAGACCAAGATCAACTAAATTACACTCACTTAATGCATGATTAATATGTAAAACATCTTTTTGCTTTCCCATCAGTTGGTTACTCGTGGGAACGGTTTGATTTATTGATGTACTTCTTTCCTTGTTATTTTGATTGAAAAACAGTCATGAGTGTTGCTTTAACGTTGCTATGATAAGGTTGTTAGCAGCCGGCTGTTTAATGAATATAGATGTGTGTTCTTAAATCTTGATTGCTTTGAAGTTCCGTTATATGTACAGATCGAAAGTGATGTCTAGTGAATCCGACGGCCTAGATTTGTCACAAGTCACTCGTTGATTGGATTGCTAGAGACACGTGTACCAAGTAGTTCTTATTATAGTCTCAAATTGTCTGCCACTTTGGTGCTTCTAGACCTTGGAGCAACCAATAAGATAAAATTTTCATTTTTTCTTTTTGGTAAATAGCAAAAAGAGAGAATCAATTGTTTAGCTCACATCATTCCCTTATCAATAAAGGAATTCACTTGCAAGTCTTTGTCTCAATTATTAACAGTTCGAATAGTAAATGAGAGAGAGACGATCTGAGCAAATCTTGGGCAGTCTACCTACTTGTTGGGACAAATAGATCTCATAAGAACTCTCTCATATTTATTGTCCGAATTGCTAGCAATCCTCAAAAAATTGTTGACAATCTATATCCTAAGTAAGGATCTCTTTCCATTTTGAGATGCCCTAAAAGCCTCTCAATTAAAGCTCTAACCTAACTCTGAAGGATGTAGCTAATAAGCTTCCCAGCAAGTCTAGGGCTGAAGTTGTCACTTGCTATGACCTAGTGGTGGCAAAAACTAAAATGGGCACCATCCTCTACTGAATTTCATAAGACTACCTATAAATTTGGAACAAATTAAAGTGGTAAAGTGGGTTTCAATCATGCTAGCTAGCAAGAGAATAATAATTTCAAAAGGTTCTTCCCTTTTCTTTTATCTATAAAAACAAGCACATTGTCATGATATATTTACATATAACAAGTTTAAGGCCAAGGTCCATCACTTAGACAAGTTCTACTGCAACACCACAATAATGTAAAGATTTTTACACGAGTATGATTATTGAAGAGACAAACGAGAACATAGATGGCTTGATTTATGCAGCTTCAGCAAACCCGACTCTCGAGTTCCCGTAGTCAAACACCGTGTGATAGCGACCCATGAAAACATCCCCCAGAATCCTGTATTACAGAACCAAAATTAGTGAATTCATGGCTTCATCATATGCAGCAGGCAGATAATAAATAGAAACTAACAGATCGCCGCAATACAAAAGTCTATCAATCAAATGCCTTAATATGAAGCTAGCAACAATGAGTACATGTAACCTCACTAAGGTAGGACCCTTCAGACCTACCCCGGATACACTATCCCACCCACCAGAATCGTGTCTCAAGTAATCTTGATAAACTTCTAGAGTGGAATCGAACTCAGAATGTCCGAGTCTACGGCTCATCCCAAACCCTCCCTTTGACACCTAGGCTGCATCCTAATGGGTTCTCATTCATTCTTATTCCACTCAATGGTTTAAAATCTGGTTTATGCACATTTGCAACGATAATATACTAATTGGTTCATGTGTCGAGTGTTTTACCAATAGTAAAAGTACTAGATTTTAGTGATGGTGTTTGAAGACCATGTTCGTAATATGAGACACTATTGCTAGGGTTTAATCAGAGTTAAGGCCAAGATTTCACATCTAAGGTTAAACAAACTTTATAATATTTTAAAAACGATTAATCAATTCAACAAGACAAATAAGTTTAATAAGTAAAAAATTTTATTGCTAGTCAAATAATAAAGAAATGAGATTTTCATTCTTTTTTCTTATGCCAATAGATTGTATATTTCAATCCAATATGGGTTTTACTACAAATTTAATTTCGTTTTGATGGAAAATACACCAATATTTTTTTCAATTCAAAATAAAACCAAATGGTCAATGCTTTCTTAGCTTTAACGGTCAATCTTTAAAATAGGAAATTATACAACCAACTAATTTAGCATAACTTAAACAAGTAAATAAAAAGAGTAACGTATTGCAAAAAGAAATTATTTAATGGCAAACAGAAATTATTTAATGACTAAAGATCAACCAAAATGAGAAACTGATGCAACTAAAGTATATCAGAATAATCAACAATAATTCTTCCAAAAGAAATTTTATATTCTTTGCTTTCTCTGATGATATAAAAATAATGCTTCACTAGTTCTTTGTCTTTATCATATTACTGGAGGTTTCTGTTTTTCCTTGATCACATTTTTTAAGTAGGATTATTTAACAAAATAAAAAGAAAATACAAGAGGTAAAATATGAAAAAAAATATATATATATATATTTTACTTCAATAGAGAAGGAAATTTTTGGCATGTTGTATTTCAATGTGACAAGAAATAATACAATTCATAGGTACTATACTTTCCTTAGTTTTTACAAAAAATACCTAGTTATTTGTTATTTTCAGAAGGTATTCTCATTGTCTTTATAATCTTTCTATATATGCTTGGAAGTAATATCATTGAAACAAAGTAATCTTGTGAGGTTAGAAAATAAAAATGAAACAACAAAAAAGAATCTTTGTGAATAAGGGGACATTTTGCAGTGATAGGCATAGTGAGAATGCCATTGAGGGGGGGGGGGGGGGGGGGGGTCCTCAGTTTTCCAGTGGGGGCAATAGCCCACCATCGGCCCCTCCTCCTCCCCTCCATTCAGCTTGATCATCAATACTTTTAAAATTGGGTCCATTTACCGTCAAAAAGAAAATATTAAAGATGCTATTAGTAACAATAGGAAGAAATATACCAGAGAGGTCCACGAGGCGGGCCGACATCCAAAGCAATAAATCCACTAATGCATTGAGCTGCAACTCCCTCTCCTACTTTGAGAATATACTGATACATGACAAACCATCCAGAAAAAAATACAGATAAAATATTAGCACAGTGAGAAGACCAATCATAGTGGTTCAGGTTGAAGGATTATAGACAGCCTTCATGGATGGGAAGATTACATACATATACATGATCAAGTATATAAGACTATTTTCGAAAATTGAATTTAGAGAAGTGTCGATGCTAACAGGTGGAACGAAAAGTGACACAAGCATTTGACTACAACTAACATTACTTCAGTATCTGAACTTTAAGGAAGATCAGATGGCATAGTTCATTGTCTAGATGGAACTCAAACTCAAAAGCTTTTAAAATCAGCATGACACTGTACCTGATCTGGTGCAAGATCGAGCACTTTACCACCAATGGTGAATGAAACATTGGGCATGGAAGATAGACTGCTACAATCAACTGCTGATTCTCCATTTGGACTGGGAAGGCGGTCACAGAGCTGCAAGTGCAACTAAAGGCTTGAGCTCTCTGCAAGGCATTTATTCCAGAAATGTGAACAAAAAGGCTAGTTTACCTCATTGACATAATCCAATATCTGATCTTCTGTCTGATTCTTCTTTATCTGATTTTGCATCCATACCACTGCCATCTCACAAGCAGTACACATGGCGTCATTCACCCCACCAGATGTCTTCTCTTTGTTCTTCTCATTGACCACGCTCTCGATGCCCATACTGTACAAACAAGTAGAAATTGTTGGATGATCACAATTAAGTACTAACATGGCTGCTTGCTTGCATAGAAAGATGCTGGTGATATTATTCTACCATTTATTATAACTATAAGAAAAATGTTTAACTCTAACCTAACACCATGAGTCCCATCAAAAGTACAGAAACCAATCTGGGAGCAGATTTTTTGTGGTCTGCCTACAAAACACCACCAGAAAAAGTAGAAGTCAGTTCATTGGGAGGGATTTTAAGATGAAGTTGGCCAAGTAAAATAGAAAACTAGCATCATATTTTACCCACACATTCCATCTAAAAGGGAAGAATGGTGATATGCAACAGAGTTTCATAAGAAATTGAAAAAAGTAAAATATCTACCTCGGCTACAATCATGTCCAGTATGGTTTTTCCATATTGTGTAACCACTGTCTTGCATTCTTGGCTTACAATACCAGAAGCTCCAATTGCATGATTGATTTGAGTAACGACAGTCTGAAAATAAGATATCAAACAATAATACCATCACAATCACTAGATTTCAGTAGGTATAAGCTCAATCACAGTGAAGCACGGGGGGACCAGATTGGCCTAGGGGAGACATGGCGCCCCCTTAAGATTTGAAAATTTTTCTGTTA
This sequence comes from Alnus rubra, assembly GCA_028654335.1. Classification (NCBI taxonomy): domain Eukaryota; kingdom Viridiplantae; phylum Streptophyta; class Magnoliopsida; order Fagales; family Betulaceae; genus Alnus; species Alnus rubra. Next base: position 283,470 of record JAJPGS010001146.1, read on the forward strand.
GCAAACAATAATAACCATTTTATATAAAGAGTAATGCTATACACTATCCTTTTATCCTCTTTATCCCCCCAAAACTGATCTGGCTTTTAAAATAATTATTGGATTTATGATGAATCACTATTAAATTTTGATTTAATGGTGATTTTAAAAGCCACATAAAGATAATGTATAACATTACTCTTATAGCTTTTACATATATCATTACCATAAATGAATAAAAGTTAACCTTTCCTATTAGGGATGAAGCCCTAAATTAACTATATTGAGCTTTTTTACATAGTAAATAGTAAATAAATAATATATCTTATGAATATTGAGTTTAGAAAATCCATATACATATATGAAAACTATTTTTTGTTAGCTGATTTGTGGTGTTTCTGCTGCTCAACATAGAGCAGAACTCCTTATGGACAAAAAAGAAATGGACATAGCTGTCCAAAGTACGTACCGTAGGGCCTGCCAACAAAGATGTTCCAGAGTCGGCAATTGCTGAACAACCATCAGCGCAAAATCCTGAAAAATGATATGCTTAATTTTCAATACAATAACTAGCATATTCGACCAAAACCGTAGAAAAAGAAATGTCTCCAAATAACAGGACACAAAGAAAAGCTCAATATAATTACCAGTTGTTTCACCATCAACTAGTACATCGTCCAAATCAAACTGCCAATAAGATAAATAAATAATTAAAATCTAAACATTAAACAAAAAAAAAAAAAAAAAAAAAAAAAAAAAAGAAGAAAAAAGATGATGAATAAATCATATGGGCAACAGCGAAAACGGATGGTGGCAATTTAGGAAGGCTAACCTGCCAATAACCTTTCTGAGTCACAGGAACATATGTGTGCTCACCATGTAATGATCAGAATCAATCCCACCAAACACAATCTCACCCCCTTCTTCCCCTTCAATATTGCGGTTTAACCAAAATGAAAAAACCGGTTCGTTTACAGACCTTGATTGACCATATTATACCTGCCAGAATTGCATATACACAGTTAAAAAATATTAGTCAGTCTGAAGGCAATACCAAAAACAATAAGTTAACAAGCCAACACTAAGACGATATATCATGCAAAAGCACTGAGTCAATCAATCTGCTAAAATAAGCACATTTTATCATGTAGACTTCAACCATTAATCAAGTTATTCTTAGTATATTAGCAGCTGAGATGCCCTGACTTACCAGACAGGAACAGCATTCCCAACTGAGATCTCTTGAAATCCAAGTCCGAGTAGACCATCAAACTTGGCTGCCACGAATGTGATGCTAGGCTCTCTGGTTGCCTCAATAAAATCCTAATGACCAGCAGCATTAGTATCGGTAAACTCCAACTACAATGCTGAGCTGAAGAGAACTAAAATGTGCATTTTATCGAACTTTACCTGATTCTTAACAGCCAGATCACCAAGTGTTACATGGTCCTGGCTAAAGAAACCTGAAATTGCTCCTGTTCCATAATGGATCTCAGCAGATTTACCTGCACCAAAAATGAAGATTGAAACATCGTAACATATTAAAACTACTGCTAGCAAAGAAAGAGGAAGACCATTATTGAATTGACAAAAAAAGTATGTTTTCCTAATGCTTATTTTATGCAAGAGAAAGTATAGCCATAATTGAGAAAAGTTTAGCAGTTACTTCACATTTCCAGTGATTGTAATTGACAGATTCTCTTAGCCATCAATCTTTTTCAGTTTCACATCAACATGCTCACTCAATGCTGGAGAATAAAACTATATAGAGTTCTCATCAGTTTATATAAGAATGGATGCATTCATACAACATAACATGCAGGTAGTAGAGAACAGGTTAGAATGGTGAACTGTCCCAATAGACATCACCATGCATAATCGTGATTCATTTTATCATATGAAGAACATTTAGCACTCATAAACTAGAAGACTAGGATAAATACAGGTTACAGGAATTTATACACAAAAGTATAATCTTTACGATTAGTCTCTCAATAAAGTTTTGTTGTTCAAAAAGTTAATGCTTTGATTAGCTCTCTTTAATGGACTTCCTTCATCCTTTAATCTAGGCTTGAGAAATTAGTCATCTGAAGTACATCCCAGTCTTTGTAAATAATCCAAGTGTAGACAACAAGGAAAACGAGGAGTGCGAGAAGGCAAAAGGGAATGAGAAGTGATGATCAAGGAAAACCAAGGAAATTGATAATACCATTCTTTTGGTAAGTACTTGATTGGCTGGACTTGTACTTTGAGTGAAAAAAGCAAGCAACCTGCACCCAAACACAAAAGCATATATCTTTTCTCCTTCCCAACCAATTGCAACAAAAATCCATTGAGTAAATATTCAAAGATACTTACTGAGAAATAACACTTTGACGACGGCACCCAAAGATTAGAACTTCCTGTGTCAAATATCACAGTGAATTTTTGAGAAGGCGTGCCAATACCAATCTCACCAAAATACTGAGCATCCATGTAGTTCTTTAGCTCAACAACACTAGTATCCTCAGAGTCGCCAAGATTCCCATGGAGATAATATTTTCTGATAGGAGCTCTTAGCGTCACGCGCTCCTTAGAGTCAATTTGTCCAGCAAGTCGGTTGCTTTGATCCAATTTCTGCTTTTTCAGTCCAATTCGGATCAACCCATTATTGGGCACGGAAAACACCATCGGGGACAGAAGGAACAAGAGAAGAAGAGTGGCCAAACTAGCTCTAGATTTGGTATTCATCTTGGAACTGCAAAATAAATAATCCATATTTTTTCTTTCATAGAGATCATTCACAAAAAGCAACCCAAAAGTTACACCAATTCCCACAAACCAATGACATAAACTCTGCTCAATTACTTAGAACATTTAGGGAGTGAAAAGAAATTAGGAGTGCACTTAGTACTGCGATTTTGCAAACCGAAAGTGCGATTTTAAACCAAATCACAAAAAATGTATCGTTTGGGAGTATGTTTTTTAAAAAATGCGATTTGATAACGTAGAAAAATCTGTGTTTTCAAATCGTAGGCAATGAAGTGTTTTAAAAAACACAAAATTTTAAATGCTAAGTAGCAATTTTAAAGGTGAAACAACAATTTTACTAAACGCTTAACTGCTTTTTTTAAATCACATTTTCGAATCACACGTTTTAAAATTGCTATTTTTAAGTCGTATGTTTTGAAATGGCAAACCCAAATGAAACCTAAAACTGTTACACTTGTAACTCTCAAACTAACCGGTCATAATACAATCATGTGGGCTAGTCATGCCAACCTTTTTCCTCTTTCTTTTTGGCATGGGAAATCAAATAACAAACTGGGTTGTTTGAAATATATTCATTCTCTTACTCCCGATCCTAAGAATCAGCAAAGAACGACAGAAAATTACAAGACCGCAACATGCAATATTAGCCCTAATTGAAGAACCTGATTGAAATTTAAAATAAAAAAAAAAACGCTGCTAAGGTGAGAGTTATTAACAAAACCATTATCTTCAGCTCACACATGAACATTACACCATTAGTAAAAAGTCCAACCAAACAAAAATTCTACGAAATTTATTTTCTTTTTTCTCTCTAATATTTTCTCATCAAACAAACGGAGCTCATAGAACCCAAAAATTAACTCGCTAAAACAGTCCCAAATAAAACTAGAATATCCGAATTTTCACAGCCAGTTACCGATCAAAGAACAGAAATTTAACCACAACAATCGTTGAAAATATATAATTAAGGGAAAAAAAGAACAGGAAAATATAATAATGGGAAAATTTGTTCCATACCTGAAATTGCTACGAAGGGAGCAGAACCAAGTACAGGGGCAAGAAGACCACCGAGGAAACCAAGTCTGAGGTACCAAAGGAACTGAGGCAGAGAGAGATGTATTTGTCTACTTCAGAAGTACGTACACTCAGGTATTTTGAATGTTGATTTCAGTTGGAGCTTTTGGATCTAACGGTTAAGGAACTGGTTTAATTTCCGTGGCATTTGATATGGGGACGTGGAGAGTTTCGATTGGTTGATGGTGCACGGTTTTGAATATTGCCGTATTTCAAAGATCAACTACCAGTCAACTTAGAGAAAGACGGTCAAGTGACTTTGGTTCCTGGCCGTTGGATCTCCAACCAAATTTGTTGCTGTTTAGCGGTGTGGGTGCTGGGCTTTTATTTGATCCTCACGCTTCAGGCCCAGGATCAGGCCCTTGGGCTTTAAAATAATTAGGTGGCCCAAAAAAGAATATTTGGACATGAGAATTTGGTAGTGGGCCTGGCCTTCATTTGTTTTCTCTGTACTATTTTTCTCCAATTAGAGCTTATTACAATAAATGTGGCAAAGATATTCAAATTGGACGGACAAAATTTTCTTTCAAATTGAGTTAAATTAATTATTTAAATTCAGTTTATTAAACTAATATTTATCTTTAGAGAATACGATTCTATTATTCATTTAATAGGATTAATAGAGCATGTAATAATGCATGTGATAAACACCAAAAAGAAATTGAGAAAAAAAAAATTAGTACACAAAGAAGAGAAACTTGAGTACTACTGCTAGGTTTGTTGGGCAGGTTCAATAACTCTTTTGGGTGCTTTTATTTTTAGAGTTTTCCATGTACCCTGCAAAATGCTAAAATGCTGACAGTCGACGGAGGGAGAATGTGACTGCCAGTTGCTTTTGACAACAAAAAAAAAAACATAAGCTTAATTTAGGAATCGTGAAACATGAACATGACTGTCAAGAGAAATGATTTTTACACATCACTTGTACATCACTTTTTTAAATCAACCATTGGATTCGTATGACCCACAAGGATTTACATGTGGGTCTACAGATTCAATGGTTGATTTAAAAAAGTGATATACAAAAGATGTACAAGTGATGTGCATGTAACATATCTCAACTGCCAATAACTTTTGACAACAACAAAATGAAAAATGAACAATTTAAGAATAGTGAAACACGTGTACGTGGTTTGTCATTTGGGTAAATAGAGCTGAGAAATAAAACGTTGCCGGCTAAAAAATTAATCGAAGAAAACTTTATCAAATGGATATGTCTTTTGCTTTTTGGGTAAAAAGACCCCCTAAAAAAAAAAAAAAAAAGGCCTAAGACACGTTAGCAAACTAGCCCATTGTCTTCATCCTTTGACCCCTCTCAATAAGAATTTTTGATTCCGTCTCTGCACCGTGCTTTTGACTCAAAGCTATTTCTTACTTGGTTTGCTAATATGTAAGCAAAATGCTGTAAAAGATCAAACCTAACTTGTCCATGGAACATGAGCCTTTCAATAGCTAGGATTGCCTTCTTCAAAAACCTATATATATAGTTGTAAAAAAAGAAACTTTTTTCTTCTTTTTTTTCTGTCTCACCAATCACCATATTGTCAACCTAGCTAGAATCAACAGTAGTGTTAATGAAGCCAAACACATGCATGCGTACTTAACCTAGTTACTAGCTATAGCCTATAGCTAGGCTTAAATTTAAAGAAGACGATATTCTAACATAGGCTTCTCTCCCACCTCGATCAGAACCCAAATGCCGAACCCCGGCCCATATGCAACCTGAGCTGCAGCCTTAATTTAAACCTCAATTTTAAATGCTATTAATTAGTTGAAGACTTTGGATACCGGCGGCAACCGGCCATCTTAATTAATTAATTATTAAGTCTTTACAACTATATTATTCTTGTTAGCAAATTTGACAAATTGCCCCTGCTAATTAATTACGTAGCCCTTCATATCTTCACCACTTTTCATGGTTAAAATTAACTTCGATCGTGGTTAACTTAATTGGTAGGTCTCAGATTGTTTACTTTTGACATGAATAAACTTCTCTTCTTAATTATTTGTTCTTTCATCACTTCACAGTACTTGTACAACAACGATGTTAATTTAATTAGTGCATTGAGTATATGAGAAAGGGTGGCATGTAGGAAAGAATAATTCTCCATTCATGCATGTACACAGTCGGTGAGATGTACTTTATTGTATTAGGAAAATGCTCGAGGTATTACGCTTTTACTATAATTCACGTGCATGATAATCTACATGGTTTTCACGTTACACAACATGCACGTACAGGTGAAAAATGATGCAATAAATTAAAATTTGACAAGTAAATTTAATTATATTTAGTGGCTAACATAATAATTAAGCGCCGTGTGAAATACACATCGGTTTGTAAGAGACTAAAAAACTGTAATATCCTAGCTACACTCATTGAATTATGCCATCAATTAATTAATATGGTTGAAAAAATATCCTAGCCAAGCGTGGGCATGAATTGTTAAAGTATTAACTAAATTTATTCTTTTTCTATAAGTTAAGTTTTTGTGATTTGTGATGATTTAAAAAGTTATCAAAGTCGAGGTCCTAACTTCGAAGAGTATGTTACATTTTACACCCATTTATCGCACCATATCACACCTATTGACATGACATGTTTTAACTTTTAAGTGACTTACACTTTTATTTTTTGAAGTAGCTACATAATAAGTCACTTAAAACATGCATTGTCAGCTAATGTTTCGTGGGTATAAAAAATGACATTATTCAAGTTCGAAACTAAATAACCCTACCATTTATTATTCACTTTTAATCAAAATATCCACGTGTTGTCTAATCCGACGCGAGTCAACATGAAGTGTTTTGAGCGGAGAAGGCATTTTGAAACTCAAGGCATTATGAAAAGAACATTTTTCTAATTCTTTTTTGCTAGGGTAGAAGAATACACGGCACTACAAGTCTTTCATTATTACTTCATTGAATGTAAATGGACAATGACTGTGGAAAAGAGAGGAAAGACCAAAACACTATCAATCGAAAGAAACCCATCTACTTAACCACTCTCAAGTAGAATCAAATGCCTAAAGACAAGATCGAGCATAAGTCTCTCTCTCTCTCTCTCTCTCAAGTTTCATTACGTGTCAAACAAACCCCATCTTTTTCTAACAACTCTTAGACGGTTTTCTTGACTCATTCCATGGAGTATTGACTGCAACATATATGAAGCACTTTTAATTTCTTTTTTGGCAAGTGCCATGTGATTCACGTAACTCCAAGAAAGAATAAAATCTATTGCACTCTTCTCTTCCTTTATCTTTTTCCTTGTTCATCTTTTCCTTTAATTTGGCGTACTCATTCGGAACAAACAGATTAATGTCCATTCACGAATCATGAAAATAAAAGATGCAAGACAAAACAAGGAAAAGAGACAAAATACGATTCTTCTATTTATTTCTTGTTTTCCTCTTTTGATTTTTTTTTTTTTTTTTCACTATGTATATATTGAGTCAATTCTATTGACGTACAATTTGGAACAGATTAATTATTCAAATAACAAAGAATACAAGGAGATCTATGCTTAATCCCAGGGGAAAAAAACAAAAAACCAATGAAGAAAAACAAAGAAAATGAACATGTATAGTCTCATTTTTTGGCCCGAAAAGGAAATTAAACAGAAAGTAGCCTTATTTGCCTTGAAAACTTGAATTGCTGTTGCTAGTAGTACTAGTAATATTGTTGCCATTGCTGTTGGCGGTGTTTGTGAGGTTAGCATTATTGCTACCAATAATAGAAGTGATGGCTGCTGCAAGTGCCGCAGTGAAGTTGGGATCCGCCGCAATGGCGGCGGTGGCGGCGGAAACCGTGTCGGAAAGCGAGTTTTGCTGCGCCTGGTTCATCGGCAATGCTTGTAGCTGGTGACTCAAATGGGCAGGGTCCATGTCTTGTGACATCTGTAGACCAGAAAATTTTGACTGGTTTTGAAGTGCTTGACCAAATATTTGAGGCAGCTGCAATGGGATTTGGAATTGGCTTGGTGGCCTTTGGAATTGTAATGGGTTGGGGGATTGAGTTAAATCCAATGTAACAGTGGGAAATGGAGCTGATGCTGAGATTGTTGCCATGCTGGAGGAGCATGGCAGGAGTGTTCTTGTGAGGAAATTCGAGTTCATTAGCCCGTCGGCGCTAGACATGACCCCGACAGCAGCATTTTTGCTGCTGATGATGTTGTGGATGCCATTGCCATGGCGTTCGGCGGCAAGGGATGGCTGTGATTGCCTTCGTATGTTGTTATCAGGATTGTCCGATCTTCTGCACATCTTTGTACCTGTTTAAGAAATCAAACGTACCTCACTTAGAAAAAAGTGACAGCTTCCTTAAAATAGAAGTAAGTTTAATTTTGTAAAACTTATCCACAAAATTAAAGCAAACAAACATACTTGTTTCCGAACTGGGCAACCATTGGCCATGGTGCATCGATAGTAAGCTCGAGGACATGGGTTTCCCTTAGCCATCTTCTGCCCATACTTCCGCCATTGGCACCCATCAGTGATCTAACATCAACGGATCAAATTCAATTTAACCTTGATGAATACAATTATGATACTACGTTAAATTTAATCATTTAATTAATACTTTAACGATAATCACATACCATGGCTGCCTCCGATCGAGCTCTGACGGAGACGCGGGCCTTCCTCATTGTGGCCTCCGTTTGATCGACTTCTTTGGAGAATTGAATCTAGGAAGCTTATTAGGAGTCCATCCTTGTTGATCCGGGCTATCCTCTCTCCCAATTTTACAACCACGTTCTTCCTTCTTATCCTGATGATCAAACACGATCCCCTCCTTGGGTGCCTTGACTTCTCCGTTAGTTCCGGGCGGCGATCCTGACCGATCGTGGCTTCTTCCTTCCGATGAAGACAGCGAATTCTCATCAGCAATATCGCCATTAGTAGCAAGTCTAAGATCCATGAACTGTCTTGGCACTACTATATCTTTACCCTCTACTTTCGCATCTACCAAACCATTTTCTTCAGTCTTTTGGGCTTTCTGAGAATCCGTAAGAGTAACGAAATGCATCTGGAGGGCATTGTGATTAGTAGTAACCTGATTAAGCATCTCTTTTAGACGCTGATTCTCCGCCTTCATCCGCTCAAGCTCAGCTTGAAGAACAGCCAGCTGAGAGATCACAATAATATAAACTGATTCAACATCAGCAAATCTAAAACCAACCCATGATAGAATTCAATAAGGCTTTTCATTCTCTTACCTCGCTTTTAGCTCGTTTATCTTCCACGTTCGGTGATATGCCGTCGTCCACCATGGATTGGTCGCTACTGGTGTTCGTAGTAAGAAGATTCAAGCCAGTCTATATATATATATATATATGAAAAATTATTCGAGATAATATGGTAAATAAAAATGATGGAGAAATTAAACTTATAATACGGGTCGGGCACGTACGTTAACGTTAAACTCTAACGGGTCGGACAGTCTAAATCTTTTTTATCGGTAGAGAAAGCCTCGTTGTCGTGGCTTTTCTCGGCGAAGAAGTCCATCTCATCGATGACCATCCGTTTATCATCGGACGGCGGAGGAGAATCTTCGTGGTGATGGGAGCAGTTAAGGTTGAGTGGGAATTGGATAGTACTGGATGAAGGAGGCGACCTGTTGAGCGTGGCATCCATGGTAGAGAGCTTCCACTTGTGAATATTTCTGCTGATGATGGTGTTGTTGTTGCTGTCTTCAGGGAATGAGTTGAGTACTATTGGCCGGTGTGGAAAGAACCCAAATGGATCTGCTGAATCAATGGATAGTCCACTTCCTTTGGCCATAAATGCAAAGGAAATGAGAAGAGAGAGAGAGAAGAGAGAGAGAGAGAGAGATAGAGAGATGTGTAAAAGTCTCTGAAACGGTGCAATGGACTCGGCAATAAAAGGGGGGGTTGGAGACTCTAGAAGATGACCAAAGAAGAAGTAGTCGAGTGGTGCTGGTGTTTGAATAATGAATATTTTGTGTATTAGATTTTGATGGAGAGAAAATATCAAAATAAAGGGCTTTTGAAGATGTAAGGTGGCTGTACTTTCGTGGGTTGCTTTTAAGAAAGCCACTAATCTTTATGACTGTACTTTGTAATTAAACAATGACAACATTGTATATAATTTTCCTTTTATTTATTTTTTTTTTTTAGAACATAGTAAATACTATGAGGAAACAATTATAATTAAATTTGTTAATGCTTTTTTTTTTTTAAGAGTGATTTTTAGTTTTGGTTTTAAAAAGTGTTATGAGTGAGGTAGATTGAACTAGTTTTAAGGATGCGTTTGACATTATGATTTTTAATTTGTAGATAAAAATATGATTTTAAACTGAATTGTAAAAAATAATAGTTTGGAATTGCGATTTGAAAACGCATAAAATTCAAATCGCAAGTAAAGGGGTGCTGCATGTTTTGAAAATACTTGATTTTAAAGGCTAAACTTTAATTTTAAAGGTCAAACTGCGATTTTGACAAATGTTTAACTGCATTTTTATAACTTACATTTTTAAATTACACTTTTTAAAATTTCAAACCTAACTAAACCCTAAATTGTTTGTTAATTTTTTTTTAATATATATATATATATTATATATATATATATATATTATAACAAACAAAATGTTTTTAACCTTCTTATTAAAACGAAAGCCAGAATGAAGATGGGTTTATAGTCGTAGAAATGATGACACATGAATATGTTTTCCACCGTATAATTAGTGCACTAAACCCTCCCATATGATGCACAAATTAGAAAGGACAATGTCGCTGAGGTAATCGCGTCCGTCAGATTCCCAAATGGGCCCACGCGGCGGTGGGGGCCACGTAGGAAAGTTGTTTGAAATAAATTTTCTTTTTCTTTTTTTTTTTTTTTTTTTTTTGGGGTCAAAATGTGGAGTGGGAGGAGATTGACGCGTTCCAAAAATTCACCGCCCCAATTGGCCCGGCGCCTCTCACTCGTGAAAAGGAGTAGTCCCAGTCAACGGTCCTGATGGCAACCTGGGCCCACACAGCCGACTAGAAGTGGGCCCTGATCTGTCTTTTCCTGATTGGACACGTAGCAGATCCGGACCGAGCGTAGCGGCTGGGATCCGGCTCAATTGGACCGAATCCCTATCTTGAGCTAAATTGTCCTTTTAATCTTTTCTACATTTTTGTAAGAATTTCTTTGGAGGAATTTTACTAAGATTGGCCTGATTTCCTTTCAAAAAAAAAAAAAAAAAGATTGGCCTGATTTGATTTTGAATTAAAGTTATAATAAAATTGAAATCGAAATTTGTTTTTTTTGTCCTATTATAAGTGATTTTGCATATCAAACCAACATTTTTAAGCAAAATTATATATATATATATATATTATAGAAAAAAAAAATTAACATTTTTTTCGGCATTTATGTTTGGTACGAGATAATGTTTTGAGATTTTCAAAATTCTTAAAAGATTACTGCAATTCAAACACCCCATAATAATTCATTTAATGTTACGTACACACAAATAATATGTAGTTAAAAACTTCATTAAAAAAAAAACAAATAAATAAAATCAGAAAAATGAAATAAAAACCTTGTGGGTGTGTTTGGTGAAGCTTTATTAGTAATATTTTTTTTTTGAATAATAAAAAATATTAATGTGATATAAAGTTGAAAGAAGTTTTGAATTTTTTGTATCGAAAAATGAAAAATATTTTGTTTTGTAGTAAATTTTTTTAAAAAAAAAATTATTTATGTAACATTAAAAGTGAAAAAAAAATGGAATATTTTGTTCTTAAAATGTCTTTTTGTTGCATTATTAATTAAGTTAATTATATTGGTAGGTTGGTTTGAACTTTAATTAATATCCCACATAAGCATCAAATGTAGAGGAGCTAGTGTAATTAATTTTGTAAACATCTAATGTAATTATCTTCTTGGCCTGCAATTATTAGGCTTAAAAAAAATGATTGATATGGTCGATCGATATGGATTGATCGCTCATTAGGATGAAATAGTAAATTATTTTTTTCCAAATTTGACATTTACGAAAACATCAAATCATATATCCACATCAATTTGAACCATAATTGAATGGACCCGTTGAATGGTTGATCAATTATATCAAATAAAAATATGTCTAAATGTTGTCTTGATATCAAAACGGTGATAGCAGCTCCTAATTATTTACTTAGATGTAAACAATTGATAGGGTTTAGGTAAATCCAAAAGAGAATTAAAGTTTAATAGAGAGAGAGAAAGAAAGCTTATTTCTCTCTCTGTCTCTCTCTTTTATTTATTTACCAATATAAAGAGAGATAGCTAGTTAGATAATGACATTTACAGCGGTATAGAGTCAAACCATGTGAATTAACGGCTTCCTTTATTAATGGTTTTTGGAGAGTACTTTTTGGTTTTTGTTTGAAAAAAGAGATAAATATTATGTACTACACCCTAATTTTATTGGATTGATGTTAAATTGTTCATCGGCCCTTGAATATATATATATATATATATATATATATATATATATTAACAGTAATTAGTTCAAGGGTTAATGAGCATTATCGCATCAACTCAATGAGAAGGGTCCGGATGTAGTATGTAGCATTACTTTTTAAAAAAATATTCTAACGTGATATTAAGATGGAAACAATTTTAAATGTGTTTATGAGTGTTTTAAATTGTTTATTAATATTTTCATTTTAAAAAGAGAATAACAAATAAAGGACGAAAAAGCTTTAACAAACAAAGCTAAGATCACTATTACAATTCCAAACATCTATCCAAAATATGTTCTCACACTTTATGCTCGAGGTTGTAACTTTGTAAAACTCAAGAAAATTAAATGACTTGCTTTATAATAATAAAAAAAAAAATCAAAGAAAAATGTTTGGGGCATTACAAATTTTATTACAATTTCCTTACAGTATCATATGACAGTATTTTAATGGTGAAAAAAAAATTAAGCAACAAAATTTGACAGATAAATTTAATTTTTTAGTGGCTGACGTAGTAAGTGCCACATGGATTGCCACATTAGTTTGTAAGAAAGTTGTAGTAAAAGTTGTACCCCAAACAACACCCAAAATCTTATATCATTTTCCTAGAAAATTTGAGGTTGTATATATATGTCACAAAGAAAATTAACTATCAAATGAATTCTAAACATATCTATGACCTTATGTACAATTTTTTTTTTTTTTTAAAAAAAAAAAAATCTTAAATTTATAGTCACTTAAAGTAGCAAATAAATTAGGTATAATCATGCTCCTTACAATATCACTAACAACTTGTGGAATTTCATTAAATTATCAAGGAACAACTTGCTCAGCAATTACAATATCTCTAAGAAAGACAAGATAATCTTCCACCCAAACATGTTCCAAAGATTGATTGATAGCTGCATTATATTCGTTAAACGGTGAGCAACAAAATTGGCTTCCCTCGTAATTAATATGTCCCATAAACCGTGAATGGAGACTATTCAGCACAATCTTCGCAACATCGGTAAGTTGCTCATATCGACTCCCACACCATAATTCCTTCATAAGGCCTGTCCTATTTTCAAAGCATCTCATTTCACAAAAATATATATTTGAAACTTCAAGTTTTTGTTGAAATGCCCAACTTTTCAGGCTGTAAAAACTTAAACTTTTAAGATAAGTAATGATTTAACAATTTTATCATATGTTAAGCACAGAATTAAATTGAAATTGGCTTAATTACCGAGTAAACAAACTAAAAAAAAAAAAAAAACTATTTTTGTTTGTGAAGTTTGAGCTATATATATATATATAGCTTAATTTTTGAGCATATTGTTTTCATTGCACCAAAGAATTTAATGATTTTTTTTTTAATTTTTTGAAGGGAAGAATTTAATGAATTATGTTTATGCAAGGGACCCAGATTCGTTGCAAACTGGGATGCTTTCATAACAAGAAAGTGGAGGCGGCCGCATTATTTGAAGAGCAAGTGGGTCTTCTTTCTCCTCTCTCCCCTTCCCTATTTACCAGCTTTTTTGTTTATATTTTTAAGGAAAAAACTATTCGATTTTACAAAAAAAAAAAAAAAAAAAACCAAATATATTTCTTTTTCTTATTTTTTAGAGAGGTAAGGATTTTTTCTTTCTTTCTAATTTTTGAAGAATTTAAAGGTTTTTTTTTTTTTTTTTTTTTTTTTTGAAAAAAAAAATTGAGAGAGTTAAGTGGGGTATTTTCATAATTAGAGAAGGGTTTGGGGGGTTTTTTCAAATTTTTGGGAGAACAATGCAAAGTCAAGGTTTTTTTTTTTTTTTTCAAAACTTTAAAGCTAATTAGGGAATCACCTTGTCACATAAGCAAGATGGTTAAGAGTTGTGTCTTGAGGTGGCAAAAGATCATATCTCATTAACTTATTCATTCATTATATAATGTAAATATCATGATTGTTTATTTTTTATTTTTGGTAAATCTATACTAATTATTATTTAATTAATTATTGTTATGATTTTATCATTTGAGTTAATTAAACAATTAACTTGAATCTTAAAAAGTCCAATTCTGAATTTATATGTATGTATATAAATTCATTATGCACACAAACATATATATATATATATATATATATATATATATATATATATATATATATATATATATATATATATATATATATACCTACACACAATCACACTTATGTACACATAAACACATATATTTATATCAAGACTCACAACAAAAATAATTCAAGGTATATCTATATTATATTTGGGAGAGAATTCCGCTTTAATTAAGTTGTTCTAATTATGAAATTAAAATAATATATACTATAAAAAATAATAAAAATGAATTTATATATACGAGTCAAGTCGAGGTTATACGAATATACCTCATTTAATAATTGAGCCTAATTTTGTGTTAAAGATCAATTCATTTATTAAACGAACCGAATTTGAGTCGAATTTATACGAGTGGGTATCAATCGAGTTGTCAAACGAACTTGTTCATTTACATCTCTACCCATTAGATTCAAATACGACAACTTTTGTTAAAAATTATGTTTATTCTTTTAAAAAAAAAATGACAAAAAACAAAAATATAAAAGTATTCCAATTAAAAACACACAAAGACATATTTTACATTTATGTCACGTTCCGAAAAACAAAAAATACTCTCAAAACACGTTAATAAACAAAGCCCATGGTTGTTAATTATATATATATTTCTAGATTGAACTCTTATTTGATGACCCCTTTAGAGGTATCATTCAACAATATCGATCATTTGATTTAACAGCTAGAATTCATGTGACAGACAAATCTAGTTACTTTCCAATTCTTTTAATTAACCAATTGTTGATGAACATATATAATAACTATTTGATTCTTTTTTGTAGTGGAAAAGAGAGAGAGATCGAAAAGACTCGAAGTCCTCTAATGTGAATGGAAAAGGAAACAGTAGCAAAACGTGATTCAATTAATTGAGATCTTTTGGGTTATCACTCATCAGAAAGCTTTGGAAATACTTTTGAAAGTGAGTGCAGCTAAGCAACTTTAAAAGCCACTCTAGTGAGTATTCATTTGCCATCATAATAATGATGATTTAAAATACTTCTTTCTCGACCTCCCTCTCTCTCCCCTCATGAAAAATCTTTAAAATTAAGGATAACTCTATTTGCACAAGGCATCAACAATTGTGGGTCGAATTCGGACTTCAACAATTTTGTTATCTGAATTGTTAGATGGATATAATTTTTACAGGGTTCACTTGTCCAAATAGATAGGCATGCATTTAAAATTTGTTTGGACAATTAGGTCCTATATTAGTTTTATCATATTTACTATTCGAATTGTTAACGATTTGAATGAATAATGCTAAATGTACGTAAGACCTATGTCCCTATTGTATTTTCTAAAATTGATGTGGCTTTTAAAATTATTATTAGATTAATGATTTTAAAAGACACATCAATTTTAAGAAAACACAAAAAAGACATGAGAGCTAGAGACATCTAGCATTACTCAATTCGAATAGTAACTTTAATACCTTAGCTTAAAATTTTAATCCAAGACTTTTATATATTTTTATGTCATTTTTTTATTCTATTTTTTTCAAAAGAAAAAAAGCTAAGGCTAACCATGATCCCATTACATTAAACCCCTCTTTTAGGGGGGGTGGCGCAAGCGAGACCATTTAACATATGAGGGGGTTGGTAGGGTTGGCCATCTCAATTCAAGAGAGTGGCTAACGGGCATCTCAGGGATGATTCATTGTTATCGGTACAGCTACGGCTATTCTTTCATAGGGGTGACTCACCACCACCCTAGTTATAGAGTCGTAGCTTATATTGTTGTCACCTCTTTTTTATTTTTGCTTTCTTTCTTTGTTTAAAGAAATAAATAAATTTTTTAATAGGAAGGATGGTTATACTTTCAAATCACTTTTGTTAATTATTTGAACAAAAAATTGGCGAGGGTACGTAGTAGATGATATATTTATTTATTTTGAGGAAACCGTGTGGCACTGGACCAAGGATATCCCTATATGTGTATCAAGTATGATCTGTCACAGTATTATAAAAGAACACTACAAAGATAATATATTGTTTCGCTATAAAATATAGGTTTATGAAAAAAAATAAAAAAAATAGAGAAGACTGAGATTATGATGACCATAAGGGTTGTTTACACATATCAACTTCAGACTTTGAATAAGTGGATAATAATTGACCACCAAATTTAAAAATAGGTGAAAAAAAGAAAAAGAAATTCTTTAAATTCAATCTATTAAAGAAATTGGAGGGAAATTTATCCAAATAAAAAACAAAGATTTAACTTGAGACTTAAGAGGTGGAGAGGGCAAAGTGTTGTAGAATTTATGGAAAAAGATGCTTTTCAGACAGAATTGATTCTCGTGTTGTAAACGAGGGAGAAACGTGTAAGCTTATATCCCAATAAAAAAAGGCATTGTTTTCAACGCTTTCAATATATAAAATTATAAAAAATATAAAATTTCAGTCAACAATAATAATAAAATCACTTGTGTCAATGTTCAGCACGATTTCTCTTAGAATTTCAAAGCCACTTTGATGACCAAAAGAGATCTGTTTCCAAAAGGCCCGTTTATCCTTTGGATCTATATATACTAGCATTATTTTTCTGGATCAATAAATCTATATATATATATATATATATATATATATATATATATATATATATATATAAAGGTAAACCCCATCATTTATTGTCAAGCAAACTGCAAACTTGTCTGCCATTCTTTTGATCAGTTTTGTCATGCCTATTACCAAACCATGTGATGGGAGTTGTCTCCAGCTTTGTGCAAAGGTAGAGCCCTTATGTAAAAAGACAAATCTATGTTTGTTATTTGTCAATGTGTTTAGACCCTGTTTCTTTGAAAAAGTGTTATTATATATATATATATATATATTTTGGTATTTATAATATTGTTTTGTATTTTGGGTTCATTTGTTTGATAATGTTTTTGTTTTGATAACCGAAAACAAAAGAGAAAATTACATATTATACCTTGATCCCACCTTATTATACTGGACTGATGTACGTAACCGTGTTTATCAGTCCTTTATTTTATTTATTTATTTATTTTTAAATAAGAGTTTATAGGCACTTAGTCCAATGAAATGAATATGGGATAACTGTGTATGTTGTATGTAGTATTACTCAGAAAACACAGATTTTAAGAAACAAAGCCAAAGAATTAAAAAAAATAAATTAGTGCACATTGCTCTCACTTGGGTTGAGGTTCATGCAAAGGAAAATTTTGATTAGACACTCTTTTTTTTTCCTCCAATTTAATGATTTTGATATTAAGACCTTAGTTTTTAATTATTTTTAAATTAAGTTCAAGATCATTTGGAAGTTCAGGCATTCGTTCATTTTTTTTATCAAATAAATAATAAAAGTAGTATGAAAATATAATTATGTCCATATTAAATAATTAACTTCATAGAGAACAAAGCCTGAATCTATATCGATTTTGAAGGAAAACCGAAAACGTGGGTCTAAAAGATAATTTGATATTAAGAAAATTGAAACGAGCCAAGGAAAAAAGAAGAAGCCCTCGTTTAAGTCAAGGCCACACTTTATGACCAGATATGAACGCAACCCAAGTCTTCATCTGCTGAATAAATGTGCCTTCCATAGACCATTTCATTGCTCCCACACTGACTTGATTCCACGTGTGATAAGGTTCGGGATTGGTTTGCAGTTTATGAGACTCGTCTATTCGAACAGGTAATCGTCGGTAAGTAAATTTTGTCAGAACTCTCTCTTAATTATTTGTCTAAATTAACTGCAATCCGAACAGATAATTGCAAAGAATTCTGATCCGTATGTTACAAGTCATTTATCAAAGGGAAAGCGATATTATATTCGTAGTTATATGTGGCTTTCAACACATAAAGTTGACACGACTAGTTAAGTGAATGATTTGGGTAAAATAAACCATATCAAGAGTCTTAACAGTCAACAGGTATACAGTTAATGTTGTTTAAAGTATGATGACATAATCCGATTAAAGTTATTCAATTAAAGAATTCAAATCCAACTTGGTGTAGTTTCTTGTATTGGGCCAACTTTACCATAGAAAAAGCAATATGGTTCATAAAAAGAGATCGGTGAATATTTAGAATAATTATTATTTTTATGTCATATTTAAAGGGGATGAATTCGACAACTCATAAGCTTGAAAAAAAAGAAACCCAATCTTGACCCAGTTCAAATATGAATTGATTGTATTTTGACATGTGTTCGTAAAATTGTACTATCATAGACCCCGACCGATCTGGATATTTAAAGCCTTGAGGCTCTAGTTGTTTTTTTTCATGTTATATGAATGAAATTCAGAAATCTTTATTAAAAAAAAAATACAAAAATCACCTAATTAAATAAACATTAACAAAAGTAAACCATTTTTATACAAGGTAGCCAAATTGTCACCGACACTTAATCACTGATTCCCAAGAAGATTTGGATCTGAGCCGACAGAGGAGCAGGAGGCAGGGAGTAGATAATTTATATAAAAAAAATAAAAAAAACATAAAATAATAATAATAATAAATAAATAAATAAACATGTCATACATTAAGAAAACTGTCCAGACGCATGGAATTTGTGGCTTCTCCTTCAAAGTATAATTTCTTACGAACTAATATCTGGGAAGAAATTAGGATTTATATTTAATTATATCTAAATTTTTTTTTTTTAAAAAAAATGTCTCCTAGCCCCTTGTTCGGTCTCTAATTAGTGATTATTATTATTCTTTTTTATTATGAAAGATTAGCCTGTACGTTATAGACGTATTATAATTCGATCTCATACAACATGAATGCCCTTCTTTTTGAGGTAGGGGTTTTTTATTTTACTTTTTAATTATTTACTGTTTGGAATGGTCAAACCAACATAATCTGGTCAAGTTAATCAGGGAGAGAAACTTGAGTAATCAAAAGGTTTTATTTGAAAATCAAGTAAAGATTAACCGCATTGTGCGGCCTTTTCTTGGTCTTTAGACGACCAAATTAAATTCAAAGTATTATTACTGTTTGTATTTTTATGCATTATAATTTCATTTGAATTTGTTGTTATAAAACTGTTAAAGTATTAATTAAATGCTGAAATTTATCAATTTCTATCGACTTAAACTTTTCGAAAAAATAATAATATTTTAATAGATCGAGCCCACCTCCTATTGATTTTTTATTTCCTTGTAACCCTTTTCCCATTTGGCTGATTAATTACCCCATCTAACTAATATCTTTCTTACAATATCCCTCGATGTACGTTTATTTTTATTTTGTGCAAATTATTTTTGGTCGCGGACGAGGGACATTATAAAAATTAAAACATTAAAAGGACATAATTGTAACAATAATAATAATTAGAGGAAAATAAATTAATGTAGTTTTTTTTTTTTAAAAAAAAATGATTTGGAAGCCATATGGGAAAAGGCCCGAAAGGGCTCATTGGCTGTTAAAGTCGGCTGAAATATTGGTGGGAGGACTATGTACGTAGCATATGCAGTCATGGGGGCAGCCGCGCCGCAATTAATTCTATCAGTCAGGTTCACACTCGCGTTCTAGTTTCTACTTCTACAGCTGGCCTTCGCCTAACTCCAAGGGATTTCTTTCTTTCTTTCTTCCTTTCTTTCTTTCTTTCTTTCTTCATATATATATATATATCCAAGTTGATCGATCGAAGGGACTCGTGAAAAACATGTGAAATCCCAATAGCCTATGTCTTATATATATATAGTAGGTAGCAAGGATATTAAAAATGGTTGACAGGAGGTTCAACATTTGATTGTGATTTAAATGTAGTGGTTGAAAGGTTGGACCATGACTCCAAAGTTTTGGTATGCAGTCCAAAGTATTAGTTGATTAAACAGTCGTTAGTCACGGGGATGGAGCTTATAAGTATTGGCCAAGCCCTCTTAGCTTGGTTTTCAAATTAGGTTTGCCTTTGGATTCTTATTATTAGCGGTCCCGGTCCGCTAATTCGAACAACAAATGTGAGAGTATTGGCCAAACAGAAAGTTATGTTTTCAAGATCTGTTCAGACATGTGAATTGAACCATATAAAAAGATAGACTCGTCCACATTCGCTATCCGAACTGAAACAACAGAACTAGTACCCTTCACGTCTCATTCATACTTTGGTCTTCTAAGTAAAAAATTCTAACTCCTGTCCCCACGTAACCACAAAAGTTGTGATTTGATGAATTTGGTCACGAGCATCTCATCTCATCTCAAGCTTTCACATGATGCATGCATGCATGCATGCTATCAAGTGGTGAGAAAAAGAGACCACTTGCCCTTGCGTGCTTATCAAGAAGAGCTGCCCATTTATGTAAAGATGGCTGTATTTTCAAAGAGGCTACGTACACCACGCAAGCTAAGCAAATTGCATTTGTTTGGTAACGTCTCGATCTGCCAGCACCACCCTCGAGAAATTCAACCTTGAAGTTCAATTTTTTTTTGGCTATTTTCTACCAACTTTTGCACTTTTGGCTTTGTTTGGTAAGCTTAATTGCATGGTTAATTCATACTTAGCTGATCAGGCCCTATTAACACGTGAGAGTACTGTGAAACAGGGTCCATAAGTTGTTGTATGCAACATTGAGTTAATCATATCATTCACACCCGGCTAGCCGAAAAAATTATTTTGACGGGTTAAAATAGAAATTTGGATAAAAAATTACTTACATCCAGCTAACTACTTTGACAAAAAATTAGTGAGCTGCTATAGTGCATGCTAACCAAATTTGGTGAGCACTATTGTTCGCTCACCAAAAAAAAAAAAAATATATTCTATCATTTTTTTTCTTACAAAAAATAAAGAAATTATTGAGAAAAAAATTTAAATGGAATAGTAAAAGTGGATAGCTAAATTAATAGAAAGTGATCGAGATGTAGATACTTTGAAAAAGTTGATGGTTAAAATAGAAAAATATAATTTTTTTTAGTTAAAAGATAAAGAAAATTTGCCGAGCTGAATGTGAATGCTCGTAAGGATGCTAGCTTGAGAGCAAATTTTGATAGAGAATTTTGGAATGATATAGAATAAAAACAAATCATTCTTTAGGTAAACTATGTTGATGCAGATTTTGCACAGTCAGATTGAATGATGGGCTCTTGCAAAACAAATGAAAAGACAATGTAGGTGACACTAGCGTGACGGGGTCGGCGGGAAAACCTCCTATGATTAAGCCATATAATTTTTCTAAGATTACCTCAATAGAGTTTTAGGGTTAATTACTTTATGTCATACCTTTTCTGGATTTCTACGACCCGTTTTACACAAGAAATTTTTTTAATTTTATTTTTTGGGAAGGATGACGTTTTCTAATTTTTCACCACATAATGGGCACATATATGTGTAGTAACGGTCTAATTAAGAGCATTCGCATATGACTCATAAAATTTTAGCTAAAAAAACAACATTTTTGTATTGAAAAATCTTAGATATTATAATTATATTCAACAAGGTTGATGTGACACTCTTAACTAACTCTTGAATTAATTATTTTTGAAAAGAAAAGAAAGAAAGATCGAATGGTTGATTTGGAGTGTCATGTCAATATTATTGAATAATTTTAGGATAAAAATATAGCATCTAACATTATTCATTTTTTATTTTAGCTATTCACTTTTATAATTCCTTAAAAATATTCCATCTTTATACACTTTCAGTACAATTCCCAAACAATAACGTACGAGAATTCGATTAATTTTTCTGTTAATTCTTTTTATACATTGTTGAGCTACTTTTAAGTTAAAAATAGCTAGCCGAATGAGGTTTGTTTGTTTTTTGTTTTTTTTTTTGGTAGAGCCATTGACTAGCACAATAAAAGAATGCTCTAAAAAGTACGTCTAACCGTGGGAATAAGATTCTCTCGATTTCAAATGAAATTGATAATAACTATTTATGATAATGATTTGAAGTTGATGCATTTATCGGTGTACGTGATTTCACATTATTTAAATTTTTAAAAAGCGTTCTAACATCAATTTCATATACATCGTTAGATGTACCAACTTTAAATTTTGACGATAAAATAATATTTATATCATTTAAAATGAAGATAATCCCATTTCGTAACTGTGGAGTAGCTAGCTGTCCTTCAATCATTGAAGGGCCCTTCAATCAAGTGGGCTATTGATTATTTATTTTCCATATATATGAAACTCCTTTTTTTTATTTTAAGATATATATATATATATATCTGAGAGTAGAAAGCTCCCAACCCAGATTTGAGTCCGCCTTAATAGACACAAGGGGTGATAATTGGTTGTTATGTCAATTCCGAATGCTTTGGATAAAACTGCCATAATAAAGACAATCTTGATAAGATCAAAGATCCACGATGAAGTAAACCCCAAAACAAGAAAAAGGAAGTATGGAATACAACAAATGATGCTGTCGCCATTCTTCCCTCAAGACAATGATGGATGGACCAAGAGACTTGTTTCTTTGTGGTACTCGTCTTGTTTAGTATTTGGAAAACAGTCTACTTTTTACACCATATATTATCGAGTTCTCGGAGTTGATTTACCGTGTTTTAAGTGGTTAACGTAGTAGTTTTAAAAGTTGTAGTACCCGACTATCCGTTTGTTTCGGTATAGAATATCTTTTGAAAAAAATTAGTTATTTTTTGCTATTTATTTGCAACCTTGAAAATAGTTTGAAAATATTTTTTGGTGTTTGGCCTGTATGAAAAATAGCCAAAATATTTCTTATATTTTCATATAATATAAGGAGTTGCGAGGAAGAGAGAGATTATGAAGATGAGCCACAGAGGGAGAGCGTGCGAGAAAAGAAAGCATTCGGAGGTGGGATTGAGATTTTATACAATTATTTGCAATTTGGGCAAACAATTGCGAGAGGGCTCTTGTAGAGCTAAGCTGCCTGAGTATGTGATCGAGCAATCTGAGAAGGGTATGTAGGCTCCATAAAGGGCCCTCTCACAATTACATATTCGGAGAGTGTGAGAGAGCGATAGAAAATAGTTTACGCAGATGAGAAACGTAAGCCATTTTTCTAATCTTGAATGTTATTTTCTTAGGTGAACTGAAAATATTTTTAAATTTATTAATATTTTAGTCCACAACAAACACTCAAAAGAATAGATAAAACCTTTTCTATAAAATATGTGTTTTCTTTTAATTTTAATCCTTTGGTCAGGCACCTACCGATTTCCAGCATCTTCTCCAAGGTTTATATGGGCTTAGGGCTCCATCAGGGCCTGGGTTTCCCAACCCCACTTCTCATAAAAGTTATAAAACAACCCTAAAAATTCCACAGTTGGACCAAATAATCAAACATTTGACAGAACAATGGTAGACTTGGTGGCCAATTATTCAGGTCCAACACTTGGGAACTCTGGGGCCACATGAAGACAATATTTAGCTCCCATTCGCACGGGAAATAATCTGTACGGACAAAGTAAGGAAACTGAAATTAATGTGTGGAATGTAGATGCGAGCGGATATTAATCATCTGCATTTGCTATTCACAATTATTCGCACACGCAGATGCGGATATAGTTAACAAAAACTACTATCCGCATATACAGATACGACTAGCGGTTTTAGAGTATACAGATGCAGTTATTAACTAAAATAACTGCATCCACGTATGCTTTATATATATATATATATGTTATGTTAAAATTCATTTAGTTGGTTGTGTTGCTTTTTTGTGTAACACTTAGTCGAAAAGGCAAAAATAATGTGAAATCAATATATTTTAAAAATATTAAGGCTTAAAAAAAAATTAAAACAAGCCTAAAATACTAAAAATCGGCTTAAATTATTTTTCAAAATCATTTAAAATGGGCTCTAATGGATACTCAAAGAAGACCCAAAAGACTAAATAGACCAATTACCTAATAACCGCATGGACGCGGTTAGTAAAAAATAATACGGATATCTAAAAGTGATTATCGCATTTTGCGGATACGGCTGTGAATATTACAAATAACTACATCCGCGTCCGCGTCCACATCCACATTTACACCCCTAACTCTGATAGACAAACCACATTTAAGTAATTATATACAAACGTTCTAGAAATTTCAGCACCAAATAGAATCCTCAGAATCGTGTCCATTACGTGTGGACCCAAACTCCCTTTCAACAAGTGAGATCCAACTCGTAGAACGTTTAACTAAAATGAAACTGAACAACGGATACAATGTTCGAGAATCGAACCCAACATATTTGCTATGATACCATGTTAAATCACCATTTATCTTAAAAGCTTAAATTGATAAGAAATAATAAATTTAATCATTTAAATTAATATTTTAACCATATAACAGTAATTTATTTGATAAGTAACCACCATAACAGTAATAACAGCATACTTGGGCAGCGAAGATGTCCAGTTAATACAAAAGGCCACCATTGAAGGGAGAAGTAGCATAAGAGGGATATATATAAAACAAGGAAGCTTAGCTACTTAAGCAGACAAGTAACGAGTCATCCATGACTGGAAGCGAGACCAAGCCAACTCAACTGCAGTTTCATCCTCATCAGGCAATCCCATACTCTTCCTTCTCTTCACACCATCTGGAGACCTGTTCATGAAAGCATGTGCGTTGCCTGGATAAATGTGTACTTCATATGGAACTCCTGACACTTTCAGCTTCTCCTCCAAACCCTTGGCAGCCTGAAAACACAACGAATAAATATATATTCCACATGTAACCCAGAAAAAGTCAGTTTTACTTGCCGGCATTCATTTTAACTGTAGAGTTAGTCAAATTTGAGATGTATGGGCCGGTTTACAATGTAATTTGATCAATATACAACCTCGACTTTAGTCCTTACATTCTCATCTCATAGTTTTCAACAATTTCCCCCCCTGCTTCAATTGCTCCCAACAATGTAAGATGCAAATGGTAATCACTTGCGCCATCAGACAAAAAGATTGTTTATATGGCCATTGCCATTTTTGCAAGGTTTTAAATGCCTGAAGCTAGAGTGATGCAAAAGGCAAAGATCGAAATATTGGTTTATGGGGTTTATTAGAATTAAATTTTATGTTTTATTTAGTTTTAAGAGTCAATGGTATTGTCTTTGGTAATTCAATAAATAGGTAATTGTCCTAGAGTATTTTAGGCAATTTAATAAAGGGAAAAGATAAAAAAAAAAAAAAAAAAACTCTTTATACACCCCTTACACACCCTCTCGCATAGGGTGAGACCTATGTGGTGTGGGTCCCACCTCATGTGAGAGGGTGTGTGTAAGAGATCTGGCTTCAGTGCTGTAGTTTAAAACTACAGCACATTTGCTGTACAAAAATAAAGGGTCCAGATATGTTTCACCAAAAACAGTGTCGTTTCAGTTATTTAAACAACACAGAAAAATAAATGCCGTTTGAGAAATGGGGAAATATGCAGACACTAGAAATTTTTTTTTTTGGGATGAATAACACACTAGTATTTTACAAGTCTTCTCTGCCATATTCTTCTTGAACGGAGAAGTTCGAGCTTGTCTGCCACTGGACTACGGTGAGTTGGGGACGGCAGCATGTGCTGCGTGTATGGCCTGTGCGGGAGCTTTGATGTCTGTGATAGCACGAGACCGAGGCCCTACGAGTGCCTCCCTCTCCCAGGGTTCCAGCCCGTGAACGACGTCGCAAGGGAGTCCGAGGACTACTCCGGCGGGTCGTGGTGATGGAGTTAAACCTGGTATTGGTGGGAAAGGAATCAAACGGTGCTGGTGGAGGCTGAAATGGGTTCGGGATAAGTGGAGGTGGCTGGAATGAGTTCGGGATAAGTGGAGGTGGCTGAAAAGGATTTGGTCGCAGAAGTGGTGGAAAGAAAAGGTCCGGGTGGGCTTCCTTTTTATCTTGTAAGGGTTCAGTAGGTTTTGAATTTGTAATCTTTCAATTCATGGAATAGGTGGAAAGGGAAGTCCTGGAAGGGGTGGGAGTTGTGGCAATGGTGGAAGCTCAGGCATTAAAGCTGGATCCAAAACACAAGAGTATTTCCATAAAGATTGAAGGAGAGTTTCGAACATCAGGTTGAGGTTAGAGAGAAAGAGGTTGGAGAGAGAGAATAGATAGAAAGTGTGTGACTATGAATCCTTGTGACTT
Source organism: Alnus rubra (assembly GCA_028654335.1). Lineage (NCBI taxonomy): Eukaryota > Viridiplantae > Streptophyta > Magnoliopsida > Fagales > Betulaceae > Alnus > Alnus rubra. The sequence continues at coordinate 309,840 of JAJPGS010001146.1, forward strand.
GTGAGGGAGCGACAGATGCAGAGAGAGAGAGCTTTTTATTTTCCTTTGTAATTCCCCTTTTACCCTTAAACGGCGTTAAAGGTTTTACTTTAAATGTTTTGGTTTAATTCAAGTTAAATCTGGGCTTTTAATTTTTTAACAGCAGATTGTGCTGTAGTTTTAACTACAACATTGAAGCCGGATCCGTGTGTAAGAAGTGTTTTTGTAACACTCCCTTTAATAAATGAGCATTGCCCTAGATTATGTTAGGTAAGTCAATAAATGAGCGTTGCCCTAAATAAAGTGTCTTTTCTACTCCAATGGAAGCAGATTTGATGGAATAAAAAAAAAAAAATGAAGAATTGATTCTTCTCCCTTCCCCTTTTTCTTTCTCTCTCTTTCCCTTAGCTTCTTCTTCTTCTTCTTCTTCTTCTCTCTCTCTCTCTCTCTCTCTCTCTCTCTCTCTCTCTCTCTCTCTCTCTCTCCTTTCCCTCCCCTGGCTTCTAGCTTCTTTCTCTCTCCTCTCTTAGCTTCTTTCTCCTTACTTTTGCCCTAATTTCACTGTATATTTTTTAGATTAGTTTTTTTCCCGCATCATAGAGGTTGCAAATGTATAACAAAAAAGGAGGAATCCTTTTTCATAAGAAAGTCATTTTGATTTCTATTTATAAGAATAATACATGGAACTAGACCATTTATGAATGGGCAATTAAGGCATTTGTGAATGCAAATGGCTAAAACCAATGAAAGAAAAAAGATATGTAAACAAAAGCTGATAAGCATCAACAATTCAGCCAGGGGCAATGGAGAATTTTAACATACAACAGAAGATAGCCTGCTATGATAAAACTGAGAGGGACGAAAGAAAATGCCATACCGTCACATCTGAAAAGCCAACAAAATTATCAAGCTCCCCAAAATGAGCCTGAACAGGAGTCTTAGCCTGGCCAGGGTCTGCAAGTTCTGGTGGAGGAACTCCATAGAATGCGACAACAGCATCAACCCCAGGCACCAGAACAGAACTTGCAATAGTGAGAGCACCCCCCATGCAAAAACCAGTTACACCAACCTATTGCAATGAAGCCATGAGTTTGCTTCTTCGAAATTCAATATCACTGATATCTCTGCTAGTTCTAGCTATGTAAATGAGGATAGTTAATGATATATATATATATATATATTTTGTGGAGAGACATCGTAGTAAAAATGTTCCAAAGAGTCAAAACAATACTATTCGCATGCTTTTGGTTTTATGTAATAAACATTCTCGTACCAGGTTAACTGACACCAACACCACAAAAGATAAAGTTCATTTTATGATACCAACTACTATAAACTCTGTAGGATGTATTGACCATCTGCAAAACAGATCAAAAGAATGGTCTACTTTGCTGTGGCAAATTCGTTTAAAAGCTTTCTAGTGTGCCGTAACTCAGGTAAGGCACAAGTCATGAATCATTGAACCTATTAAAGGATTTAAAACAAAACACAAGGATAACAAAGCTGCACCATACATGAAGGAAAATTTTAAATCTTTTCTTAGACAAAAAAGCATCCTAAAATACCAGCATCTGTAATAGTTTGCCTCATTAATGCCAAACCTCTTAGGATGCAAACTTGAGTGAACTCAAGGCAACTTCTACTAAACCTCAACCCGAGGCCAAGCATGGTTCTCAAGAACTTTCCAGAACTACAGCATGGCATCACAAATGAAACGCAAGGAATGAAATGGAACCCTCTCAAATTTAAATATAGCAGATCTAACAGGATGTATAATGCTGTTATTATAATGCAGCTTAAATCAGTAATCTATTATTGATCCAACAAGTAAACAACAGCCGCACCTTTTTTGAACCATTTGCTTTAAGCCAGTTAACTGAAGCACGGATATCTTTGACAGCACCTTGCCAATCAAGACCATCAAACAAGTGTTGTGCTTCTGCAACATCCAAACCGACCTTTCCCCGGTACAAACTGAAGCAAGAAGTGAAAAGTACTCAACACTAAATGAATCAAATAAAATTATGGCATAATCATGAGATTGACAAAGAACAATATTTAAAAACAAGCATATATGTGTATACTCTGGGATAAGTGCTTTAAATCCAGGGCCAAGTTGAGAAATTTTCACAGCATGGTTCTTGATTTCAAAATCCACACCCCACCACTCTTGAAGCACAACGATGCCAGGAGCATCTTCTTTGCCAACCACATACGCATCAAATGCCTGATTAATTATGAAAAAAGAAATAAATAACTAAGAAAGGAGTTTATCTAGAAGCTAACAATGCCTAAAAACTACCATAGTTCACAATGAAATAAAAGTATGACTATTCAGCTTTATGGTGGAGTTTGGGATGGCAAGGAAGCTCCTTAACTTGGGACAATACACGAGTTGACGGAGCTGGTCAATTTTTATACTTAAATTTGTTAAAAAAAATATAGCTAATAGTGCTTTTTCTTTTCTCCAAGCATTTATACATTATAAACATATCCCGCAGGTGAACAATACTCCTATATGTATTTTTAGTAGCTCTCGTGGCTTGAGACAAAGGAACTCTTTGTCTCCTTTGTTGTTTGTCATTGTAATGGAGGCGTTGGGTAGGATGATTTCTGCAGCAGTTAGTGGGGCTGACCCAGATCATCTACAACATTTGCGATGACACTTTGATTTTCTGTGGGGCTGACCTAGATTACCTACATCATCTGCGATGCTTATTCTTATGTTTTGAAGTTGTTTCAGGCTTGAATATAAACCTGGCTAAATCGGGATTGGTTTCTAGGGGAAATGTCGATAATATAGATGGGTTGGTTGGTATTTTGGGTTGTGGGGGGTTTTTCTCTGCCTTTGAAGTATCTTGGCCTACCGTTGGGGGACTCCTGTAAGGTAAAGCATATTTGAGACGGTGTTATTGAGAAGATAGAGCGTTGTTTGGATAGTTGAAAAATGATGTATCTGTCTTAGGGTAGGGTTATCCTCATCAAGAGCACACTTTCCAATTTACCTAAGTACTTCATATCCCTATTTCCTCTCCCTACGGGTGTCGCTTACCGTATTGAGAAGCTTCAATGTGATATCTTATGGGGTGGGCTAGGTGAAGAGTTCAAACATCACCTAGTAAGCTGGGCTAAGGTTTGTGTAGGGTTATGGAAGAATATTAAGAAGGGCAGGAGGAAATTTTTAAGTCATACCAGATTTGAGGTGGGAGATAGCTCTAAAGTTACATTCTAGCATAACCTATGGTGTGGGGATAGGGCTTTTAAGGATGCCTTTCCAGATTTATATGGTATTGCTTGCGTAAAAGGATGCTTTTGTTGCGGCTCTCTTGGAGCTTTCTGGTGGCTCCATTCAATGGAATGTGATCTTTGTTAGAGCGACTCATGATTGACAGATGGATGTCTTTCCCTCATTCTTCAAGATGTTGCATTTAGTTAGAGTGAGACGGGAAGGTGAAGAAAAGTCGTAGTGGGAAATAGTTGTTTGCTCTTAAATCCTTCTACAGTCATGGGTTGTAATGATGGCTTTCATTTCTCATGGAAGAGTATTTGGCAAACTAAGATTCCTTTGAGAGCGGCTTTTTTTTGCTTGGTCGGCGGCCCTATGAAAGATCTTTGCCATGGATAATCTTAGGAAGCGGCATGTCATTGTGGTCGATAGGTGTTGCATGTGTAAAAGGAATGTAGAGTCCGTAGATCATCTTCTTCTCCATTGTGAGGTTGCCTGTGTCATTTGGAATGTGTTCTTCAGTTAATTTGGACTGTCTTGAGTTATGCCTAGACGACTAGTCAACTGGTATGCTTGTTGGAGAACTATTGGCAGCTCTCGGAGTGTTGCTATGTGGAAGATGGTGCCTTCGTGCCTTTTTAGTGTTTATGATGAGAAAGGAATGGCACAAGTTTCGAGGACCATGAGAGAACTTTGAAGGATATTCAATATTTATTATCCCACAACCGAGAAATATCACACACTTACACCCCACATTAGATAACTTTCAGAGACATAATCTCCAACTATGGAGAAGCACTAATTCTAAGTTTTAGAAATCTGAGTATGGATGAAAGGAAATGACAATGCTTAAAATTTGCTCCATCCATAAGTACTTCAAATCAATCCCCAACCCTCTTACGTCATTCTTTCGGATACCCACACATAGACTAAAAGACCAAAGACTTGATCCACAATCTCCACAATACGGCTCACTTTTCAATTATCTAGGCATTCTCAGCAGGTGTTTTTGCTCATCCATGGAGCCAGAAAAGTTCAATCACTTCTTTAAAATTCATGATCATCTGTGAGGGCACAGGAAACATCTAACATTTTTTCTTTATAAATGATGCAGTTTTGATAACTCATCCAAGATGGCTTTCATTTTCATTTATTTCCTGTTTCTTTGCTTATACAGTTATACTTCAATACCTCCATACAAGAAGATCATGGATAGCCAAAAACATACTCAAATGCTAAGTAATACACAAATGCAGCCATTCAATTAAGGAAGGAGATCCAAACGTAATTCAGCTGCCAAAACACATTCCTAATAACAATAGTAAAAAGAAAACCCTTCCCATTAATCAAAACTATATATAAAAAAAATTCCCAAAACCGACTTCAACAAACGAAATTCCAACAAGAAAACACAAACCCATCAAAACCACCAAATAACTCAACCCCATTACTCAAAATCCCTCACAAAATCAAAAGCAAAAAAATGTAGTAGCTAGCGCAAAACTCACAGTGTCGTCCCTTTGAATCTGGATTTTCTTGAAGACGGAGTCAGCCATGGAACGGACTTGAAAGCGAGAAAAAGTGGAGGTCCGTGAGAGAGAGAAGGCTGTGCGCTTGGGTAAGAGTATCGAAGCCGATGATGTGAAAATGGAAGCCAACATTCTTCACTCCCATTACACCGTAGGGATCATAATATAGCTGGTTCTAGCAAAATCAACACGGCGCCGTTTCATTCGTTTCACCTTCAAAACGCGGTCGTTGTAGCTAACTTAGGATTGACAAGATTAGACACGGTGTCATTGGAAGCCGCCGACCCTTGACGTGGATGTTATGCCACACTCGCCGGAATTCCTACTCCAACTCCTCCAACGCTTTCCCAGACTTCCAAACCAAATCAAACAAATCCATTCACTGTTAATCTCCGAAGGACACCTTCTTTATAGCCCAAACGCTGCCTATACAAGTTTGAAATGGATGAGCACCCTCCTCTACAACGCTTTGACGAGAGCGTATCTCGGTCTTGGGCAAGCCCACAACACGCTTGTCCTCTTCACCCACATGCTTGCCCACCAAGCCCCTCCAAACAGCCACACCTTCCCTTCGATCATCAAAGCCGCAGCCTCTTCTTCGGCGTCTTTGGGAAAACCCATTCACACCCAAGTCATTAAACGTGGTGTCCTACATGACCCATTTGTTCAAACGTCGTTTGTGGGGTTGTACGCGCAACTTGGTGAAATATTCGATGCACGTAAGGTGTTTGAGGAAATGTCGCAACCTTGTGTTGTTGCGTGCAATGCGATGCTTGATGCGTTTGGCAAGAATGGGGATATGGGTTCTGCTATTTTGCTTTTTGAACGCATGCCTGAGAGAGATGTGGTTTCTTGGACGAGTGTTATTAATGGGTTTGGGAAGAATGGGTGTTTTAGTGAGGCGGTTAAGTTTTTTGAGAAGATGATGGCGAATGAGGATGTGATGGGGTGCTTTGTAAAGCCTAATGAAGCTACATACGTTAGTGTGCTCTCTTCGTGTGCTAATTTAGATGGGGGAGGAGCTCTTTGTCGTGGAAAGCAAATTCATGGATATGCTATTAGGAATGAGATTGAATTTACTGTTTTTACGCGGACTGCATTGATAGATCTTTATGGTAAGACAGGTTGTTTGAGAAGTGCACTAAATGTTTTCAACCAAATGGTGTTTAAGGAGGTTTGCACTTGGAATGCCATGATAACTTCACTGGCTGCCAATGGGAGAGAGGCGGAGGTTTTGGATATGTTTGAGAAGATGAAAGTGGAAGGGCAGCGTCCTAATGAGGTCACATTTGTTGCTGTTCTAACGGCCTGTGCTCGCGGCAAGCTTGTCGAGTTGGGTTTGAAATTGTTTCAATCAATGCTGCATGAGTTTGGGATTGCACCCTTAATGGAACACTATGGATGCGTAGTTGATCTCTTGGGGAGAGCAGGGCTACTTAAGGAAGCAACTGATTTTATAAGAAGTATGCCTTTTGAGCCTGATAGTTCTGTGTTGGGGGCTCTTTTTGGTGCTTGTAAGATTCATGGAGCCATTGAGCTTGGAAATGTAGTGGGAGAAAGGCTGCTTGAATTGCAGCCCCGGCATTCTGGGAGATATGTGGTGTTATCGAACATCAATGCTGGGATGGAGAGATGGGATCATGCCGCTGATCTAAGGAAAGCAATGGTGGTGGCTGGAATTCAGAAAATTCCAGCCTATAGTTTGGTTGACTTCATGTAAAAAGTTCGTAGTGTATTGAGGGTTTCTGTCTTCATACTAATTAACTTGTAATCAGTTGATAATTTCAGGGGGTTGGCTCAAGTGATAAGGGCCTTGGTCTTTGTGGTAGTCTCATAAGGTCTAAGGTTTGAATCCCTTTACATATAAGCACGCGCGTGTACACACACATACAGATAGATATATGAACAAGCTAACGAGTCGAGCAGAACTTACATGAGCTATGTTCACAAATATTAATTGAGTGAAGTCGAATTTATACGAATATGTCTTGTTTAATAATTTAACGTAAATAATTGTGTATTCTAGGACAACTCATATAATAAATGAACCGAAATCGAGTGGCAAGCACGAATGGATTCTCAAATGGACTACAGCTCTATAGGAAGGCATATGGGTATGTTCAACCCTTACAGTTGGGTTTGGAATTAATTTTATATCTCTAGTTCATAGATAATTTGGCTCCTCAATGACACTCGACCCAAACTGATCTTATAATTGCATGGTTAAATGAAAATATGACTTATCAAATTTAATTAGTTAATGACTGACTTTTCAACTATATACAATTAATCATTTCATAAATTATAGAATGCCACCCAATTCATGAGAAAATTATAATAATATTTATTGTATCGAAATTTTTTCCTTCCACGTCGTATGTAAGACACTCACAATGAACAAGTCATTAGTAAGTGGAAAGTCACAAATTGAAATTGTAGGTTGGTTTATTTATTTTTTAATTTTTTGATGAAAAATTGTATGTCGGTTTAATAGGAACAAGACTGAGAGGCCACCTCATGTAAATTAAAGACTTATAAACGTGGTTTGATCCCACAAATGTTGTCACTCACGGTCCCCAAAAAATAATACCACGTGGGAATTTCATTTCACATAAATGGTCAACAGCAATTGTCCAGCAGAATTATGCCATTGCTTTCACTTGTCCCAAGAATCATATTTCATATATGTCATTATAGGTGGATGTCAAAATAAATAATTTTGTTACTTTAAAAGCGATAAATAACTTCATATGTTATGCTTGAAAGGTATGCGAGCGCCATCAACTCAACATCACACAACTGACCATCAGCTATAATTCTTGCATCAGAGTCAGTTCCCTGGTTGAGAAATACTCACCCCCAAGTTGATTTAGTCACTGCCATCACCAGTAAAGCAAGGAATCAAGTGATTTATGCTGAACACATTAGAGGTCTTTAATTAAGTGATTTGGAAGACGCAACCTATACTCACTGTCGTTGATATTCTATAGGATCTCACAAAGTCCAATCTTCCTTTATCGGAGCATATAATACTCTTCGACAGGGAAGCAATCATAGATGAGGACAACCTAAATTAGATCACCAACTTCAAAAGTTACCTTGCGCCCGTGACTGTTAGATTGCGTTTTATATCTGGCGTTGCTCTCTTCTATTGTTTGCTTCACCTGATCATGAACTCTTTGAGAGATATTCTATCATCTTATCAGCTTTGATACTCAATTGAACAATATGGGGAATGGGCCCAAGATCAAGTACCCTTGACAGGTGAGCTCTTTTGAGGAAGGTTGAGAAGACACTAACAACGGTGGTAGTGGCAATGGTGTGTGGAGATTGTAATGACCCTGATCCTCTATTGAGAGTAGAACGGTCAATTGCTATTTATGAAAATGGATAAAAAAAATGATTATATTTAAATCTTATTATTTTATTGAACACCTGTTTTTATATTAAGTATCCGCTTCTATATTTTTTGAAGACCTGGTTTTATATTAAATACTAGCTTTCATATTTTATTTAATATCTACTTTTACATTTAATAATTTTATATTAATATTGAATGTCTCTTTACACTAAATATTTTATATTTATATTTTATACCCAATTTTAGTCTTACTTGTAAAAGCCCTAACTGAAAGAAAAAAAAAAACCCCTAACCCTATAAATATACCCCTTAGAGCACTAGTAGCAAATGTCCTATAAGTGGTTATGTTCCCTAAAATAGGAAAAATTTGAAAAAAGGTTACAAAATACAGGCCACAGCAGTCTCCTTATTATCCATGGACTTGCTTGGATAGTTACAGTGCTACCCAATACATTGGGTAGCACTGTGTTGGGTAGCACTGTTGCTACCCAACACATTGGGTAGCACTGTTGCTACCCAACACATTCTCCTCTCTCCTTCACGCCCTTGTCCTTGTACATCTTTGTTTCCTGTTCTTAGCTTCTCCTTCACGCCCTTGTAGACCATTTCTACATAATTTCTCCCTCTTCTCCAAGGATATACGAGAGAAGTTGTGAATGAATGACCATTTCTCATAAAAACAAAGAAATCCACAGAGCAACAAGCCAACAAGATATCCAACCCAGGACTGTAAAAGCGTATTTCTAGAGAGAGAAAGTAAGAGAGAGGGATTGGTACCAATGGTGGCTGGGAAGGTGAGAATGGCAATGGGGCTGTAAAATTCGCCGGTGCGTTTGAAGCAGGAAACGCCACCTCCAAAACCACCGTTGCCGTCGCCGAGCTCGACCAAGGTACCCCAGAAAGGCGGTAGTCTCACATCCATTCAGCGTGTACTTCCCACGCTCCTCCGCACAGGTCCAGCCCCGTCCGCTCAACGTCACGGAGCTGCTTCGTCTGGTGGAAGAGCTCCGCGAGAGAGACACTACAAAAAAAAAACACAAATTCTAGACGGTTTTAAACCGTCTAGAAATTGAAAAAAACCGTCTGGAAACAATTCCAGACGGTTTATTATGGACGGTTTAAAACCGTCTAGGATAAGGTGTCGCGAAATGAATTTCCAGACGGTTTGGCCCAAACCGTCTGGAATTCTAGACGGTTTGGGCAAACCGTCCAGATTCAATTCTTGACGGTTTGCCCCCTTTTTTATTTTTTTTTCGGAAATGTATTTTTTTTTATTAATATATATTATTATCATTAATTAAATTTTTTTTAATTATTTATTTCTTTTCCAGTAATGTTAGGTCTTTCCCCTTTCTGAGGCCTGATCGAGCAAAACCCCCATACCCCCATGCCGCCGTGGTTGCAACAGATTGGGCTTGGCCGGGTCGACGGCGGAGAGGACGACGGTGGGGGACAACGGGGTCACGGCTCAATTCGATTTCAAGCTCGACCAAGGGGGACGACGGGCTTCGCTGCTCAGATCGGGCTTAATTTGCAGCTCAGTTCAATTTCAAGCTCGACGGAGGGGGACGACGGGCTTCGCGGCTCAGATCAGGCTTTGCGGCTCAGTTTGATTTCAAGCTCGGCGAAGGGGGAGGACGGGGAGTCATCGCCGGAGATGTCTGTCCGACAGTGCGCGGTCTCGGATTGGAGGTGTGGAAGCGGTGGTGGTAGTGGACACACTCATCTTCATCTCTCTTGGCTGACCGGACCTCCTCATCTTCGTCTCTCTTGGCCGGTGGTGTAGTGGACACGCTCTCGCTCACGTTGTAGACCTCGGAGACGTCGATGATCTAGCTACCTCCGGCCAAGCGATATTCCTTTTTATTTGTTTTGGTTTGGCTGGGAAAGTTTTATTCCTTAATTGTAAAAAAAAAAAACGGACGGTTGTGATTTTGGCTTGAAAAAAAATCAAATGGATGTGGTTCAATTTGGAGGCATTACGCGGATTGATGACATGGCATATGAAAAAATATTCCAGACGGTTTCTTTTGAAACCGTCTAGAACTTAAATTTTATGGACGGTTTGGTAAAAACCGTCTAGAAATGAAAATTTCCAGACGGTTTTTACTAAACCGTCTGAAATTTTATGGACGGTTAATTTTATAGACGGTTTTTATAAAACCGTCTAGAAATGAAAATTTCTAACTTCTTTTCTTTTTATTTACTTTTTAATTATTTTTATTTCTTATCTATTTTGAAATTTCTAATTCTTTTAGACTTTAAGAATATTCTCTTGCATTTTATTTTCTGGGTTACCAATTACAAATCTATAGAATCATTTTGTTTTATTTTAACACACCAAATAGACTTGTTTTTATTTTTATCCTAATAAATCCATTAAATATTTTCTAGAACATTACACACCTCATCAGTTTACTCCTTTGCCTTAGCGGCATACATCTATGCAGCCAGCACTACCTTCCGAGCCTGAGATACATCTTTGTCTTTCTTGGAATCAGTTAGTTCAGTCAACACCATCAAGTTACTTGCTGTCGGCATGGACCCAAGACTGTGCGGGCCCGTGGCCGAACCGGAAGCTCAGTCAAATCGACCGAAACCAGAGAACCCGACCTGTCATCAGAATCTCATGAGTATCCCGACCCTTAGGTCGGGAGCATACTTCATCTCAGAAAACTCCGCTCCAGGAAATACAAGAAGACCACATGCATATCCGACATCTAGTTGGTCTCAACAAGCGCCTTATGACCGACGTTTAGGGGTGTGCAAAACCCACCCGCACCCGCGAACCCGCCCCGCCCCGTCAATAACGGATATAAGACATTTCTAAAAAAGTGCGGATCCTAAATATGCCAACCCGTGATTTATGGGGCGGGTTGCAGTATTAAATTTTTTCTAACCCGCACACCCGCCCCGCCCCGCAATCCCTTTATACTTGTACCATCAAATTTTCCCCAAAAAAATTATAAGAATCATGACTAGGGGTGTGCCTTTGATTTCATCAAATTTTCTCCAAAAAAATTATAAGACTCACGAATTGCCCAGATTGTGTACTTTTGATTTCATTCAATTCTGCACTATCCATTTCATCTCTATTCTTATTCCATTTTTATATACACTTTCATCTCTACATTCTCACATACACATACTCATTCAATCTACAATCACATAAAAGAATAAAAAAAAAATTTTACAGTTAGGTTTGTTGATAATTCTAGTTCTTTCTTCTTGTTATTGTTTGCTGGTAAGGTTGATTCAATTGGGATTTTCAAATTTTGAATTGGGTTAACAAGATTGTGAATTATTTTTCTGGTTTTGGGCCCATAAAAAAAATAATAAAAAATACCCGAACCCGTCCCGATCCGCACTACCCAAGGTCCAGCGGGTTGACCATTCACTATGCGGGTTGCGGATCTTGATTTTCAAACCCGTTCACTGCGGGACGGGTTGTGGGAAACATGCAAATCCGGCCCGCGCCCACCCCTACCGACGTTGTACCCTCAGTATTGATGAACAAAAATAACTCCAGTTGCAAGTACTAAGAAAATTCTCGATGCCCGACTAGCCGGACAAGTCAGCCATGGGAATCGGGGGGTAACTGTTAGGGAAATTATCATCCCTTATGCAAATGGGCCTATACTCAAACCAAGGCCCAGTTGATCTTGCTGGCCCAACCTGACCCGCTCAGTCACTAGGGTTTAACAGAATCCTATAACACTTTGAAGGCTATATTTGGAACACATGGGATAAATACATTATCCTATGAGGAGTAAGTGTCCCACTCTCCCACTCAACCTCTATCTCATCCCACTAAGGGTCCCACTCAGCCATGACATGAAGATGGAAAAATGCGGTTGATAATATGTGCCTATAAATAGGCTGCTACGCCAGGTACAAAATGGAAGCTAATTATATACTAAAAATATACTAAAATCTCGACTCTCAATACTCTCCAAAATGGCCCACTGACTTAGGCATCGGAGAAGGGACGTCGGGAGACCCCCCTTTTGATGCATTGTTTGTTCTTCCTTGTAGATTACGAAGAACACGGCGAATCAAAAATCTACACGTCACCGGACTGAAAACTGTTCTAACAAGCTTTATCATGAAATAACTCTTTAACTTATCAATCTGTTGGGATTACCTGAGACACTCTTTGAAGTTACATACATAGATCAAATCCACATCTAGCGATAGTTTCATTGCGAATGTTGATGCTTGCAGGTTAATATATACAGTACTTTTTAGTTTTGAACAAAAATATATACAATACTGTTTGCTTATTCTCTAAAAAAAAAATTCCAAAGAAAGGCCACTTCATGTAAAAAATAGAGAGAAAAAAAAAATGGCTTAAAAAAAGGACTATGCAGAAGCTATTGGGAGCTAGCTCCATCTAGGGCGAATAACACTCGATGATGATGACAACTCAAAATCTGCTATAAAAGTTTGGCATTTTCGAAACTTCTATCGACCAAAAAGATTTCTTTCAACCACATGACACATCTTATGGTCTATTAATCCCACAGGTTTCAGCATACTGCCACTTCGCTGAATATACAACAATAAGTTAGAATTTCAATTTAGATATATAGTCAATAGCATGATCATGTAATTAATATCTTTCACCTGTCACCAAGAAACAATAAATAAAAATAACATTTTGCGTATTTGTCGCCAAGAATCATATTTTAAAGCAACAAAATAGATAGAATAAAAAACAAAAAACTAGCATCGTCAATCACTTTTTCATATGCATGTTTGCTTTCTAGCTGTGGTCCTTGGCTTCACATAATTGAATTTTATGACGTTCTCTGGAAGGATGCATGTGTGATCCGAAGCTAAAGAGAATTATCTCAATAGGATTTTGTATTTTATTATCTTTATTAGTAGCCGGTAAGGGTTATATATATATAGGTGAAGTATGCAACAATTGTCCGTTATGTGAATAAGAAATTAGGCACATAACATTTGGTATCTGGACGAGCTATGGGCTAGATTAAAATACTACCAGCTAGGTGAGTGGAGCTCCCAAAAGAGAAAGGGTTACTAGGCTTGGCAATTCGAGTTGGCGGGTTGGGTTCGTGTCAACCCGACTGACCCGATTACACAATTGGGTCCAATACAAACCCAACCTAATTATTAATCAAGTTGAATCCTTAAACCCAAACACAACCCGGGTAACCTGTTTACTTCCTTTGATTCTCTAAACTCTGAAGAAGAAGACCTGAAGAAGCTTCGTCCGAAGAAGAAGAAGGATCGTCTTCATCTTTGTCTGAAGAAGACGAGCGTGAAGCCCATCGCATCCTAGCCATGGCCGTGAACTGGTGAAATGAAGTGTGAAGGGCGCCGCACGAAGGATGAAGCTGATGAGGTGTCATGGTTGCTGGCTACGTGAACGGTGAACGAGTGAAGGCAGAAATGAGAAGTGAACACCAAACGATAAATTTGAAATTGATGAAAAGAGTGAAAGAGTAGTTGTTCGAGTGTAGCTGAGAGAGGGGGGAAATCAGGAGAGAAACACTGTGAGATCGTGTGTGAGAGAAGTTGAGAGAGTGAGTTCGATCGGAGGGCTGGGTTGTTGACCGGTGGAGTTAGAAAGGACGTCGGCGGTTGAGGACTTGAATTCCAACCGATCTTCGGTGGAACGACTCCTTCAGAGCCAAAGATCGCCGATGAAGAGAGACCAAACCTGTATGACCCGAAGAGCCGAGTAGACTTGAGAGGCAGGGAGACCAAACAGGAGCCGATCATTAGCGGGTTCGATCCCCGACAACGGCGCCAAAAATTGATGTGGTCGTTTTCAACTTCAATAATAATACCACTCGCAATAGCACGAATGACTATAGGATAGTGTCTATATTGAGGGTGCCGATCCATAGGGATTGTATTGGTTGCGTCTACCAAGTCTTAATAAAATCAATCCTAATTTATTCCTTAGAAAATGATTTTTTTTTTTTGTTTTTGTGATTTTGCTTTTTAAACTAACTACTAAAATTAAATATTGGAAATTAAATTAAAGTTGAACTTAATGAGATGAAAACTAGGGAATTGATTTCATCACTATCTTTGTAACAATGGCTATCATATTAACATGAGATCTTCATTCTAGGTATAATATTATTTGTGTGTAGTTGTCAAGCATACAACAAAGTGTCAAGAAAATACCATCATTAATAAATAAGTGTAATCCATCTTTGTTAAGCATAGACTATCAAATTCATTAACTTGGTTACAAACAAACAAGGATTAAGTGTAGCTCATCTTCGAATTAGTACAAATCATCTACCTAAATTACACTAGTCTAGGGTGTAGCATGACTTGTCTATCTTAGGCATGAACTATCAAAATCTCTTGTTGCATGTTCAAATAATACTATTGTATAACCATTATACTTATCATCTTTTGGATAATAAATATAATTTGAGTACAATCAAAACAAAAAGCTTTCTCATAGACAATATAAACATGTCATCAAGATTGCATTAATCATTAAAACCAATTACAAAAATGTAATCTTCATAGTTATACAATCATCAATGCCCAAAATAAAATATCCCAAAGAATAAAACATAGTTAAGCGATTGATACTAATTAGATAGGGTTTATCAAAACCATAGGGAGAGCTTTAGCCACACATGGAGGCCCTTGGATCACTTGATGTTGTTGAGCAATCCCCCATGATGCACTATCCACGAACACTGTCAAAATAACTCTCCCTCACGTTCTGTTTGTCCTTGTTCCTATGGCTCAAAAACTAACCTAATGACTAAAAATATCACTAAAAGAAGAAGGTGGAAACAAAGTGGGCGTTTGATCTTTTTTTATAGAGGACCTTTCCTTCCTAGAGAAGAAAGCATCCTCATGATGAAAAATTGCCACCCAAGTCTAGAGCCTACGCCTCAGATATGATTCCATGCATTTAATGCATTTTCAGAACTGCAACGTGTAGGTCTGCATTTCGGCGCCGCTTTGTCTCTCGATCAATAGGATGGGTCGATCGATCTACAAGTCGCTCGAGCGATTAAATTGGTCGATCGATCGACTTCGCTTGTGGCAGAAACCTTTATTCATTTTAAGCTCAATTCTGAGGGTTTTTTTTGGTCTTTTTGCTTTAACCACCTGAAACTATTAAAAACACTAAAACCATGCAAAATGTTAGATTACAATGAGGCTAAAGGGTTTAACAATAGCGCAAATTAAGGGGCTTGAATATGCAACATTCAAGACCTATCACACCCCCAAACTTATATATTGCTAGTCCCTTAGCAATGCAAAACTGAAAACAAAATAAAACAAAATGAAATACCTACACTAATTCCTCTTTCATGGGAAAGACGATTGCATTTAGCGTATGCAACAAGCCTTTTAAGCCTACTAGGCATCCCTAATAGACGAATGAAGTCTCGTGAGGGTTTAACAGAAGTGACACCCACAAACACTTTGCCAAATTTTTTTTTTACCAAGAATGTAGTGTCATAGAAACCATTGTTCTTATTCATGGGAAAGTTTAAAATCACAAACTCCATCTTCAAAATTCTAGAGAAAGCTAGAATCAATACACTCATAATTGAACAGTTGAAATATCACACATTCCTTTGGTGAAAAATGAACTTAACACATAACTATGAGGTATCAATGTAATTCCTATATACATGATTCAATGCTCAAACTCCATTGGAATCCCCATTGGATGACAACCAAGGCAATAGATAATTTACACTCTAAATACACCTTTTTATTTTTTATTTTTTGGGAGACTATGCAATGTCCAGCTTCCTTAAGCTTTTTAATTGACCCATGTAACGAGCTTTAGACCAATGACTCCTAAACCAGATGGCTTTAGGGCATTAGGTGTAGAAACACTCTTAAATGTTTACTAACTCGAGTAAAAAAGGCTACGAAGCTAAACTAGTCCTTAACACTACATTAATCATCCCAAACTTCTTGGATTTTGTCGCGAACACTCACTGCTTAATGAGGCAAGAGGTCCGGTTACTCAACAAAAGGCTTAAAGTAGCTAATAACACACACACTTTCTTCTTCTTCTTTTTTATTTATAAATAAGATAAGCTATATACATATGTCAAGGTATTCACCCAACACGTCAACCAATTGAAATCTAAGACATCAAACACACGCATATTTGGTTTCACATTTCATGCCTCACAACTACATGCTAGTATGTTCTGTGCTTAGTGCAAGGTGAAACATATGATATCATCAACATTCAAAAACAAGTAACCAATTCAGCTTCCCTAGTCAAATGATCATGTGTTCATAAGTTTAAACTCATCAATGAATGCAAATCATAGTTAAAATTTCACACATTCTCAGAATTTCTTTTTTAGTATATATATATAAACAAAAGGAAAACATATAAACAAAAAAAAAAAAAAAAAACAAAAGAACATTCCTTACCCCCAAACTTGAACGACACATTGTTCGCAATGTGTGGATCAGATGCAAACATAGTAGTTGGGATACAAGAAAAACGGATTGGGGTGATATGGCTCATAGCATACCCCAAAACTTAGAATTTTGGAAACACCTAACTTGAAAAAGAAATCTAAAAAAAAAATAAAAAATAATACAACATGACAAATAACCAATAAATAACAAAACAAAACTCACATTCCCAATGAAGTTCCAAACATAAAAATGTCATGTCTGTCAAACAAAAAGGAGCATTGTAAAAGTACATTGTGTGAAAGATAATCATACAAAAGATACCACAATGCCTACAAAAAGTACAATGCCCTAATAACACAAAAATTAGCTCAAAAGGTCGCTCAAGGATCAATGTCTGCTGGTGGGGGCTGACGACCTAAGAGTTCCCGTAGCATGACCATCATCTCCGTTTGTGTGTCCCTCATGCCTCTGATGTCCCTCTCTACTATATCCAGCTGCCCCTGAAGCAATGCAAAATCTGTAGGAGCTGGCGGGACTGGTGCCCTCCTAGGAGCAGATGGCTCGCCCTCATCCATCGCAGTTGTTGGTGCGTTCTCAACGTCCATATCCTCAGGAGGCTTAACTATCCTCAGCACATGAGAAACACTCTAGTTCCACTGAGCCAATCCAAAAATGGGAATCTTGTCATCGAGGACAACGTTTGCAGGAAAAGGCACACCTTTTTCAATAAGGATTTTGGTGATGAGGCAAGGAAAGGGAAGGGCCCATGTTTTGGCATTCGACAGCCTTTTATCAATTATGTCGTCCCAACACTTGTATATTTTCCTCCATATCAACAAAGGGATGTTAACCCAAAACTTCTGGTGGAAAGCATATAGAGCTACCAAAGTGTCACCTATTCTCTGTGTTTTGTGTCCTAAGGGGCACACATTCCTTTTCAGCACAAAATCTATGAGCCAAAGTTTAGGTGGCAACTTGGACCGACCAATACAAGTGCGCTTGTCATCGCCATACTCACCCTCACACATATTCGCAATAATCACCTGTAAAGTAACGTCGGAGGGATACTCACTAAAACTGTCGATTGGGTCATCACAGGGAATGTTAAGCGCAGTGGCAATGTCGGCAACGCTAACGTGCATCTCATGGCCATCAATGGTAGAAGACAAAACGGAGGGAAAGTCCGCATCAAATCTGAGATTTTGATAAAACCTGACATAGTGGTCGTAGAAGAAATCATGGGCGGGCTGCAACAGGGGTAGCAGGTGGCACCTTTTGAGTTGATGCCTCACCCACTTCACCTACTTCTTCTCCCTAAATTCTCCAACTACATCAAAATGGGTCTCCACATTTAGCTTCTGCCGTTGCCATGTAGTACTCATGAACGCAGTGGTCTCTCCAAGATATGGGGCGGATGATCCAGATTCAACAACAAGCGGAGAATGAGCACCCTCCATGAAGAACAACCCTTGGAGACTTTTATTGAACAAGTGATGTGCCAACCCAAAAACTAGAAGGGAAGTGAGATTTGGAAATCTAATCGGTGGGAATGTGGGGGAAGGTGTTGGGGAAGGGTTTAAAATAAAAAGAAATGGAAGAAATTGATGAAGAAATGAGAAAATGAGAGATTGAAAAGTGAGGGTTTCGGTGGAAGAGGGAGACTGTTCGGGTGTTTGAAAGAAAAAATGAGGGAAAGAACAGCAGGTTCGATTTTTAAAACCGTTCACGTGACCTTTCTGGGAGAGGTCACTTGATCGACAGTGGAAAAAAAAAGTAAAAATAAAATAAAATAAAATAAGAAAATGATAGAAATGGAATGGGTCGTCTCCCACAAGCTCTAAGTTTAACGTCTTCAGCCAGACCGTCTCAAAATCAGTCTTGATAAACGGGGTTGTCCAGTAGTATTTCCTCTACTTCTGGATTTTTCAATTCCAAGAACGGTTTCAACCTTTGGCCATTCACTTTGAATGCACTGCCGTTCTTGGGATCATCAATCTCAATGGCCCCATGGGTCGAAATGGTACAAACAATAAACAGTCCAGACCATCGAGACTTGAGTTTTCCCGGGAATAGATGCAAACGAGAATTATGGAGAAGAACTTTTTGACCAATTTCAAAGATTTTCTCAAAATGTGTTGATCGTGAATCTTCTTCATTTTATCCTTATAAAGCTTCGCACAGTCGTACCCATCATTATGAATTTCCTCCAACTCATCAAGTTGGAGTTTTCTCTGATAACCCGCCTCGTGGAGATCAAAATTAAGCCTTTTGATGGCCCAATATGCATTATGTTGCAGCTCCATTGGGAGGTGGCAGGCTTTTCCAAAAATAAGGCGGTATGTGGACATACCAATGGGAGTCTTGAAGGTAGTTCGATATGCCCACATTGCATCATTTAATCTCATCGACCAATCTTTCCTTGTGGGGTTCATCGTCTTTTCCAGAATACGCTTGATCTCTCAATCAGATATTTCCACTTGACTGCTCGTTTGTGGATGGTAGGTAGTGAAAAATTTATGGGTTATACCATACTTCTTCATGAGATGATCAAAAACCCTATTGCAAAAAGGCTTGCCTCCATCACTGATAATAACACATGGAGTACCAAAACAAGCAAAAATATTGTCTTTCAAAAATTGAACCACAACCTTGTGGTCATTTGTTTTCCAAGCCTTGGCTTCCACCCACTTAGACACGTAATCAATAGCGACAGAATAAAAAGATTACCATAGGAACTTGGGAAAGGTCTCATGAAATCGATGCCCCAAACATCAAAGATTTCAATTATAAGAATTGGGTTAAGAGGCATCGTATTCTGTCGAGAAATGAGCCCTAACTTTTGACAGCGCTCACAAGCTGCACAATAAATGTGGGCGTCACGAAAAATTGAGGGCCAATAAAATTCACACTGCAAAATTTTTGCAATGGTCTTTCAAGCACTAAAATGGCCCCCGCAGGCATGGTCATGACAGAAGGAGATGACACTGGATTGGTCATTTTCTGGAATACATCTCCTAATGATTTGATCGGGACAATATTAAAACAAGTATGGATCGTCCCAGAAGAAGTGTTTCACCTTGGCCAATGATGTGGTCTTTTGTTTACCAAAATATATCAATAATAAAATTAACCACTCGCAATAGAACGAATCCTTGTAGGATAAGGCTATAGAGAGGGTGTCGAACCTCAAGGACTGCGTAGGTATTATTATCAAGCTTTTCGAGATTAAATATAACTTAATTAAAAAGATGTTTGATTTGATTTTTGTTTTATAAAAAAGAAATACATAAAAGTAAAAGACATAAATTAAAAGATAGTAGGGATGAGATAAAGAATAGGGGATTGATTTCACCACTCACCGCATAACAATGGTCAATCATAAATTAACAAGGGAAATTCATACTATGCATGATATAGGGCTCGTCTCACTCGAGTAGTCAAGAAATTACCTCTAAAGAATAAGTATAATCCATCTTCGGTTGGCACGGACCGTCCACCTAACCACTAAGATGCGGTACGACCCGTCTTCCCTAGGCATGGACTAGCTACGTCTTTAATAGGATATACACACAATCAATGGAATAGTATAACCCATCTTCGGTTGGCACGGATTGTCTACCTAAATTACACTAAACTAGGGTGTAGTACAATCCGCCTTCCCTAGGCATGGTCTATCTAATCCTCTTGATCATATATCAATTAAAACCGTTGTATAACAATCATTCACATAATCACAGAAAATATGAAGGATTGAGTTCAATCAATATAAAAGACTTTCTAAGACAAGATAAGAAATTCATAATGATTGAATATAAACATTAAAATCAATTCTCACAGTTATACAACCATCATGCATAGAGAAAATCCCAAACTAAAATACAATTAAACCATTGTTACTTGGAAAGGGCTACATCAACACCCTATTAGGAATTTAGCCGCTCATCGTAGTGCTGGATGGCCTCCTGCCATGTTCTTCTCCTCTTCAACTTGTCAGGCCTCCGAGAAGAATCTTATATCTAAATCTAAGCACAAGCCCAAGCACAAAGCACCAAGCACACCTTCTCTTGAAGCTTAGAGGTCTATTTATAGGGAGCACACAAGTCCTAGAAGCCATTGGAATTCCAGAAAAATCGTCTCTTGAGTCTTCTTGTCCAAGTAGGAGATTGAAACTTTAATCCAAGTAGGAAAAGGATTCCAAATTCGGCTAGAATTGCGGTATTTTATTGCAAAACAATTTTAGCATAGTAAACGTTCGAATTATAGAAAAGCTATTTCTGACATATTTGTTGAATATTTTATTAGCTTTCCAACGCCACCAATTTCATTGCAATCTGATATCTGACGCAAAAGTTATGATCCAAACACTGAGACATATGCAGAATCCAAATTTGAATCCAATCCGATTTTGACTCTTAATGGAGAAATTCCGATTTAATCATTCACTTGATTTGATTAAACTTAACCACATCATATAGGTCTTCTATTATGATTGGTTAAGCTTAAACATATCTTCTAGGTCTTCTCAAAGTGTGCTTTAAGCCCAAAATCAATGAAATTAATTGCATCTTTATTTAAAACCTGAAAACAATAAAACAACACAAAATCAAATAAATAACAATGCTAAGGAATTAACATATATAAGTTAAGGGGCTTGAATGTGTAACATTCAACACTTATCAGCCAATAACTTAAGTCTATCTTGCTTTGTACAATGCAAAGGCATTTGGCTAGTGACAAGATAATTTACGATATCTGCAAACCAAGGTGCAGAGATTTGAGCAACATGCATCAATTGCTCATCAGGGAATGTCTCAGCCACGGGCAAAGTATCCTCATTGTAGTCCACGATCGGCCGAGACAAATGGTCAGCTACCAAATTTTTGAAACCCTTTTTGTCCCAAATTTCAATGTCAAATTCTTGTAGTAGCAAAATCCACTGGATAAGACGAGATTTAGCATCTTTTTTAGACAAAATATACTTCAATCCAGCATGATCCGAATAGACTATGACCTTTGATCCCAACAAGTAAGATCTGAATTTGCCTAAAGCAAAGACAATCGCCAACAACTATTTTTCAGTGGTAGAATAATTGAGTTGTGCATCATTAAGAGTCTTGCTAGCGTAATAGATGACAAGGGGGAGTTTGTCAAACCGCCGCCCCAAAACAGCACCAATTGCATAATCTGATGCATCGCACATTATCTCAAAAGGCACATTCCAGTTTGGTGGCTGGATGATTGGTGTGGATGTCAGAGCCGTTTTTAGAGTTTGGAATGCTTGACAACATTTATCATCAAAGACGAATGGGGCATCTTTGGCAAGCAAGCTGCACAAAGGCCTGAAAATTTTGCTAAAGTCCTTAATGAATCTCCTACAGAATTCGGCATGTCCTAAGAAAGATCGAATTTCTTTTATCGTCCGTGGAGGCGGAAGGTTAGAAATCAAGTCAATCTTGGCTTTATCAACTTCAATGCCACGTAGGGAGATAAATGCCCCAAAACAACTCATTGTTTTACCATGAAGTGGCATTTCTCCCAGTTAAGAATCAAATTCTTCTCTTTACATCGTATCAGCACAAGATTTAGATGGTGCAAACATTCTTTGAATTAACAACCGAAAACCGAAAAAATCATCCATAAACACCTCAAGGTAATGCTCAACCATATCAGAGAAAATGCTAATAATGCACTGCTGAAAAGAAACTGGTGCATTGCATAACCCAAAGGGCATGCGTCGGTAGGCAAACGTTTCAAAAGGACACGTGAAAGTGGTCTTTTCTTAGTCTTCAGGGTCCATGGGGACCTGATTGTAGCTAGAATATCCATCAAGGAAACAATAGTACACAAGGCCAGCTAATCGTTCCACCATTTGATCAATGAAGGGGAGAGGAAAATGGTCTTTCCTGGTCATCGAATTCAGCTTGCGGTAGTCAATACAAACTCTCCATCCTGATTGGACTCGGGTTGGGATTAACTCGTTGTTCTTGTTCTTAACTACCGTCACTCTTGATCTTTTTGGTACAACATGAATGGGACTCACCCATTTACTGTCAGAGATGGGGTAAATCATGCCTGCATTTAACAGCTTCACGACCTCCTTCATTACAACTTCTTTCATGTTAGGGTTCAACCGACGTTGAGCTTCGCGAGAAGGCTTGGCATCATCTTCCAAGTGAATGCGATGCATACAAATGGAGGGGTCGATTCCCTTTAAATCTGCTAGAGTCCAACCGATGGCTTCTTTGTGCTCCTTCAGCACACTTATCAACTCACTCTCCTGATCTTCTTGTAAGTCAAATGCAATGATCACAGGAAGAGTTTCATTAGAACCTAAGAACGCATACTTGAGTTTATCCGCAAGAGGCTTCAACTCAAGCTTCGGTGGTGATTCTAAAGAAGGAATGGGAGGGGTGCCTGAAGTCAAGGGCAATGCTTCTTTAGCTGCTTTCCACGGAGGGCAATCAATTGGAGCAGCACTGTCCAGTAAAGATTGAACTTCGCCAATGTACTGCTCAACATCAAAGTTATCACTGCTGAAATGGTTCAAGCAAGCTTTAAGAGGATCCTTCATCAACAGGCGGGGCAGTAGTTCTTCAACTGATTCATCAATGAGATCTACAAAAGAACACTCAACTGTATCTGAGGGCTGTTGGAAGGCATTGAAAATATTCAGCTTGACTTTCATATTCCCAAAAGCTATCTCCATAATCCCTGTTCTACAATTAATGCAAGCATTGGTAGTCGCTAAGAAAGGTAGGCCAAGAATATTTGGAATCATCTTATCAGGGTTAGGAACTGGCTTTGTATATAATACAATGAAGTCCACAGGGAAATAAAATTTGTCCACTTGAATGATCACATCTTCAATTATTCCTCGCGGTTTCTTGACGGATCGGTCTGCCAGCTGCAAGATAACTGTGGTTGGCATTAGTTCTCCTAAGCCTACCTGCAGGTACATAGCGCCTAAATCAATGAGGGCTTTTCCTATCTTGTGGTCTCCAATTGTACAAGAAATGGTGGGAGCACCAGGATCTTTGAATTTTGGTGGAATGCTATGCTTTAGGAGGGAACTGACTTGTTCAGTAAGCATAACTTTCTTTGGGGTATGATTCTTTGTTTTACGTTTTTGAGTGCACAAGTCTTTGAGGAACTTGGAATATGAAGGAATTTGCTTGATAGCATCAAGGAGAGGGATATTGATTTTAACTTGCTTGAAGATCTCTAGCATGTCTTGGATCTTCTCTCCCTGTTTCCCAAATTGAGTGGATTCTCTGAGGCGCTTTGGAAATGGAGCCTTAGGTACGTAAGGCACCTCAGAAGTAGGAATGCCGTCTTGCATTACTCCTTTGTCTTTCGCTTGGTTCGACCACTTTGATGGTTCAGATTCTTCATCTTTCTTCTCCTCCACCTTGTTGTCCACAGTTTTTCCACTCCTCAGTACGGTGATGGCTTGGAATTGGTCATGTTGAGAGTTGCTAACAGTATTCTCATCAATCATATACTGTCCCTTAGGGTTCACCACTGGTTGGCTAGGCAGAGTCCCTTCCATTCTTCTGTTGAGAGTATTAGCTAGTTGACCAACTTGGGTTTCCAACTTGGAAATTGATTGAGAATGAGAGTTCAGCAACTGAGTTTGTGACTCAAGTTTGCTAAGAGCGGCTAGCACTTTATCCTCAAAAGCGGAGTTCCTAGGAGGATATGGAACTGAATGAGCTTGTTGGTGGGGAGGACGATAATGGGATTGTCGCCGGAAGGCCTGATTGGAATGCTGTGGCACAGAATTGTCTATCGCTTGAGCTCGCCATGAAAAGTTCGGGTGATTTATCCATCCTGGGTTATAAGTGTTGGAATATGGATCATTTCCCGGTCTAGCGAAGGCAGCATTAGCTTGCTCAGTTGAAAGTTCAGAGAATTACCCAATAGCAGGACAGTCTCTCACGTGATGTGCAGTGCTAGAGCAAAATGAGCAGGGTTCATGCTGTGGAGAAATGTGTGAAGAGGAGGTAGGTGCAAAGCCGGTTGCCATGAGCTTGTCTATATTCCTAGATAATGCATCCACCTTGGTGGTTACATCAAATGGAGTACTTGCTTCAAAAAGATTTTCTATATTGGGAACTTTAGGAGCAAGGGTCCTACGACTCGTTGAAGCATGTTGCACCAAATTTTCACTCAGATTGTCAAACGAAATCCATGCTTCGTTCTCGCTCTTCATCATAAAAGTACATCCACAAGAGGCATCAACCATCTGTCTATGTGGCTCAGTCAAGCCATCATATAAACATTGCACCAGCTGCCATTTAGGAACAGCGTGGTGTAGGCATTTTCTTAAAAGGTCTTTCAGTCTTTCCCATGTCTCGTGGAATTGTTCTCCCTCAAATTGTGCAAAACTAATGATAGCCTTCCTTATTTGATTGGTCTTGCCAATGGGAAAATATTTCTTCAGGAACTCTTGTTGCATTTGAGTCCATGAAGTGACAATGTTGGGTTCAAGGGACTTAAACCAATGCTTGGCTTTGTCCTCTAGAGAAAATGGGAAAAGACGCATCCTCAAAGCATCTTCAGAGAAACCATGCATCTTAATAGTTGAACAAATTTCTAGGAATTCATCAATGTGCTTGTAAGGATCTTCGTTATTAAGTCCATAGAAAGATGGTAGCATTTGAATTATGCTAGACTTAATTTCATAGCTAGCCACCGTGACATTAGGTAGCTGAAGGCATGATGGTGAATTGTATGTGGATGGGAGATAATGATCTCTCAACAAAACAAGTCTTTCTTTTTTACCAGCCATGATTTCAATGGAACGTTCTTTTGACACATTAGATTTTCTTTATTTTTAAGAGTACCTTAAAGTTCAAGGTCGCACAAATTTAATGGAAGTTATAAAGAGCGACGACCTAGAATAAACTAACTGAAACCAAATCACAAAACATTTATACTAACACAAATTAAAAATACTAAACACACACACACACACACACACACACACCACACACACACACACACACACACACACACACACCACACACACCACACACACACACACACACCACACACACACCACACACACACACACACACATATAAAACTCACAAGATGTCCCGAAATTTAGCTTAAAAATGATTTACAGTGAATTTTGCTTGCTGAGTTGACTCACTGTTCTGTCCCGCTTGAAGTCCCTTGATCGACTATTTAGTCGATCGATCTACTTAGTCGATTGATCTACAAGACAGGTCGCTCGATTGACTGTCGCTCGATCCACCCATGATCTCGCTCGATCGACTCCACTCGGTGCATAAAATCCTGGAAATAGAATCGAAACAGAGAGCAAAAATTATCAAGACTGATACTTAATCAAAATAGAAACTTGACCAAACAGAGACTTCTAACACAGAGACTTGTAAGAACAAAAAGTCGTAACACACAGAAACTACAAAACCAAAATTTTTACAAAAACAGAAACTTTGCAAACTCTAACAAAATAGAAAAAAGAAAAACAATAAAGGGGTAAAATTTGACTCGATCTTAGAAAAACTTAATAATGCATCCGTTTAGCAATTCCCGGCAACGGCGCCAAAAATTGATGTGGTCGTTTTCAAACTTCAATAATAATACCATTCGCAATAGCATGAATCACTATAGGATAGTGTCTATATTGAGGGTGTCGATTCACAAGGATTGTATTGGTTGCGTCTACCAAGTCTTAATAAAATCAATCCTAATTTATCCCTTAGAAAATGATTTTTTTTTTTGTTTTTTGTTTTTGTGATTTTGCTTTTTAAACTAACTACTAAAATTAAATATCGGAAAATAAATTAAAGTTGAACTTAATGAGATGGAAACTAGGGAATTGATTTCACCGCTATCCTCGTAACAATGGCTATCATATTAACATGTGATATTCATTCTTGGCATGATATTATTTGTGTGTGGTTGTCAAGCACACAACAAAGTGTCAAGAAAATACCATTATTAATAAATAAGTGTAATCCATCTTTGTTAAGCATGGACTATCAAATTCATAAAACTTGGTTACAAACAAACAATGATTAAGTGTAGCTCATCTTCGGATTAGTACAAATCATCTACCTAAATTACACTAGTCTAGGGTGTAGCATGACTTGTCTATCCTAGGCATGAACTATCAAAATCTCTTATTGCATGTTCAAATAATACCATTGTATAACCATTATACTTATCATCTTTTGGACAATAAATATAATTTGAGTACAATCAAAATAAAAGCTTTCTCATAGACAAGATAAACATTTCATCAAGATTGCATTAATCATTAAAACTAATTACAAAAATGTAATCCTCATAGTTATATAATCATTAATGCCCAAAATAAAATATCCTAAAAAATAAAACATAGTTAAGCGATTGATACTTGGATAGGGTTTATCAAAACCCTAGGGAGAGATTTAGCCATGCATTGAGGTCCTTGGATCACTTGATGTTGTTGAGCAATCCCTCATGATGCACTGTCCACAAATGCTGTCAAAAATAATTCTCCCACACATTCTGTTTCCTCTTGTTCCTATGGCTCAAAAACTAACCTAAAGACAAAAAATATCACTAAAAGAAGAAGGTGGAAACAAAGTGGGCATTTGATCTTTTTTTATAGAGGACCTTTCCTTCCTAGAGAAGAAAGCATCCTCATGATGAAAAATTGCCGCCCAAGTCTAGAGCCTACGCCTAAGATATGATTCCATGCATTTAATGCATTTTTAGAACTGCAACGTGCAGGTCTGCATTTCGGTGCTGCTT
The DNA here is from genome assembly GCA_028654335.1 of Alnus rubra. Lineage (NCBI taxonomy): Eukaryota > Viridiplantae > Streptophyta > Magnoliopsida > Fagales > Betulaceae > Alnus > Alnus rubra. Next base: position 337,114 of record JAJPGS010001146.1, read on the forward strand.
TATCGCTCGATCGACAGGATGGGTTGATCGATCTACAAGTCGCTCGAGCGATTAAATTGGTCGATCGATCGACTTCGATTGTGGCAGAAACCTTCATCCGTTTTAAGCTCAATTCTGAGGGCTTTTTAGTCTTTTTGCTTTAACCACCTGAAACTATTAAAAACACTAAAACCATGCAAAATGTTAGATTACAATGAGGCTAACGGCTTAACAATAGCAAATTAAGGGGCTTGAATGTGCAACATTCAAGACCTATCACATGCTGCTAGGGGCTAGGGTTCTCCGTTCTTCACTAATTCACTTTCTATTATTATTATTTTAATGAAACTGGGTCATAATCGGGTTGACCCGATTAGGATCCGAACCCGATAATGCCAAACACAAACCCTATATTTTCATGTCGTATTCGTGCCGGGTTCGCGGGTCATGTCAAAAGTTGCCAAGCCTAAAGGTTACCATTAAGTCGGTGTCAATAGAGTGTGCCGCCATAATCGTCGTCTTCGGAAACATGATGGTATATAGGGCTTGTTTGTCAAGGAACAATACATTACAGTAATGTTCATGTACTTTTTTTTCTCATTTTTTTTTATATTTTTCACTACTAATCAATACCAAAACATTCTAACCTTTTTCATTTTTTTATATCATATCAATAATTTTTTTATTACTATTCAAATAAAAAAATTTACTACAATACAAAACTTTTTCACTTTTTTATACAAATTCTTTTTATTTTATACCACATCATTACTTTTTACTAATTTCAAAAACTAGCAACCCACTACCTGTTCTGTTCTGTTCTGTACATGTCTTTGCCAAACATGTGTATATAAGCTAGCAATCCTTGTATCCCACATGAGTTAAATATAATTTTAACCATGTGTATATAAGCTAGCAATTGGAAACATTTCCCTTACAAGCCGATTTTTAAGGGATAGTTGTACCCAAAATCTTTATCATTTAATTAACTCTAAACCTCCCAAAACAACCCCTAAAATTGAGATAATTAGTTTTTGCTTACTTTATTCTACAATTCACCCAAAAAAAAGATAATGATATATTCTATCACTAATACTTAACAGCTATTTTTTAAAAAAATAAAAAACATTTAACCACTACTAACAAAGATAATTAATTATTCAAAAAAAAAAAAAAAACAAAGATAATTAATGATAAAAATAATAAAATATATATAAAATATTAATCTGATAAATTTCTTTAGCTACGTACGTAACAACCGACAATGTGTGACCCGAAAGTAATTGTCCAGGTTCACAATTTTGTCATTTACGTACGTTAGTCATTTGGAATTGGCAACTCATGAAAAGGATGTCGGTGAAGTTGTGGTTGAAATGGCTTGAGTATCTAAGCAATGATGCATAATGCATGATTGCGTTGATTACTGATGGAGCATAGGGGGGATTCGGGGGAATCCATAGAACGTAACGTAGCAGCATAATATGCCATAAAAAAGGAAATATAAAAGAAGAGAGAGTGCCAACCACAATTAAATATATATTTTATTATTATTATTATTTATTTTTGTTTCTTTAGGAGTTCCCTTATCTGAAACAGTTACTTGTCCCCTCGTTAACAAGCCGTTTGAAAAGGAAAATTAATAGTGACAACCGACTAACGCACTTTTTATTTCATTTTAGGGTGCGTTTGGGATTGAGATTTCGTAAAGAAAAAATGCAATTTTAAATTAAATTACAAAAAATGAATTGTCTGAAAATTACGTTTTTAAAAAATTGAGATTTGAAAACGCAGAAAACTGCTTTTTCAAACCGAAGGAGATGTGATGCTTTTTTGAAAACGCAGAATTTTAAAAGGCTAACCAGCGATTTAAAAGGTTAAACTGCGATTTTGTCAAACGCTTAACTGCATTTTTAAAAATCAATTTTAAAAATCGCACATTTTAAAATCGCAATTTTAAAATTGCACTTTTTGAAATCACAAATCCAAACGGACTCTCGGTCGTTCAAGGTTGTCCTCTGAGTGCGGTTCTTCAATCAATAAATAATTTTAAGAGATGAAAAAACAAAAAGAAAAGAATAAAAATAATTTAATTAGAACACTAAAATTTAGTGTCATTTGGTTTAACAAGTTTATATTTGGTGGCGGAGACGATCTAAAGATGGAATATAAAAAACAATAATAAAGACAAAAAACCACTTAAAATTCAAATTCCCAATGTTCCAAATCTCACAAAAGAGAAATTGACAAAAGAAAAAAGCTCTAAATGCTCTAATTAAGCAGTGCACAACGAAAAGTTGCGGATGTTTTCTTTCTCACGATATATCTCTCGATCTCATTCACACAGAGCAGCTACTTTTTTGAATGCGTTCTCGATCTTTCTGATCTGTCGCTCTCTGTATTTCACTCGGTCCACAAAAGGCTGAGTAGGCTGTCTTTCATAAGAGAAAAAATCGACGTGCATGCTACAAACAAAAGATCGAGTTCAAGTAATTGGATGAAAGAAAGTTTTTTCTGTCGCTAGCTAAGCTAGCTGATGCAATTTCAAAATCGATTGAAATTAGAAAACACAGCTGGGCCATCAATATATTGATAAACAAAGTCCCGGAGGTTTAAACACCTTCAATATTCGAACAGACATACTCAGATACTCTACTTCTTCCTGTCTACTCCATGGCCAACCCCAACTCTGATCTCCCTTTATATGAAAGAATCCACCGCAAAAATACCGTACAAAGAGCCTTTGATATCATCATCCTCTTCCTTCTCCTTTCTCTCCTTATCCACCGTTTCCTCTTCCTCAACCACCATGGCCTCACTTGGCTGCTTGCCTTCCTATGCGAATCATGGTTCACCTTCATTTGGGTTCTCGTCATGAGCAACAAATGGAATCCTGTTGCATACAAAACATACCCGGATCACCTCTTGCCAAGGTAACAGAAAGGATGCATATACTTAATACGATTATTTAAACCGGTAATTCAATAATTATGTTATATCAAACTTTTCATATTCATCGATCGATCTCCCTTGTATTTATTATTCTTTGATTCAGGGTACCTGATCAGCTTCCGTCGTTGGACATGTTTGTGACAACTGCGGACCCTGTGCTAGAACCTCCTATCATCACCGTAAATACCGTCCTCTCTTTGTTGGCCGTTGATTACCCGGCACACAAGCTAGCTTGCTATGTTTCCGATGATGGTTGTTCTCCCTTGACCTACTATTCTCTTTCCGAGGCCTTAAAGTTTGCCAAGCTCTGGATTCCCTTTTGTAAGAAGTACAATATTCAAGTGAGAGCTCCATTTAGATACTTTTCCAATGACTCTCTAACGTTCAGTGATATCTCTTCGGAATTCCAACAAGAATGGAAAAGGATGAAGGTAATCGAAAGCCGGAGTTAGGAGTGAAAATTAATTCTGTTTAGAAAACATTTTGTTGTTAATTATTATATTCGATAAATTCTGATCAGGGAGATTCATGAGAAATTTCTATATATTATTAGTTAAAAATATTAATTAAATAATTATTTTTTTATTAATTTAAGTTTTTGAAATAATTAATAGTTAAATTTAGTCCTTATATTAGTTTAACATGTGAGATCACTGTTACTTGTTAAAATAGGCTTTGGCTTAGGTGCAAGTAAAAAGACTACAGCAATAATTTTTTTTATGGTCCAAATTTAACTTCAGTATTTTTTTTTTCTCATGAAAAACTTAAAACTAAACTTGGACCATTGGAAAAAAAAACATGCAGTTTTTTTTGCATGTTTACACAACTTAGCCAAATCCTTTATTAAATTATTAAGTTCACTATTTGTTTAACTTTTCCAATAAATAATAATTTAAAATGATCTTCTATATAGGTTGAGTATGAGCAGCTTTGCCATAAAATTGAGGATGCCGCCCAAAAGTCCATGCCATGTGATTTTACTGGGGAGTTTGCAGAGTTCTCAAATGTAGAACGCAAAAACCATCCAACTATTATCAAGGTAATTAAACTCAATATATATACTATAGATTTTGTTGGCCATGTACAAATTGGCAAAAATAATCCCATGACTAGTGACCTGCAGACTATTATGGGAATTTAACTTTTATAGTTTTACCCTAAGCCTTTGGACAACGAGAAAGGTACGTATTGGAGTTGGAGATGGATGATAAGTAATTTCCATGTAGATAATTTTATTGAAATTTTTTTTTAAAAGTGATTTCGAATTTCATAAATCAAAGAGTTACATAAAGTTGCTCTGCAGCTGCACATGCTGCAATACAACTTGGATAAGAGTTATAAACCAGACTTCATGCCTATTTTGCGAGACAGCCAACTTTGCATGCCAACCTATGCGCAGCTTCATTGCATTCCAGCCGAGCATGAATGACAATATTGAACGAGTATCCATCACAATATTGAATTTTTGTCAGAGGTGCTATATCTTTTAGAGATATGTTATTTGCACAATTCTTACACAACAATGCTGATGTATCTAGCATTTTTTTTAATATATATATATATATATATATATATATATATATATATATATATGAACATGTTGGACACACCAGCATTGTTGTGTAAAATTGTTATGCAGCTAACATATCTCTATCTTTTATTATAAGTCTCTTACAAATTGGAGTAACAGTTCACTTGGTATGTCAATTCAAGAGACACTTATCACATCAATCACTAAAATGTAAATTGTAACATAGTAATACATGACGTGTCACTCATTTTCATAAACCATATAGACTTCTATGTGAGATTGTAAAGGAAGTTATAGTACCTCAATCATTTTCCGCTTTATTGTAGGTTATGTCGGAGAACAAGGAAGGACTTCCAGATGGATTGCCGCATTTGGTCTATATATCGAGGGAGAAGCGACATAAGCATCCACATCATTACAAAGCCGGTGCCATGAACGTTCTAGTAAGATCGCGCTATTTATGCCAAAGGAGTTCATGATAATCCATATAGTTTTTTAGTTGTATAAAAAAATTATCGATCCCTTGATCTTATCGCTATTTCTATTTCTTTTTTTTAAATTGTTTCTGTCATATATAGACGAGAGTCTCTGGATTGATGTCGAATGCTCCCTATATGCTGAATGTAGACTGTGATATGTTTGTCAACAACCCAAAAGTTGTTTTTCATGCAATGTGTTTGCTGCTTGGTTCCAAGAGTGAGAAAGAAAGTGCATATGTTCAGTTCCCGCAAATGTTCTGTGATGGATTAAAGGATGACCCATATGGCAATCAGCTTGTGGTTTTGTTTGAAGTAAGTCAAATTTAAATCTTAACTTATAAACAAGTCTACTATTTTTCCCCACTTTTTTTTTTTTTTTTTTAAATCCACGAATGTACTAAACTGTATTTTGCATGCTTACAAAGTATATGGCGCATGGAATATCTGGAATACAAGGACCTTTTTATGGGGGAACAGGATGTTTCCATAGACGAAAAATTATGTATGGCCTATCTCCGGATACTGTGGAATCAATTAACGGTAAGTAAATTTATTAACTTTTATTTTTTTTATTTCTAATTCTAAGAAAATATCATTTTCAAAAATCCAATTGTCCTTACTCCATATTTCAACAAGTTTTTACTAGAAACACTTGAAATCTTTTGGCAGCTGGAAAATTGGTTGAGGATAAGCTTTTAGAATTTGGGACTTCAAAGGAGTTGATCAAGTCAGCATCTTATGCCTTGAAAGGGAAGAGAGATCCACCTGACCATCTTTGGCACTCTATTGAAGCAGCACACCAAGTCGCCAGCTGCGACTACGAATATAATACTAGCTGGGGTACAGATAAGGTTAGTAGACAAAAAAATATGAAAACCCCATATTGAGAGCTCGTATTAACATATTTTTAGTGGATCCATTATATGTTACAAATGGTTTAAAATCTGTCCGAAGTTGTTTCTATAATTTTATGTGTAAGGCTTCTTTCAATATATAAAGAGAGAGCATCACATCCTTTGGCCTAACCCGCCTCCTTTCGTCCCTTATGTGAAAGATAAAATGATATAAATTAATCTTATTTGTGACATAAAAGTTGGTAAAAAAAGGAAAAAAGATACATATATCTTCTTTGTTGTTGATCATCATTGTATGTTAAATACAAATGTAGGTAAGATACAGTTTCAGTCAAACAATGAGGTAATCCTTAGAAATCAATTAGGTTCTTGATACATCTTCAGTCAAACAAAGTTTTGTAAATGTTGTTTTTTTTTTTTGTTTTTTTGTTTAATTGTTCTCAGATAGCACTAGCTCCCGTAGAAATTTCTAGATTTTGAAATTTATCAAAGGCCTGTTTAGTGAAAAAAAAAGTGGAATGCTTTATTTTCAGGATTGGTTTCATATGTGAATAAACGCTGTTTATGGGCATTGCCTGAGTTAAATTTTGGGAAAAAATACATATAATTTCCTCAAACTATCACCTCATTATTAATGTCCCCCCAAAACCACCAATTGTGTCGGCGTCCATTCTAAATTATCAAAACATTGTCAATGTTTCTCCAATAACAAACATATCTTTTATTAAATTAAAACAATTCTTAAATTTATACTATCATCTTCTTGGTACTTGGTAATCTCTTATCGCAATTTTTGATATTTTTGGTCATTATAATAGTACCCTTTTCTATTTTAAATTATTTGCAATTTTTTTTTTTGTGCCTTTTGCTTAGGATTGAAACGATATTCTGATAAACATCATTATTATTATTTTAATTTTTCTGTCTTTGGGTCTCCAATCATATTTGTGGTCGATCATCCCATTTCAGTTGGGTTGGAGATATGGATCAATGGCAGAGGACACCTTAACTGGCCTAACAATCCACAGAAGGGGTTGGAGGTCCGTCTATTGCAGGCCCGACCCACCAGCATTTTTAGGGTGTGCACCGTCTGGTGGGCCTGCCACAATGACCCAACAAAAAAGGTGGGCCACTGGCCTGCTCGAAATTCTATTCAGCAAAAACTGTCCCATATTTGCCACCCTGATTGAGAAGCTCCAATTCAGGCAGTGCTTGGCCTATTTATGGCTATTCTCATGGGGCTTACGTCCCTTCCCTGAGTTATGCTATGCTGCTCTTCCAGTTTATTGTATCATCACCAACTCCCACTTATTTCCTAAGGTGAGGACAAACCATAACCATCCAAACCTTTCTCTTACATGGAAGTTTCAATAATGCATATACGTAGAATGTGCATGGTGAAAGACATGAACAATAACATATTCAAAATCTTTTTCATAGATATTATTCTTTTTAAAAGCTTATAATATGTTTTTGTAGGTTCAAGAACCAGCATTCTATGTACTAGTTGTTCTCTTTGTCATTTACAACTTATACACTTTATCCGAGTACCTAAGAACTGGCCAGTCGGTCCGAGCTTGGTGGAATAACCAAAGAATGGCAAGAATTACTACCATGACTGCATGGCTCTTTGGATTTCCAAGTGTCATGTTGAAGCTCTTGGGAATATCGGAGACAGTCTTTGAAGTTACAAAAAAAGACCAATCTAGTGATGCTGCCAGTGATGATGATGCTGGGAGGTTTACCTTCGATGAGTCCCCTATTTTTGTGCCTGGCACTACCATTTTGCTGCTACACTTGACTGCACTAGTCGTGGGCTTGCTGAGGTTGCAAACTCGAGCTCATGATGGGCATTGGTCAGGGCTAGGGGAAGTCTTGTGCAGTGTGTGGTTGTTGCTTTGCTTCTGGCCATTTTTGAAAGGGTTGTTTGGGAAAGGAAAGCATGGGATTCCCATATCCACCATATGCAAGTCAACTGCTTTGGCCTTACTTTTTCTGCACTTATGTAGAAGGACCACAATGGTATGAGACTTTGTTCATGCAATTAAAATATTTTCTCCTATTGTTTTTAAGACTAAATTTGTTGAAAATTATTAAATACTCAAACAATTTCATTTCTCTTAGATTCAAAATTTCTAGGGAATGAAATTATTTTTGTGTCAACGTATTATTCTAGATGACTAAAAATAAAGAGACTACGTTCAACCTTACTCTACCTACGTCTAGGAAAAGTTAAAAACGTCACATATAGAGTTAAACTTATTTATGAGAAGTCTAAATCCTAAACCCTAAACCCTAATTGCTATTGAAATTTGCCTCAAATTTCCGTTGTAAGTAAAATACTTATTTGATTCTGACGCCGAACAGAATAACGATTATTTTGCAGGCCACTCAATAGGCTGTTTGTAAGGAAGAAAATAAAAAATTATCCCAAACACAGAGACAATCTCTGAATTTCACTGAAATTATCAATAATCAAGAATATTGAAAAACGCCCACAAGTCGGGCTAATATAGCTGAAAATTACAAAAAATAGCTAAACCCTAATAACCTTAATAAAACGAAATATAGAATAAAATAAGTCGGCTGCTAAAAATCTGGCCCAAATTGGGCTCAGAATCACCTCCTAAACAATAAACGAAAAATTACTATAAATGGAAAAAAAAAATCTAAAATTAGGTTTTTGGAAAAGAAAATAGTGAATTTTTGGACTCGAAACGAGGCGCACCGAGCGTAGCTGGGTGGTCACGACGTGCGCGCCGATGAGAGCTTTCCGAATTTGGGTCATATGCGCGAATCGAATATTCGTAGCCAAAGTTATGGACAAAATACTGCAGCGCACTCAAAATTTGGTCTAATCAGGTCAGATCACGATTTGTTGCCAATCTTGCGCTGATCTGTCCACTCCAGGTAATTCAGCACCATCAATGTGCAATCTAACAACTCAACATCAACTGACTCAGATCTTCCTGCATCAATCACCCTGGGTTAGAAAGAACTCGTCCTCGAGTTCACAGCAATGTCATTGGAATCCGCAATTAAAACAATGACTCAAGTGCTTCGCATTAAAGACATCGTAAGTCTTCAAATGACTGGGAAGACACAACCTGTAGGCGTTGTCATTGATCTTCTGCAATATCTCACAGGGTCTGATCTTCCGCTCCTTAAGCTTATTAGACTCACCAACAGGAAACCGATCACAAGTTAAGACTGCCCAAACAAAATCACCAACATCAAAAAGTACCCAATGACGATGACGGTCCGCCCGAGCCTTGTACTTCTCATTGCTCTCCTAAATGGCCAGTTTCACCTGCTCATGGATGCCCCAAAGATGTTCGGCCAGCTCATCTGCCTAGGAATTCAAACGACCTACACATGGGATAGGAGCTAAGTCCAGTACTCCATATGGATTCAGACCATAGACAATCTCGAATGGGCTCATTTATGTGGTGTTTATGGTGAGAAAGGAATTGCACAAATTTTGAGAACCGTGAGAGAACTTTGGAGGATATTCAATTTTTATTATTTAATACACCGTATCTTTAGACAACTGCTTTTGTTTATCCTTTAGCGATTAGTTATCATGATTTACTTACTTTATTTTTTTTTTTCCTCCTAACTCGGTGTTTTCTCTTGTATACTTCCTGTGTACCTAGAAGCACTTTACGCTTTTAATGATATTTTGATTATTATTATTATTTTTTTTTGAAAAAAAAAAGAAGAAAGAAAAATATATCCCACAACCGCTAGATCTAGAAATATCACACATTCACACCCCACATCAGATAACTTTCAAGGACATAATCTCCAACAATAATGAAGCACTAATCCTAAGTTTTAGAAATCTGAGTATGGATGAAAAGAAAGTATGATGCTTAAAATTTGCTCCATCCATAAGTACTTCAAATCAATCCCAACCCTCTTGCGTCATTCTTTCGGATACCCACACAGACTAAAAGACCAAAGACTTGATCCACAATCTCCACAATACGGCTCACTTTTCAATTATCTAGGCATTCTCAGCAGGTGTTTTTGCGCATCCAGGGAGCCAGAAAAGTTCTATCACTTCTTTAAAATTCACGATCATCTGTGAGGGCACACGAAAAATCGAACACTTTTTGTTTATAAATGATGCAGTTTTGATAAGTCATCCAAGATGGCTATCATTTTCATTTATTTTCCTGTTTCTTTGCTTATACTTCAATATCTCCATACAAGGAGATCATGGATAGCCATAAACATACTCAAATGCTACGTAATACACAAATGCAGCCATTCAATTAAGGAAGGAGATCCAAACGTAATTCAGCTGCCAAAACACATTCCTAATAACAATAGTAAAAAGAAAACCCTCCCCATTAATCAAAACTATATGTAAAAAAATTTCCCAAAAACCGACTTCAACAAACGAAATTCCACCAAGAAAACACAAACCCATTAATCAAAACCACCGAATAACTCAACCCCATTACTCAAAATCCCTCACAAAATCAAAAGCAAAAAAATGTAGTAGCTAGCGCAAAAACTCACAGTGTCGTCCCTTTGAATCTGGATTTTCTTGAAGACGGAGTCAGCCATGGAACGGACTTGAAAGCGAGAAAAAGCGGAGGTCCGTGAGAGAGAGAAGGCTGTGCGCTTGGGGAAGAGTATCGAAGCCGATGATGTGAAAATGGAAGCCAACATTCTTCACTCCCATTACACCGTAGGGATCATAATATAGCTGGTTCTAGCAAAATCAACACGGCGCCGTTTCGTTCGTTTCACCTTCAAAACGCGGTCGTTGTAGCTAACTTGGGATTGACAAGATTAGACCCGGTGTCATTGGAAACCACCGACCCTTGACGTGGATGTTATGCCACACTCGCCGGAATTCCTACTCCAACTCCTCCAACGCTTTCCCAGACTTCCAAACCAAATCAAACAAATCCATTCACTGTTAATCTCCGAAGGACACCTTCTCTATAGCCCAATCGCTGCCTATACAAGTTTGAGATGGATGAGCACCCTCCTCTACAACGCTTTGACGACAGCGTATCTCGGTCTTGGACAAGCCCACAAGACGCTTGTACTCTTCACCCACATGCTTGCCCACCAAGCCCCTCCAAACAGCCACACCTTCCCTTCGATCATCAAAGCCGCAGCCTCTTCTTCGGCGTCTTTGGGGAAACCCATTCACACCCAAGTCATTAAACGTGGTGTCCTACATGACCCGTTTGTTCAAACGTCATTTGTGGGGTTGTACGCGCAACTCGGTGAAATATTCGATGCACGTAAGGTGTTTGAGGAAATGTCGCAACCTTGTGTTGTTGCGTGCAATGCGATGCTTGATGCGTTTGGCAAGAATGGGGATATGGGTTCTGCTCTTTTGCTTTTTGAACGCATGCCTGAGAGAGATGTGGTTTCTTGGACGAGTGTTATTAATGGGTTTGGGAAGAATGGGTGTTTTAGTGAGGCGGTTAAGTTTTTTGAGAAGATGATGGCGAATGAGGATGTGATGGGGTGCTTTGTAAAGCCTAATGAAGCTACATACGTTAGTGTGCTCTCTTCGTGTGCTAATTTAGATGGGGGAGGAGCTCTTTGTCGTGGAAAGCAAATTCATGGATATGCTATTAGGAATGAGATTGAATTTACTGTTTTTACGCGGACTGCATTGATAGATCTTTATGGTAAGACAGGTTGTTTGAGAAGTGCACTAAATGTTTTCAACCAAATGGTGTTTAAGGAGGTTTGCACTTGGAATGCCATGATAACTTCACTGGCTGCCAATGGGAGAGAGGCGGAGGTTTTGGATATGTTTGAGAAGATGAAGGTGGAAGGGCAGCGTCCTAATGAGGTCACATTTGTTGCTGTTCTAACGGCCTGTGCTCGCGGCAAGCTTGTGGAGTTGGGTTTGAAATTGTTTCAATCAATGCTGCATGAGTTTGGGATTTCACCCTTAATGGAACACTATGGATGCGTAGTTGATCTCTTGGGGAGAGCAGGGCTACTTAAGGAAGCAACTGATTTTATAAGAAGTATGCCTTTTGAGCCTGATAGTTCTGTGTTGGGGGCTCTTTTTGGTGCTTGTAAGATTCATGGAGCCATTGAGCTTGGAAATGTAGTGGGAGAAAGGCTGCTTGAATTGCAGCCCCGGCATTCTGGGAGATATGTGGTGTTATCGAACATCAATGCTGGGATGGAGAGATGGGATCATGCCGCTGATCTAAGGAAAGCAATGGTGGTGGCTGGAATTCAGAAAATTCCAGCCTATAGTTTGGTTGACTTCATGTAAAAAGTTCATAGTGTATTGAGGGTTTCTCGTAGTGTCTTCATACTAATTAACTTGTAATCAGTTAATAATTTCAGGGGGTTGGATCAAGTGATAAGGGCCTTGGTCTTTGTGGTAGTCTCATAAGGTCTAAGGTTTGAATCCCTTTACATATAAGCGCGCGCGTGTACACACACATACAGATAGATATATAAACGAACTAACGAGTCGAGCGAAATTTATATGAGCTATGTTCACAAATATTAATTGAGTGAAGCTGAGTTTATACGAATATGTCTTGTTCAATAATTTAACGTAATTGTGTATTCTAGGACGACTCATAATAAATGAACCGAGATCAAGTAGCAAGCTCGAATGGATTCTCAAATGGACTACAGCTCTATAAGAAGGTATAGGGGTATGCTCAACCCTTGCAATTGGGTTTGGAATTAATTTTATATCTCTGGTTCATATATAGGCCCGGTTTGGCAACATCTTTTCCCCAAACCCCCCCTCCCCTCTACAGTAAAACTGTACTAATGCAGGATTTCAAAAGCGACTGTCTGGCACTTGGATTTTCCCATTTTACCCTTTTTCTTTTTTTGCCCTCACTCTTCCTTTTGCAAAAACTGAAACGAATTCAGTGTCTCAGTCGATGACAATTTCTTCTTCCACTCTTCACGGGCATCTCCCTCTGAAAGGGATTCCTCTTCTTCAAGCCCTAAAACCTAAGATGCTCTACCACTTGAAACCCTAACACTCCCCCTGGAAAAGCCCGTGAACTGCCGAGCATCCCTCACCAGCGCCAAGCCGATATTCCGTTTCAACAACTCATTCCGACACTCCATCCACGTCCCCCACGAGGTCCCGGTTGGCGATAGCCCGTAAGTCAGCACCAAGAACGTCGAGGTAAGCTTCTATACTTTCCTCAAATACTGGTTCAAAATCGTATTCTCCTTAGTTTCAGATCTACCGAATTCGTTGTTTTCCTAGACTTCGTCCCCGAATATTGAAGGTTGATTTGGGCTTTCGTGGTTTTCCCTTTGATGATCGAGCTCCTCAAACCGTATTTTTCTTCCTGTGATTCGTGTTTTGGGATGGGCATTTATTTTATTTGCTGATTTGCTTCTGGGTTGTCTTCAAATTGTTAGAATTCGTTTGGGGAGAAATTAGGGATATGCCCGTGAGGGCAAAAAAAGAGGAGGAATCCCTTTCAGAGGGAGATGCCCGTGAAGAGTGGAAGAAGAAATTGTCGTCGACTGAGACACTGAATTCGTTTCAGTTTTTGCAAAAGGAAGAGTGAGGGCAAAAAAAGAAAAAAGGGTAAAATGGGAAAATTCAAGTGCCAGACAGTCGCTTTTGAAATCCTGCATTAGTACAGTTTTACTGTAGAGGGGAGGGGGGGTTTGGGGAAAAGATGTTGCCAAACCGGGCCATAATTTGGATCCTCAATGACACCCGACCCAAACTCTTCTAATTGAATGATTAAATAAAAATATGACTTATCACTTTAATTAGTTAATGACCGACTTTTCTACTATGTACAATTAATCATTTCATAAATTATAGAATGCCACGCCAATTCATAAGAAAATTATAATAATATTTATAGTATCCAAATTTTTTCCTTTCACATCGTACGCAAGACACTCATTATGAACAAGTCACTATTAGTAAGTGGAAAGTCACAAATTGAAATTGTAGGTTGGTTTATTTAATTTAATTTATTTATTTTTTATGAAAAATTGTATGTCGTTTTAGCAGGAACAAGACTGAGAGGCCGGCCACCTCATGTAAAATAAAGACTTATTATAACGTGGTTTGATCCCCCAAATTTTGGCAGCATGTTGTCAGTCATGGTCCCGATAAAATAATACCACGGGGGAATTTCATTTCACATACATGGTCAACAGCAATAGTCCACAGAATTATGTCCTTGCTTTCACTTGTCCCAAGAATCATATTTTAGTCCAAAAAGGCATCACATAATATAAGAGGAATATTACACATTCCAACACTTTTTTTTTCAGAATTTAGTTCCAACTCTATGTGTCACAATTTCATGATATCTATTATTTTAGGAAATGTGTCACAATCCTATGAGATTGTGACACATCAGGTTGAAACCAAATTCTTGAAAAAAAATGTTGGGATGTCAAGCATTTCTCTAATATAAAGCAAAAAGAAAAGAAAAAAATTAGAAAATTATTAAATTGCTCATTATAGGTGGAGGTCAAAATAAATAATTTTGTGACTTTAAAAGTGATAAATAACTTCATATGTTATGCCTGAAAGGTATGCAAACGCCATCAACTCAACACTACACAACTGAGCATTAGCTATAACTCTTGCATTAGTCTTCCCTGGTTGAGAAAAACTCACCCTCGAGTTCATTTCGTCATTGTCATCACCAGTAATGCAAGGAGTCAAGTGCTTCATGCTGAACACATTGGAGGTCTTTAAGTGATTTGGAAGATGCATCATATACGCATTGTCGTTGATATTATATAGGATCTCACAAAGTCCAATCTTCCTTTCTCTTAGAATATAATACTCTTCAACAGGGAAGCGATCATAGGTGAGAACAACCTAAATTAGATCACCAATTTCAAAAGTCACCTTGTGTCCGTGGTTGTTAGATTGCGTTTTATATTTGGTGTTGCTCTCTTCTATTGTTTGCTTTACTTGATCATGAACTCAATCTTGAGAGATATTTTGTCATCTCATCAGCTTTGATGCTCAATTGAACAATATGGGAAATGGGCCCAAGATCAAGTACCCTCATCGGGTTTCGCTTGTACATAGCTCAAAAGGGCTCAACTTAGTAGATCTATTCTGAGACCGATTATAGGAAAACTTCGCTTGTGCTAGAGCTAGATCTTTCTGCTTTGGCATATTTCTCGCTAAGCTCCTTATGAGATTTTTCAAGTTTTGATTCAGCACCTCGGTTTGACGATTAGTTTGGGGGTGTTATGGATTGTTGAAATTAAGCTTGGTCCCCATCTTTTCCCACAAAGTCTTCTAAAAGTGGCACATGAACTTTTTATCGCGATCCGAGGTAATAGATCTCAAAACCCCATGCATACGAACAATTTCCCATAAATAGGGGAGAAATCCGGGTAGGGGCATAGGGAAAGGTAGTCGAGAGGAGGGATTTAAAATTCCCTTACCCCCAGTAGAAATCCCTCGGATACCCTGGTTGCCTACCTTCAACCATTCATCAAGGGAATCTACATTACACTGGCAAAGCTTTCTTAAAACTAGGAGGATCAGGATTCAGTATTTCATATTAACAAAATTATTTCACTATTTCAAATTTAGGTTAATGAAGATTCGAAGAAGGAAGATGACAGTCACGACACAAAATTGTGTTATGTTGACAAATAAATGACATAACGACTCGTTTAAATAATCAAGCTTGACAAAAACCTAGGTTACTTTGTTAAATTAGGAACAAATAATCCTAACATTTTTTTTTATAAACAATATTTAGTTCATTAGAAAATAGAATATAGAACTCGTTTGAATGCATCAGTTGATAGTATTCGTTTTTTACAGCAATATGAACTAGCATTTTGTTGCCATGATGAATCTAAAGAATAGAATAATAAGGATTTTTTTTTTTTTTGAATTATTGCGGTTTCTTAAAAAACCTTATAAAGAAACTAACAAAATAATCTTGTTAAAACTCGTTTAGTTTGTGGGGGCGTGTTAAAGTTGAAGATATTGTACCTTCACCACCAATTGGAAATACAAGTTGCAACTACCCGTGCTCCTCACATTGAAAGCCAAACCCATGCAATCCTCAACAGTCACCCACATCCCATATGTAGAATGGTGAGCCATAAATCATAAGATTTGCTAAAATCAATTTTCAATTTTATGTACATTCTTCCATCTCTCTCTCTCTCTCTCTCTCTTCTCTCTCTCCTCTCTCTCTCTCTCTCTCTCTCTCTCTCTCTCTCTCTCTCTCTCTCTCTCTGTATATATATATATATATATATATTGTGATGTGTTAATAATTCGAGAGGATGTGGATGAAACTGTGAGTGAGAGTGGTCGAGAGAGAGAGAGAGAGAGAATGCGCATTCGCTTTTTTTAATTATTATTATTATTTTTAATTTATAGCTTTCCATTCTCTCATCAAATTGTGACTCGTCCAATCAATAACACGTGATCAACTGAAAAAGGAAAATAGTAACGACTTAAATACGCTTGCATGATTACCATCTCTCAATATCAAAGAAATTAAGCTATGAAACCGATGATGGCAGAGTGGCAGAACACAAGCATGTGTATGTCAGAAAGTGAGAGGGATACCCAAGACACCATTTCCTAATTGGAACAAATTAATGGCCAACAATGCAACGGCAGAACAACCACAATCCTGCATATAGTTTCAATACCTTATAGTAGATATACCATTATCTTCCAATCTACTCCATGGCCAACCCGAATTCTCTCCCTTTATATGAAAGAATCCAGTGTAAAAATGTTGTACAAAGTGAAAGAATTGGTGGAAGAACTGGTTAGGTTACTTTACCAAAGCTAGATTGAAGCTGTTATTTATAGTGTTCAAGGTACACTTGTTTAGGAAAATTAGTACACTGCTTTATATCAACAGAAACATGTGAAATGAAACAAAGAAGGAAAAAGGTGTCTTGCTAAATTTGAGGAGTTGTGAGTCAACCGTGAAACAAGGAGGTGTATAATGCAGCAGGATTCCAGGAGGAAATCCGGCTGCAAGTCTGTTGTGCTGCTGGCTCAGGATCGAGTACCTGCTGACTCCAAGGAAGATTAAGCTTGGATTGATTACCTACTGGCTTAGAATCATGTGCCGGTTGATGCTGAAGTCTAGGAACTACCATCAATTTGACTTTTGATTCTCATTCTTTTTTCTTTCTTTTTTTTTGATTGGCTCAGGTCTTTAAATTGTGCCTCAAAAGCCAAAAGTAGGACCAACTATGGGAAGAAAAGAGCCACTTAAGGGCTAAAAGAAAGACCTGGGCATTTTAACTGTATCACAAGGCCAAAGATTGGGCCAACTATGGGCCAAAAGAAATTAAAATAAGCTTGGATTTTTGAACAGTACCACAAAGCTAGAAATAGAAAAGAAAGGCATGGGCATTTTAACGGTACCACAAGGCCAAGGGTTGGGCCAACTATGGGCCAAAAGAAATTAAAATAGACTTGGGTCTTTGAACAATACCACAAAGCCATAAATAGACAAGAGCCAACAAATGACTTAAAATGAGCTTGGATTTTTAAATAATACCACAAGCTAAAAGTTGGGCCAACAATAGGCCGAAAAGATACCTCATCATTTTTATTTATTTTTAACTAGACATAAGTATTACGACTAAAAACAGCACACTTACAAAAAAGAAAGATGAAAACACACAAAATAAACAAACACAAGAAACAAAAGATAAGTGAAAAGAGAAGTGCAAGCTAGTAGGTAAAGGCTTCTCGAGTCTTCCTCCTGACAAAGGTAACCATGTTGTGATGGACCAGACAACCAAGAGTCCATATCTTATTTCTTTAAACTTTATCATGTGCCCGACAAAGAAACAGGGTGAGGAGAATAAAGTGACTGAAGTTGTCGAGACTGTAGCAAATTAAATGGGGCTAGTCTGCCAGAGAAAGCAGATGAGGCTATGGCTGAAAAGAGAGATGAGCAAAAGGAACAAAAGACATAATAGAAGATGAGAAAGTTAAGGTTTTTTTTGGACGAAGACATAGAGATAAAGGAAGACAAGGAAAGAAAAGAAGAAATAGAGGAACTGAAAATAGAGGCAGTGGAAGAAGATGCTTGTCCAAATGAAAAAGAGGTGATTGAAAAAGGATGAAGTCAAAAACAATTTTGAGGAAAAGATTGATGTGGCAGAGGAGGAAAAAGACAAGGATGAAGATGAGGCAGAGAGTAAGGCGCAGAAGGGGTCAAAGAAGCATGGGAAAAAGGAAGAGTGGTAGGCCCAGGAGTAGGCTAACGTGTTTTTAGGAGGTGTGGGATGGATGGGAAATGTGGCAGAGATCCTACTAAATTTTTTTTGAAGGTAAATATGTCTCGGTGAATGTATTTTGTCAAAAGGAAAAGAAAGCAAAAGAAGAAACACTAGGGAAGAAAGAAAACGCAGGAGGAAGTGAAAGAAGGATTTGTGTTGACAGAAGTGAAAGGAGGATGCTAGTACAAGGGATTAAAAACCTCATGGATGAAGTCAGGTTGGAGAGATGTGAGGAGGAAGCTGGGTGGTGAGATTAGCAGCGGAATGGCTGCTCTACAAAGAGAAAGGCTGTTGGAAGATCTGCCACTATCGGTGGTCAAAGGGAGAGATTAAGAACAATCTGTGCCAGTGAATAAGTTTAGGCCAATGACCATGAAGAGGTGCTTCAGAGGACGCCGATGAGTGAGAATCTGCAATCTTCAGTGGTTGAGGTGAGAGGTTTGGGTTTAACGACATGCGGCTCAGGGAAGAGTTCCGACCGTAAGGTCAGGTTACCAGTGGCTGAGAGGCGGATGAGAGGGATGGATGCCATTCTTTCGGGAGAGAGAGAGAGGGACGAGTTGGACTGGTTTTGGGTCTGAAGGTAGACAATGATCTGGGTGAGGTCCAGGCAGTGAGTGACAAGGCATTGTTGGTGAAGATTAGGTGCTTGATAAAAGTTCTGAAAGAGAGCAGAGTAAGAAAAGCTCTTGTAGAGCTTTCTCAAGGGCAGCCAAAGGAAGAAGAAACCAAGAAACAAAGTGCTTTGATACCATGAAAGAATTGGTGGAAGAACTGGTTTGGTTGCTTTACCAAAGCCAGATTGAAGCTGTTATTTTTAGTGTTCAAGGTACACTTGTTTAGGAAAATTATTATATTGCTTTACATCAACATAAACATGTGAAACGAAACAAAGAATGAAAAAGGTCACAAAGCCAGAAATAGAAAAGAAAGGCCTGGGCATTTTAATATTACCACAAGGCCAATGATTGGGCCAACTATGGGCCAAAAGAAATTAAAATAGGCTTAGGTCTTTGAACAATGTCACAAAGCTAGAAATAGACAAGAGCCAACAAATGGCTTAAAATGAGCTTGGGTTTTTAAACAATACCACAAGCTAAAAATTAGGCTAACAATGGGCTGAAAAGATACCTCATAAATTTTATTTTATTTTATTTTATTTTATTATTTTTTATTATTTTTATTTTTTTTAACTAGACATAAGTATTACAACTAAAAACAACAAGCTTACAAAAAAGAAAGATGAAAACATACAAAATAAACAAACACAAGAAACAAAAGATAAGTGAAAAGAGATGTGCAAACCAGTAGGTAAAGGCTTCTCAAGCCTTCCTCCTGACAAGGGTAACCATGCTGTGATGGACCAGACAACCAAGAGTCTATATCTTATTTCTTTAAACTTTATCATGGGCCCGACAAAGAAATAGGGTGAAGAAAATAAAGTGACTGAAGTTGCCGAGATTGTAGCAAATTAAATGGGGCTAGTCTGCCAGAGAAAGCAGATGAGGCTATGGCTGAAAAGAAAGAGGAGCAAAAGGAATAAAAGATATAATAGAATATGAGAAAGTTGAGGTTGTTTTTGGACGAAGATATAGAGGTAAAGGAAGACAAGGAAAGTAAAGAAGAAATAGAGGAATTGAAAACAGAGGCAATGGAAGAAGATGCTAGTCCAAATGAAAAAGAGGTGATTGAAAAAGGATGAATTCAAAAACAATTTTGAGGAATACCATTACCTTAGGGCAGATATACCATTATCTTCCAATCTACTCCATGGCCAACTTGAATTCTCTCCCTTTATATGAAAGAATCCAGCGTAAAATGCTGTACAAAGTGAAAGAATTGGTGGAAGAACTGGTTTGGTTGCTTTATCAAAGCCGGATTAAAGCTATTATTTATAGTGTTCAAGGTACACTTGTTTAGGAAAATTAGTACATTGCTTTACATCAATAGAAACATGTCAAATGAAACAAAGAAGGGAAAATGTGTATTGCTGAGTTTGAGGAGCCGTGAGTCAACTGTGAAACAAGGAGGTGTATAATGCAGCAGGATTCCAAGAGGAAATCATGCTGCAAGTCTGTTGTGCCGCTAGCTTAGGATCGGGTACCTACTGACTCCAAGGAAGATTAAGCTTGGATTGATCACCTGCTGGCTTAGGATCATGTGCCGATTGATGCTGAAGTCTAGGGAGATTATTTATCCTCTAGCACAAAGAGTCGTTGATATCATAATTGTAACACCCAATCCCATATTGAGAAGAGATGAATAGCTCACTTAGAGTGAGTGGTTTATAAAGATACTTATGGGTACTAAGTCCCACATTGCCTAGTTACTAGGTGAAACTGGGCTTTATAATGAATTCTAGGGAAGCTTCAAATTGACTAGTCCTTTTGGGGTGATAGCAGAAATCTGGATAGCATTTTTATCTGGATCGTTACAAAATGGTATCCGAGTCACCTAGTAACGCTAGGTCATGTGATGCTGGAGCACTTCATGACATGGCCCTGACGATGACGTCAGGGGTTTAAGAGGGGGATTTTGTAACACCCTGATCCCATATTGAGAACAAATGAATAGCTCACTTAGAGTGAGTGGTTTATAAAGATACTCATAGATGCTAAGTCTCACATTGCCTAGTTACTAAGTGAAACTAGGCTTTATAATGGATTCTAGGAAAGCTTCAAATTGACTAGTCCTTTTGGGGTGATAGCGCAAATCTGGCTAGCTCTTTTCTCTGGGTCGTTACAATAATCTTCTTCCTTCTCCTTTCTCTCCTTATCTATAGTCTTCTGTTTCTCAACGACCATGGCCTCACTTGGCTGCTTGCCTTCCTATGCGAGTCATGGCTCACCTTCAATTGGGTTCTCGTCATCAACAGCAAATAATGGAATTCTATATAATACAAAACGTACTCGGACCACCTCTTAAGACGGTAACAGATCGATAACTGTTTTACCACTCTGCTGTGAGATATATGTTTTTGCTCCATAATATCATTATTTTTGCTTCATCCATCTAGAGTCTCATTAATCTTGTAGTGGTCGATCATTATTCATTACGTGGCATTTTTAGCGAAATCTTTCTATATTGAATTTTATTAGAATACGTGGTATTTGTAGAAGAATTATATAAGGTATGGTAAAATAGGAAAGGTAAACCAAATAAGGTAGGGGATTGATAATAGACCTAGAAGGAAACTAAATCATAGCTAATATTCTAACATCCTTCTCAAAGTCAAAGTGAAAGCTTGAGTTTGAAAAGATATGGGATTGATTTTTTATTTTCTTAGTGTGTACTGAACGGGATCTGGTGCGGCAAGCAGCAAAAGAAGATTATAAGCTTGGCATGCAGAACCGTTAATGAAGCGGATGAGATTGTAATACCCCGTATTTTAAGATATTAAATAAAATATCTTAAAATATGATTTAAGACCTAATAATAAGGTAAAAGAATAAATATAAATATTCATGAAAATAAATATTCATTTATTAATTAAGAAGTGTTTAAAATTTTAGTTTAATTAAAGTTCAAACAGACATTAAATTTTGGAATAACGAAAATAGGGTCAAATGAACTCCGTTTTCGTCGATTCAAAAGCCAAAATGCTTGTCTCAAAGTCCTCTAGCTATCCTCTGAATTTCATAATTTTTAAACTTCGTATAGTACCCGAAAATACCCACGAAAAATGGTACCCTAATTTAGACGAAAATTAAACATTAATAATTAATGGGCCCATTTTTTTGAATTTAGCCCAGCCCACGTCCATTTTTATAGATTCAGCCCACGTCCATTTTAATTCTACACCTTAAAGAACCAGCCCAGCTTGAATTTAGTTAGAATTATGTTAAAACCCAAATGCTAGTTTGTTAAAGATAGTTGCTAGTTATAGATATTTTAGGAAGGAATCTTGAAGACTTTTGAATCCTTCACCTGGCCAACGCAACACCCATCTGTTGTAACTCTACCCGTTGATTTCTGAACACCTGGTTGCATCTAAGCCATTGGTAATTCTACAAATAGATGCACTTGTCACTCTCTTTGCAAACCAAAAAGCTCTCTCAAACTTTTGAAGCTTTTCCTCATCTCCTTCCTTCCTCTTTCTTCTATGTTCTCCTTCTTTCCCGTTCTTCAGTTTACTCTCTCTTGCCGAGAGACACAGGGAGACTGAACAAGAGAGTGAGAGACCGTGAGATGGAGAGAAGAAACTGAGTAAGAGACCCAAAACCGACTCTCCCTTCTCTTTCGATTACTGCTTAACCAAAATAAGAACATAAAATCTGCAACATTACTTCTTTTAAAAGCTGCAGAAATTCCTTCAAACTCCCTCTGTTCTTGTAGGCAAACCAGAAACTCTCTCTCACTCACCGTGTCTCTCATGGGCAGAAGCTCAACTTAAAAGAATAGAACAAAGTAGATAAATGATAAACTCTCCAATAGTCCTCTCTTGCCACTCTTTCTTCTTTGTCTTGTTTTTAGTTACTCTCTTGTAAAGGAAAAGCAAGAAACAAAAGAAAAGGATAAGACAAAAAGAAAAAGTGTGTGTGTTCAGTGGGTACAAAAAGAAAAGGAAAAAGAAGAAAAGAAAATGATAAAAGCAAGAACTCTCTAGAAAAACATAAACAAAAGGAAGAATAGAAAATATAAAAGAAGAGGAAAAGAAAAAATAATAATAAAAGGAAATAGATCTATCTCTCTTGGCCGGTTTAGACTTTGAGTGGGTATTTTTATATCCCACTTTAAGGTATTTTTATTAACTTTGTTTTAATGTTTTGTGATTTTACAGTTTTTATTATTTTAAGTATCTAATATTTTTAAGTTGTGTTTTAGAAGAATATTTTAGTGGCGTATTTAAGTAATAAATCACGCCATTGTGATGCCCGAGTAAAAGTGACTATTTTTACGAAAGCGCCGTTACGCCGCCCAAATGTTTTAAAAGTAATATTAGGAACTATTAATACTTATGCTGTTATTCTACTCAATTTTTTATAATTGGAATTATTTTATAACTATGATAGTTAGAATAATTGAAACAGTATCTGCCTTAATATTATTTAATTAAAGTTTCTATTACTTTGGGTTGCGAAACTTTATTATAAAAATAATGAGTTTTAACTATTATAACTATTTTTATAAAGATGGTATTACGAGATCTATTTAGATAAATAGATATTTAGAGGCCTTAATAAATATCATGATAAAATTCGTATAAAAGATTAGTAATAAAATGTAATTAGATAAATTGTATTTGTGGAGCTAATATTTAAATAGGAAATTATATTAATTTTAAAAAGTAAAAAATGATAATAGTGTTAGGATGTATTTTTAGTGAGTTATATTAATTCACTATTACTTGTATTTAATTATATTGCAGTGAGTACTTGTGTGACTATTGTATGAAGCAGGATAAAACAGTGAGTATTCTTACTCACTGAAGATCATACGTGGTTGTTTTCTATAATGTTGTGATTTTTGCTTTATTTAATTATATGCATAGGAATAATATATTGTATATTGTTGTAAAAATTATGCAGATTAATAATAAGTTGGTTGTTGGGATGACCAATGGACAGGCATACTGCCTGTGCGAAAAACAATAATAAGTACAAGTTAGCTGTTGGGATGGTCAATGTGCTAGGCAAGTTATGGCTACTTAATTGACTATTGGGATGATCAATGTACTTGGTTGTCGGGATGACCAATGTACTAAGTATGCTACTTTGAGTACTAGTGCGGAAAAGCTAAGAAACATGATAAGGGAGTTTGTGCTCCAATAATTAGCCGCTTAAACGAATAGGGATTTAATGGCCCTGGTATGAGAGGAGTGCAGAAGAAAATAATTAAGACTGTACATATAAAACTGTCATTACATCATATCGTTGCATCGTATATTATTAAATAAATCAGTAATCATCATATTATTGAAAGCAATGGATTCACTAGGTATTTTTGTATTATTGTTTATCTCTATATTATATATTAATATAGGTTATGAGGATGAAGAATATCAAGATTGTCCAGACCCTTAAGTGATCTTGATGGCAGTATCTGAAGCTGGGATGCCTCCCATTTTTGTGGACTACTATATTTAGTCCATTATTTTAATATTCATAGAACAATATTTATATATTTATTGATACGTAATAATGTACTTTGAGTAATTTGATTGTAAATTATGTGTCATACATGGCACAAATACTATTTTTAATGTGTAATTATTCAATTACACTCTTTATATATATTTTGAAGTATTTTTATTAGAAGCTCTGATGTGTTATCATTAAATATATATATATATATTGTTAGGAAAATATTAGTTTATCAAAGCCCATCAAAATCATTTGGGCTCAACCGGTTCAACCGACCCGACCACCCGACTCGGGTAGTTGACCCAGATACCTTGTAACACCCGTGTACGCGAGATACCATCCCGAGACAAGGGTGCATTCCGAGCCGATGATCCATCCGAGTCGAGGATCTCATCCGAGCCACAAATCATCCCGAGCTGAGGGTCCATCCGAGCAGAGGATCCCACTCGACTCGAGTAGTTGACCCGGATACCTTGTAACACCCGAGTCTGCGAGATTTAAGGGACACGACGCACAATACATAACTAAATCGTGCGCCCGAAGTTTCTCCAACAACATGTCACCCATAAAGGATCGTGCGCCCAAGATAGGCGGTCATGGAACCCAAAATGTCCGTGCGCCCGAGGCCACGTCTTCCTCAACTACCGATCCCCTCACAAACCGGGAACAATCCTAACTGCTCTTCAATCTCTATAAATACCAGAATATCTTCAGATATAGAGGTACATTCTATGCTTCTAAAAACTACTCTGCTCATATTCAAACTATCATCTTATTTAAGCATCAGAGGGGGATCGTCGGCACCCCCCGACGCAGTGTTTATTATTTTGCAGATCATAAAGAATAAGGCGAATCTTCAGGCGAATCATCATCTGACACGTCACCATGCTGAAAACTGTATCAACATATATATTCCGCTATTAATTTATAACTCTGATAATGTCGTAATGTCACAGTAATACACATTTTTGTAAAAGGCGGGGCGTTACAGAGATCTTGTGTGATAGGAGATAAAAGCCTGCTATAAGCTGAAAGCGGCAACAATCTAGTGCAAGGCAAACCAAAATATGAAAGTGATCTCGGCCTTAATTAGATTCATTGATGGAGGTACGTACAGATTGAGTGTTGGAGCAAATAAAAGTTGAATGTGAGCTCAAAAAGGCCATAATCCGGTGTGGTACAAAGGAGAATATGATCATGAGCTCGGGTGAAGCATATCTGACAAGGGAAGTGAACCACCATACAAGGTGGTGAGACGGTCTGGACACGACAGTGGATGGTAACCGACAACGGTGGAGGAGAGGACAACCAGAAGATGACGTTGGTGAGGGTGACTATTGTCTATTGAAGAACGACAGTCGGATGACAAGAGTCAGAGCTAACGGTTGCCGGCAAGGATGGCTGAGAATGGTGGCTGATAGGGCTGGGCTGGGGATGGCTGGTTGAAGCTCCGACATGCTCAGCTGTTGAAGGTGTGGACGACGCTGGAGGTGATGGCACGTGGATCACCGAGAACTAAGCACTTGGGCTAGTTTGGGCTGCTGAATGGGCTGAGTTGGCTTAAAACCAGGGCATTCTCAGTCATTAAGTCGGATTGGGTAAACACAAATTCGATGACATGCATGCAACACGTGTTTTCCGTGTGAAACAAACACGCATGAGCATTTGTTGGCTCGTGAAATGCATGGAGGAACTGATAGAAGGTATGGGTGAGCGAGGAGGTACGTGGGACATAGGCGACGAACTAGAAGGGCATAGATCCACTAATCTAGGAAAGTAAACTGTTTTGGTGGTTCTTTTACTGAAAATAGGTCAGGTGGCCATGCCTGTAGGACTGTCAGTTGTTAGAGACAATATAGCCATTGGAACAAAAGTAGCCGTTGACACACATTCTGTCAATGCAACCAATCATCCAGAACATGATACACTTCCAGCATACTCTGGAACTTCCCAAACCAAGAGACCAAATCATGCAACTCCTCAAATCATGGGATCCAATCGTGCTGTCCAAGCAGTATCCTCCAATCCATCTGTTACTCCTCAAATTGTGGAACCAGCCGAGGTAATTAATCACATTAGGCAAGACAGCCCTCCATCGCACAAGTCTTGCCTAACAGCAAGATACAACTTGCCATATCAAGCCACTGCCAGCCCAGCGTGCACTGCAAGTCTACCCGTTCTCAAGGAATATAAAATCAGCAAAGGAAATCTGTTCCATATGCGCATAAGCTAGACTTAAGTGTAATTGTTTCTGTTGTACACTTTCCATATTTAGTCTAGGAATTCTGTGTATAAAAAGTGTATAGCATCCTCTGTAATTTTCAAGTAATCAAATACAAAAACCATCAAATTCTTTTCATGGTATCAGAGCCTTCGGCACACACCAACCAAACATCCTCCATGGCCTCCTCAACCTCCTCTGGTTCCTCCTCAACCTCCTCTGGTTCCTCCACCACAACACCCTTCATTCCCAACTTCACCCAGTTCATATCCTTGAAACTTGACAGCAACAACTACCTAATGTGGCAGTCTCAAGTCCTGCCTGGCCTACGCAGCAATGACCTCTTAGGCATTGTTGATGGAACTGAGCTGTGTCCTCCCAGGTTCCTGACCAACGAGCAAGGCCAGTCCACTGTCAATCCAGAATATACTAGCTGGAACAAGAAAGACCAGTTCATCTTGAGTTGGATCAATGCTACACTCTCTGAAGCAGTTCTGGCCACAGTTTATGGCCTGAATACCTCAAGGCAGGTTTGGTCTGCCCTGGCAAGCAGATTTGCTTCCCAATTTCGGTCAAGGATCTCTCATATCAAGAGGCAATTACAGAATCTGAAACAAGGTTCCATGACCTGTTCAGAATTCCTTAGAGCTGCAAAAGTTTGGTCTGATCAACTTGCAGCTATGGGACGCCCAATTGATGATGAAGATTTAATATCTTACATCATCAGCGGCCTTAGTCCTACCTTCAATCCTTTTATCACTTCATATGTTTTCATAACTCGTGATCATCCCTTAAGCTTTGAAGACTTTAGGGATGAACTTTTGAATCATGAAATGCTGCTGCTACTGACTCCTCTGCCATTGCTTTGTTTACTCAAAGAACAGGTACAAGGCCCCATCAACTCAACTTGAAGGGAAAGATGCCTCAACAATTCACCTCCAGATTTCAAACCCGGGGCCAGAATCCTAGATTCTCTCCCAATGGAAACAATCTTCCACAATACAGACAGAGATCCAGCATGCCCTTCAACCACAACAACTCCAGGAATCCCAATTTCCAAATTGGAGAAAGTTCTCACCAAGCTGCTGATAACAATCCTGCTGCAGAATCCAATCCCAGCAAGCCTCCTAGAGCTCCATGTCAAATCTGTGGCAAAACTAGCCACCAAGCATTAGATTGCTTCCACAGGATGGATTTCTCCTATCAAGGGAGACATCCTCCTACACAATTGGCAGCCATGGCAGCCCAAACCAATGCTATCCATGAAGATCCCGAATGGTTTGCTGATAGTGGTGCCAATGCCCACATCACCAACAACTTGAATAATCTGACCATCCAGCAGCCGTTTGAAGGAAATGACACAGTTGAAGTTGGCAATGGATCGGGTCTCAACATAGACAATGCTGGTTCCACCCTATTACACACTCCCAATTCTGTTTTTCATCTAAATAAACTTCTTCACTGTCCAAATGCTTCTGCAAATTTGATTTCTATTCAACGATTTTGTGTTGACAACCATTGTTATTTTATCCTAACAGCTTCTCATTTCTTTGTGAAGGACTTGATCACCAAGGCAACCCTCCTGGAAGGCAAGGCTGAGAATGGACTTTATCCAATGCGGTTCAAGGGGAGCTCACTCAAGGCTAGACGTGCTTTAGTAGCCTTATTAGGAATAAAGACCTCCTCTCTCATTTGGCATTTTCGTTTGGGACACCCCTCTCATGATATTGTTTCTAGAGTTGTTAAAGATTTTAAGCTACCTGTTATGAATTTAGTTTTAGATTCTAATAAAATGATCCTCTACGATTCTTGTCAACTTGGAAAAGCTAAAAAGCAACCATTCACTACATCAAATCGACAAACTCTCACCCCTTTAAGTCTTATTCATACAGATATTTGGACATCACCAATCACCTCCATAAGTGGCTATAAATATCATGTCATTTTCATAGATGACTATTCTAGATACACTTGGCTCTACCCACTTAAAGCTAAATCTGAAGTGTATGAGTGCTTTGTTAAATTCAAACTTCTTGTGGAGAAACAATTTTCCTCTTCCATCAAGCAACTCCAATCCGATGGAGGTGGTGAATACACCTCCTCATTCTTTCAAGCTTTCTTAAGCAAACATGGCATCATCCACCGCAAGTCTTGTCCATATAAATCCCAGCAAAATGGTCTTGCCGAAAGAAAATTACGCCACATTCTTGAAACCGGCCTAACCCTCTTAGCTCACTCTCATTTATCCAATCGGTACTGGGTTGATGCCTATCCAATCGATCCGTTGGTGTCAGGCCTTTTATATATCAACATCGAGAAATGCTAGGTTGACAACTTAAGTATGCGAATCTTAGTGTAGGTTGTCGCGAAGTAATAATTCTCGGAAGTCCGAGTGTTGAACCATTGGGATTTAGGAAACAAAGAGCACTAAAAAAAAAAAATTAAGAAAAAATTTATGACATATGATTTAGTTGAATGATGCAAATAAAATATATAACGGAAATAACAATTAAAATGAATCGCTAAGGCATTCGGGTTTTACTTTTAACAAAATTATAATATTTATTTCGCAACTAATATGATAATCGAAAAATAGATCAGTGAATACCAAGAGAAAATATCATCAAAAGATTAATCTTAAAATTGATTGATTTTATTACGCAAAATTGGTTATTTGATTCGCAGGAAATTCAAAGCATTCACTGTACTCGTAGTTAACAATGAATCGAGGAATTTTGCAGAACAAAAACCTTTTTTCTAAGAATAAATCATGCAATCAATTAAAAATATAATACATTAAAATCCACAAAAGGGTTGGAAAATAAATACTACAATCTTATTAAAAGTTTCACCCCTAGCCTCAGCTTGAGATTTAGCTAAACATGATTACGTAAATAAATTTCATCGTTAAAATCTTAAACATCATGCTAGCAAAATAAAATAACTAAGAAGAAAATAAAAACAAATCTCGAACCGCCGTCACTGTCTTCTTCAATCTGGAGCTGAACGTCTTCTTCTCTTTTTCTGCAATTTTTGGATTCCTTGTTTGTTGCTGTGTTGCTTCTGTTATAGAGATAAGAGTCATTCTTCTTTGGGATTCGTACAACTATAAGAATCCAAGTCTTCTATTTGTTCCATGTCTCTCTCTTACACTTGAAATAAAACTTTACTTCTTCTTTTTATAAGAGCCAAAGACATCTTTTTCTTTTTGGTTTTGACATGTAGTAGTATTAGAATGTTTCTCCAATTCGTGGGTCCAACAGTTTGGTTTCACCTCTTCTTGTATGACACATTGGACTCTATCTTGAGTGTAACGACCCACCCCCAATGACACAATATTGTCTGTTTTTGGCTCCCCAAACCAGACTTCCCAAGAGGTCACCCATCCTGGGATTGCTCTCGCAGAAGCACGCTTAATTGCAGAGTTCTGATAGGTTCATGACTATCACGGCTTTAAAACGCGTTGTGTCATAAATTGTGCATTTATACATATAAGCACATCCTCATTCCCAGGCGATGTGGGACGTCACAATCACCCCTTCTTTGGACCCAGCGTCCCCGCTGGCGTCCCTCATTGGCTTGTGCACGCTCCCACCATCTCAGGCTGGGCAATGGCTCTGATACCATTTGTAACGACCCACCCCCAATGACACAATATTGTCCGTTTTTTGCTCTCAAAACCAGACTTCCCAGGAGGTCACCCATCCTGGGATTGCTCTCGCAGAAGCACGCTTAATTGCGGAGTTTTGATAGGTTCATGACCATTACGGCTTTAAAACGCGTTATGTCATAAATGGTGCATTTATACATATAAGCACATCCTCATTCCCAGGCGATGTGGGACGTCACATTGAGCATAAGATAAACTTCTTCTTTTGACACACTTCTTACCTTTTACTCTTTGATTTATTTTGTAATTCTTACATAACACAATTTCTTGCATTAATATTTAAACAATATTCCACAATTAAATATAAAATGTAAGAATTAAATAACAATAAAGTATGCTAATACTTATTTTAATATAGAAAATAAGCAATTTTAAGCTATTATCAGGAGTTACAACAAAAACGGAAACGGAAAAAGGATGAAGTAAGGCCAGGTAACCCATAACCCGAGTTAGCTCTTAATTGCAGGATAGCAATGACAAATGGCGCCTGCCATCCACTTATGCACAAACTTGTTTGTCTTTATCTTTTGTAGAATGAGTATGAGCAGCTTGGAAGCAAAGTTGAGCATGCAGTACTCAAGGATTCCGTGTCATGTCATTTTGCTGGGGAGTTTTCAGAATTCTCAGATGTAGAACGCAAAAACCATCCAACTATTAATTGTCAAGGTACGTAAATTCCAGATTGATTGGCTGGGACCTGCACAAAGTTTACCATATATATAATTAATCCCAGGACGTGACCTGCAAAAGTTTACAATATTGTGGGAATTTAAACAATTCATTTTTATTTTTAATTTTTAATTTTTTAGTTTTATAAATGTATATTTTTAATATATTTATTTATTTTTTATTAAGAGGGACACGTGTCATCATTTTATTGGCGCTGATGTGACACTTAATGTATTCCATTAAATGTTTTAACGGAATTTGATTTCAGGGACTTACTTGTTTTTTTTTTTTTTTGGGGTATAGTCCAAAGACCTCTGAATTCAATTTGATACGACGGAAAGTGGTTTATAATTTAAGCAAAACACGTTGACTTATTTTGCATTTATCCCATTGATTAAATTGTAGAACCATTTATTTTTTAGTTTTTTGTACGTGTAGTACGTAGTGTGTTATTATTGCTATGCTTCTGGCCATTTTTTAAAGGGTTGTTTGGGAAAGGGAAGCATGGGATTCCCATGTCCACTATATGCAAGTCAGCTGCTTTATTTGCCCGTACTTTTTCTGCACTTATGTAGAAAGACCTCTATGGGTTGAGCCCTTGGTCAAACAATTTCATTTTAGGCTATGTTATCTCTATTTCAAACAAAATTTATTCATGAGCAGGAAATACTCATTAGGATCAGATTCATTCTTATATGTTTGTTGCACTATTTTTCATTCACAAGCTATATGAAATAACTCTTTAACTTATCAATCTGTTGGGATTACCTGATCATATATGAGACACTCTTTGAAGTTACATACAAAGATCAAATCCACACCTAGTGATAGTTTCAATGCGAATGTTGATGCCTGCAGGTTAATATATACAGTACCTTTTTTTTTTGAACAAAAATATATACAGTACTGTTTGCTTATTCTCTTAAAAAAAATCCGGAGAAAGGCCACCTCATGTAAAAAATAGAGAAAAAAGGACTATGCAGAAGCTATTGGGAGCTAGCTCCATCTAGGGGAAATAACACTCGATGATGATGACAACCCAAAATCTGCCATAAAAGTTTGGCGCGCGTTTTCGAAACTTCTATCGACCAAAAAGATTTCTTTCAGCCACATGACACATCTTATGGTCTATTAATCCCACAAGTTCCAGCATACTGCCACTTCACTGAATATACAACAATAAGTCAGAATTTCAATTTAGATATATAGTCAATAGCATGATCATGTAATATCTTTCACCTGTCGCCAAGAAACAATAAATAAAAATAACATCTTGCGTATTTGTCGCCAAGAATCATATTTTAGCTCTTCAGGGCATTAGGCATTGCATAATATAAAGCGCGCAACAAAATAGTAGAGAGAATAAAAAACAAAAAACTAGCATTGTCAATCACTTTTTCATATGCATGTCTGCTTTGTGGCTGTGGTCCTTGGCTTCACATAATTGAATTTTATGACGTTCTCTGGAAGGATGTGTGATCGGTAGCTAAAGAGAATTATCTCAATAGGATTTTGTATTTTATTATCTTTATTAGTAGTCGGTAATTAAGGGTAGTTAGTGATAGTGTGTGCGCGCGCGCAATAATTATCCGTTATGTAATTAAGAAATTAAGCACGTAACATTTGGTATCGGGATGAGCTATGGGCTAGATTAAAATATTGTTAGGTGAGTGGAGTCACCAATCAATTAGGTCCAATACAAACCCGACCCGATTGTTAATCGGGTTGAATCCTTAAACCCGAACACAACCTGGGTAACCCGTTTATTTCATTTGATTCTTTGAACTCTGAAGAAGAAGAATTGAAGAAGCTTCGTCCAAATCGTCCGAAGAAGAAGAAGGATCTTCATCTTCGTCTGAAGAAGACGAGCGTGAAGCCAATCACATCCAAGCCATGGTCGTGAACTAGTGAACTGAAGCGTGAAGGGTGCCGCATGAAGGCTGAAGTCGGTGAGGCGTCGTGACTGCCGGCTGTGTGAACGGTGAACGAGTGAAGGCAGAAATGAGAAGTGAATGCCAGACGATAAATTTGAAATTGATGAAAAGAGTGAAAGAGTAGTTGTTCGAGTGTAGCTGAGAGAGGGGGGAAATTAGGAGAGAAACACTGTGAGATCGTGTGAGAGAGATTAGTTGAGAGAGTGAGTCCGATCGGAGGGCTGGGTTGTTGGCCGGTGGAGTCAGAAATGACGTGGGTGGTTGAGGACTTGAATTCCGGCCGATTTCCG
Organism: Alnus rubra; assembly: GCA_028654335.1. Taxonomy (NCBI): domain Eukaryota; kingdom Viridiplantae; phylum Streptophyta; class Magnoliopsida; order Fagales; family Betulaceae; genus Alnus; species Alnus rubra. Next base: position 370,025 of record JAJPGS010001146.1, read on the forward strand.
GTGGAGCGACGCCTTCAAAGCCAGAGATCGTCGATGAAGAGAGACCGAATCCGTATAACCTAAAGAGTCGAGTAGATTTGAGAGGCAATGAGGCCAAACAAGTGCCGATCATTAGTGGGTTTGACGGAAGGATGATTTCCGGAAAGACTGAAAGTGATGAAAAGGGTCAAAACTGAAAAGGCGTGCGACTAGGGGCTAGGGTTCTCCGTTCTTCACTAATTCACTTTCTATTTTTTTTAATTATTTTAATGGAGTCGGGTCATAATTGGGTTGACCAAATTAAGACCCAAACCCCATAATGCCAAACTCAAACCCTATATTTTCGTATCGTGTTCGTGCCGGGTTCGCGGGTTGTATCAAAAGTTGCCATGCCTAAAGGTTACCGTTGAGTCGGGGTCAATAGAGTGTGCCACCATGGACGTCATCTCCGAAAGCATGATGGTATATATATTACGATCCTTGTATCCCACATGAGTTAAGTCTAATCTTAACCATGTATATATTAACTATTTGACACATTTCCATTGCACGCTAGTTTTTAAGGAAGAGTTGTACCCGAAATTTGTATCATTTAATTAACTCTAAACTTCCCAAAACAACTCCTAAAATTGGGATAATTAATTTTTGTTTACTTTATTCATCAATCCACCTAATAAAAGATAATGATATATTCTATCACTAACACTTAAACAGCTATTTTAAAAAAAAATAAAAAACACTTAACCGTTACTAACAAAGATAATTAATGATAAAAATAATAATATATATATAAAATATTAATCTGATAAATTTCTTTAGCTGGGTACGTAACAACTGACTATGTGTGACCCGAAAGTAATTTTCTAGGAGTAGTGATTGGCAGGAGACGGTAACGTCCCTTTTCATTAAAAGATAATTTTTTTATAAAAAAGTTATTTTTGATGTCACATCAAAAATTACTTTTTATAAAAAAATTATTTATTTTATTAAAAATGCCTGTTTAGAATCGTCCTCTAAAAATCATTTCCCATTGGCCAGATTCACAATTTTGTCATTTACGTAGGTTAGTCATTTGGAATTGGCAACTCATTAAAAGGATGTTGGTGAAGTTGTGGTTGAAATGGCTCGAGTACCTAAGCAATGATGCATTGCGTTGAGTACTGAGCAGTGAGCATAGGGGGGATTCGGGGGAATCCACAGAACGTCCTAACGTAGGAGCATAACAAAAAGGAAATATAAAAGAAGAGAGGGTGCCAACCACAATTAAATATATATTTATTATTATTATTATTATTATTATTTATTATTATTTATTTTTGTTTCTTTAGGAGTTTCCTTATCTGATGAAACAGTTCCTTGACCCCTCGTTAACAAGTGGTTTGAAAAGGAAAATTAATAGTGACAATCGACAAACGCACTTTTCATTCCATTTCAGTCGTTCAAGGCTGTCCTCTGAGTTCGGTTCTTCAATCAATAGATAATTTTAAGAGGTAAAAAAACAAAAAGAAAAGAATAAAAATAATTTAATTAGAACACTAAAATTTAGTGTCATTTGGTTAACAAGTTTATATTTGGGGGGAGACGATCTAAAGATGGAATATAAAAAACAATAATAAAGAAAAAAAAACCACTTAAAATTCAAATTTCCAACGTTCCAAATCTTAAAAAAGAGAAATTGACAAAATAAATTTTCATTTGATTATGTAAATTTTTATTTAAAATAGCTAACGAAAATTCACTTTTATTAGTTTAGTTAATCACTTTTCAACACCTTTCTCCATCAATTTATTTAAACTTATTATTTATTTTATTAAAATAATCAATTTTAATTTTTATTCAATTTAATTTTAATCACAACTTCACTAAAAACACCAAATAAAACACATCACCATACCAAAACTTATACACATCGCACCAGACCCACCCACCCACCCACCCATCCACAGAAACTTCTACACACAATCGACAACCGTCACCACCCCACCAGACCCACCGACCCACAGAAATTTCTACACCCAACCAGCAACCATGCATCAGCAGAACCCCCTGGTTTCCAAGTAGAGCAGTAGCAGTAGTTGAACAGGGAAAAAAAAAATCCATAAAGAGGGAACTGGATCCTCATCTCCACTCTCTACCAAACTCTTTGAACACTGCAACAGCTAGTTCTAGCAATGTGGGCAAAGCCAAGATGTGATGGGAAGATATGTACAGCAACAAGACGACAGGATGAACGAGCTCTTGGCCGTTTTGAGGTACCAGGTGCGACATGTTCACATGGCGCGTTCCAGATAGAGCATGCTCTCTGTGTTTAACCCCTCACCTACCAATCAATTCGATCCCATGGTGCCACCCGCTGTTGGGGCTCCGTCGGTTCCTCTCGACGATTCGGACCACCATCATCTCCATCGATTTTGATCCACAAAATAGTAATAATAATAATCGGAACTGAGGAGTCTTCGAAGATTCCTCTACTTCCGATTACGATCTCAAAGTTATTTGTGGTAAGCAAAAAAAAAGGAGAAGAGTATGAGAGACAGAGAGAGAGAAGCGAAGAAAACGAGAGAAAAAGCACTACAAAAAAAGGGTTGATTCTAGTCGGTTTTTTCCTAGGCAGTTTAGAAAATTGTCTAGCATTATTGTTTTACAGCCGGTTTTATAAAATTGTCTATAAATTCACAGACGGTTTTAATAAAACCGTATGTAAATTTAGAGACGGTTTTATTGAAACCGTCTGTAAATTTTAATTTCTAGACGATTTTATTAAAACTGTCTGTAAATTTACGAACGATTTTAGTAAAACCGTCTGAAAATTAATTTTTAGATAAATTTAGAGACTTTTTTTGAAACTGTCTGTAACTTATAGATGGTTTCAAAAAAAAAAAAACTGTATGTAACATTTTATTTTTTTTCCTATTTCTTTCTTTTTAAAACAAAAGCCATGCCATCTCTCTCTCTCTCTCTCTCTCTCTCTCTCTCTCTCTCTCTCTCTCTTCTTCCACTCTTCGGCCGGCGATTGAAGACCGGCGACGGGATCTGGACGGTCGGCAGGATCGAGACGATGAGATATCATGACTGTAGAGAGTAGATTTTCAGCCAAATCTATCAAACCTACGCCGGTGTACGTGCGTGGGTTTGACAGATCCGATCGAAACCCACGCTCGGCCGGATCTTTGGTCGGAATACAGAGAGAGATTCGGCCGGATCTTTTTTTTTTTTGGGTAAATGAAATTCTTAGGTTTGATTTACATTTTGTGTTTGTTTTGGGTTTGGATTGTGATGATTCACGGTTGAAAGAAGGGTTTGTGAAAATTTTTGGGTTTGTGAAGGATTTGTACAGTGGATTTGTGAAGGCCGGATTTGTGCAGTGGGTTTGTGAAGGATTTGTGTAGAAGTTAGGTTTAGTATGGGAATGCTATCTCTGTCGTCAACCCGGCGGCATCGTTGACGAAAATGAAACAAGACACAAAAAACCAAAATTCTGGAAAAGAAATAAATAATTAAAAAAAAAATTAATTAATATATATATATATATATATATATATATAAAATAAATCGGGAAAAAAAACTGGACAGTTTGGTCCCAAACCATCTAGAACTAATTATGGACGGTTTTCTAAACTGTCTAGAATTAATTCGGAATGGTTTGCCCAAACCGTCCATAACTTGGATTACCGACCCATTTTTCTAGACGGTTTGAAACCGTCCAGAATAAACCGTTTGGACTTTTTTCCAATCTATTTTTTGCAATTTCTGGATGGTTTGAAATTGTCTAGAATTCCAATTTTTTATTATTTTTTTATTTTTTTATTTTGAAGTGGAGGAAGAAAGTAAGGAAAGAACAATAAAATATTCACTAGATTTGTGAACAGTGCAACACCACATGGGGCATTGCACTATTCACAAATGGACAACAACTCTATTCTAGCATTGCTTTACATAAGCCAATGGCGAAGAGTTTTCTTATTTTTGTTATGTACTCTGGCCAAAATTTGAGTTTAGTTACTCTATTGTGAGTGCTCTTAGTGCGGTTCTTCAATCAATAAATAATTTTAGGAGGTTAAAAAACAAAAAGAAAAGAATAAAAATAATTTAGTTAGAACACTAAAATTTAGTCTCATTTGGTTTAACAAGTTTATATTTGGTGGCGGAGACGATCAAAAGATATAATATAAAAAACAATAATAAAGAAAAAAAAACCACTTAAACTTCAAATTCCCAATGTTCCAAATTTTAAAGAAGAGAAATTGAGAAAAGAAATTCCGATCCGATTATGTAAAATTTTGTCTAGAATAGCTAACGAAAATATTCCACTTTTACTAGTTTAGCTAATCATTTTCAATACATTTCTCCATCAACTTATCTAAACTTCTTCTTTATTTTATTAAAATAATCTATTTTAATTTTAATTTAATTTAATTTTAATCACATTTTCACCAAAAATACCAAATAAAACACATCATCATACGAGAACTTCTACACACCGCACCAAATCCACCCACTCACCTACCCACAGAAACTTCTACACACAATTGACAACCATCACCACCGCAGAACCCCCTGGTTTCCAAGCAGAGTAGCAGCATAGGTTGAGCATGTAAAAAAATAAAATAAAATAAAAACCAAAAGCAAAAGCCATGAAGAGGGAGCTGGATCCTCATCTCCACTCTCTGCGGGACTCTTTAAACACGGCAATAGCCAGCTCTAGCAATATGGGCAATGCCAAGATGTGTTGGGAAGAAGACGTACAACAGCAAGACGGCGTTTTGGGGTACCAGGTGTGATATGTCCACATGGCTCTAGAGCATGCTCTCTGTGTTTAACCTTCACTACAAAAATACTGACAATTGGACGCGTGTCTACAGTACCGATTACTGTAGACACGCGTCCAATTTGACACGTGTCTTATGAGACACGTGTCTAATTATACAGCCGCCACAAATTGACACGTGTATTTAATACACGTGTCAAATTGGACACACGTATTTAATACACGTGTCCAATTGGACACGCGTATTAAATACTCGTGTCCAAATGGAAATGTGTATTATTACACGTGTCCAATTGGACACGCGTATTAAATACGCGCGTCCAATTGGACGCGTGTATTTAGACACGCGTCCAAAATGGACACGTGTAATAATACGCGTGTCCATTTGGACACGAGTATTTAATACGCGTGTCCAATTGGACACGTGTATTAAATACGCGTGTCCAATTTGAAGTCGCATTATGAGCAGTTCTGCGAAGGCTCTTATTGAAGCACAACATCATGAGCAGTTCTGCGAATGGTACCGTGCATATGTAAGGAAATAGTTGTAATTTTGAAATTGGATAAATTTATGCGGGTTCAATATAATTACCCAATGTGATGTTTAATATTTGTAATTATAACATAGGTCGATGGCCTGGACGATCAACGTAGGGAGGAATTGGGCCACAACTTGGTTATGCGTTGTAGAGGGCTAAAGGAGACAACGGTCAAGTACAACAGGTACGTGGTAAATGGAAAAGTATTTCGCACGCTTGCTCATGATGTGGGAAGGAGGACTCAGAACAGCGGTGTATGTGTTCCTACCGTTGAAGGCGAAACGTAATACGGGCAGTTAACCGATATAGTTGAGGTCGAGTACTATGACAGGACTACGTACGTCCTATTTAAGTGCAATTGGGCAGACCCCACGATGGACAGAGGATTCACAATAGACGTATGGCCTAGTGTTTGTCAACTTCAATCACCTCGTCCACAGGGGAGAACTGATTCAGGACGAGCCGTACGTGCTTACATCTCAGGTGGATCAAGTATTCTACGTAGAAGATGGAAGGAACCCAAATTGGGTTTGTGCGGTTCGGACTAAACCGTGCAACGTGTACGACGTTGGCCAGGGGGATGGGAGTAATGAGGATGGTACAACCTACCATGAGTGCGTACCGCTCGTACTAGCCACTGATGACCTACCCAGTACGAATGATGAATTCGAGTACGACAGGCCCGACATTGATCCGATTGAAGCTCCCGTGATACAATGATTGATGTATTTGTTGTGAGTATAATTAGCTTGAACTCAATACACTTGACTGATATATATATTGTTTGTACAATTCGCTTGAACTCAATACAAATTTTTATTATTTGCATAAATTTCGTTGTATAATTTGCATATTCATTAAAAATATATTAAAAAAACATATTCTAATTAATTTGTCTATATTTGTTCGCAGGTATTGATGGACCAGAGACCCCCTCCTTATGCATATCGGGAACCTCGCCCACCCGTGCCCCCCATGACCACACCCACTGATTCGACGGCATTATATACTGCAGCGTGGCCACACCACCCAGACGGGGCTTATAGACCATTGTTGCCGGGTACGGTGGCCGTGCCCACGTCAGATCACGGGCAGACCAGCACAGCTGGACCTTGCAGCTCTCCATTGTCGGAGCTGCCGACATTATCTCAGATAGGGTTCACCCAATCGGGTAACGCCTATCGATGGTGGGTGCGAGAGGGGATGGGGCCACAGGGTTATGCGCCGTACTTTTCGTATACGTATAGTGTACCGTCGACGTGTAACCCTGATAGTGAGACGCAGGATTGTAGATTTCCACTGTCACAGACCGGGGAGATGCAGATGCCGGTTGTGGGGTTGGGACAGATACCGGCACAGGCGACGATGCAGGGCCAGATTTTGGGGGCGAGACAGATGCCAGCATCGGGTGCGAGTCAGGGCCCGGGGCATGTAGAGAGCCAGATGCCTTTATCTGGTGAGAGCCAGGTGACACTTTCCGGTGAGAGTCAGATGCCAGATGTGGGGGGGAGCCAGAGTACCCATGAGGAGGACGTTGCGATGTTGGTTACCGATCAGTTGGCCCCCGGTAGCCCCCAGGATATGGATTCAGATGATGATCAGCAGCCTCCACCAGCCGGGGTTGGCGAGGAGGTTGCAGGCGACCCAGCACATAGGGATTGAGCAGATTCGGTTGATGGGTAAGTACATATTTAGACATCCTTAAAACTCATATTATGTTACCAAAATATTTTTTTTTGTTTGGAAAAAAATAACTATTTGATTACAATTTGTTTATATATATATATATGTTCTTTAGTGTTAACCAATTAAATGTTGAATATTTTTTTCATTAGGGTACAACCCAGACGGGACCATTTATTATGAGGTGATTGAGGACCCAACGAGAAACTGGGTGCTCCCGAGGGGGAAGAAGGTTGTATTGCAGTACAATGCTGCTATACAACCTGTAGGACGAGCCTGCAATAGATTTCGGCGGGCTGAGGGCAAGCTGATCAGGAGTGGGTCCTACATACACATGCGGGACGAATGGGCGAGGGTAAATAAGCAGATTAAGCAGGTAATGTGGGACGCGCTGATGGTATGTTTATGAATATAATTTAATTATTTATTTGAATTAAACTTAAGATTAATGTTTTTCTTGAAGTTTTTAAACCTATAATGCTTTGATTGAATGTGCAAGATGAGTTCTATCTACCTGTATCAGTAGACGCGCACAGGGCACAACAGGAGGCGTGGAATGATATTGGCCGTAAGCACCGCTCGTGGAAGTCGAGGTTCAAAACCAAACTATGTATTAGAGACGGTGACACGCCCGAGAGTATCCGTACGAGAATGCTGGACAATTTTTTTGAGGAGTATGACGCAGCAGATGTAGAGTTCCTGCTGAGAGATTGGTGCAGTGAGCATAAAATCGTATGTAGGCCAAAAAAATGTTGTGGTTTTTTAATAACAGTTCATTTAATTTTAGTTTTAATTTAAGTGTGTCAATGCTTACATTTTTATTTTCATGTTCAATGCGTAGGCAACCTCTGAACGGATGAAGAGGCTGCGGGAGCAGAATGACCTTCTCCATTGTACGGGATCTAAAAGTTATGCCAGATTTAATCACGAGGAGGTATGAAAATATATATGTTTATGTTTTTAATATTTGTTGGTAATTGTTTTTCTTTTTCTTTATAGTTGGGGTAATTACCTTTTCCCCCCATGAACTACCGGCCAATGTCATTTTGCCCCCACGAACTACCACTTCGACCAAAAGAGAGCATCAAACTACCATTTTTATACACTTTGCCCCCTTCCGTCAGGAATTCTGTTAATTTTGGATGGAATATGCCATTTTTTACCGTTAATTTTGACTTAAAGACCAAAATACCCTCTACAGTAATTAATAAAAAATATTAAAATTAATATATTTAAAAAAAAAAAAAAAAAACCAAAAACCTAAAGGAAAAGGGGTGGCTGCCGCCACCCCTGAGGTGGCCTGCGAGCCACCCCCAGAGGTGGCTTCGGCCACCTCTGGGGTGGCTCGCGGCCCACCCCGGCCTAAGGGGTGGCCGCACGGCCTCCCCAGAACCTAGGGGGACCGCGCGGCCACCCTAGGTCATTTCTAGGGTGGCCGCGCGGCCACCCAACTTCCGGGGTGGCCGCGAGCCACCCCAGAGGTGGCCGGAGCCACCTCTGGGGGTGGCTCGCAGGCCACCCGGCCACCTCAGGGGTGGCTGCCGCCACCCCTTTTCCTTCATTTTTTTTTTAAATGAGGGTATTTAAGTCATTTTTGAAATTGAGGTAGGGCATTTACGTCTTTGCATGAATTAGACTGACAGAAGGGGGCTAAGTGTGTAAAAATGGTAGTTTGATGCTCTCTTTTGGTCGAAGTGGTAGTTCATGGGGGCAAAATGACATTGGCCGGTAGTTCATGGGGGGAAAAGGTAATTACCCCTACTATTTTTATCGCTATCTGTTTGTTATATATGTCAACTGCATGACGACAGACATGTACATCTGGCACGCCCCCCACTCGCGCCGCGTCGTTCGTGAAGACCCACACAAGGAAGGACGGCACTTACGTGAACGAACGTACACGGGTCCTATGCGTATGCTATTGATTTAATTTACTAATATTTTAAAATTATGTGTGATATGTCATTATTCAATATATGACTTTTTCATGTTGACGACGTACAGGAGAGGATGACGCAGAGTTTATCCAGTGATCCAGCCGCCACGCAAAGCGTCTCCGCAGACACGGTGCGTTGGGCACCGAACGACGCTTACGAACAGGCGGTTGGGAGGCCTGAGTATGGAGGGAGGGTTCGGCAGGTTGGGCCGAACGTCACACCTGTTCGGGGGACATGTTTCTCATATAGGCCTCGGTCACAGGGGGACCATCTCAGGGCACGTCTCGGGATTGGGCCGAACACGCTCGGAAGATGGAAGAGATCCAAGCGGAGCAACAGGCTGAGCGAGTGAGGAATGACTGGTTGGAGCAGCGCGTGCAACAGTTCGACGCTATGGAGCAGCGCGTGCAACAATTCGACGCCATGGAGCAGTGCATGCGATAGTTTGAGGTCTTCATGTCCTCCATGGGAGTATCAGCACCATGTCTTGGTACTCAGTCTTCACCTGCACACGTAGGTAGTACGTCGTCTGTTAGTAGTGCATCTGCAGGTATGATTTATATTGTGTATAGGACAAAATTAATTTCAATTTGTTTTCATTACCCCTTTAATTTTGCAAGTAATATTATATACTTTAATTGTCTATATTATTTGCAGGTAATTCGACAACGGTTGGTACGTTGTCGCCGGTTGGACGACAGCTGAGCCAGCACTCCACTGTCGCTACACCTTCGCCCGCTACCCCATTCATTGCGCAGCAATCGCCGGTTGGCGATAACACGCCTTGGACGGTACCTCGTGATTCGCAGGGACGCCCTTCAGATTTGTAGATATTTTGTGTAATTATTTTTTGTTCGTAAATATTTGCTTGTTAACGAATACGTTATTAACTATTGGTTTGTGTAATATGATTTTGTGCTGTTTTTGGGTAAAATAAATATTGCGTTATTTGTGGTCGGAAATTATAAAACTTGAAAAAAATAAAAATAATTAATTAACCCAAATAAATTTTAAAAAACAATAACAAAATTAAATTTAAAAAAAAATCCAAATTCAGTTTTTTATTTAATTAATTTTTTTATTTAATTATTTAAATAAAAAATTCGATTTGGATTTTTTTTTAAAAAAAAATTCAATTTGACACGTGTATTACAATACTCGTGTCAAATTGTGCAGTTATTGACTTGCACATTTGACACGCGTCTCACGCGTGTCAAAATGAACGTGTCAAACTGTTTGACACGTGTACGACACTGTACACATGTCAAACTGCACGTGACAAATCACACTGATTTTTGTAGTGCTCAAGGTTACCCCACCTACCAATCAATTCGATCCCCTGGTGCTGCCTGCTGATAGGGCTCCTTCGGTTCCTCTCGACGATTCGTTCTTCGGTTTGGCCGAATCATCATCCATCACCTCCATCGATTTTAATTTGATCCACAAAATAGTAATAATAATAATCGAAACCGAGGAGTCTTCGACGATTCCTCTATTTCCGATTACGATCTCAAAGTTATTCTTGGTAAGCAAAAAAAGAAGAAGAAGAGTATGAGAGAGAGACGCGGAGAAAATGAGAGAAAGAGGAAGAAAGTAAGGAACGAACAATAAAATATTCACTAGATTTGTGAACAATGCAACATCACATGTGGCGTTGCACTGTTCACAAATGGACGGCACCTCTATTCTAGCGTTGTTTTACATAAGCTAATGGAGGAGGGTTTTTTTTTTTTTTTTTTTTTTGTTATGTACTTTGGCTAAAAGTTGAGTTTATTTACTCTACTGTGAGAGCTCTGATCAGTGTGGTTCTTCAATCAATCAATAATTATAGAAAGTCAAAAAACGAAAAGAAAAGAACAAAAATAATTTAATTAGAACACTAAAATTTATGTCATTTGGTTTAACAAGTTTATATTTGGTGGCGGAGACTATCTAAAGATGGAATATAAAAAACAATAATAAAGAAAAAAACCCACTTAAAATTCAAATTCCCAATGTTCCAAATCTCACAAAAGACAAATTGACAAAAGAAAAAACCTCTAAATGCTCTAAGCAGTGCACAACGAAAAGTTGTGGATGTTTTCTTTCTCACGATATATCTCTCGATCTCATTCACACAGAGCAGCTACTTTTTTGAATGCGTTCTCGATCTTTCTGATCTGTCGCTCTCTGTATTTCACTCGGTCCACAAAAGGCTGAGTAGGCTGTCTTTCATAAGAGAAAAAATCGGCCGTGCATGCTACAAACAAAAGATCGAGTTCAAGTAATTGGTTAAAACTTGAAAGAAAGTTTTTTCTGTCGCTAGCTAGCTAGCTAATACAATTTCAAAATCGATTGAAATTAGAAAACACAGCTGGGCCATCAATATATATATTGATAAACAAAGTCCCGGAGGTTTATACACCTTCAATATTAGAACAGACATATATACTCAGATACTCTACTTCTTCCTGTCTACTCCGATCCATGGCCAACCCCAACTCTGATCTCCCTTTATATGAAGGAATCCACCGCAAAAACACCATACAAAGAGCCTTTGATATCATAATCTTCTTCCTTCTCCTTTCTTTCCTTATTTACCGTTTCCTCTTCCTCAACCACCATGGCCTCACTTGGCTGCTTGCCTTCCTATGCGAATCATGGTTCACCTTCATTTGGGTTCTCGTCATGAGCAACAAATGGAATCCTGTTGGATACAAAACATACCCGGATCACCTCTTGCCAAGGTAACAGAAAGCATGCATACTTAATACGATTATTTAAACTAGTAATTCAATAAATATGTTATATCAAACTTTTCATATTCATCGATCGATCTCCCTTGTATTTATTATTCTTTGATTCAGGGTACCTGATCAGCTTCCGTCGTTGGACATGTTTGTGACAACTGCGGACCCTGTGTTAGAACCTCCTATCATCACCGTAAACACTGTCCTCTCTTTGTTGGCAGTTGATTACCCGGCACACAAGCTAGCTTGCTATGTTTCCGATGATGGTTGTTCTCCCTTGACCTACTACTCTCTTTCCGAGGCCTTAAAGTTTGCCAAGCTCTGGATTCCCTTTTGTAAGAAGTACAATATTCAAGTGAGAGCTCCATTTAGATACTTTTCCAATGACTCTCTAACGTTCAGTGATATCTCTTCAGAATTCCAACAAGAATGGAAAAGGATGAAGGTAATCGAAAGCTGAAGTTAGGTGTGAATTAATTTGCTGTTTCAGATAACATTTTGTTAATTATTATATTCGATAAATTCTGATCAGGGAGATTCATGAGAAATTTCTATATATTATTAGTTAAAAATATTGATTAAATAATTAAATAAATATTTTTTTATTAATTTAAGTTTTTGAAATAATTAATAGTTAAATTTAGTCCTTATATTAGTTTAACATCTGAGACTGTCGTTACTTGTTAAAATAGGCTTTGGCTTAGGTGCAAGTAAAAAGACTACAGCAATAATTTTTTTTATGGTCCAAATTTAATTAACTTCATTATTTTTTGTTTCTCATGAAAAACTTAAAACTAAACTTGGATCATTGGAAAAAAAACATGCAGTTTTTTAACATGTTTACCCAACTTAAGCCAAATCCTTTATTAAATTATTAAGTTCACTATTTGTTTAACTTTTCCAATAAATAATAATTTAAAATGATCTTCTATATAGGTTGAGTATGAGCAGCTTTGCCATAAAATTGAGGATGCCGCCCAAAAGTCCATGCCATGGGATTTTACTGGGGAGTTTGCAGAATTCTCAAATGTAGAACGCAAAAACCATCCAACTATTATCAAGGTAAACTCAATATATATATATAGATTTTGTTGGCCATGTACAAATTGGCAAAAATAATCCCATGACTAGTGACCTGCAGTGACTATCATGGGAATTTAACTTTTATAGTTTTACCCTAAGCCTTTGGACAACGAGCAAGGTATATATTGGAGCTGGAGATGGATGATAATTAGTAATTTCCATGTAGATAATTTTATTGGAGTACGTGTTGTTAGCTAGGGGTACTATATATATATTTTGTTATTAGTCTTTTACAAATTAAAGTAATAATTCACGAGACACTTATCACGTCAATCACTGAAATATAAATTGTAACATAATAATACATGATGTATCACTTTTTTTCATAAACAATAGACTTGTACATGAGATTGTAAAGGAAGGTATAGTACCTCAGTCATTTTCCGATTTATTGTAGGTTATGTGGGAGAACAAGGATGGACTTCTAGATGGATTGCCGCATTTGGTCTATATATCGAGGGAGAAGCGGCATAAGCATCCACATCATTACAAAGCCGGTGCCATGAATGTTCTAGTAAGATCGCGCTATTTATGCCAAAGGAGTTTATGATAATCCATATATATAGTTTTAGTTGTATACAAAAGTTATCGATCCCTTGATCTTATCGCTATTTCTTTTTTGTTTGAAACTGTTTTTATCATATATAGACAAGAGTCTCTGGATTGATGTCGAATGCTCCTTATATGCTGAATGTAGACTGCGATATGTTTGTCAACAACCCAAAAGTTGTTTTTCATGCAATGTGTCTGCTGCTTGGATCCAAGAGTGAGAAAGAAAATGCATATGTTCAGTTCCCGCAAAAGTTCTGTGATGGATTAAAGGATGACCCATATGGCAATCAGCTTGTGGTTTTGTTTGAAGTACGTCAAATTTAAATCTTAACTTACAAACAAGTCTACTATTTTTCCCCATTTGTGTGTTTTTGTTTTAATCCACGAATGTACTTTACTGTATTTTGCATGCTTACAAATTAAGTATATGGCGCATGGAATATCTGGAGCGCAAGGACCTTTTTATGGGGGAACAGGATGTTTCCATAGACGAAAAATTATTTATGGCCTATCTCCGAATACTGTGGAATCAATTAACGGTAAGTAAATTTACTAACTTTGATTTTTTTTTCTTTCTAATTCTAAGAAAATATCATTTTCACCAATCCAATTGTCCTCACTCCATATTTCAACTAGTTTTAATTCAAAACACTTGAAATCTTTTGGCAGGAAAATTGCTTGAGGATAAGCTTTTAGAATTTGGGACTTCAAAGGAGTTGATCAAGTCAGCAGCTCATGCTTTGAAAGGGAAGAGAGATCCACCTGACCATCTTTGGCACTCTATTGAAGCAGCACACCAAGTCGCCAGCTGCGACTACGAATATAGTACTTGCTGGGGTACAGACAAGGTTTGTAGCCAAAAAAATATGAAAACCCCAAATTGAGAGCTCATATTAACATAATTTTAGTGGATCCATTAATATATGTTACAAAGCGTTTAAAATCTGTTCGAAGTTGTTTATATAATTTTATGCGTAAGGCTTCTTTCAATATATAAAGAGAGAGCATCATATCCTTTGGCCTAACCGGCCCGCCTCCTTTCGTCCTTGAAGTGAAAGATAAAATGATATAAATTAATCTTATTTGTGACATAAAAGTTGGAAAAAAAGTTAATGGAAAAAAGATATATATATATCTTCTTTGTTGTTCATCATCATTGTATGTTAAATATTACAAATGTAGGTTCTTAATACAGTTTCAGTCAAACAATAAGGTAATATTTAGAAGTCAAACATCTTCACTCAAACAATGTGGTAATCCTTAGAATTAGGTTCTTGATACATCTTCAGTCAAACAAAGTTTTGTAAATATTTTGTGTTTTTGATTATTTAATTGTTCTCATATAGCACTCGCTCCGGTAAAACTTTTTAGATTTTGAAATATATCAAAGCCTTGTTTAGTAAAGAAAAGTGGGATGATGTATTTTCAGGATTGGTTTCATATACGAATAAACGTTGTTCATGGGCATTGCTTGCATGTGTTAAATTTTGGAAAAAATAATACATAATCTCTTTAAACTATCACCTCATTATTAATGTCTCCTCCCTCCCCCAAATCATTAATTGTGTCAATGTCTACTTTAAACTACCAAAACAATATCAATGTTTCTCCATTAATGACAAACATACCTTTTATAAAATTAAAACAATTCTTAAAATTATACAATCATCTTCTCTGTACTTTGGTAATCTCTTATCGCAATTTTTGATATTTTTGGTCATTATAATATATAGTACCCTTTTCTTTTTTAAATTATTTGCACATCTTTTTTTTTTTTTGGCCTTTTTGCTTTTTGGATTGAAACGATGTTATGATAAACATCATTATTATTATTATTATAATTTTTCTGTCTTTGGGTCTGCTCTCCTGTTTATGGTCATCCCATTTCAGTTGGGTTGGAGATATGGATCAACGACAGAGGACGTTTTAACTGGGCTAACAATCCATAGAAGGGGTTGGAGGTCGGTCTATTGCACGCCCGACCCACCGGCCTTCTTAGGGAGTGCACCATCTGGTGGGCCTGCCGCAATGACCCAACAAAAGAGGTGGGCCACTGGCCTGCTCGAAATTCTATTGAGCAAAAACTGTCCCATATTTGCCACCTTGATTGAGAAGCTCCAATTCAGGCAGTGCTTGGCCTATTTGTGGCTATTCTCATGGGGCCTACGTGCCATCCCTGAGTTATGCTATGCTGCTCTTCCAGTTTATTGTATCATCACCAACTCCCACTTTTTGCCTAAGGTGAGGACAAGCCATAACCATCCAAACCTTTCTCTTACATTGAAGTTTCAATAATGCAGATTGGTAGAATGTGCATGGTAAAAGACATGAACATTAATAACATATTCGAAATCTTTTTCATTGATATTATTCTTTTTAAAAGCTTATAACATGTTTTTGTAGGTTCAAGAACCAGCATTCTATGTACTAGTTGTTCTCTTTGTCATTTATAACCTATACACTTTATCCGAGTACCTAAGAGCTGGCCAGTCAGTCCGAGCTTGGTGGAATAACCAAAGAATGGCAAGAATTACAACCATGACTGCATGGTTTTTTGGATTTCTAAGTGTCATGTTAAAGCTCTTGGGAATATCGGAGACAGTCTTTGAAGTTACAAAAAAAGACCAATCTAGTGATGCTGCCAGTGATAATGATGCTGGGAGGTTTACCTTCGATGAGTCCCCTATTTTTGTGCCTGGCACTACCATTTTGCTGCTACACTTGACTGCAATAGTCGTGGGCTTGCTGAGGTTGCAAACTCGAGCTCATGATGGGCATTGGTCAGGGCTAGGGGAAGTCTTGTGCAGTGTGTGGTTGTTGCTTTGCTTCTGGCCATTTTTGAAAGGGTTGTTTGGGAAAGGAAAGCATGGGATACCCATATCCACCATATGCAAGTCAACGGCTTTGGCCTTACTTTTTCTGCACTTCTGTAGAAGGACCGCAATGGCTTGAGACTTTGTTAATTCATGCAATTAAAATGTTTTCTCCTATTGTTTTTAAGATTAAATACTCAAACAATTTCTTTTTTCTTAGATTCAAAATTTCTGGGGAATGAAATTATATTTGTGTCAGCGTATTATTCTAGATGACCAAAAAAAAGACTACGTTCAACCTTACTCTACCTACGTCTAGGAAAAGTTAAAAACATCACATATACAGTTAAACTTACTTATGAGTAGTCTACATCCACACGTAAGGGTTCAATAATTGCTATTGAAATTTGCCTCAAATTTCCATTGTAAGTAAAATACTTTTTTACGTCTTTTTAGTATATAAAAAAAAGGTATTATTTAGTTTCCTTGTCGCATAAGTAATTAATATTCTTTGTCTAATAAGAATTAAGAATTAGAGACATGATCAATTTGGTATTCCTTTAATTTTAGAATTTGAAGCTTATAAATATGTGTTGCTTTGAAGGCTTTAGCTTAAGGTGACTACTCCTAAACAAGGTGTAAGGTGATTTTCTGGAATCCAAGTTGGTAGATTGTGAGGTTTTGGATCTATTAAGGCTTGGGGCTTGAGACCTAGTCTCCATCTTTCTTTTTTTTTTTTTGAGATAAAATCAGCGTACTTTTATTTATTAATATTAATAAATGACAACTTGTCCCACAGGAACTATATTTCGAATAAATACAAAATTAATATTCCTCCATCTACACTTGATCCAAGGACTGACAGATTGCTCCTTTTGCTAATTAAACAGTGAGTTGCTTCATTTGCCTCCATTTTTCATGCCCCACATACCATGACTGAAAACTGTTCAGTATAGTTTTTGGATCACCTATCAGTTGCCCATACCTGCTTCAATAGCGTCCTTCCCTCTTCATTGCATTTACTATCTCCAATTCGTGTCCTTCTATCATAACATGTTGAAGCCCTAGGTCTCTGCAGAATTCTACAACTTTACATGCAGCCTACGCCTCAGCTACAATGGGGTACGTAATTGACAAATAACTATGATACACATAGACGCCAACACATTTTCCGCACAATCTATGACAATGACTTCTACAACTATCTGCTTCTTGATTTTGTCTATCGACGCATCCTAATTTATTTGAATTACTACAATTGGTGGTTTTTCCCACTTCGGATTCTCCCATGTTTGATTTTCGTTCGTATTGGATCCTGAATTTTTGAAGCTTTTCGAAACTCATCTATTGATTCTTTAGAACTTCTTACCAAATGGGATAAAATCACCTCCATAGACTACGGTATTCCTTCGGAGCCAAATCCTTAAGGCTGTTTTTCCCACTAGTATCAATTATTCCTCATCCAATTTCTCCATTAAATTCCCCATAAGGCAAAGAAAGTCATCTTCATTAGTAGAACATTTCTGAATCCTCCTATTGCATTTTGCCCATACATCAGTTGACTCTGAACATCTCTCTAAAGTATAACCAATTGTTTCCGTCTCTGACCTACAAATAGGACAAAGGGGATCTTGTACTATCTATTTCTTGAAAAGGTTTTCTTTTGTGGGTAAGAGATTATTACAAGCTTTCGATAGGAACAACTTCACCACCCCTAGGGCCTTAATCCTGGTGTAATCATAGAAGATAAGGTGACATGATTGCATTGATTGGTAATCTGCTCTTTGCAAATTCTTTTTCATAGACTACTGTAAATTTGGACAATTGAGTTTTATCCTTGACTTTACACATCTCTCATTTTTTGTAGGTGGTAGGCACTTTTTACAGAAAATTCCCCATCTGAACTGATTCTGAAGTACCTAACTGTACTAATTATTTGTTATTATTCCGGTACAGGCTTATTGCCAAACTACAAATATTTGTTGCTTCCTCTTCATTGAGAACTTAATTCCCTAATCAGCGAAACTTTCCACCAGTTTGTCTTCATCTCTAAGCTCCTTTACTCTTGCTTGTACATCTAGAATCCTTACAAGTGACTGTATGGAATAGGATGTGGGAGTCATAATCCATCTATCTTTCCATATTTTTATTGATTCGACATTTCCCAGTCTCCATTTATAATAGTCTCGCTTTCAAGAGATTCTTTGATTTCCATAGCTTCTCCAGACGTAGAAGGCCGACCTATACCCTAATTTTTGGATTCCAGAAAATCACCATGCACATAATACTTCTCCTTGAAAATTCTGGCTGCAAATGTGTTATGGACAGAGTAAGGAGAAGATTAGAATTTATATTGAAATAGAATTTTATTTAATAAATATTATTAGTTATCAATTAGGATTAAGATCAGTTATAATTTAAAATTATGGTTATCATTAGTTAGGTATTTTCTATCTTATTTTATTGTGGAGTAGAATCAATCTATGGGAAAAAAAAAAAAAGTTTATGTGACAAGCAGGAAAATAGATTCTTTTTAAAGCAGTTATTCAAGCCATTCTTACTTACAACATGAGTGTATTCCAGCTCCCAAGATGCTATGTTGCGTAGGGAAATAAATTCTTTGTAGGACTTGCACAAGCTATTGGGAAGTTAACAACTCTCAAGTTGCCAAGTGAAAATAACCATTGGATGCTACCTGTATTTTTATTTGTTATTTCATTAAATTGTAAATTTCACTGTCACGTCAATGAATTAACTCTTTAGAGTTTGTGTAGCACTTCTTACCAATTCTACTCTTTTATATTAATAAAACATTTTGATCATTAAGAACTTAACAAGATTTACCCTGTAATGACCCAATAAAAAGCGCTAGCCACATCTGCGTTATCATCCCAAAAGGATTAGTCAATTTAGAGTTTTCATAAAATCCCTATGAAGCCCAGTTCGTTTGCGTGCGCGTTCCGCTGGACATGGACACGTGTTAGCTGTAGGAAGTATGGTTCTGAAAGTGACTTCGGTTAGCTAGTCCAGGCTCAACTCCCCGCTTACATTAGCGGACCTATAGGTTGGGCCGAGGCTCTGCACTCTTTCTTTCTGTGTGGGACGATGCCGGGGAGAGAAGAGAATGCGTTGAGGCGGCGAACAACAACAACACAACTACTTACATTATTTTGGCTTTTCCAATCATTAGACGAGCCTAGTGCATTGGACCGATGGATAAGAGAACTGAGCTGGCCTAAAAAGCATTTGGGCAATCTACGTATGATGTAGAACTTAACACTCATTACTATCTTTATAAACCACCCACTCTATACGGGTTACTCATATACTCAATATGGGACCTGGGTGTTACAAACTCCCTCTCTTAAACTTTTAACATCCTTGTCAGGGTCATGTCATGCAGCACTCCAATACCACATGGCCTGGTGTTACTAAGTGGTTCTGATACCATTTGTAACGACTCAAGGAAAAGCGTTAACCACATCTGCGCTATCACTTCAAAAGGACTAGTCAATTTGGAGCTTTCCTAAAATCCCTTTTAAAGCTCAGTTTCAGCTAGTAACTAGGCAATATAGGACTTAGTACTCATGACTATCTTTATAAACCACCCACTCTTTACGGGCTACTCATCTACCCAATATGGGACCGGGGTATTACATACCCCTCTTTATTTATCTTTTCTGAAACTTATGTTGACCAAAAGGTCGGCCTCGTTTGACAACCATTTCTCCTTTTCTTTTTCCTTTCAACCCAAAAAAAGTTAAACTCTTTTCTTCACATTAGCAAACAACTTTCTACAGTTTCCTCATAAAAATATTCAAAACATATTTTACCTTTATGTCATATCAACTCAATCGTTTCTTCTTTCTCCTCTCCAAAAAGTTTGCCGAACAACCCCAATAACTAGTTTTAGGAGGAATTTTTTTTTTTTTTTTTTTTGGCGTGTGTTTTGGTTGAAAAAGTATTCTTTTTATGTTACGGTTTTTTTATGTAACATAAATATAAAATAAGTTTTGAGTTATTTCTGAGTGTGACACAACGTCGGCATGAATGATGATGCATGGTAAGGCAAGAATATTCGGTCTTTAGATTTATTTAGGTTTTATATTTTAATAGTTATTTTGCAATTCATAATGGGCTTGGCCCAAAGTTAGTCAAATTAGAGTTAAGATTTATTTGCAGTGTCCATTTAAATGCTCTTTGTACTCCTATGGAGACAGATTATGATGAATGAAAAACAGATATTTTGTTTGAGATATGATTTATCTTCTATTTTGGTAGTGAGACTCTTGTTGAATCTACCCCCTTCGTTATTTTGGTTAGAATCTGAATTAAAGTAAGATTTATCTTTATTTTCTATTGTTCTATATTTATTTTTTGGAAACTCCCTTTTGTCTTGCGTCAATTTGGTATCAAAGCTCAGATAAGATTGTTTTCTACAACAACCGATGATCACCAAAACCCACACCTTCGTTGAACCAACCCACCACCACAACCAATAACAAAAAGAAAACTCACCATCAAGCTAGAAATCCAAACACCCAAACCCAACCAATGCCCAAAATTCACCATGTATCATTATGACTAGCCGACCATCAACACAAGAAGTGTGAGGCAATATGGGAGCAAGCTTCTTATGCAGCAGCAACAATATGACATGCCGACGCCGGTACGAATGGATAAATCAGATTTTCATGTCCAACGGGATCCATATGCGTTCCAAGATTGGTCCATTGCCTTGGAGGACTACCTTGAATGGGTTGGTCTCTCTCCATACCGAAATGCATGTGTATATTGTAAAGATGAAACTCATGGGGCAAACACGTGTTTTGTGGGAGAGTGTCGAAGAATGTCATCATTGCCTTTGTCTACCACCCATCTCCGATTAGGAAGAGATGAAATTCAAATTGCAAGAGAAGTATGGGGCTAATCATTATTTGAGAAAACTTCACTTATAACTCTTGATCTTTAATTACTTTTACAAAAAAATACTCAAACTTCAAAACGTGTCAATTTAGGGTATCCATATTTCATTTTTTTTTTCAATTTCAACATTCCGTTAGAATTTTTCGTTAAATCCTGTCAAAATTTTCAAAATATTTTATGTGTTAGTCAAAATTTAACGGAATTTAAAAAATAATCATGCTTGAATCTTTGAAATTTTTTATAATTTTTTTTTTTTTAAAAAAAAACACATGGGTATCCTAGGATTTAGGTGTGGGTCAGAATTTTAACAAAATTTGCAAAAATCCCATGCTTGAATCTTTGAAAACTTTTATAAGTTTTTTTTAATAAATAAATAAACACGTGTATTTTAGGAATTTTGATAGGATTTAGCGAAAAATTCTAACAAATGGTTGAAATTGAAAAAGAATTGAAAGATGGATACCCTAAATTTATACTTTTTAAAGTATGAGTACCTTTCTACAAAAGTGATGAAAGATCAGAGGTTATAACTTAAGTTCTCCCTTATTATTTAGTATATGTGTTAGAGTCCAGTAACAAATAATCTTCGATAAGGAGTTAGATTTCAATTATTCTTAGTACATTTAGAGTTATAGCCTAGAATCAATAGAGTCCTTAATCCTAGTTGGTCAGTTAGATAGTTTAGTCATATTTTGATTATTAGTTATCTTTGTAACCGATCACTATTGCTGCTCCATTTAAAAGGGATTAATTAATGAAGAAGATGGATGTTGAATATTATTAGGTATGGTACAGTTCTCTGTATTTGTGAGTTCTTGGCTCACTCGAAACAACCAAACTATCTTTTGCTGTGTTTTGCGTCAGTTGGTTCACATCAACCACTGGCATCTCATACACACCAGCATCCACCCAAACAACCAGGCTCAAAGTTTATGTTGTGAACCACAAACCACTATGTCGCTGTTCCCCTCAGCCATTGTCAGCACCTGCTACAGTGCCACCATGAGCAGTCCACCCCAGCCTCGGCTCTAAACACCACCACACTTACCTCTAAGGACGCACCACCAACACCGCTAGACAGTCGCATGCCGTTGCACTGACCATCATAGTCTCTGTTCCGTCCAGCCACCTCCATCTTGAACGTGCCTCCACCACCCGTCCTTTGTCACAATACCACCAACCACGGCAGGGAGCCAATTGTCCACAGAAGCTTCACAAGTCCAATTGTAAACCATGTGGCTAACATTTAGAGCAATAAAAGTAGGAGAAGATTCCTTTTTGTTGTTTGGTTTAGAAGGAGAAGAAAAAGGGAGGGAGGGGGGGGGGGGGGGGAGCTCAATTGTGAATGAAGTTAATTACGTTTTTCTTTGTTGTATTTCAGAAAGGCAGTAAAGAAATAATAAAAGAAGAAGAAGTTGGTTCGGCTAATCAAAGAAGTGGGCGCATGTTTCAAGGTTTGACAAAGGGAAATGCTTTACTTCCCAAATTTTCATCTCTAAAAGTGGTTCTCAAATGATATGGCATCATCCCTTGAGATGGTGACATATTTTTTAAAATAGTAAATTTTATGCAACATGGCTAACCAAAACACACTTTGCTAACTTAGCTAACCACCTCTCAAGACCTTACTCTAACAGCTTATCTAAACTCCTCTATTTTATTAAAATAATAAATTTAAAATATTTTATTCATTTTAATTAAAAACTCATCTCTGCAAAAAAACACCAAATAAAACTCTCATCTCTTGCAGAATAATCATTACTCTATTCTCTATCATCACCAACACAATATCACTGAAAAACCATCGCAAGAAACCAAGTAACGATCATGAATCTTAGGATTTAAGAAGCATGGGTCATTTTTTAGGATTGAAGAAGTTACGAGTCAAATATTACTCTAAATTGAAAAAACTCTACAAAAACAAGTTGTATTTTGCTCGATGAAATAAACAAATAGTACATTGGCTTTATATCTAGGAGATGAACCCCTCCATTTTCCCTTACAGTACATTGTATTTTTCTTACTGTCCTTTTTTTCAAACGTTCTTTTCTTCTTCTTCTTTTTTTTTTTCTTTTTTTTTTTTTCATACAGACATTTTTCTTATGATCATATTTTACAATGGTCGTTTCATTAAAATAGTCATTTTTCTAACGCATTAATTTTTTTAACGGTCATTTTTATAACTGTCATTAAAGTTCACTACTATTTTGTACCCTATTATAGAAATAATTGCAATCCTAGGCTTGAACTGTTTATACTGTAGTGACCAAGTTCAATTAAAAAAAAAATGCATTTGTAAATAGTGTAACTCCAAGACAAATCTATTTTGCATTTTTAGTGGATAATGGGATGAAAGGCTTTTTTTATAATTTTGCTTAGCTATTCTAGCTAAAAGTGGGAGATGCATAATCCATTGAAAATGCTCTAATTAAGTGTAGGCTGTGTAGCACTTCTCTTCAACAAAAGG
This sequence comes from Alnus rubra, assembly GCA_028654335.1. Classification (NCBI taxonomy): domain Eukaryota; kingdom Viridiplantae; phylum Streptophyta; class Magnoliopsida; order Fagales; family Betulaceae; genus Alnus; species Alnus rubra. The sequence goes on from JAJPGS010001146.1 coordinate 393,501, forward strand.
AAAGAAAGAAAGAGAAAAAAAAAAATCAAAACAAGAAAAAAGAAAAGAAGAAAGGTTTTTATGGAAAGCTAATGGGCTTGTCGAAAATTTTGGTTTCGCAATTTTGGAAGGCAACAGTTTGTCAGGTCCACATTCAAGTCCATGTCAGCAACCATGTTTTAATTTTTCCATCTTCTAAACTAGAGGACGAGTTTATTTTTCTAAGAAGTGGAGGATGATGCAGGATAAGGTAAGAATATTGGTCTTTAAATTTATTTAGGTTTTATATTTTAAGAGTTAATGTATTTTGCAATATATTCATAATAAACTTGGTCCAAAGTCAGTCAAATTAGGGTTATGATTTATATTCCGTATCTATTTAAATGCTCTAGCCTAATGAGGTTTTAATTCAACATATCCTTTATTGATATTTTGAGTTCTTGAGATCGATCTTCTTTCCACTGAAGAAGTCAAAACATCAACAAATTAATGACTTATGGTTTAATTGCAAAAGTTAGAGCATACTGCAACTTGACCAAATATACAACAATAAGTCAGAGTTTGACTTCAACAACAAGTCAATGGCAATGGTCCAGGAGAAATCAGACATCAGCCATTATGTCATATCTTTGACCAGTTGCCAAGAATCGTCAATCCCTTTCTATGTCTTGGTGTTTTCAATTTTGTCCCTTTTACTTGACGCCCGAACGTGTTGCTTTCACAATAATAGAGTGGCGCCGGCCGTGGTCCGCACTTTCACATAATTGAATCCATCCTTTACACTACATTGCGTTTTTAGTGTATGTTTGTTGTTTGAAAAGTGCTATCAATCAATTTCATTTTTGAATAAAATGGCACACCAACTTAATTTTTAATCAGATCGAATAAATTAGATTCAAACTCGGTTAATTTAATTTATGAGTAGTTTATAAACACAAAATTATATTTGATAATTAAATGAGACATACCCGTATGAAATTGGCTTATCTAGATTAATGTTTGTGACCATTGCGAGTTTAGCTCAATCCATTAGCTAGTTCATATATATATATATATGGGCGCGCATATATTTGTATTAACATAGTAATTAGTTAGTTAATACAAAATAAGTAACCAATTAAGTAAGTATGGAGAGGATCTGTTTCCGTCTCTTAGCCTTATGTTTCTCTTTACATTTGCTTCTTGAGGCTTCCCCTTTATTTCTCTTTACGCGTACACATGGCCTTCTATTTCTCTCCATCAACTTCTCTTATTTACTTGTGTTTTTGGTATGCGGAATGACTATTTTACTAGAAAAGAGAATAGCTTTTATTAATTAGGAATGGAAGAAAGTGAAATAAAATGACATTCACGTTAGAGTATATAAGAAAGATATAACACTTAAAATAGCTATTATCATTGCTCATGAGAGAATGACTATTCCGTAAATTAAGGATTAAAATAGATGTGAGAGGAATAGTTATTGCTCAATTTAAGGAATAGTTATTCCCTTATGGCCATGAGAATGAATATTCCAATGATATTTTATTATGCATTCTCCCATTTTTAATAAAAAAAGGTATTCATTTTTCGAATGGAATAGCTATTCTGCATGCCATACGTAACCTTAATGCCTCGCCAACCTCCAAACAACCCTCATATATACGAAGTACCACTTTGTTCGTCTTTCATTTTATTTCAAATTTTTAGCTACCGCAATCTCTTCTTTCTTACTCCTTTAAACCCTAGTTGCCTCTTCATTTTTCTTCAAGATTTTACTAACCCATCTCCATCTTGATGATGCATTGTATTACGACTTCTACTTATTTCTTTTTCTCTTTATTATTCATTTTCTTGATCCGAAAGGAAAGAATAATGTAAAATCAGTAGAAAATGCCTCAACTCCTAGATTAGAGCCCTATCAAGTGGCATCAAAGAAGAAAAAGAAGAGAGAGGGAGATGGCCAACCACAATTGAATATTCTTTGCAATTTTTTTTTTTTTTTGGTGGGGGGTTGGGTTTCTTGTCCGCTCATTAACAAGTGGTTTATAAAGGAAAGGAAAATAGTGACAAGTGAAAAACACCTTTTTCGTTATCTTTAAAAAATAAAATAAAAAAATATCTTTTCCTTTCAATCGTTCAAGGCCGCCCTCAGTCCATGCAGCTCCTCGATGAGTGTGCTTTCATGATGATCACAATCTCAATATCAAAGAATGCTATGGGACCCATGCTGATAGATCACATGCATGTACACGACCTGCTCTGGTATAAATTAACAAACACAGTCCTGAAGGTTTTTTTTTTTTTTTTTTTTTTAAATAACGGTCCTGGAAACGTACAGACATGGTCCCGTTTGAAAATCTATCGCCTCTTCTCTTTCTTTAGGATTTTTTTTTTTTAAATGGTTGAAAAATAGAATTATGGGATAAAAAGTTGAAATAATTTATATGAAAAAATGAAAAAAAAATTTATATTATAATGAATTTTTTATTTAAAAATAATAAAAAATTGTTGATGTGATATAACAAATGAAAAAATTAAAATGTTATGAAGTTTATGTTTTTTCGACAAGAATCCAACACATGCGAAATTAGAAGGTCACGGTTGAAAGGTCTGACTCGTAAGTTAATTAATGGTTCAATTATGATTGTTTATATTTTATCTATGGTCATAGATCCGACACACGACATATTAAGGATAATAATTTTTTACACAACTTATGAACAAGACACAAACCTTATACAAAATTAATAAGTTAAAATTGAAAATACTTTAACTTATTTAATTAATGTGTTGAGTTATGAATAACTTTTATATATATACTTTAATACTATCCAAATCCGATACACGAATACGGCCAATTGTTACTACTCTTTAATTCGTACACTCATTAACATGTGATTTGGAAAAGAAAAATAGTGACGACGCAATTTTCATTCCACTCATCCAAAGTTGCCCTTGATATATACGAAGTTCCTGAATGAATTAATTTGCTTTCATATGATTACCATCTAAATGATAATATCAAAGAAAGCTATGTTACCGATGCTGGCAGAGCACATATGTATGTGAGAGGGACTGTACCCCCAGGACACGTACCACCTCCAAATATAAATTAACAAACTCAGTCCTGCAGATACACCATTATCTTCCTATCGATCTACTCCATGGCCAACCCAAACACTGATCTCCCTTTATATGAAAGAATCCAGCGTAAAAATGCTGTACAAAGAGCCTTTGATATCATAATCTTCTTCCTTCTCCTTTCTCTCCTTATTTATCGCCTTCTCTTTCTCAACGACCATGGCCTCACTTGGCTCCTTGCCTTCCTATGCGAATCGTGGTTCACCTTCACTTGGTTTCTAGTCATGAGCAACAAATGGAATCCTGTAAAATACAAAACATACCCGGACAACCTCTTGCCAAGGTAACAGAAAGCGTACCATGTTTTTGCTCCAAAATACGATTATGTAAACATCATCGATCGATCTTCCTGGTTTTATTGCTAAACTTTTCATATATATATATATATATATATATATATATATATATATATTCATCGCCGATCCCTTGTATTTATTATTCTCTGATTCAGGGTACCTGATCAGCTTCCGTCGTTGGACATGTTTGTGACAACTGCGGACCCGGTGCTAGAACCTCCTATCATCACCATAAATACCGTGCTCTCTTTGTTGGCCGTTGATTACCCGGCACACAAGCTAGCTTGCTATGTTTCCGATGATGGTTGTTCTCCCTTGACCTACTTCTCTCTTTCCGAGGCCTTAAAGTTTGCCAGGCTCTGGATTCCCTTTTGTAAAACGTACAATATTCAAGTCAGAGCTCCATTTAAATACTTTTCGAATGATTCCCCATCGTTCAGTGATATCTCTTCGGATTCCAACAAGACTGGGAAAGGATGAAGGTAATCGAAAGCCGGAGTTAGGTGTGAAAATTAATTTTCAGTTTCAGATACATTTTGTTGTTACTATATTCGATATATTCTAATCAGGGAGAAGGATGTGAAATTTCTATATATTTAATTAATATATTATTATTTTTATCAATTTAATTTTTTTTAAGTAATAACTAATTAATGATTAAATTTAGTTCATGTTTATGTTAGACATGTGATCAGATTTTTACTTGTTAAGAGAAGTTTGAGTGCACACAGAGTTTTAGAATATTAATTAAAGAATTTAATTTAGACGCTGTAAAAATAAGATTTGGCTTAGATGCCGTAAGTAAAACTACAACTTTTTCTATGCATTTGTTTTATTATCTCTCTTTTTTTGGAAATTAAACTTTCAATTAAATTTGGACCATTGAAAAAACGTGAAGTTTTTTTTTTTTTTTTTTTTTTTTTTTTTAGCACTTAAGCCCAATTCGGTAAAAAAAAAAAAATACAGCATATGTTTTGTAAATTTTTCAATGGTTCAGATTTAATTCTAAATTTTTTATGAAAAAGAGAGTAAAATTAAAGGTGGATCATTGAAAACCTTAGGGCATATATGTTACAGTTTTTTTTACGGCCACATAAACCAAATTTTTATTAAATTATTAAGTTTACTTCTTACATGCACTTTTCTAATAAATAATAATTCAACATGATCTTCTCTACAGGTTAAGTATGAACAACTTTGCCATAAAATTGAAGATGCCGCCCAAAAGTCCATGCCATGTGATTTTACTGGGGAGTTTGCAGAATTCTCAAATGTAGAACCCAAAAACCATCCAACTATTATCAAGGTAAACTCAAGATCTATATTATAGATTTTTGTAGCCATGTACAAATTAGTAAAATAATCCCATAAATAGTGACCGCGACTATCATGGGAATTAATTAATTTAACTTTTATAGTTTTACCCTAAGCTTTACGTATAGAAGAGTAATGCTACATATCACTCTTGTGTCTTCTTTTTGTCCCTCTAAATTGATGTGGCTCTTAAAATCACCATTGGATCAAAATTCAATAATGGTCTATCATAAATTCAATGATGATTTTATGAGCCACATCAATTTTAGAGGAACACAAGGGTTATATATAGCATTACTCCGTACAAAATTAGAAGGTATATCTTAGAGATGGATGATAAGTAATTTCCAAAAAGGCTCATGTAGATAACTTTGTTGGAATTAATGTACGTGTTAGGGGTATTATATCTTTTATTATAAGTCTCTTATAAATTTACATGACATATATACTAGTTCATACGACGTTTCATTTCATATGATATGTACTTAATTATCACGTTAATTACTAAAATATAAATTGTAACGTGAAAATATACATGTCACTAATTTTTATAAAATATATAGTTCCACGTGAATTGTAAAGGAAGTTATAGACTAGTACCTCAATCATTTTCGGCTTTATTGTAGGTTATGTGGGAGAACAAGGAAGGTCTTCCAGATGGATTACCGCATTTGGTGTATGTATCAAGGGAGAAGCGACATAAGCATCCACATCATTACAAAGCGGGTGCCATGAATGTTCTAGTAAGATCGTGTATTTATGCCAGAGGAGTTCATAATCCATATAATATTTTAGTTGTTTACGAAAGCTATCCCTTCTTATTGTTATTTCTTTTTTGTTTTGAACTGTTTCTGTCATATATAGACGAGAGTCTCTGGATTGATGTCGAATGCTCCCTTATGCTGAATGTAGACTGCGATATGTTTGTCAACAACCCAAAAGTTGTTCTTCATGCAATGTGCATGCTGCTTGGTTTCAAGAGTAAAAAGAAATTGCATTTGTTCAATTCCCACAAATTTTCTATGATGGATTAAAGGATGATCCATATGGGAATCAATACGTGGTTTTGAATAAAGTGAGTCAAATTTAAATCTTAATTTACAAATAAGTATATTCTATTTTCCCTCTTTTTTGTTATTGACCAAGTACTTTTGCTGTATTTTGGATGTTTACAAAGTATATGTTGCATGGAATATCTGGAATTCAAGGACCTTTTTATGGGGGAACAGGATGTTTCCATAGACGAAACATTATTTATGGCCTATCTCCAGATAATGTGGAATCAATAAAGGGTAAGTAAATTAACTTTTATTATTTCTAATTATAAGAAAATGTCATTCTTAAAATCTAGTTGTCCTTGCTCCCTATTTCAACGAGTTTTTAGTGGAAACACTTGGAATTTTGGGCCCAAAATTCGTTTATTTATGACTAGTATTTTTCTTTATCCATTGGTGCGTAGGAACATTGGTTGAGGATAAGCTTTTAGAATTCGGGAGTTCAAAGGAGTTGATCAAATCAGTAACTCATGCTTTGAAAGGAAAGAGAGATCCACTTGACCATCTTTGGGACTCCATTGAAGCAGCACACCAAGTCGCCAGTTGCGACTACGAATATAGTACTAGCTGGGGTACAGAGGTTAGAAACCAAAAATATAGAAACCCTTTTGGTTTTTTGGTCATTATAATGGTACCCTTTTCTTATTTAATTTGTTGGACTCTTTTTCCTTTTCCTTTTTTTTTTTTTTCTTTTTTTTTTTTCATGGCTGGTCAGGATTGAAACAAAAGCATTCCTAATGCTTGGGAAATTAATAGGATATCTGATGTGGTATTTTTTTTTTTTTTTTGACATTTTTCTTATATGTACGTAGGGAAGATAATTATGGGCTATTGGGAAGTTGTTGGAATTGCTCTTATAACTATTTTTGTCTTTGGGTCTGCTCTCATGTTTGTGGCCATCCGATTTCAGTTGGGCTGGAGATATGGAACGACGACAGAGGACGTCTTAACTGGGCAAACAATCCATAAAAAGGGATGGAGGTCTATCTTATGGACAATGGAGCCACCGGCCTTTTTAGGGTGTGCACCCTCGGGTGGGCCTGCGGCAATGACCCAACAGAAGAGGTGGGCCACTGGCCTGACTGAAATTCTATTGAGCAAAAACTGTCCCATATTTGCCACCCTCTTTGGGAAGCTCCAACTTAGGCAGTGCTTTGCCTATCTGTGGATCTTCTCGTGGGGCCTACGCTCCGTCCCTGAGCTATGCTATGCTACTCTTCCAGTATATTGCATCATCACCAACTCCCAATTTTTCCCCAAGGTAATGACAAATCAAAACCATCCAAACCTTTCTCTTTCATGAATGTTTCAATAAGAATAAAACATTTTAATTATTCGCAATAATCAAGCAAACTCACAAAAATAAGTATAAATTTTAACTTCTCATAAAGGATAAATATTAACATATTATGTATATACATATAAAGGATTCTATAGACAGTCATAAGATTACTAAGAGATAAATATCACTAATGTTAAGAGTCCCACATGGTCAAGGTATACTTGGATTGTGGGCTTTAGAGCATTTTTAGTAGCCTCACCAAATTTTAGTCACCAAAATAACTAAAAATCATTTTTTTCTATTCTGGTGAGCTACTTTATTAAAATTCCCCCAGCAGCCTCACCATTTTAACTAGTCAATATTCACTATTCCATTTAAATAATAATTTTTTCATATTTATTTATTTTTTTCTCTATATAATCTTTTTACAAAAAATCATTCATATCCATGAAATAAGGACATTATCGTGTGAGAGATGGGAAATGAGAGAAGAAAATGAGAGAAAAAAGGAAGAGAGAAAAGTGAAACAAAATTTGGTGAGTGAGTTGTTGAGTGAAAATGCCTCATCTAATTTGATTAGTAATTTCAGTCATCAAATTTTTTTGGTTAAAATGGTGAGGCTGCTATGAGTGATTTTTCAGGATTTTCATCAAATTGACTCACCAAAATAGCTAAAAAAGTATTTTGGTGAGGCTACTAGGAATGCTCTTATAAGCTTTGAGCAAACATCTTCTCTCAATGTGCCTTTTGTGGAAGAGTAAGGTTCAATGGACTTTATCATGGTATCAGAGCTTCAGGGTCTTGGACAATATTGGGTCTTCCCTCCCGTTGTACACGTGTTTGGACAATAGTGTCACACGTGAGGGGGCGTGTTAAGAGTCCCACATTGCCAAGGTATACTTGGGTTGTGGGCTTTATAAGCTTTGAGCAAACCTCTCCCCTTAAGGTGCCTTTTGTAGAAGAGTAAGATTCAATGGACGTTATCAACTAATTGGTATATGATTTTGTTGAAGCATATATATATTTTATTCTCTTTAAGGAATTTTGTTCGTTTCTCAAAAATATTTTAAAACTAAATGTGAACATTTAGATAGGTGCATATATGTGACAATCTTTATTCTTGATTAGTACTAATTTTTATTCATTTATTTTGTGTTAAATCATCGCTTATATATTCCAGAAGCTTAAATCAATAGGAAAGTGTGCATTTAATTAATACTTAAACAGTTGCCCTCACGTGTAGGATCAAACTCACCACATCATAAGTGATTACGCCCAATATGTGAAAAATATTTAACTGAAATGGAGTTGAAGTTTTGAGTCCATGTTTGAATTCATAACTATTTACTCCAATACCATGTTAAATTACCTAGCCTCTTATATAAAAAGCTTACGCTAATAAGAAAATCTGCGTGGTGAAGCACATGAACAATAATATATTCAAAATCATTTTTCATAGATATTATTATTTTTAAAAGCTTATAACATGTGTTTGTAGGTTCAAGAACCAGCATTCTATGTACTAGTTTCTCTCTTTTTCATTTACAACCTTTACACTTTATCCGAGTACCTACGAGCTGGCCAGTCAGTCCGAGCTTGGTGGAATAACCAAAGAATGGCAAGAATTACCACCTTGACTGCATGGTTGTTCGGATTCCTGTGTGTCATATTCAAGCTCTTGAGAATATCGGAGACAGTCTTTGAAGTTACGAAAAAAGACCAATCTAGCGATGCTGCCAATGATGATGATGCTGGAAGGTTCACCTTCGACGAGTCCCCTATTTTTTTGCCTGGCACAACCATTTTGCTGCTACACTTGACTGCACTGGTTATGATCTTGTTGAAATTGCAACCACCAGCTCATGATGGTCATGGGTCAGGACTAGGGGAGGTCTTTTGCAGTGTGTGGTTGTTGTTATGCTTCTGGCCATTTTTGAAAGGGTTGTTTGGGAAAGGAAAGCATGGAATCCCCATATCCACCGTATGGAAGTCAGCTGCTTTGGCCTTACTTTTTATGCACTTTTGTAGAAGGACCATTTGAGACTTTGTTTATGCAATTATAATATATAACTGGCTCATATAACCCGAACTATGCACGGGATTTTTCATTATATATAATTTAATTTCAAAACTTAAACCCATCTCTATAATCAAACTTTTGATTATGGGTTAATGAAGGCATATAAAAGAATTTATTACGTCTTTTTCAATAAAAAGACATTCTAAATGTTATACACTAGTACATTACTGAACATCGTGACATAATCACACATAAAACACTATATCAATGTATAAATCGTAGAAAACTTTACTATCATATGCCCTTTAATTTTAATTTAGTCCATATAAATTAAAACATTTCAGGTAGAGGTATAGTTTAAAATGAAAATAAGTATAAAGAAAAAGAATTTGCAAGAAGAAAAACGGGATTTTGGCTATCAAAGTATTAATATATATAATAGGAATCTTTATATTGTTGGTATAATACCTATTATAATAGTATGAAGAGAAGCCAATCTATGAAAGATTAATATGAAGTTTCATCCGACCTTGCTATCAAGGGAATAGACGTGATTAAAAAAAAAGTAATTTTATTTAAGTTGGGATCTCGCAGATGCTTCACAGAGATTTTATTTAAGTTGGAATCTTAGACCAAAACGCACGTTTGACTTAAAATAGGAACCAACCAGTTCAGTGAAAAAAAAAAAGGGGGGGGGGGGGGGGGGTTGATGCTACGTGTTGCAATTTTAAGGCATTTCGAAAGGGTTTCAGCGCATATATATATATATATATATATATATGGGTAATTACTTTTTTCTCCCGCGTCTATATGACCCTATGAACTAATATTCTCACCACCCAACGTTTAGCTCTACCGACTACTATTTACTTACCAAAACTCTCATTCTTTTAGTCAACCTTGTTAAAAGACTTAAAATCCTGATGCAAATATCCACCATATTCAAGGCAGCTGCAGGCTTTGGCGGTAGTCTTTATGTACACATACGTGTAGAAAGACCCTTATAGGTTGAGTCCTTGGTCATGAGGCAATTACTTTTTAGGCCATATTTTCTGTTGGTATAGTTTCCGAACGGTGACATGTCGATCGTGGGATAGTTCCCCTAGCAATAAGAGTCCGAAGAAAGAAACTGGGCCAATAGACTTGGAATCTGCAAAATAGAAAAAGATTCGTCGGGGGTTAGCCGGTGACGCCTCCTCCGATGGTTAAGTCAGTCGGTTTTTTTTTTTTTTTTTTTGTGGAGAGGAAGGAAAATAATATATAATTAATGCATTGGCTAGATTAGGTGTTACCCATTTAAGATGTCTATTTATACTACCTTTCTTTTATGAGCTCGTACTTGTGAATCTCGCAATGCCGGCGGAGCAAGTATATATCGAACCTGACATGATCACCAATCATTTATAGCATTCTGACCGTTAACATGATAAATTGGTCTGACCAGTAGCGCAAGGCCCTGTTGTTCCCTCTGTACCCAATCATGATTGGACAGATTGATATCATGTATAATAAATGAGCATGACTCATCATAAATGAAGAGATCTTCCTCTTTGAGCACGTCTCAAATACCTTGGTCGGACACTTTAGTATTCGAGCATTGCGTGCTTAGATCCTCGGCACCATCGGTCCTTATAGAGGAATATCTTTTGGCCCATCAAACTCTATCAATCAATGGGCCTAATCTGTATTGCCCAGTTTACGGCCCTGGTCTATCCTCAAGGCCCAACCCAACAATCCAATGCAAAACTACCCAACATTTTCTATTTCAAACAAAATTTATTCAGGCAGTTATAACTTATAGGGATCGGATTCATTCTTATATGTTTGTTGCACTATTTTTCATTCTCAAGCTGTATCAAATATCTCTTAACTTCAATTTGGTCTATCCACTCCTGCACATGATCACACGGAAGTGCGATACTGACCAAAAGTTGTCTTCTTTCAGCCATGCACATCATGATACGTACATCTTATGACTTATGGTCGATCTAATCCCACAAGTTACAGCGTACTGCCACTTGACTGAATAGACTAACAATAAATCAGAATCAATTTGAATTAAGATTGCAATGTTGGAAATAATTTTGGATGGTACAAAAATACTTGATAAAATAAAATAATATTAATATGAAAATTAACAATTAAATATCTAATTGGTTGAAAATATTATTGTTGATACTAGACCATATTAATCCGAAATAATAATAATAAAATAAATACAGTAAAAGAGATTAAAATTAAAGTAAGGAAATATCTCACAATGCTATAAAATCGCACAAAAGTCCCCAAGGAATAGCTCAATCGGCTGGAGATCACGCCTCATAAAGCGGAGGTTATTAATTCGAATCCCCCTCCCCCTCTTGTGTGGACTTGTCAAAAAAAAGAAATAGAATCGCACAAGAGTGTTGTCCTTAAAAATTGATTTGTGCCTCCCAGAGTATATAACTCGGTGTGATCGAATTTCTTGACATACAATCTCTCAGGATTAGACTATAGCATCAATCTTTGTTAAGAACACACTTCTAAAAACAAAGATCAAATAGAATAACCCTTTAATCAAAGTCGATCAAAAACTATAAATATTTTGTATATAGAATCTAATAGTAGAGTATGTGGCTTTATACCTTCAAAACATTTATTTTACAACACTTTGTACTGTACGTATATGCAAAAATGAAAGAAAAAAATAATTGTACTTTTTTTTTTTCCCTTTGGATAGTTCAATGTATATAATGAGTACATGTGAATTTTCATTAAAAGCAATATATGACCAAATGGTCATAGCATTAAAAGACTTAAAAACTGTAACATTAAAACGCTTAAAATACCGTAAAACAAGTTAATGATAAAATTAAGCCATTAAAGCCCAACGGTCAAAACACTTGAAGAGAACAAAAATAAAGCAATAAAAAGAAATCAGTTTTATTTTTTATTTTTTATTTTCTTTGCCATAAAAACTCATGTATATTTTAATACCAAATGGTACGTAAAACATTTAAAGATGGCTGAAAAGGAAATAATGTTTGTAATAGACATATTACAACATGCAACACGTAGCGTACTGTCATATATGTGGGTCTCATATACATTGGTCACACATCCAATGTGTCTTAGTTTGGTATATGATTGATGTAGAGTAATGTGATGTAGGAATAACACATTCCCCAATCAGTAGAACAGGAGATCTAGACATCACCCACTAGAGCATTCATATTGGATGATGCAAATTTTTATCTATTCTAGATAACCAAAACCCACTTTTTACTAATTTAGCTAACCACTTTCAAAACTACCCTCTAACCGATTATCTAGATTTTTATCTATTTTATTAAAATAATCATTTTTAATTCTTTTTGTTAAAACCCTGATCAGGACGAAGAAAGCAAAGACTGAGCTTTGGTCACCGTTGAGATCTCCAAGCCAGTGACGACGAGCTCGCCAGACCACTCCAGCTCTAGCCGACTCTGAAGACCAGCCCGATGATCCAGTAGTTGTCACCGTCGAGATATCCAACCCCCGAGCCAGGGACGATGAGCTCGTCAGATTGCTCCAGCTCTGGCCGACTCTGAAGTTCTAGACGGACAGGGACGTGTACCAACCCGGCAATCGTCACCGTCGAGATCTCCAACCCCCGAGCCAGCAGCGACGAGCTCACCTGTACTTCCTAGAGAGACTGCCGGCAAGCATAAGAAAGTGAAAGAAAGTGAGAGAAACAATCATAAAAAAAAATTGATAGATCTGTTAATAGTGCAACGCCACTATTCAAAAATCTTCAACAAATCTAGACTGACATTGGGATATAGAAGCCGATAAAGAAGCTCTTTTTATAATTTTCTTATGTATTGTAGATTTATAGTGAATTTTATATAATTAAGTGAGAATGCTCTTCTGTCATATCTTTCACCCCTGTTGCCAAGAAACATGCAAGAAATTAATAAAAATAGCATCTTGCCCTTGCCGTTAAGAACCATATTTTAGCCCTAGGCCTGCAGGACATTAGCTAGGCATTGCATAATAATATAATATAAAGAAACAAAAAACTAGCATCGTCAATCACTTTTCCTTTTGTGTGTTTTCAATCGAGTCTAGTGGCCGTGGTCCTTACTCATTTGGCAACGACGTCGATCTGAAAAGTATGTGGTAGATCAAGCTGTCGTTCAAAGCAATGATCGATACGTGTACTTGATTTTGCTGGAAACATATTGAATTCAGCCCGGAGCATTGATGATGACTAGGGAATTAAATGATTTATTTGCCAATGTATGATTCTAGATTAAAAACAAAAAAAAAACCAAGAGATGTAGCCCCCTCAACTAATTAGGCTTAAATATTATTTAATTCTATGAACTAACAATTGTATGTGATGTAGCACCGTTAACTGACAACTCACATGATATAATCGTCTAAACTATCAATTAATATAATGTAGACACTTCTTTAGAAAATTCCGTCTTCTTGGATGGAAGGATGGTCACGTGCCATTTGGCCTAATTCTACCATTTTGGTTTTTCTTCTAATTAAAAAATACATACGGTAGTTTTGGTTTTTTAATAGTCAAACTAAGGGTATTTTCAGAACATTTTGATCAAATCTGATTTTCCATCCAAGATAACAAATGACTGACGGAGTGGGCTAAATCATATCAAATTGAAAGTTAAAAGGACCATATAATATGAGTTGTCAGTTTACGATGCTACTTCACAAATGACTATTAGTTTAGGGGGTTAAATAATATTTAACCCAAATAATTAAATCGTAGTTTTCTCTTAGTACACCTCCTCGTCAAATTGCTCCAAATAATACAAACCAAGGGATCATGAACCCTTATCAGAGAGCGTACAACAGAAGACTTTACAAATACATCAAACATCCATAATGTTACTCATCAAAAGTTAATACCAAAGCAACTAATAAAGTATCAAAAGATAAGGATAAACACCCACATTATGGTCTCAAATCGACAAATCTCCTAAGTAAATTATTACAGTCCGAGTAGCTTAATAAGGTGGTTCATACTTGATCTTCTGACCAGGTCCGCAACATCCGTCTTCAAAAGATCTGTAAATTATAGGACAAATGTTTTATAAGTGTGTCCACAACTTAGTGAGTATACATACACAATAATATTACAAGTAATAGTTTTGTGAATTGAGTTTAAGTAAAAATGATTATTTAGCTCAATAGATATTAATATGCTAAAGGGCTGTTTAGGTTTATTGTTATAAACATATAGATGTAATTAATATAGATATAATATACATGATAATTAAGGAAACATGCCGACATAGTGTACTCAATTTAGTTTTTTCATCTTTCTGAACGGAATGGAAGTCACGTGTGTCGCACGTGACTTTTTAGTCCCTAAACTCCCTAAAGTGTCTCGGGGTAAAGTGTTAACAAAAAAAGAAAACTAAAAAGAAATGGTTAAATACAAAAGAAACACGCAAAAAAAAAAAAAAAAAAAAAAAAAAAAAAAAAAAAAGAAGAAGAAGAGTTTCCCCCTTTCACATTTCATGTTTTAAGAGTCTACTGTTTCGCGTTAAACTTTGAGTTAATTTGTTTGATCAATCGAACGAACTTAACTTCGATTGAATGAGACGTTGCAGCCCGCATTAAATTACACGTCGAATCTCACCTGCTCTCAAATGTGTGATTGATTCCTAATTCCTACTCTCACCTACCCACTCACGGGATTCTACCACATAGAGATGCCATTTCGTTCGTACGAACTCCAAGTTCTTTCGAACAAGCTCGTCCAAATTTAAATTATTTAAAACGAACTCCCAACTTTAATACCCTAATGATCAAACACATATGAGGGCCCAATTGCACTCTATCTATTCACAAAGGACTTGGATCAGCTTCCTATGGCGGCTTCAATCAGCGGTGATGGTAGGTTTAGTGATTATATATGTTTCATCCAGTCATCCATGGATTTGTGAGAGAAGACCCATATATCATCTCTCGTAACGAGCTCTCCATGTTGTGAATTCTCAATTAATTCAGTGTTATGCCCCAACTTTAATTTAGGTTCAGAGATTTGCAAAAATAATAATAATAAAAAAAAAAACAAAACAAAACAAAAATAACTCATTTTCGGTAAGAGATACCATAAATTATTTGATAGAATTCCTCTGTGAGGATTTCTTAATGATTATCTCTCTTAAATAAGCAAGGCATTGAAATTCATTTCTAATACAACTATATATTCAACCCATTCCCAATCAACTAGTACATCCAAATCCAAATCATAGAGTCCTAATCCAATTATCTAGCAAATAGAAACGACAGTCTTCATCCTCACCCACTCGTTTCCCTCCCACTAGTGGACTCCTTATTAGGCATGACTTCTTCCACAGATCGATATGGCCGTGAGCTTAAGATCAGTGTGATTAGGATGGCCAGCTGCTTGACCTTCTAGACCCACGTATTTTGGATTAGTCGTACGTTGGTTGTCTACGGCTTCTAACATCATCAAAGGCCGGCCAAGTATATATTTATATTTATGAAGTCGGTTGGGTGTGTCAGCTAGGGTTAATTAATTAAGCTCGGCTTGGTTTTTGTGTTGATCGAATACAAAATTAAACCAGCCGGCAGCTAGGCCGCAAATTAACTAAGGAATCCTAGCATAAAAAGAAACAAGGAGTTAAGCCACGAGTAAACATAAATAATTTTAGATATATGGTCAACAACAACAGTCCAACCAAGACATTGCTCATGAGTCATATATATATATATCTTTCAAGTGCCGCCAAGAAACAAGTTCCAAAAAATAAATTAAAGAATCATGTTTTAGCTCTTCAAGGCATTGCATAACATAAAACTCCAAAATGTAGATTGTTACACGTGTCACTTATTTTCATAAAATGTAACTTCTAGGTCAGGTGAGATTGTAAAGGAAGTTGTAGTACGTACCTCAATCATTTTCAAGTTTATTGTAGGTTATGTGGGAGAACAAGAAAGGTGATCTGGATGGATTGCCGCATTTAATTTGGTCTATGTATCGAGGGAGAAGCGACATATGCATCTGCATCAAAATTTAATAGTGATTCATCACAAATTCAATGATAATTATAAAAATCATGTCACATTTAGATGGATAAATAAAAGATATATAGGAATCTTACATGTAGCATTACTCTTATGCCAAAGGAGTTTAGAATCCATATAGTTTTTTACTTGTTTACAAAAAATTTCCCTTCTTATTGTCATGTATAGACAAGAGTCACTGGATTGATGAATGCTCCATATATATATATATATATGCTGAATGTAGACTGCGATATGTTTGTCAACAATCCAAAAGTTGTTCTTCGATCATGCAATATTGTGCCTGCTGCTTGGTTCCAATAGTGAAAATGAAATTGCATATGTTCAGTTCCATAAGGATTAAAGGAAGACCCATATGCATGGCAATCAGTTTGTGGTACAGAGGTTAGAAACAAAAAGATATGGAAAACCCAAATTGAAAGCTCATATTAACATATTTTTAGTATCTCCATTATATGTTACAAAACATTTGAAAGTTGTTCGAAGGTTTCTTTAATGAAAAATGCTATATACCATACTAATATATTACTGAATTAATGTGGTAGGGTGAAGTAGCTCATGGATCAACCTGACCTTGTGAAAATAATAATAAAAAATAAAAATAAAAAAATTCAATAACTACTAGAATATTTGTGTGATATATAACCTTACTCCTCTTTAATTTTTTATTTTTATTTTTTATTTTTTATTTTTTATTTTTTTCCCAAAGCTTGTTTAAATAGAGAGAGCATCACATCCTTTATTGAACAACAGTATTTTCATTTTTTTTTTCTTTTTTGGTGAAATACCTTTTTGCTCATTAGATTTTAACAACTTTATTTTTTTCTACATCGGTTTCACTTTCGATCACATGCGGTACCTCGCTTATGGGCATATACCCAAATAGTACATCCGTCCATCTACCGTCAAGAAAACTAACAGATTTTCACGTAAAACCAATCAGAACTTGACACGAGTCATATAACTCATTAAAAAAATAAAACTTCAAAAATTTAAATTTAAAAGTGAAGAAAAAAATTAAAATAAGATTGAAGGGGTGGCTCGATCCACCCCCGTTTGCGTTTTGGCCAATGGGAGTGGCCGACCACCCCTATTTTGGCCAACAACAGTGGTTGAGCCACCCCCAAGGGGTCAAACCCCATTTTGGCCACCCCTTACGGCTGGAGAGTGGTTTCAATAACCCCCAAGGGGACAAATCCCTACATTTTTTCTTTTCTTTTCGGCCCCTTGAACCAACCCCATAGGCCATGGAAGTAGTTCGGCCACCCTTAGATCAGCCGTAGGGGATGGCCGAACCACCACCAGGAAAAATGGGGGTGGCACAAGACCCTGGGAGGTGGTTTCGACCACCTCCATTTTGCCATTTAGGGGTGGCCAAATTAACCATCCCCAAGCCAAACTAGCCCTGGGGTGGCTCAACCACCCCTAATTGCCAAAACGGGGTTGGTTTGAGCCACCTCTTTACGTTTTCTCATTTTTAAATTTAAGTTTTTAAGTTTTATATAATTTTTTTCTATTTTTTTAATGAGGTATATTACATTTGTCAAGTTCTGATTGGTTTGACGTAAAAATTTGTTAGTTTTCTATCTTGACGGTAGATGGATGGATCGATGTACTATTTGAGTATATGCCCATAATTAAGCAAGGTGCCATTTGTGATCAAAAGTGAAACTGAGGTATAAAAAAATAAAATTGTTAATACCGATAGGGCAAAAAGGTATTTAATTTTTTTTTTTTTTGGTATCAAAAACTTATAAAAAGATTTTTTTTTTCTTTCTTTTCAATTTTTTGGCCTAACGCCACTCCATTCATCCTTGATTTGAAAGAGAAAATGATTCTTTTGTATGTGTCATAAAAGTTGAAAACAAAGTTAATGAAAGAAAGATACATATCGTCGTTGCTGTTAATCATCATTATATGTTAAATACAAAGTATGTTCTTGATTCATCTTCACTCAAACAATATATGAGGTAGTAATTAATAGTTAGAAATCAAATTCCAATACAAAGATAAGATAAAAACAAACATTTACAAAACTCTCAAAATTACTTTTATATTCATGTCACATCAAAACATTATTATTTTTTTTTAAAAAAAAGAATTAAACAAAACATTAACAAATGAAACTTAGTATTCCTGCCTTCATCCCCCTGTTTCATTTTCTTCGTAACCGCTTATCACAATTTATGATAATTATTGGTCTTTTTTTAATTATTTGGTCATGTTTTTCCCCTTCTTCTGGTCTCGATTGAAACAATATCCGGATAAACATCACTATTATCATCATAATTATTATAATTCTTGTGTCTTTGAGTCTGCTCTCATGTTTGTGGCCGTCCCATGCATTTCAGTTGGGATGGAGATATGGATCCACGACAGAGAATGTCTTAACCAGCATTCTATGTACTACTTGCTCTCTTTGTCATTTACAACCTTTACACTTTATCCAAGTATCTACGAACTGGCCAGTCAATCCGAGCTTGGTAGAATAACCAGAGAATGGCAAGAATTACTATCATGACAACATGGTTCTATGGACTACATGCTATTCATTTCTATCCATATATAAATATGACTTTTTTCCTCGATTCCTAGCTATGAAAACATTAAATATTGTTATAACTTGGTTGCCCCAACTTCATATGATTTTCACAATTACGAGTTCCTTCCATATTGTTTACTTATGTTATCCAATGAAACTACAACTAGTGAAAAATCAAAATATTGAAAAATTAATGCACTTTCATTATTGACCATGATTTTTCCAAGCCAATTTTTTCCTACCAAACGTATCTTCTAAGGCAACAGCCTAAACCGACATCACTTGTAATCTTGGAAAGCCTCTTTTATTTATTTTATTTGGAAGATGGAATGAGGATACTCGTCCGGAATATAGCATTATTCTTTCAGAGTGTAGGTGTTTCGACTACCATACAAGACTAGCTCGGAGAGTTGGAATACGTTATTTACAATAGCCCACCTTCATCATTTTGGTAAAAAAAATAAGAAATTGTATCTTTCGGCAGCATGCATGTTACGATTGGACTAACTGTAAAATCTGTAATAGAAGTAACGTCACTCCCTCTAAATAAATTTTGGGCTATTTGGTTATTTAATTATTTGTACATGTGAGTCAATTTGGGCAAGTAATTGCTGTTGGATCCAATCCAAACATATATTTTGGTCATATTATTGGCTCAATGATTATAACTTTCTAATAATTGAAGAAGTATGACCATATATTCATACTAAGCTATACTTTTAAGTCAACAAAAAAAAGAAGAAGTTTAACACCAGATCAGGAGGAAGGCAACATCAACCAATACAAAAAGATAATTGAACACGAAATCACAGTAAACCATTACCCATAAGGAATGATAATCCTTTCAAACAAAAGGACATCATGTTTCAGACCTTAGCATTTTGTAGACAGAGGTTTTTTTTTTTTGTTTTTTGTTTTTTTTACAGTGATTGGAGAGCTACTGCACAAGTAAATATAAAAATACAAAGGTCTCATAAAACTAAAAGCACAAACTCATAAAACATAAAATAGAAAAAAAAATTAAAACAAAAAAAAAAAAAAAAAAAAAAAAGGAAAAAAAATTGAAGTACTTAGCTTTACACGCACCGGGCGTCCATCGGGGGTGTGGATCCCGGGGCTGCTAGCTGCAGGGATACGACATCACCATCACTACTATCACTCCCCAATATTCCACCTGTAAAATCGTCACTCCCAAAAAATTATTTCTTCTCTTTTCTCCTATATATCCTCACTCAAATACAAAATTTTCTAAGAAATTAATCCCACTGCCAAGAACAATTTACCATTACAACCCTTTTTCTCTGCTTGTACATATACACCATCCTCGAAACCCACAGAATTTGAACTTCTCAACACAGTAAGATCATGTACGATCGAATCTCTCTCTCTCTCTCTCTATGAGATGTTGAATCTACTTCCTTTTTCCATATTTTCGATCGGTAATGTTAATTAGTTTCGTCCCTCACATACAAGATTGGAAGGAGAGGGTGATCTTGTTAAAATAAGAGAAATCATTTGCCTTTTCTTCTTTTTTTCTTTTTTTGTCTTCCCGGCCAATATCCCTCATCCAAATTAAAGCTCATTATAAATTGTATAGAAACAAATTAAATTGAAAACGATAAAGCACACAAGAAAGGGACATATTAATTTCATCATGACTTCAAAATGGAAGTTTGTCCAAAATTGAAATACAGAAAATGATAAAAGTTTGAATCATTAATGGATAATGTCCTTTAGTTGGGGCTTTTTTGTAATGTAACAAAAAAAAAAAAAATGAAGAATGTTGTTTGTTTACCTGAAGAAAGGGCTTTAACTCTATTTTTTTTTTTTTTTTTTGTAGAGAAATGAAAAAGGAGAGAAAAAACTTGTTGCTAAACACAAAATTTGAATTTAGATATACAGTGAATAGCAACAGTCCAGGAGACCAGGGGGAGCTAGATCAAGATTGGGGGCGAATTGAAAAAAAAAAATTGGGGCAAAACTATAAAATAACAAATTTAGGGTAAATTAATTATTATTTTTTTTTTTTTAAGAATTTTTTTTTTTTTTTGAGGAGACCCTGGCCTGGGGGCCAGGCCCCAAGGCCAGGGTAGCTCCGCCCTGCAGGAGACCTAGCTAGGCATCAGCCATTATGTCATATCTTTCACTTTGTCGCAAGAAACAATAAATAAAAATAGTATCTTGAATTTAGAAATAGTCAATAAGCTGTAAGAATTTGAAATCATCACCGGCCCAATATGTCGTATCTTTCACTTTGTCGCCAAGAAACAATAAATAAATTTATATAATTGTCCTCGTTTACTAACACCTATGAATTCAAAGTATAGTGAGCTAATTAAGAGATTAGCTATTAGAAAAAAAAAAAAAAAAAAAAAAAAAAAAAAACAGTATTGCGAACTTATCATATATGAACCTGTACGTGGTCCTGCTCCTGCATGTGCCATGCCACTAAATATCTTTCAAAGTATAGTGGCAGACTGCCGTGGTCCTCATCTTCACATAATTGAATTTGGAAAATGATAGGCAGGAACACTCATCCGTTCCCTGTCCTACATATAATAATAAAATAATATATTATATAAAAAAAAGGGAAAAAATTAAAAAGAATAAATATAAACAATATATAATATATTATTTTATTATTATATATAGGACAGGGGACGGATGAGTGTCCCCTGCCTATCATTGCTCAAATAAAAATTTTACCTTTAAACTTTTTTGTTCTTTTTAGTTTTAATCCTTCATTTTTTTTAAAAAAAAATTAATTTAGCTCTTCCAAATCTCAAATTCCAACTCCACCCCTATATATGTGAACCTGCATGTCTTTGAAATTTAGTTGTCCAGATTCACAATTTTGCATGTCTTTGAAACCTGAGTATCTGAGCAATGAACGGTGGTATTATTCATCTAAAAAAAAATGAACGGTGGTATTTGTAAACTTTTTTACTTTTCTTTAAAAACAATATATATATAAATAAAATTCAAACTCTTTTCTAGTTTGAAATTTTAAATCATATCGGTCAATACCAAATAGTCCCAAAGATTCGGTTCAATGCTCTCAAGTCTCAACACTTGAGAGAGAATTTCTGCGGCTGCGCGCTGGTTGCTAGCTGCTAGCTGCAATTCCAAAACCAATATAATTCTAAAAATAGTGAAGGACAAATGGGCCACGTGACTTGATCACCACGTCACAGAAGTTCATGTTGACCCTCGATCTCCATATCAAAGAAAGCTAGAGGCCAGGAACCATGCTTGTGGAACACATCTGTACACATGCAACAAGGACTCCGGTCTGGTATAAATTAATAAACACAGCCCTGGAGGTCTAAGCACCTTCAATAGAAGAGACATACAGTCTATTTCTTTCTTACTCCATGGCCACTCGGAACTCTCTCCCTTTATGTGAAAGAATTCCACGGAAAAACACTGCACAAAGAGCCATTGATATCATAATCCTCTTCCTTCTCCTTTCTCTCCTTATTTACCGTTTCCTCTTCCTCAACGACCATGGCCTCACTTGGCTGCTTGCCTTCCTATGCGAATCATGGTTCACCTTCATTTGGGTTCTTGTCATCAGCAACAAATGGAGTCCTGTTGGATACAAAACATACCCGGACAATCTCTTGCCAAGGTAACAGAACAGGTTAAATATTAATGTTTTATCAAGGCTCTAGTACTGGAAAACTCTTCATATTCATCTCCCTTGTATTTATTATTCTTTGATAGGGTAACCGAGCTTCCCTCAGTGGACATGTTTGTGACAACTGCGGATCCTGTGCTAGAACCTCCTATCATCACGATAAACACTGTGCTCTCTTTGTTGGCAGTTGATTACCCTGCACACAAGCTAGCTTGCTATGTTTCCGATGATGGCTGTTCTCCTCTCACCTTCTACTCTCTTGTCGAGGCCTCAAAATTTGCCAAGCTTTGGGTTCCATTCTGTAAGAGGTACAATATTCAAGTCAGAGCTCCTTTCAAATACTTCTCCAATGACTCCCAATCGTTCAGTGATAACTCCTGGGAGTTCCAACAAGGATGGAAAAGGATGAAGGTAATCCATAACCCAAGTTAGCTGTGTAAATTAACTTTGATTTCTATCTCCGATAAATTTGGTTATTTCTATATTCGATAAATTTTGATATGTGATAGGGATGAGAAATTGTCACTCGTGGACAAATTTGCTATTCCTGATCATTTCTAAAAATATTAATTAAATAATTAAATAAATTATTATTTTTGAAATAGTTGATAGTTAAATTTATCTTTTATTTTAGTTAAACATTTCACCATGTAAATATTGTTAGGAAAAGTTTGAGTATACACATGGAACTTTGGAAGATAGTGTTAAAATATTAATTAATTAATTAATTTTAATTTTTATAATATTGATTTACAATGATCTTGTATAGGTTGAGTATGAGCAGCTTTGCCATAAAATTGAAGACGCCACCCAAAAGTCCATGCCATGTGATTTTACTGGGGAGTTTGCAGAATTCTCAAATGTAGAAGCCAAAAACCATCCAACTATTATCAAGGTAAACTCAATATATAATAGATTTTGTTTGGCCATGTACAAATTGGCAAAATAATCACAGGACTATTGACTAGTGACTATTATATATGAAAATTTAGCTTTTATATTTTTACCCTAAGCCTTTGGACAACGAGCAAGGTATATCTTCAAGATGGATATGATGATATGTAATTTCCAAAATGACTGGTCATTTAGATAATTTTACTGTAGTGTTGTTAGGGGTATTATAACTTTTAGTACTATAAATACCTTAGTACTATACCATGTAACAATTCACATAATATTTATCAAGTTTACAAATTAACATGCTAGTCAACGTGACAGTGCTATCGATCAGTTCAATTTCTAAAATGTACGTAGGTTGTTATGTATTAATGTATATGTACTCGCAATCATTTTCATAAAATATAGACTTCCAGAAGATTGTAATTAGGAAGTTATAGTAGAAACTGTACTTCCTCAAACATTTTATATTTTATATTCAGGTCATATGGGAGAATAAGGAACGTCTTTCGGACGGATTACCGCATTTGGTGTATGTATCAAGGGAGAAGCGACATAAGCATCCACATCATTACAAAGCGGGTGCCATGAACGTTCTAGTAAGATCGTGCGCGCTATTTATGCCAAACTAGTTCATATATAATCCATTTAGTTTTTTAGTTCTTGAGGACAACTTTATTTATTTGTAACGTTATTTCCTTTTTTTAATTTGGAATGTTTCTGTCATATACAGACGAGAGTTTCCGGATTGATGTCGAATGCTCCCTATATGCTGAATGTAGACTGCGATATGTTTGTCAACAATCCAAAAGTTGTTCTTCATGCAATGTGCTTGCTGCTTGGTTCCAAGAGTGAAAAAGAAAGTGCATATGTTCAGTTCCCACAGAAGTTCTATGATGGATTAAAGGATGACCCATATGGCAATCAGCTCGTGGTTTTGTTTGAAGTGTGTCAATTTGTTTCAAAACTGAACTTTCAAATAAGTCTTATATTTTTCCTTTTTTTTTTATTGATCAATTAATTGGTACTGTATTTTGGATGTTACAAAGTATATGACGCATGGAACGTCTGGAATTCAAGGACCTCTTTATGGAGGAACAGGATGTTTTCATAGACGAAAAATTATTTATGGGCTATCTCCAGATACTGTGAAATCAATTAAGGGTAAGTAAAATAACTTTGATTTTTTTTTTTTCTAATTATAAGAAAATGTCATTCTCAAAAATCCAATTGTTAGTTTTTATTGGCAACATTAATGATTTTTCTTTTATGTATGACAGGAAAATTGGTTGAGGATAAGCTTTTAGAGTTCGGGAGTTCAAAGGAGTTGATTAAATCAGCAGCTCATGCTTTGAAAGGGAAGAGAGATCCCCCTAACCATCTTTGGGACTCAATTGAAGCAGCAGACCAAGTCGCCAGTTGTGACTACGAATATAGTACTGGTTGGGGTAGAGAGGTTAGTAACCAAAAAAATATGAAAACACCAAATTGAGAGCTCATATTAACATATTTTTAGTGGCTTCATTATATGTTACAAAGCATTTTAAAGTTATTCGAGTTTTCTTTAATAATGAGAAATAATATATTGCACACTAATATCTTACAAATAATTGACTATATATATATATATATATATATATATATATATATGTTGATGTGAGAGGATGTAATAGCCTTTAGCTAGATCAGCCATTTTTAACATATATATATATATAGCCTGTCTCTCTCTTATCTTTGTATTAGGATTTGACTTCTCTACGGCTTACCTCATTGTTTGTCTAAAGATGTATCAAGAACGTACGTCCTACTTTTGTATTTAACATACAGTGATGATCAACAACAAAGTGTCTTTTTTCCATTAACTTTGCTTTCAATTTGATGTCACATACAAAAGAATCATTTTATCTTTCACATCAGGGACGAAAGTAGGAGGGTTAGGCCAAAAAGTTGGGAAAAAAAAATTATTATAAGTTTTTCATTTGAAAAATAAAACATTTTTTTGCCATTTTATGATTTGTTGCCCTTCCGGCGAAGACTATATTCCTGCCTTCATCCCTGATTTTTGTTCAGTATAGGATACCCTTTGCTTTTTTTAATTATTTGGGTACATGTTTCTTTTTTGACCTTTAATTTTCTTTTGATATGGATTGAAACTCTATTATGATAAGAGAGTAAATTATTTAGTCTTTGTTTAAAAAATAATAATAATAAATAGATAAATAAAAATCAAAGGTGGTTGGGAATGCCACACCAGCACGGTGTAGGATAAAAATGTATTTAATCCGGACCAAATGAAAAAGAATAAAAAGAAAAAAGAAACATGTCTTTTGATAAACATCTTTACTATATATCGTCGTAATTATTAATATAACTTTTCTATCTTTGGGTCTGCTCTCATGTTTGTGGTCATCCCATTTTAGTTGGGCTGGAGATATGGGTCGACAACAGAGGATGTCTTAACTGGACTAACAATCCATAAAAGGGGTTGGGCGTCTGTCTATTGCACGCCTGATCCACCGGCATTTTTAGGATGTGCACCCTCGGGTGGGCCTGCAGCGATGACCCAACAGAAAAGGTGGGCCACTGGCCTGCTTGAAATTCTATTTAGCAAAAATTGTCCCATATTTGCAACCCTGTTCCAAAAGCTCCAATTCAGGCAGTGCTTGACCTATTTGTGGCTCTTCTCGTGGGGCATACGGTCCATTCCTGAGCTATGCTATGCTGCTCTTCCAGCGTATTGTATCATCACCAATTCCTTCTTCTTACCACAGGTGAAGTCATGAATTGAAGCTCATGAACAATAACATATTCAAGATCTGTTTCACACATATTATTCTTTTTAAAAGCTTATAACTTTGTGTTTGTAGGTTCAAGAACCAACATTCTATGTTATAGTTTCTCTCTTTGTTATTTACAACCTATACACTTTATCCGAGTACCTAAGAACTGGCCAGTCAGTCCGAGCTTGGTGGAATAACCAAAGAATGGCAAGAATTACCACCATGACAGCATGGTTCTTCGGATTTCTGAGTGTCATGTTGAAGCTCTTGGGAATATCAGAGACTGTCTTTGAAGTTACAAAAAAAGACCAATCTAGTGATTCTGCCAATAATGATGATGCTGGTAGGTTCAGCTTCGATGATTCCCCAACTTTTGTGCCTGGCACAACCATTTTGCTGCTACACTTGACTGCACTGGTTATGAGCTTGTTGAAGTTGCAACCACCAGCTCATGATGTGCATGGGTCAGGGCTAGGGGAGGTCTTGTGTAGTGTGTGGTTGGTGCTATGCTTCTGGCCATTTTTTAAAGGGTTGTTTGGGAAAGGAAAGCATGGGATCCCCATATCCACCATATGGAAGTCAACTGCTTTGGCCTTAATTTTTATCTACTTTTGTAGAAGGATCACTATGGGTTGAGGCTTTGTTCATGCAATATTTATAATAATCTTCTCATATTTTTTGTAAGATTCAAATTGTTGAAAATGAATTCATATTCGAACAACTGCATTTTTTTCTCAAATGGAGTGCACTTGATTTTGCTGGAAACATTGAATTCAACCCGGAGCATTGATGATCGACTACGAAATTAAATGATTTCTTTGCCAATGTATGATTCTAGATGAAAAAAAAAAAACGAGAGACTACATTTGTCATTTAATGTAGCGCTAGCCCTGAATTAATTAGGCTTAAATATTAGGAAGAACTTCACTTATACCCTATGAACTTTCATCATTTTTTAAAACAGATATTTAAACTTTAAAACGTCTCAATTTAGGGTATCTATTTTTCATAAAGTTTCAATTTTAGTCCTTCATAAAAAAATTTCCGTTCAATCCTATCAAAATTCACAAAATACCCCCATATTTATTTTCTAAAAAAAAAACATTTATAAATTTTTTTAAAGATTCATGCGTAGGTATTTTTGTAAATTCCGTTTAGCAATTTTGTTTTTCTTTTTTCTACTAAAAAAAAAAGATGGATATTTTGAAAATTTTGATAGGATTTAACGAAAAATTCTAACAGATGACTGAGATTGAAACTTTCTGAAAAATTGATACCCTAAATTGAGACGTTTTAAAGTTTATGTATCTTCTTTCAAAAGGAGTAAAAGTTTAGGGGTTATAAGTAAAGTTCTCCCTAAATATTATTTAGCCCCCTGATCTAATAATTGTTTGTGATGTCGCATCATAAACTGACAACTCACATGATATGGTCGTCTAAACTACCAATTGATGTAATGTAGACACTTCTTTAGGAGATTCCGTCGATCTTCTTAGACGGAGGACTAGTCACATGGGTGGCACGTGACTAATTTGACCTAATTCTACCCTGGTGGCAATAAAAAATAAAAAAATAAAAAATAAAAGCAAAAAAAAACATATATATATATATATATATAATAAAATAAAAAAGGCTAGGGGGTGAGGGTGGTTTACGAGCCATCCTAGGCGCATGGGCGTGGTCACATGCCACCTCCAGCCCCATCTGGAATGGCTCATAGGCCACCACAGATCAAGCTGGGGGTGGCCTACGAGCCATCCCCAGTTGATTGGGGTGGCCGCACGGCTACCCTATGGGTCAGGGGTGGCGCGCGAGCCACCTCAGAGGTGCCAGTGCCACCTCTAGGGGTGGTTTACGAGCCACTCCAACACACCACCCCCGACCCCATCTGGGGTGGCTCGTGGGCCACTACATATCTGGTTGGGGGTGGTAGAGAGTCACCCAGAGGTGGTCGCCGCCACCTCTAGGGGCGGCTCGCATGCCACACCCTTACTTTTTTTAAAAAAAAAAAAAGAAAGAATAAATAAATATATAAAATAAAATTAGTTTCCAATTTTTAGGTTTTATATATTATATTTTTAATATATTAATATGTTTTTATAAAAAAGAGTGACACGTGTCATCATTCTATTGGTGATGACGTGGCACACTGATGGAATCTGTTAAGTATTTTGACGAAATTTGATTACTGTGATTAAATTGTTATTTTGGCCTACCTCGAGGACATTTGAATTATTTTTTTTATATCTCGATAAGTTATTTGTAATTTAGTCCAACCACAAATATTTATTTTTCATTTATCCAAAAAAATTAATTTGTTTAAGTTTTTAATTTTAATATATATATATTTTCATTTTTTTCATTTTTTTTTTTTAAAGAGTGGCATGTGTCATCATTCTATTGGTGATAAAACGCGGTATACTAATGGAATCCATCAAGTGTTTTGATAGACTTTGACTGCAAAGAATAAATTGTTATTTTGGCTTATCCTAAGGACTTCTAAATTATTTTTTATTGCACTCAGAGCGATTTGTAATTTCAGCCAACGACAAAGAATGATTTCGCATTTATCCTTAGATTTTGTTTTAGGAAAAAATATAAAAAAAAAAAAGCCCCCCTAAACTAATAACCGATTATAGAATAACCCAATAAATTTTAAAGTGTACTAATCTGACCCATCAAATTACCAAAGTATGCCAAAAAGACAACTTTTGTCGAAATATTCTTATAATACTCATATTCTCTTAAAAACATAAAAAATTAAAAAATTAAAAAAAAAAAAAAGAAGAAGAAGAAGAAGAAAAAAAAAACAAACAGGAAAAAGGATAAATGCAAATAAATTACAAGTTGCTTACTAAGGAATAAAAAATAATTCAAATGTCTTTAAGGTAGAAAAAAAAAATAACAATTTAGTCATTGTAGTCAAATTTTGCCAAATACTTGACGGATTCTGTTAGTGCCAATGTCAACGCCAATAAAATAATTACATGTATAATTCTTAATAAAAAATATATCAATATGTTAAAAATATACATTTATAAAACTAAATCACTCATTGCAATCAAATTCCGTCAAAATACTTTATGGATTCATTTTTCTTCTTTTTAATTAAAAAAAAAATTAATTTCTTGAACTTTTTAGTTTTATATTAATAGTTTTTTTTTAATCTCTTTATTTTTATATATATATATATATATATATATATATATATATATATATATATATATATATATTATTAATTTTTATTTTAGGTTTGAAGAGAATAAGGGTATTATAAGAATATTTCGACAAAAATGGCTTTTTGGCACACTTTAATAGTTTGATGGATCACATTAGTGCAATTGAAAATTCATAAGGTTATTTTAAAATCGGTTGTTAGTTCATAGGGCCTTTTTATATTTTTTAAATATTTTTTTTTAAAAAAATAGTCTTTTAATTTCTACTAATAAAAATACAAAATGTAATTTTGGTTTTTTAGGTTTTTTAATGGTCAAACTAATGATATTTTCATAACATTTTAGTCAAATCTGATTTTCCATCCAAGATAACGGTCAAGACTAACTTAGTGCGCTAAATCATATGAAATTGGAAGTTTAGAGGACCATATCATATGAGTTGTCAGTTTAAGCTACATCACAAATGACTGTTAGTTTTTGGGTTAAATAATATTTAACCCAAATAATTAACTGGTAATTATCTCTTAGTACATCTCCCCATCGAATTCCTCCAAATAATACCAGAGGATTATGAACCCTTATCAAAGAGCTTATAGCGGAAGACTTTACTAATACATCAAACATCCATAATGTTACTCGTCAAAAGTTAATTAATAGAAGTGCAACTAAGAAAGCATCAAAAGATAAGGATAAACAGTCACTTTATGGTCTCAAATCGACAAATCTCCAAAGTAAATTATTACAATCCGAGTCTCAAATAAACAAGTCTAGAATAAGCAGTTCTTCCAACTCTTTCAAGAACAGCTTAATAAGGTGGTTCATACTTGATCTCTTAACCAGGTCCACAATATCTGTCATCAAAAGATCTATAAATTATAGAACACAAATGTTTTACAAGTGTAAGTCTACAATTTAGTGAGTATACATACACATTATTTCAAGTTATAATTTTGTGAACTCAGTTTAAGTAAAAAGGGTTATTTGGCTCAATAGATATTAATATGCTAAAGGACCGTTTAATAGGGGTAGGCAAATTATCCGTCTATCGCCTACCGAACCTCCATCGACCTCCTACCGACTAATTTCGATTCGGTAGTCTGTATAAATTTTTTTTTGAAAGCCAGTTCGGTAACCGAACCAAACCGCCTTTTAATCGGTAACCGAACCGAACTGAATCGCCTTTTGTTTCGACCGATTAACCGAACTGACATAAAATGAAATGACGTCGTTTTAGTAAGAGCAAAACGTTTAATCTATTTTTTTTCCCTTTAAAAAAGTCAAAACGACGTCGTTTCATTACCCATGTTAACTGAATGTTAACCGATTTATCCGACTTAACCGACTGCCTATGAACCTACTTAATCGACCGCCGATTAGCCGCTTAACCGACTTAACAGACCGCTTATTAAACGCTTAACCGACTTAACCGAAATAAATTTACCGACTGCATTCCGACAAAAGTTGGTTAACCGACCGAATTACCCGACTTAACCGCCTACCGAACCGATATCCACCCTACCGTGTAGGTTAACTTTTATAAATGTATGGATGCAATATAGATATAATATACATGATAATTAAGGAAACATGCCATAGTGTACTCAATTTAGTTTTTTCATCTTTCTGAATGGAATGGAAGTCACGTGTGTCGCACGTGACTTTTTAGTCCCTAAACTCCCAAAAGTGTCTCGGGATAAAGTGTTAACAAAAAAAAAAAAAAAAGTTTTCTCCCTTCACATTTTACCTTTTAAGAATATTGTTTCGTGTTAAACTTTGAGTTAATTTGTTCGATCAATCAAACGAACTTAACTTCGATTGAATGAGACGTTGCAGCTCACATTAAATTGCACATCGAATCTCACCAACTCGCAAATGTGTGATTGATTCCTAGTTCATTCGAATAAACAATTATTCAATCAAACAAAGTCCGACAAATCCAAAATCTCACCTACCCACTCGTGCGATTCTGTCACATGGAGATGCCATTTCGTTCGTACGAACTCCAAGTTCCTTCAAAGGAACTCGTCCAAATTTAAATTATTTAAAACGAACTCCCAACTTTAATACCCTAATGATCAACGCCTATGAGCACCTAATTGCACTCTACCTATTCGCAAAGGACCTTGATGAGCTTCATGTGGCGGCTTCAATTAGCGGTCATGGTTGGTTTAGTTATCATGTTTCATCCTTTCATCCATGGATTTGTGAGAGAAGACCAATTATCTCTCGTAACATGCTCTCCATGTTGTGAATTCTCAAAAAATTCAGTGTTACGTGCCCCAACTTCAATTTAGGTTAAGAGATCTGCAAACAACAAAAAGCAAAAATAACTCATTTCCGGTATGAGAGATCACAAATTATTTGATAGAATTCCTATATGAGGATTTCTTAATGGTCATCTCTCTTAAATAAGCAAGGCATTGAAATTCATTTCTAATACAACTACTCAACCCATTCCTAATCAACTAGTACGTCCAAATCCAAATCATAGAGTCTTAATCCAATTATCTAGCAAATAGAAACAATAGTCTTCCAATTAGAGACTCTCTGCCTTCTCTATAAAATCCTCTGAAAACACCTTTTGCCCAAAAGCCATGGTAGGAGCGAGCTATGTGCTTCTTTCCTCCTCTTCCCTTTTTCCTTCTCTTTCCCCCTTTCATCCCCTTCCTAACGCCTCTGATGAGTCCTTTATCATGCTAGAGCTTGCTTTAGTTATCTACCTCCTCTAAGGTATCTTTCCTACTTTCTTCCAATACAACACAGCTTTTACCAGCCGATTACCGCCATCTTCCTCCACTGTGTCTGCTACGATCTTTGGTTTTGTTGTTGGGACAAAATCTTTGGATCTAAATCTATGTTTCTCCGCCAAATTTTGTATGACACGCACCTCTCCACTGGGTTCGTCGGCGTCTTTTGCATCCTCCAATAGCCGCCGCGCCCCCCTCCAACATCCACGCATCGATGCGTGGCATGCACGCGCTAAGGAGTATGTCTCCTTAATTCTGAAGCGTGGTGGCCACGCTTCCTCCACCTTTGTTCCCCCGCCCAGGTTTTCAGTGGTTCCCGACGTCGCCTTGTGAATCCCGCTGAAGAGAGGCCTTCCAGTGGTGACGAGTGGTCTTCACGCGCCGCCACTGGCAACTCTCAGTCCCTATCCTCATCCGGCACTATGTTGTTGTTTTAGCTTCTGTTTGTTTTAGTTACTTGGGATATTGTTTCTCTTTATAGGAAACTACTATATTTGAATTTGTGTTGGGATTTCTCTTTCTTGTAGTCCTATTTTCTGACTCGAACAACGCTTTTACTGTGTCAACCATCTATTGGTGGTTGCTACTACTCTCAAATGGGGAAGCAAATGGGCTTGTTCTCATCTGCCTTTCTTTAACTTTTAAAACCGCCTTGCTCGGCCCCTTAAAAGGACCAGGTCATTTGTTTGTCCTATTTCCTACGTTTTGTAATTAGTTCAGCGCTGTTTTAGTTTGATCTGCGTCTACTATTGGGGAGCCCACCCCTTTTTCATTAATTGAATCGCCCACTTCTTCTTCCTTTTAGATCAAGAGTAGGAAAGATCCACCATTGTAACTTTTTTCCCTAATCATTTAGAAAAAAAAAAAGAAAAAAAAAACAGAGGAATTAAATGATAGTCTTCATCCTCACCCTCTCGTTTCACTTTCACTTTCACTCCCACTAGTGGACTCCTTATTAGGTATGACTTCTTCCACAGATCGATAAGGCCAGCCGTGAGCTTAAGATCAGTGTGATTAGGATGGCCAGCTGTTTGACCTTCTAGACCCACGTGTTTTGGATTAGTCGTTGGTTGTCTGCGGCTTCTAACATCATCAAAAGCCAGGTATATATATATTTATGGAGTCGGTTGGGTGTGTCAGCTAGGGCTAATTAATTAAGCTCGGCTTTTTTTTTGTGTTGAATACAAAATTAAACCAGCCGGCAGGCCGCAACTTAATTAAGGAATCCTAACATAAAAAGAAACAAGGAATTAAGCCACGAGTTAACAATAAATAATTTTAGATATATGGTCAATAGCAACAGTCCAACAAAGCTAGACATTGCTCATGATTCTAAATATATATATATATATATATCTTTCAAGTGCCGCCAAGAAACAAGTTACAAAAAATAAATTAAAGAATCATGTTTTAGCTCTTCAAGGCATTGCATAACATAAAACTCCAAAATAA
This sequence comes from Alnus rubra, assembly GCA_028654335.1. Classification (NCBI taxonomy): domain Eukaryota; kingdom Viridiplantae; phylum Streptophyta; class Magnoliopsida; order Fagales; family Betulaceae; genus Alnus; species Alnus rubra. Next base: position 426,854 of record JAJPGS010001146.1, read on the forward strand.
TGGGTTAAAAAACAAAAACAAAAACAAAACAAAACTAGCATCCCTTTCATATGCATGTCTTTGTGCATGTTTTCAATTTCTACCATTTAATTAGTGGAGATCGAGCTTTGTGGTTGTGAATAGGGGTGGGCATGGGCCGGATTTGCAAGTTTTCCACAACCCGCCCCGTAGTGTACGGGTTTGAAAATCGGGATCCACAACCCGCATAGTGAATAGTCAACCTGTTGGGCCTCGGATAGCACAGATCAGGATGGGTTCGTGCTTTTTTAAAAAAAAAAAAAAAAAAAAAATTGCGGGCACAAAACCAAGTGGGCTATGGCCATATTTTAAATCTGTAAAACAATCTGATCTGGGCTTCTCAACTCTGTTTATTTATGTGAAGAATCTGAAGAATGTTTTTTCAACATTCTAGGCTTCTCAATTATAAACAACCCAAGAAATGGAAAAATCAAAATCAAAATCAAACAGATATAGGGTTAAGATTTATTGATGAGTACTAGTTTGGGAGAATATGGGCATTAGTTCCAAAGCTTAGAGAGAACCCCAACAAAGACAGTAAGTGGCAAGAGACATAGAGAAACCTACCAGCAATATTGGGGCATTTGCCGATAAGTTTTAGGTAAAACGATAAAATCTTTGAAGATTGAAAAACCCATTTGATTTCCAACTCTACACCATATAAGAAACGAAAGAATGGGCTAAAATTGGAAAGAATCGCGATTTGCGACACAAGATCTTCATGACACAAGATTCTTCAGGGAGCGCAGTGCTAGACTCTTCAAAATTTTAGGTTTTCAATTTTCACGTTTGGCTTTTGGGGGAAATCTGAGGTGTAGCGTATTAGGTTAAATGAGGGAATCGGGGCGGGGCTGGTTTGCCGGTTGGGAAAATCATATTTCCGCAAACCGCCCTGTGATGCTCAGTTTTCAATTAAAACAGCCCGTGAGAAGTGTAGAACATTGGATATCTGCAAAATTTGGGTCGAGGTGCGTATGCAGGTTCGGGCTGGTTATACCCACTCCTAGTTGTGAAGCTGACACAATTGGTTCACATAATTGAATTCTACGTCCTCTCGAAGGATAAGGTGACCTTGTCTATGAAAAACTGGCCTTAAAAGGGAATTTTTTTTTAAAAAAAAAAAAGATATATAACAATATTCATGTCAGAATCAGGACTCTTTTCTTTTCTTTTCCTTTTTTTTAAAGCAAAAGATCACGAAAGCTAGAGTGTAGATAGCAGCATAATATGGCATTAATGGCCCAATGTCTAGTGGATTCAAGAAGAAAAAGCGAGAGATCGAGGAGAAGAGAGAGAGGGGCCAACGACAATTGTGTATACCCAGTAAACAATTCAGCCTATATATGTTGATCTTTCTTTCTTTGAGTTTTTCCTTCCCTTGTGAGATTAATTTGTGCCCTTTACTTACCTTCGATTAAAAAATCACCATTAAGCATTGGAACGTGAAAGGTGCAATCGATCAATTAAAGCAATAGGAATAGTTGTAAAGAACAAGGAAAATAAAACATTTTACTGATATGAAATAAATTTATTTAAATTAACCAATGTTAATTTAATGGTAAATTCAAACTTTTATGTGGGTAGAGGTTGCATCATGCATGAATTTACTAATTAAATAACTTTATATATATAAGACTAGTAAATTTAAACACCAAAAAATAAAGTTTTTCATACCAAATTATTTTTAACAACAAATTTACCATATTATTCTAATTAAATTATAAAAATAATAACCTCCCTGTAGGGCCAAGCCCAAGGGTTTGAAATTAAACCCTATCGAAAACCCCAAAATTTTGACCCAATATGTTTATGCGTTTAAGTCACTGCCCCTTTCAACCTCATGTGGCAGCCACGCGGGGCCACCGTCATCGCCAACTCATGTAGCCCTCAATGGGCCACCAATGGTCTTAGTCGTATGCAGTGACCAACTCAAGTTGCAAGACAAGGTCATCGTCCCAAATAAGGCGTTCGTCCAAGGTGCTAGTGCGAGCACCTTCGCTGCCATGCTGTCGGCCATCGTCGCATAGCTTTGCAGTGACTCACATCATGCAGTGCCCGTCGTGCGTGACAGGCACCGTGAAAGAGTCCGTTGTTTTCTTTGATAATAGTGTGTGATTTTTTTTATTTTTTTTTTGTTCTATTTCCTATCCCTTGTTTCGGATTGATTCCATCATATAAAAAATAAATAAATAAAATAAGAAAAGAAAAGAAAAGGCAAGGGTTTCTTGATTAAGGAATCAATCCGAAACAAGGGATAAGAAATAGAACAAAGAAAAAAAAAATCACACACTATTATCAAAGAAAATAATTGACTCTTTCATATTGCCTTGTTGTATGATATAACGGGTAAAATTATAGACAAAGCAATGAAAGAACAAGAGAAGCATAAGGAAATGAGAAAGAAAATCGTGATGCTGAAAAACAAAAAGAAAACAATGAAAGGTCTAGGATAGATATGACAGAAGCGTGAAAAGGCAGGGAAAATAATAGAACAAAATTAAAGCAGGACAATTTTAGATCTAAAGAAACATAGAGAAAAAAGAAGCAACAGAGATAAAAGGAAACGAAAAAATTCATAGGACCATTGGATCGAACACTGGCGCGTTAGCCTATAACTCCGATACCATGAAAGAAAACATAATTGAATGGAAAATTAAAGATAAAATGCATAAAAAAGAAGAACACAATGAATTTTACGTGATTCGATTTATGACCTACGTCCACAGGATAAAGCTCAAAGGGCTACATTATGCTTTTATTCATGGATTGATTTACAATACAGAATACTCTTATTTATAGGAAAATTGAGATAGGTAAGAATGGTAATCAATTTTGATTGATTTGATTACCATCAAACATAATTACAATCACCCTTTCAATATAAGAAATATATTCAAGGGAAATACCGTATAATATCAATATAATATATTTTTTATATTAATAAGAAATATATTCTTCTAACATAGATGAAATACGTCAACTCTGTATTTATATAAGATAGGGCAAAGCCGCAAAGACTCTCAATTAAAATATTTCCTTAATTTTAATTTCTAGGAATAAAAATCAATTCCAATTATGATTCTACAAATAATTTCATATGTAACATTCACTTTAATCATTATAAGATTTCTAACATATGCCACTTAATTATGCACAAACTTGTTTGTCTTCATCTTCTGTTGGATGAGTATGAGCAGCTTGGAAGCAAAATTGATATGAGCATGCGGTCAAGAAAGTCCGTATCAAGTGATTTTGCTTGGGAGTTTGCAGAATTTTCAAGGTAATTAAACTCCACATTGATTGGCTGTGACCTACACAAGTTCACTTTAATCATTTTACTATGCTAATGTGGTAGTGCATATATATTAGTCCATGGTTTTTTTTTTTTTTTTTTTTTTTTGTTAACAATGACTAATTCAAAGGCTGGTGGACAATATCAATTCAATCAGATATGGGTAAGATGGAACTATAGGATTTATTAGCATTACTCTTAATTTGAACCTTTGGAAAATTAATGATCGAGGAAGGTCTTCCATACGAAACATGATCATCTCTATTTCATTTTAAGTGAAGAAAAGCCATTTTTATGGTTAAGATTTTATTTTATTGCATCTAAAAATGTATTATATGATGTCACACGATGAATATATATATGTTGCAATAAAATAAAATCTTGACCATAAAATTATTACTTTCTATTTTATGTGAAATAGAGAAGATTCTTGTCTTTTTTGTTAGTGTAAATTTGATTACCCTAAAGTTAGGGATCTCTAAGCTTTATAAATAGAGCATTTTGTATTAAAAGCGGAGGAATAATGCTTTATGATGACAACAACAATCAAATTGATGATGACAACAACATCTGCTATAAAAGTTTGGCGTTTCCGAAACTTATGCTGACCAAATTAAAGACCTCTTCTTTCAGCCAGGTGACTGGCCTAGACATCACCCATTCATATCTTTCACTTGTTGCCAAGAAATAAAAAATAAAAAATAATATCTTGAATTTAGATATAGTCAACATAATTGAATTCTACCTTGTCTATGAAATTAAGTTGTCCAGATTCACAATTTTGTTTTTAACATACGTTAGTCATTTGGCAACTGCAAAAGGATGTGGGAGAAGCTGTCGTTGAAATGGCGTGGCAGATCGAGTATCTAATTAAGCAATGGTCCATTGCGTTCAGTACTGAGCATAGGGAATCCGTAGAACGTAGCAGCATAATACGGCATAAAAATGAAAAGGAAAAAGAAAAAGAAAAGGAGTGTTATTATCGTGTACAATATTAATGATGAATGATATAGAATCGAAAAGAGCGAGAGTAAGAGAAAAAGAAAATTAAGACACAGATTTACGTGGTTTAACAATATACTTATGTTCACATAAATGCAGCTAGATTTCAGTACTATATGATTTAGGGTTACAACATAACATATTTATAAGAAAATTCTAACTGGATAGGCATATTTTAAAACCCTCAAAATACCTTGTAATTACCCCTACACCCCCACAATCTATTCGTCTCATGCATGCCAACATAAACTTAATTACATTCAATGAGCCAGTAGTTGTCAAAGCTTCGCTTCGCTACCCTCCACTCCGACAACTGGTGTCTGGTCTAGTAGTCTCTATATGTAATGCCAGGGACGGAGGGTGGGGGGCTGGCATCCCCCAATTTCCTAAAAAAAAAATTATTAGGTGGAATTTTATTTTTTTCTAAAAAATTAAAAAATATAAGGTAAAAATAAAAATTTAGTTTATTTGGCCCTTATCAAAAAAAAAAATTCGGCCACCCCTACTCATAAAAACTTCTGATTCCGTCCCTGTATAATGCAACCGTGTGAGAAAATTTGCGGATGCTTTCTCTCTCACGAGTCACGACCAAGCGGCTGCTTTTTAGAACGAGACATGCTACACATTTTCTTTTCTGGTAGGTTTTATGTGTTAGAAAACAGGAGCTCCAAAAGTTCAATAATAATTTAAAAAAGTAAAAAAAAAAAACGAGAGAACTAAGTAGAAACTCAGTGCGTTCTCTTTCTCAGGACGTCGCTTTCTGTTTTTGGCTGAGTCCACAAAAGGCTGAATAGGGTGTCTTTTACAGAAGTTAAGAGTCAGCTAAAAACAAAAGGAAATATATTAAAATATGCAGCAGCCTATGAAAATCTAAAACCAATTGGAAATAAAATATGCTTTCATGATGACCATCTCAATAAAATATGTCTCACGTGAGTTAGAGGACTGTACAAGACATATACCACCTGCTTGCCTCCATAAATTAATAAAAACCTTCAATAGAAGAGACATACAGTCTATTTCTTTCAACTCCATGGCCACTCCGAACTCTCTGCCTTTATGCGAAAGAATTCCACGGAAAAACACTGCACAAAGAGCCGTTGATATCATAATCCTCTTCCTTCTCCTTTCTCTCCTTATTTACCGTTTCCTCTTCTTCATCGACCATGGCCTCACTTGGATGCTTGCCTTCCTATGCGAGTCATGGTTCACCTTCATTTGGGTTCTTGTCATCAGCAACAAATGGAGTCCTGTTGGATACAAAACATACCCGGACAACCTCTTGCCAAGGTAACAGAACAGGTTAAAATGTTTTATCATGGCTTTAGTACTGGAAAACTCTTCATATTCATCGATCTCCCTTGTATTTATTATTCTTTGATAGGGTAACCGAGCTTCCATCAGTGGACATGTTTGTGACAACTGCAGACCCTGTGCTAGAACCTCCTATCATCACGATAAACACCGTCCTCTCTTTGTTGGCAGTTGATTACCCAGCTCACAAGCTTGCTTGCTATGTTTCCGATGATGGTTGCTCTCCCTTGACCTACTACTCTCTTTCCCAAGCCTTAAAGTTTGCCTGGCTCTGGGTTCCCTTCTGTAAGAAATACAACATTCAAGTTAGAGCTCCTTTTAAATACTTTTCCGATGATCCCGTATCATTCAGTGATAGCTCTTGGGAGTTTCAACAAGAATGGAAAAGATGAAGGTAATCCATAACCTGAGTTAGCTGTGAAAATTAATTTTCCGTCTCCGATAACATGCATTTTGTTATTACTATATTCAATAAATTCTGATATGGGATAGGGATGAGAAACAGTAATATAAGGAAGATTCGTGATCTCTTTAAAGACTCTAAAAATTGATGTGATTTTTAAAATTACCATTAGATGTGCGATAAATCATTATTGGATTTTAATTAATGATAATTTTAAAAGGCACATCAATTTTAGGTGGACTCAAAGAGGACACGAGTCCTCCTTATAACATTACTCGATCAATGAGAAAGAGTAATACTAAAAGGAGTGAGAAATTATGGAGCTCTTTCTAATATCCTTTTGGAGTCCTTCTATGTTGACATGACACTACAGTTTTTATTAATTAAAAAAAAAATAGTGTCATGTCTAAAATGACCCAGAAGGACACTAGAATGAGCTCTAGCATTTCTCTCATAAGGAATACTCATGTTCTCTTTGAGAAATCTCCCAAAATTTATGTGCCTTTTAAAATCACAATTAATGTATGATAGACATGCCACTTATGGACAAATTTCCTAATGTTAGAATATTAATTAATTAATTGCATAATTTAATTTTTTAGAATAATTAATAATTAAATTTATCTCCGATTTTAATTAGTTAAACAATTTTCACCATTTTATTTGTTAAGAAAAGTTTGAGTACACAAGAAGGAGACTAGTGTTAAAATATTAATTAAATTATTAAATTTTTTATTTTTATTTTTTTGATAAATAACATTTGATTCAACATGATCTAATTGATTCTGTATAGGTTGAGTATGAGCAGCTTTGCCATAAAATTGAGGATGCCGCCCAAAAGTCAAGGCCATGTGATTTTACTGGGGAGTTCGCAGAATTCTCAAATGTAGAACGTAAAAACCATCCAACTATTATCAAGGTAAACTCAATATATAGTCAATTTTGTTGTGGCCATGTACAACTTGGCAAAATAATCCCAAGAATGTTAGCCAGTGATTGTTATGGGAATGAGCAAGGTACACCTTTGAGATGGATTAAACGTAATTTCAAAAAGAACTATTTTAAATAATTTTATTAGAGTGTTGTTAGGGGTATTATAGCTTTTAGTACTATAAATCTCTTAGTAGTACTATACCATGTAATAATTCACAAGATATCTATTACGTTTACAAACTGACATGCCTATATATATTAACATGCATGATAATCACCACGCCAATCACCAATATACGTGTTATTCATTTTCATAAAATATAGACTTCTGCATATATATATATATATAAGATTGTAAAGAAGTTGTAGTAGAAATTGTACTACGTACCTCAAACATTTTCTATTTTATTATAGGTTATGTGGGAGAACAACGAAGGTCTTTCGGATGGATTACCGTATTTGGTGTATGTATCAAGGGAGAAGCGAAATAAGCATCCACATCATTACAAAGCGGGTGCCTTGAACGTTCTAGTAAGATATCGTTCTATTTATGCCAAAGGAGTCGTTCATATATAATCCATGAGGACAACTTTAATTAATCATAACGTTATTTCCTTTTCTTTTGAAATGTTTGTGTCATGCGCGCATACATAGACGAGAGTTTCCGGATTGATGTCGAATGCTCCCTATATGCTGAATGTAGACTGCGATATGTTTGTCAACAACCCAAAAGTTGTTCTTCATGCAATGTGCTTGCTGCTTGGTTCCAAGAATGAAAAAGAAAGTGCATATGTTCAGTTTCCACAAGTGTTCTATGATGGATTAAAGGATGACCCATATGGCAATCAACTTGTGGTTTTGTTTGAAGTGCGTCAAATTTATTTAAATCTTAACTTACAAATAAGTCTTCTATTTTTTTCTTTTTTTTTTTTTATTTGATTGATCAAGTACTTAATTTACTGTATTTCCATGTTTACAAAGTATACGATGCATGGAATGTCTGGAATTCAAGGACCTCATTATGATGGAACGGGATGTTTCCATAGACGAAAAATTATTTATGGGCTATCTCCAAATACTGTAGAATCAATTAAAGGTAATTAAGTAAATTAACTTTGATTTTTTCTAATTATAAGAAAATGTCATTCTCAAAAATTCAATTTTCCTTATTCCTTATTTCAACTAATTTTTATTGCACGGCAACATTAGTGATTTTTCAAGTTTGTATGACTAGTATTTTAATTTCTTTTTCCACATGGCAGGAAATTTGGTTGAGGATAAGCTTTTAGAATTCGGGAGTTCAAAGGAGTTGATTAAATCAGTAGCTCATGCTTTGAAAGGGAAGAGAGATCCACCTAACCATCTTTGGGACTCCATTGAAGCAGCACACCAAGTCGCTAGTTGCGGCTATGAATCTAGTACTAGCTGGGGTAAAGAGGTTAGTAACCAAAAATGGGTTGAAACCCCAAATTGAGAGATCATATCAACATATTAGTGGCTTCATTATATGTTACAAAGCATTCAAAAGTTGTTCGAAGTTTTCTTTAATGAGAAATTAATATCTCATAAGTATTTTACTATGATGATGTGGCAGAGTGTAGTAGTTTTTGGATCCGCGCATCCTTGTTAATATATATATATATATATTCAATGGATAATAAATCCTCTGATGATGTGCCAATAAAAATAATTTTTGGATCAATAAGAGCTTGTTAAAAAAAAAAAAAAAATGACTGATTTTTACTCTCACGTCATCTCAATTATATAGCAGTCGTATAATATCATATCTTCATTTGAGCATCATATTCTTTAATTCCTAACTCCTAAGGATTACTTCACTAAAGATGTATCAAGAACCTACTTTAGTATTTAACATACAATGATCAAACAAAGATTATATATGTATCTTTTTCCATTAATTTTTTTAAAAAAAAATAAAAAAATTTAGGTCACATACAAAAGAATCATTTTTATCTTTCACATCAGGGACAAAAGTAGGGGGGTTAGGCCAAAAAGTGGAAAAACAAATCTTTTTATAAGTTTTTGATTAAAAAAATTGAAAACAAAAAAACAAAAACAAAAACAAACAAACAAACAAACTTTTCAATACATTTTTTTGCCATTTTATTATTTGTGGCCCTTCCGAGACTATATATAATTTCTTTTTTTATTATTATTATTATTTGGACATGTTTCTTTTTTTTCCATTTCTTTTGGTCTGGATTGAAACGATATTTTGATAAGAGTCCTGCTAAAATCTATATTTATCTAACTACTACTATCTCACAACCCTTTGATCGGTCCAGCTGGTTAAAAAATAATAATAATAATTATTGTGAGATAAAAATGTGATGTATATATATCATTACTCTTCCGATGAACATCATTATTTTCGTCATAATTATTATAATTTTTTCTTTGGGTATGCCCTCATGTTTGTGGTCATACCATTTCAGTTGGGCTGGAGATATGGATCGACCACAGAGGATGTCTTAACTGGGCTAACAATCCATAAAAGAGGTTGGAAGTCCGTCTATTGCACGCCCGACCCATCAGCCTTTTTAGGATGTGCACCCTCGGGTGGGCCTGCTGCGATGATCCAGCAGAAAAGGTGGGCCACTGGCATGCTTGAAATTCTATTAAGCAAAAACTGTCCCATATTTGCCACCCTGTTTGGGAAGCTCCAATTCAGGCAGTGCCTAGCCTATTTGTGGCTCTTCTCGTGGGGCATACGCTCCGTCCCTGAGCTATGCTATGCTGCTCTTCCAGCGTATTGTATCATCACCAATTCCTTCTTCTTTCCAAAGGTGAGGTGAAGTTCATGAACAATAACGTATTCAAGATCTATTTCATATATATTATTCTTTTTAATTAAAAGCCTATTACTTGTGTTTGTAGGTTCAAGAACCAGCATTCTATGTACTAGTTGCTCTCTTTGTCATTTACAACCTATACACATTATCCGATTACCTAAGAACTGGCCAGTCAGTCCGAGCTTGGTGGAATAACCAAAGAATGGCAAGAATTACCACCATGAATGCATGGTTCTTCGGATTTCTTAGTGTCATGCTCAAGCTCTTAGGAATATCGGAGACCGCCTTTGAAGTGACAAAAAAAGACCAATCTAGCGATGCTGCCAATGAGGACGATGTTGGGAGGTTCACCTTTGACGAGTCCCCAATTTTTGTGCCTGGCACGACCATTTTGCTGCTACACTTGACTGCGCTAGGTGTGAGCTTGTTGAAGTTGCAACCACTAACTCATGATGGGCATGGGTCAGGGTTAGGGGAGGTCTTGTGTAGTGTGTGGTTGGTGCTATGCTTCTGGCCATTTTTGAAAGGGTTGTTTGGGAAAGGAAAGCATGGGATCCCCATATCCACCATATGCAAGTCAACTCTTTTGGTGTTACTCTTTCTGCACCTCAGCATAAATGGGTTGAGACTTTGGTGATGCAATTATATAATAGTGTTTTCTCGTATCATATTTATGGTTCATGTTTATTGGTACAGTTTTCGGTACGGTGACGTGTCGCCTTGTAATTCGCTCGCTTCTTCTCTTTCTGCAAAATAATAATAATCAACTGTCGAGGGGTACTGACCGATCCCGCTCCAATGCTTAAGTCAATAGACAATTGCAGGGAGTATTCAGTATAATTGAGATAATAATGCTAGTTTGAGACCTGGTGTGTGTGCCTATTTATAGGCACACAGATGAGGTTGGAGTGTACTAAGGATCCCAGATTTCTCAGGATCCACGCTCTCTCTGGGCCAGGGGCAAATGACCCACGTTCTTCTCGACGGATCTCTCGGGATCCACAATCTCTTCTACAGATCTCTCAAGTCCACGATCTCCTCAAGGAGAGGGTGCTAAGATTCCGGGGCTCCGGATCTTCCGGGAGCGCTATCTCTTTAGATCCCGGGCCTTACGGAATTCATGATCTCCACGAATCTCGATTGTGGCATTATGACCGACCAAACCTCCTCGGGTCGGTCAAACCGACTAGGCCCGAAATTCAGTTATGGGCTTACTTGAACTTTGGGAATAATAATTTCCCCAACAATATTGTTGAAAATCAGTACATACTCAGGCAATTACATTTTTCTTTGTTGGAGAAAACTTTGATTTTGTTGGAAACGTTGAATTGGGCCTAGTTCATTAATAACATCTAGCCATAGGGAATTAAATTATTTTTGTGCTGGCATATTATTCCAGACAACCAAAAACAAGTGAAAATAGTACATCTTACTCCTTAATTCCCTGCATCTAATTAATAAAAGCTTTGCAGGAAGAGTTAACTAAGGGTGATTAATTAAGGATACACGCAAAAGGTTTTAAATATGACATTAATTGCTGTTGGAAGTTATCTTAATTTCCTATTTTTTGATTTTTTTTTTTTTTTTTTTTTTTTTTTTTACATTTCCACACAAGAGGAAAGGGGAATTCAAACTAGTGACCTCCACTTCATAAGCGTACTCCCCAGCCGATTGAGTTTTCTTAATTTGTCACATATGTAATGAGTATTCCTTGTCCAATAAGATATAAAAATTAGAAACATAAGCAATTTGGTAACAAGGAATGAGATTTAGAGCCTATGAATAAAGTTCCTCCAAAAAAAAAAAAAGAGTATAAATAAAGAGTAATAAATACTCCACCCTCATCTAACCCTTATCATACTAGCTGATGGGCTTAGATTAGCCCTTTAAAAAAAATTAAAAAAAAAAAATTAAAAAATACTAAAGACTAATGAGCACTGCCACCAACACAATAAAATAGGCTAAAAGTAAGATTGTGGTGTAGTACGTAGCATTACTCATAAATAATTGTTGCTTCTAAAGATTAAGTGGTTTTAGAATAAACCCAAAAGTTAGTTGACACTCACCTTAATTGCCCTGCCCATTTTTTTAAATCATCATACGAATGTTGAGTTAGGGACTCACGCTAACCAAAGAACAAAAAAATTCAAATTTTTGTGCCAAGCACAATCATTTTCTTTTTAGATGACTAGAAAAACAAAAACAAAAAAAACTTACACTTAACCCTCAAATTAACGCTCAATTCGCAATGCCCCTCTAATTAAATTAAACCATCCAAAAGTTGCAATATCTCCTATCATCTATCAAGTCCTTTCACTTAATCCTCTGTGTTATGATTTTTCATTAAATCACATGGAAAATGATGGTTTGAAATGATAATAATATCTCTTCAAATAAAAAATAAACAAGAAAAAAACCCCAAAAAAAAAAAAAAAAAAAAAAAAAGGAGTTGCAAGACCCACGAACAGGCTGTGAGTCACCTCCATGGCCAGCGATTTTTATTTTTATTTTTACTGTAATGGCATAGTTGTATTTTCACACATTTCATAAGAGTACATACATTAACGTTAATTCGTTTGTGTCAAAAAAAGTTCACGCGAATCGTGGTTTGCTAAATCCTAACAGAGGGGGGTAAATGAAAGGGTTTCGTAGATTGGTAGGGGACATTGCAACCTTTTGAAGTTTATGAGGCACATTATAAATTTGGTGAAAATTTGAGAGGTATATATATAGTTTTCTTTTTCTTTTTTCGTTAAAAATAAAATAATAATAATAATGATGATGATGAGTTGACACTCACCATGTATGGAAATTTTTTGAACCCAACTAAAAATAACCTCAATATGTCAAGTTGAGAGATCAATTTAAAATTTATGAAATTGGATGGATGGTATGATTTGTCAACGTTGGATAGATTGGGGGTTTATTGCCGATTTTTGAACATTAGACACCAAAATACAAATTGGTGGATACTTCAGAGAGGTAAAGTGTATTTTCCTTCTATTTTTTAATACTTTATCCTATGAGGCATTTTTAAGAGTTTGGGGCTAAAAAGTCACGTGCAACGCACCTAACTTCCAATATTCCATAAAAAATAAAAATGAAAATGAAAAAACTTAACGGATAGGCTAATTAACCTATCACGTACAGCTTGGTAGCTTGTGAGGCGAATGCCACTTTTTAAACTTTGAAGGCTAAAGCGTAAAAGTGGTTATACTTCGAGAGGGTAAAATGTATTTTTCCTTTATTTTTAAACAAAAAATTTCAAATTTTGTCATTCGATCAATATTTATCCTTAAGTAATACGTAATGAATTTAAAAAATTAAATTCTTCTAAAGGTAATAAATATAAAGACAAAAATATCAAAGCATTTTAATTTAAAAATATTATTTTTTTCTACGAAATACGGGTAATTTGAAAATAATTATTAGTATTTTAAGAACTTCACATTAGAATTATTTGAGAAATCTAAAAAGTCATAATTTGTTAAATTATTACTATTAAATGAAATGGAGATGATCTATTTCATAATCCAAATTTTATTTTGTTACATCTAACGGTGAACATGATGGCACATGTCGTTTGAAATATTTAAATGATGTGACAACAAATCTAATATGGGCATGAAATAAATCATCTCTATTTCACTTAAAATTGATTAAAAATAATAGTGGTAGTGGTACCATTGAAAAAAATAACGATAATAATAATAGAAACCATATTTTTATTTCACTACTATCACACATTGTCGATATGGTAGTATCGATTAATCATTGTTAAAAAAAAATTAAAAAAAATTCAATGACTAATTGGCATACCAACATGACGGGATAAAAATGTTATTTTTAGCATTGCTGTAATAATAATAGAGTAGTGTTATATCCAAATATATCATTTCTAGAATTACTCTAATAATAATTATAAATAAAAATACTTATAAAAATAATAACAATAATAAATAAATAAATAATAAAAGAATATTTTTCTTGACCCTATAAAAGGGAGGGTTCAAAAAGAAAACCTCACTCCCAAGCACACGCCTCCATAGTGGGTAGTCCGTACTAGTCCAAAGGTTTTTTGTTTTTCGTACTACGTAGTACATCAGGTCTCAGAAAGAGACAAACAGATCAAATGGCAAACCTTCCACAGTCGCTGTTTGGGTCAGATCCGTCGTCGTCGTCGGGAGCAGTGGCTCCGAGCACGTCCGGAACCACCACTTCCACTACTGATCATGGAGAACCCTCAAGGGTTTACGTGGAGAAGTTGATTCTTGCCCTTCGCGATGATAAAACCCGAGAACGCGCTCTTGGCCTCCTTAACAAGGTTCGTTTCCTTTCTTTCTTTCTTTCATAGGTGTTCATGTTTCTCATTGAATGTTTGGTTGCCGAGAAAATAATGGGAAAAGAACTAAAAACCAGGATGAGATACGGTTTTTCATAATTTTATATTTTCCCAAGATTTCCTTCATTTTATTTGTTTTTGTTTTTGTTGTTGAAGATTATGGTCATCACTTTGCGTTTCACATGTAGATGCTATCTAGATAGTGAAAACTTAAAAGAGTAGACATGAAAATGAATCGGAATGAGAGGTTTTGGTTAAATATTTGATTCGATCTCATATATGTAGAAGACGCCAAGTACGAGTGTGCAAATAATTTTAATAAAGGAATTTTAATTTTCTCATTGCTTGATTGGTTGCCGAGAAAATATCATGAAAGGAAGAGTAAAGAAAAGTTTTAAACCTTGTAACTGAAATTTGAATCCGGTGCTTGTGTAAGTTTCTAAGATTTTTGTCTCTTTCCCATGATTTCTGTGGTATCCAAACAAGCGAACAAGGGTGATTTTATAGCATATATAGATAGCTAATTTTTATATTTAAAACACTTGCTCTCCATGTCATACTTTCCGTCTTGGTAATGAAAAATAACATAAAAAGATAAATAAATGGTTAGAAAAATCATCACTTTAAATTAATGTGCTCCATTTGGTTATCGATCACATGCATCTAGTTCGATCTGGACAAATACTAAAATTCTATACTTTGAGGGTGCAAAACATCTAATAAAGGATTCCGATATATTGGCAGAAAATACATATTTAAAAGTGTTAAACCTAATCTAATAAAAGCTAGCGAAGTTTTTCTCTCCTATTGTCTATTGGTAGGCTTGCATAAGAAGATATAGATGGACGAGGATCCTATTATTAATTAGTTTTATACTCAAAGTTCATGAAAAAATTGTCTATTAACACTAACCCAATAAAGCCCTCCTAGATGCATGTGATATTGATATTAACACTAATTGTCTTTGATTGCCTTCTTTATTTTTTAATTAATTTCCATTTCTTTTCCAATGATCGACTTAATCGATCTTTTATTTATATGTCAGATGAATTTAAACAAGCGACTTTTTCCCTTTCTTTCCCCAGACTAAGGCAACTCGTGAAGATTTAGCTCTATTGCTATGGCATTCTTTTGGTACTATATTCACGCTTTTAGAGGTATGTCATGCCCACTTGACTTTGCTCGATGTTTTTTGCAATAAATTAATAAACTTCATTAGTTTTTGCTAGTCTTTTCCTGTTTATCTGACATTAAGTTGTTTATTTCTCTAACTCACTGCTATATTACACATCATATGTTCTCATTATTTAATTTACATCTGACTGGAAAGAATTTTTTTTTGGTCCTATATATTTGAAGGAAAATGTTTGGGGTCTTACGGCTTTTTTTATAATTCTTTTACAAATTGACAGTCCACATGATTGTCACGTGACACAACATGGAATAAACAATTAAACAATAAAATTCTACAGGTAAATTTAATTGTTTAGTTGATTAACGTGGTAAGTATATACAACGTGAAATAGTACTACAACATCGGTTTGTAAAAAACTTTTAGTAAAATTGTCATACCCTAGCAGTACTCATATTTAAAACGGAATGTAAAACTTTCAATTTCAAGATTAATGTTCATTGTTGAATCTATCATTATTTCAGGAAATACTTGCAGTATACCGCTTAATATCAAACCCAAACCTTACAGAAAGAGCATCAAGTAGAGTATGCAATGCTCTTGCTCTACTTCAGGTTAGATAGGCTTATAGCTCCTATATCTTCTATTTTTTATATCCTATACATATATACAAAACTTTTTTTTGGTATCGGATCTAATGATATGATGGAAGTTTGAGGGAGAATTTGTGTGATTAAACTGTGACTAGCATTTTTTTTCTATAGAGTTTATTTTCCAGCGGGTTTAAAATATCTACCATAATCTACACTTTCTAATCTTTCATCTCTTTTATGTATGTACTTTCCTGGTTTATAAGTTTCTCATTATATTTTTAAGAAAGGTAACTGATAAATTGTTTTGTTTTACAGTGTGTAGCTTCTCACCCAGATACAAGGAAGCTGTTTATCAAGGGTAATTAATTTTACCCAATATCCTTAAAATGTATAAGGACTATTAATTGCTTGGATTTGGCAGAAGTCCAATTTACATCATCGTATCCTTAAACCAAAAAGAGCAAGTGATGACATACATTTGAATCCATAATTTAAATTTTGATCCACATATGACATATATGTAGTTTGTTGTTTTTACATCCATGCATGTTTCTCGTGATATATATATAGTTCTATGTATCATTTCTTCAATTTCTGTTTTCATATAGAATAATCATGGTTTTTTACCATATTTTTTTGAAGTGGTTTACTCTACCTATGTAGTTGTATGTATGATTTCTTGATCAAGTACTTCTGTTTTCATTTAGAATTGTGGAATTAGGAGATGCTTTGTTGGTGATTAACGCGCCACATAAGCTTGACAATATTGCTGAGGTTTCAGATTATATTTTATATGTAGTTATTGCACTTTCAAAGCTTTAGGTGTATTTCTATGAATTTTTACCATAATCTTCGCATAAAAAGATTTGCTAATTAATTGTTACATGAAATTCGATGTTTAATTTCACTAATTGGAGGCCTTTTTGCAGCTAACATACCACACTATCTATACCCTCTTCTTAACATTATGAACAAGGAAAAGCCTTATGAACATTTAAGGCTTACCAGCTTAGGTGTTATTGGTGCCTTAGTGAAGGTAATTAACTTTTCCTTCGCTTTAATAGTCTTATATATCTTGTCTGTAGGATGTCCCTCAATATATATATAGCTGGCACAATTTGATAAAAGATCAACTTTATCTCAAACAATTACATAGTGAATCTACATTTCAATCAGAACATGAATTGTGCCAAGTGATGTGTCAAGGAAAAGGAGAGCTTCATCACAAAGCACTCTTAATAACTTTCCTTAGATTTTTCTTAAATTTAGAGAACCAAACTACTTTTTGCTTTCTTATTCAAAAACATTCCACAATAGCTTTCCTTATCATTTCCCTATACTACTTTAATATTCTTTATAATCATCGTTAGGAGAAAGAGAGAAAAGCAAGGGCTAGTTTGGCAAACCCCCCACCGCCCAACTTTTCTTTAAAAAAAATCAACCTCAAAATATTCCAATTTTTTTTACTATTTATATCACATCAATCACTTTATTATTATTATTCAAACAAAAAATCCACTACAAAACATAACTTTTTCACTTTTCTTTACAAAAAAATTTAAAAATTCTTTCTACTTTATATCATATCAATAACTTCTTATTACTATTAAAAAAAAAATTACCTAAAAAAGCTTTACCAAACACACCTAAAGCCTTTTTAAAAAAAAAATAAAGATAACAAAAGCTAAAGTGTTATCCTAAATATTGGGTAACACAGTAACTTTCCCTTAATTTATGGAAGGGAATGAGTATCTGCTACAAGTGGCCGGATTTTGCTTACATTTAAAGAATTGAAGGGAGTTTAGAAAGTTTGTTGATAGTGCTCTTATAGTCTTAATTGTTAATATACTAACAAAATTAACATCTTCATCCTGATTCTGCCTGAAGCCTGGTGATGAAGATGCCATTCATTTCCTTCTCGAAAGTCAAATATTTCCTTGTTGCCTTCGTTGCATGGACGTGGGCAATGACTTGTCAAAAACGGTAAGTGGCCTCAATTTCTCAATTTTTGGAAACTCTGAAAATAGTTGCACTAGTTGTGCTGAAACATTCTGTTTAATTTTCTTTTGTATCTTTAATCACATATGTTTAATTTACAAATACAGTTCCTTCATGTAGGGCACATTAGTTGCTATTCTATATTGTGGAGAAATGAAGACTTTTAAAATTACTATTTCAGCTATGAAACTGTCTTAATCTTACAATAGAAGTCAAAAAGATTACTTTAAAGTGAACTCTAACGCCTAGCTAGAGTATGTTTGACCCTGCAATTTCGCAGGCTAAAAGTGTGTTTAAATTATGAAGTGTCCTATTTGGAAGTACATTTAAAAATAAAATAAAAAAATAAGTGATAGAGACAAGGGAATGCATTTTTAAAAATGCATGATTTTAAGGTCGAACCGCGTTTTTTTAAAATCTTGTTTTATTAATTGCGTTTTGAAGTTACTTTTTTTTCTTTTTTCTTTTTTTCAAATCACACGTTTTAATACTACTACACCAAACGGACCCCTTGAAATAGTAATTTATCTTGATGAAAAAAATAAAAATAGAAAATAAAATAAAATAAAAGGAAGAAGAGAGGGAATACTCTATCTGGATATAGAGAAATAGATGTCTCATTTTTTGTCAAAATATGCATGAAATTATGTGGCTTATATCTTCTACGTATATGCATGCTTATGAGAAAGTAATCATGAACTTGTTAATTAGTATATTTGACAATACAGGTTGCCACGTTTATTGTTCATAAAATTCTTATGAAAGACGAGGGGCTGAAGTATTGCTGTGCTTATGCGCAACGATTTTATGCAGTGGGCCGTGCTTTGGAAAACATGTTAGAAAATCTTGCTGAGGACCTCTCACACTCGCACCATCTGCTAAAACACATTATCGGTTGTTATCTGAGGCTCTCACAAAGTCCAAGGTCAATTGAATGCCGTGCATGGTCAAACATTTGGTTTTACATTAAATGGATTCAAATTCTGTGCAATTAGGCTGTCCATTATATGCTATTATCAGTTGCCCATTGAACGTATTATCGGTTGCATGTACAATTAATAGGCAGCGTCATGCGAGAGGGCAGTACCCGTGCTCTACTTACTCTCAGGGCTCAGGCAAGTGTTGCTTGGCTTGTCTGGACACCTGCCCAAACAAAGTGGAGTCTGAATGCACTCTCGCATGAAGATGTGACGATGCAACGAGCAGCCTAATTGCACCTGATCGATACCCATCCATATTTAACATTGTTTGTTAAACTTATGTTGAAAACCTATAACTATGGGTTAGAATTTTTATTGCAGGGCATGTGACGTGTTAAGATACTGCCTTCCCACGAGGTTAAGAGATCCTACCATCTTCAACCTCCTTCGTGTAAGTTCTTCACGACTTCATTAACATTCTTGGTTTTAGCACTGGGAGATAGAATTTGGTAATACGGGAAAAAATCCAAGTTGCTCTGTGTTATATTTGGACGACATAAAGAGGATTTGTAACATAGAGAAGTATCGGGATTTATTCATGAAGTTTTAACCTGTTAAGTAGAAATTGAAATAGTGAAAACTTGATAGAGGTCCATTCATGCATGAATAAGACATGTTTATCTTCGTCTGCATGAGCAGGTTTGATAATTTTTTATACGATCTACAAATTTGACATTAATCCAACGGAAAATTAATTGATTGGACTTTAAAAGTTTGACCTATTTAATCAAATAAGTTAGGGTCGTGCATCGACACGACCCAAACCCCAAGCGTAACATTTAAGGTTGGCAATTTTTGACACGACCGATAAAACCGACACAAACTCAACAATGAAATTAGCGGGTTAGGGTTGAGAGGTCTAATTCATTTAATTAAATGAGTTAAATTTGAATTAACATATAATTTCTTATACTCATGACTCAAAACGACCCGAATACGAATTGTTACCCCTAGTCACATTAGTAAGTGATGATGCGAACAGCTATTGGATTCTAGATTACAATGAGAAATTTTATTTTATTTTCCTTTTAAATATGATTATGAAAAAGCTTAAACGATTGTTTTTCTACAATTATTATGACTCCAGCTTGCGTGATTTTTCTTTTCAGGACGACCCAACAGCCATGGTTTGGCTGCAAGAATTATATCACAATGTGTCAAACAGAGCCCAATGGACAACAATTCCGACTGGAGAATTACTTGCAAGCTTGATTAGACCCTAAACAGAGTGAGCACAACCATGTCATCCATGCATGCTGCTCTCTGCACCAGCAGAATTAACAATCAATCTTCACAGTTACACTTTGTGCTTGTAATATGGCATTGTCGATGTATATTATGTTACTATATATATGTCAAAAGACGTGGGAGCAAATGGTAACGAAAAATGCTTGCACGCTAACTAGATATTTGTCCTAAAAAAATGTTTGTGGCGTTACAGTTTTTACAATAATTTTCGTACAAACTCACGCGATATAACTCATATTTTATGAAATGAGTGTACATCATGTGGAAGTCGATATTTAAGTGACTAATGTGATATGTCGCATGTGGACTGCACGTGACAACCTACATTTTAGGGTTGGCACGCGTAGTAAGTTCCACATAGATTGTCACGTCAGTTTATAAGAGATCTATAGTAAAAGTTGTAGGCCGAGTTTGGCAACCATTTTCTCTCCCTCTTTTTTTTTTTAACTTCTCCTCAAAAAGTTAACTCCAAAACATTCTGACTTTTTTTCACTTTTTATATCACATTAATCATTTTTTATTACTATTTAAATAAAAAAAAAATACAAAACAAAACTTTTTCACTTTTATATAAAAATAATTTCAATTTTTTTAATATTTTATATCACATCAATCACTTCTAACTATTTTATATTTTACATCTTATCCAGATGCATGATGAGGCTCAACTGTTTGTTTACAAGACACTAGTGCTGGAAGAAAGGGTTATAGATAGGCGTACATCAGATTCTTTATCTGGACTACTTACTAGCAGAGTAACGCTATATACCCACCATTATCACATTATATGCTAATGGGACATTGTCGATCTACTATTAGATCAGCTCTTATTAAAAAATAAATAATTAAAATCTAATGTAGATTAACACTACCAGGTCAGCAAAATAAGATATTTGTATAGCATATAATATTACTCCTTATGAAAAATGTTATAAACAACATTTTTATCCCATTTTTATCTCATCTAACTTGGCAGGATCCAGTACTCATTGGATATATTTTTTTAAAATAAGAGTTTATCAAGGGCTACTACACCCTTCCACATCAGCATAATGGAATAAAAGTTAGATAAAAGTGTTATATATAACATTTCTCTTTTGCTTCACAAGGACATCACAGCTGTTTGCGCAAAATAATTACAGAAAAATGTAGGAAGTAATATGAAAGCTATATGACCATTAAAATAAAATAAAAAATAAAAAAAAATAAAAAAAAACCAAAAGAATGCAGGCATAGGAAAGATTGCAACTAGAATGCAAATTGGACATATTATATAACAGTACATAATAAAAGTTGAAGAAGAATTGGGTAGGGGATATCTGAACATTCCCTCAACTGTTTGAACGAGCTGCCCTCTGGCAGAGTATATAAGACAGGTCTCTCGATTGATTCAACCTTGAGAAAACAAATTGAATCCATCTCACTTATGGGGGATTGAGAGATTGCTCTCAAGCATAAAAGATAGATCCTTCATTTGTGACATTAGTCTCTCTACATCATCAGCATTTTGCGTGGTTCTTGTACCGGAAACATCTCCACCTTTTGTAACATCTTCAGCATCACCTGCAACTTCTGAATTTGCAACGGGCATCCTGAAACATGCAACAGAACAAATGAGATCCAGAAATTGGTTCGGCTCACTGTCTTAAGTACAGAAAGCATAAACTAAAGGTAGATATCACCTAAATGCTAGTTTACCAAATGGACCCAGAATTGTCTTCCAAGTATGCTTAAATAAAAAGATACCCATATCATAATAGTCTTGCAGGTATCTATTATCCAGCAAATTTCTTTAGCATAAACTAGACATGTGAACACTCATACTTGTGCACAAGCATATGTATAAATCTCAACCAGGTTCTAGAATAACTTCAATATAATCTTCTTGCCTACACGAAGCCTCCTTGTTTGCTGAAATACCTAGCAAGTCTAAGACCTCCACCCTCATAATCATCACCCCCTCCACAATTTAACCCTTATTCTCAAAATCTACCTTGACAGCCACCCCTTTAGCAAAAGCTCATTTGCTTCACCCATAATTAACTCCACAACCACCACTTTTTATGAGGTTTCTTTCCAGGGTGTAATGAATGCCTAATATCCAAGTCGAGTAATCTACGAAGATCCATGTCTCCCTTGTGTTCTCCCAAAATTGATGTGACTTTTAAAATTACCATTAGATCAAAATTCAATAGTATTTTATCACAAATCCAATAGGAATTTTAAAAGCTACATTTATTTTGAGAGGACACAAGAAAGATATGAATCTTCCTTCTAGCATTACTTTATCCAAGCCAACAACCATTGTAGGCAAACAGACAGACACGGAACACAAAACATCAAATTTAAATTCCTCCCAAACCCACGCCAAGATAAAGCCCTCTGTTATGCCTCCAGCTTACTACCCATTGAGGACTAAAGTAAACATGAAATGAAATATTCACAAATGAACTCTTCTCATCACCAAAATTTCCTCCTATCAAGATCCTAGACTTATTCCAATCATATGTGAAGCTCCACCGTCTAGCCAACTGGAACCAATTCAACCACCAAATTAACAACAGAAAACCACTTCAAAACCAATAATTAAATAATGATCTCCATAAAATGCCCTCAACACTGGAACTTGCTCCCTCTTCATCTGCAAAAGATTATCATAAGCAACCAAAGATGAAAGACAAGCCCATGCTGTTCCACCACTCCCAGTCTTCCAAACCCCCTCCCCCCTCTTTTCTTCTTCTCTCCCTCCCTGAGGCCAAGTCCCCTTTTCTGGTCTTATACAGCTCCTACACCAAACCATCGTTGGAAAATGGCAAAAGGGGCATTAAGAGATAGATAAATCATAAATTCCAACACTGGTATCCATTGGTTAGGCTTAACTTATTTGGCTAAGTGCGGAAGTGCCCTGACTTCATTTTCAGGTTTTTCCATATATATATAGTCTCATGATGGTTTTCATTTCCCTTGGAAAAGTGTTTGGATGACTAAAGTTTCATTGAGGGTGGCCTTTTTTGTGTGATCGGTGGTCCTAGGGAACATCCTTACCATAGACAATCTCCAAAAGCAGCACGTCATTGTGGTTGATTGGTGTGTTATGTGCAAAAAGAATAGGAAGTTTGTGTACCATCTTCTTCATCATTGTGAGGTTCCTTGGGCCATTTGGAATGTCTTATTCAAACGTTTCGGGTTGTCTTAGGTTATGCCTAGACGAGTAGTCGACTTGTTTACTTGTTGGTGGACTGCCAGCAATACTTGGAGTGCTGCTGTTTCGAAAATTGTGCCTTTGTGACTTCCGTAGTGTCTTTGGAGAGAAATGAATGATAAGTGTTTTGAGGACTGCAAGAGGACCTTGGAGGAGTTGAAATCTTTTTTCTTCAACACTTTGTATATTTGCTTATGCTGCCCCAACTTTCTAGGTAGCTTCTCTTCTATACTCTCTAGATACTTAAGGCGCCTTACGCTTTTAATGATATTTCGATTAATTATCAAAATACATACATATATATATATATATAGTAACTATTGTTCTGAGTTAATTGCAGTCTAGCAGGATGTTTCAAAACTTAGTTGATTAAATTCAATTATGTTAAATGGAGATTGACATCCCATGTATACAAACCTGTCTGAAACAGAAGGCTCTGATTGAATATTGTTCACTTCTAGAGCACCATCTGGATTGCTAGATGCTCCTGAGAAGAAATGCGGCTGTGAAAAGCTACCAAAATCCATATCCTGCAAGTTGTTTGGTGGGCTGAACAAATTAATTTCTGAAGTCTGCTCCACAGAAGGTGTCGTATGATTAACAGTTTGTTTCGAAGAACTATTAGAAGGATCATGTGCACTAGTTGAGCTAGTAAAATCATTCCACCCATCAAATGAATCATCATCTTCATCAGTGGTCTTATTATCAGGTGCCTTGTCACTGTTGGTTTGCAATAGATCAACTTGTAGCCAATCAACACTCATAGAAGAAGAATTATTTGCATTCTCTGCTAATTTTTCATCCTTAAGGTTTGCAGTCATTTCAACCTGCCCAGTCCGGCCAATTACCCCTGAGTTGGAATTACTCCAAAGATCATCTTGAAACCAGCCATCATTCATGGACGCTGATGGAACCGTATTATCTTTCACTGTTGTATCAATAGAATCTTTTCCGGGACCAAAAACTGTGTCCAAATTAGCAGAAAAATTACCAGCAGAAGCCACAAAAGGGTCAAATGATTTGGTTTCTTCATGAGATGTTCTTGAATCAGCAGACTGGAAGTTTGCCTCCCAACCAGAAAAAGAGTCGCCACTGTCATCTTCCATAGACCTCGTAGCTGTCTCAGAAGGCTGAACATTCTCAAACAAACTAAGATTTTCACGAACTTGGAAATCATCACTTTCTGTACTTCCAATTTGTTTGTTCCACGACTGCTCTTCAGATGCACTAGAAGTATCATCTCTCTTTCTATCACCAAAAAAGTTGTCAAGATCGACTCCAGCCAAATTCAAGGAACTTTTGCTTTGAACCGGTGTCTCATTCGAGACACTAGTCTCAACTTTCTCTGATTCAGCAGGCCATCTTATTTCTAAATTTAACAAATCGGAAACGGGAAACTCGCCTTTTTGTGTACTCTGTCCTCTGATCGATTCATTTGCTCCAACAAACGGTCCTGCCATCTCCTGAACAAAAAATGTACCATTTTCACCATATATCCTTCATGCAATGAATCCAATGAAGTTCATTTCTAAGTAACACCACACACACACAAACACATAGAATTATATACTAAAGCTTCCCAATTTAGCCCATCAAAACTTTCCGCATCTCCAGCAGTCAGAGCAACAACTACGACTACCTAAGAATAATCATCCTTTTCATGAATTAGTTGGTGTAATAAAAGTAGAATACCATTCGTACAACCTCAAAATAAGCTGTGAAATTACTCTCTTTCTCAGGAAGACACGACCAAAAATTCGTATTAAAACCCCACCAAGTTATAATTCTGAAACCGGTAGCTGCTAAAGCTACAATCCCCATCAGCACTCTGGAAACTAGTTCATGCTCGGAAAAAGCAAGACTTGCATTCACATTCGTTTTTTCAACTACATCTCTACGTCCTAAGTAGGAAAATCGGTTTCACATTGCGCTTCTTAAGCATTCAAAAACAGCAAAATTGGTTTCAATTTTATTTATTTATTTCATTTTAAATATTAGATTCTCCAATCCAAGAAACAGATACGTCTAACTTTACCTACAATTTAGAAACCCAAACAGAAAATATATGCAAAACATTCAAGAGTCTAATTTTTCCTTTCTTTTGCTCTACTTTCTCGAGAATCAAACACTAAATGCCGGCATAACTTGAATAACTTCCTCAAAGTCCGATTCCCACCCTTCCTAATCTTCAAAACTCCCACCTTTTTTGTCTCATTTTCCCTTCCAATTTTCTCGGCAACCAAACATAAACCACGGAATCAAACCAAAAAATTCATCTTTCACTTACCGATCCGTCCAGGTCCAAGGACTCGAGCAACCATCGGCACCCGAGCGTGTCGCGAAAGTTGAGGGGCTCGGGAGGTGGGTCCCGCCTCTGGTGGCGCCCACAGAAGACGCAGATCAGGGACTGAAGCCCTCGGAGGAGCCTGGCCTTGCATTGCTTGCAGCGGAGGTACGGCGGCGAGGGGTCGAGCTGGGCTAGTGTTTGTTGCGGCGAAGGGAGGCCCGGGAGCGAAGGGTCGTCTGGGTCGTAGGAAGAGAGATTCGCTTCTTTGCGCAGCGAGATCTGGACCTGCCGTATCAGATCGTACGGGATTTCCATCGCCATTGCTAGGGTTTGCCCAAAACCAAATGTTTTGAGAGAGGGAGTGAGTTCCAGATCTTTCAAAACGAATGTCGCCGCCAAAATTCATTGGCCGACGACACTTACTGGCGCGTTAACAAACATAGGCGCTACTGCCGTTGAAGTCTATTATATTTCGTTAAGAGTAAAGAAGTTGATTATGATTTTTTTTTTTTTTTTAACGAAATATTATAGTAATATCATTTATCAAATATCACAAGTATAAAAGTTTTCGATGGGTAGCTCAATTGGCTGGGAACCACGCTTCATAAAGCGGAGGTTACTAAAAAACTCATCTTTCGCTAACTCATGTAATGTTTTTTAAAACACACATTTTATTTATAATTTGAAAACTTATATTAAAAAAAAAATGCAACTTTTTTAAAAATAAACTCTCAAATGAGATATTTTTGGCATTTTTTTTTTAAAAATGCTCTTTTAGCATGTGAAATCGCATGCCAATTGGACTTTTAAAATAATAACAATTAATTCAAAACACAAAATATTTTTTTGCAATATAAAAATTGTTTTTTACCTTTATATCGTATGGGAACACTTTTTTTTTTAATAAAAACTAAAAATTACATCTAAAATACATTAACAAGCATACCTAGTGTTTTTTTTTTTAACATGTAGCATTTGTTATTATATATAACTGAAAGCCCAAAGGCTAGTACAGAGAAAGAGAAGTCAACAAGACTCCTAAACTCAAAGTTAGAAAGATCTGACTTAAAACAGCTGCTGGAGCAGAAACATCAAATTTTACTAGAATTATATTTGAGCATCTCTTACATTAACGCTCACTCTCAAATAAAAGATGGCCAATCTAGCAATTAGCTAACAAAAATTACAATAAAATTTAAGTAATACACAGACAGACTATACCGGAGGAAACAAGAATAATACACAACACAAAGCAGGAAAAACCCAATAAAAGAGGCTGCCAACAGTAGAGGAAGAAGCGGAATCCACCGGAGACGACGGCGCGTGTCATCCATGCGCCGTCACCTGTCCCACCCAGCCGTAGATCAACCACCGTAGACCTCAACCAGCACCGTGTGCGGCCAAAAGAAGCGAGGCGGGGCGGGGCCGTCACTCACGCCAAAGAACAACGGGCTCTCTGGCGCGTGCAGGCCACGAGCCGGATACCGACGACCATCGTGGCCCAAGCTTCTAGCTACTGGAGCAGACGATGATGGGGAGCATGATTAGGGGGCGTGTGTCTTGAAAAAAACAACGGAGTTGTGTAGATCTTGCACCAAAAGTTAAGAAGAAATCTAGGAAAAACCGGCCAAACAACCTCCGTTAAAGACACAATCACCGCTACACCTCCAAGCTAGAACTCCTAGAATTGAGTTTTCCTGCCAAAAACAAAAGAAAAAAGAAAGAAAACACAAATATAAAATCATCATAGCCTATCAAGGCTAGGGGAACAAAAGCTCTACATCCCTAAAGGTTGGAAGAAAATCTAGACTTCACTGAGAGAAGCTCAGGGAGGAAGCAAAACACCTTAGTCTAAGAGGACTAAAGGCAAGACAAGAGCCGGGGGGAGGGAGGTTGACCAACCTCCCCCGACAAGCAAAGCACACTGTTGTCTTCTCTTACTCTCTCAACTTTTCTCTGTGGTCTCAAGTAAGTGTTTTAAGAGTCCTTCTACACAGTAGACCTTTGTCCGTCTTTCATCAACCCCTTTCCGACGTGGCAGTCCTATTTTATTAAAAAAAAATTGAAACCAAAATCACAAAATTTGAAACCAAAATCAGTAGTCGTCGAGAACAAAAACCATTTCCCCCCCCCCCATTTTCTTTCCCACCAAAATCACGGCCTTGCCAACGCCGACGCCTTCCCCCCCATTTTGACTAGAAATCCGACGCCCTTTCGACCTCTCACAGACCGGCACCGGATCTCCGAGGTTGCCCAGACCGGCCGTCCCAGCTCGCATTCTCGAACCTAGAATAGACCGGCCGTTCCAGCTCACCGGCCCACCGATCGGCGCCCAAATCGACTCCCAGCTCTCCCACAGACCGCCACCGGATCTCCGACGTTGCCCAGACCGGCCGTCCCAGCTCTCACTCTCGAACCCAGCACAGACCGGCCGTCCCGTCCCAGCTCTCTCTCTCGAACCCAGCACAGAGCATCGCCCACGAGCACCGCGACACCTCTTCCCTGTGCGACGCCTCCTTCTCTCCCAGTTTTCTTCCAACAACTTTTCAAAGAATTTGAAGCAAATACAAAGATTCAGAGAGAAAGAGAGAGCGAACCAGTTGACTTTCGAGATTAACCCATTACTTTGAAATCAAAATCTAGAGGAATTTGAAGAATCGAAGATGGAAAAAGTTACCTAAAATGTCACAGGTTATGGAAATTTGAGGAACAAACCCAAAAGCCTAGCCAAGTTTTCAGCAAAGATTGAAGAGGGAGAGAGAGAGAGAGAGCAAAGAATGTAGAGAGAATCTGAGAGGTTTCTGATTTTTCTCAAACCCAGTTGTCTGTCTGAGACACAGATCAGATACAAATATAAACGAAAACCAAAAAAAAATAAAAAACCTATATTTATTCAAAATTCAAACCATGAAAATCTTGAAGTACTAGGAACAATTTTTTTCTGTCTCATTTCTCGCCCAAATCCTCGGTCCACTCCTCGTTTCCTTCCTAGTCCGACTCTCATGAACTTGCTGGAAATCGGCCGGAAAATCTGGGGGGAGATTGGCCGGAAAATGGGGGCAAATTTCTGTCCGAAATGGGGGAGCTTGGTCGAGCTTGGTCGCCGCCGGAAAATGGAAAAGCTGGCACCGGAAGCTGCCCTGCTGCTGGAAATCGACCGGAAAATCTGGGGGGAAATGGAGGAGATACCGCTGCTGGGGAAGGAGAAAATGTGGAGGGAGAAAATGTGGGGGAAAAAGACATTTGGCGCTGTGCTTTTTGGCTGACCCGAAATTTGGAGGAAAATGACTTGCCACGCTGGAAAGGGACGGACGTGAGACGGACAAGAGTCTCACGTTTAGCATTTCTCGTGTTTTAAATAGCATACCCACTGTTATTAGGTGGTACTAAGTTTTTCTACAGCTTGATGAGATAAAGTTTTCTTTCAAATTATCTTTAAAAAAAACAAAAATTCAATTCAATTTATTAAACTAATATGTGTCCGTAATTTATGTTAGTTTTTAATATCCTTAATTTGAAGAATTTTTTGGGTCCAATTTGTGAAAAACTTTGTCCAGAATAACGAATATTTGATTATATGACTTATCTTTTAAGACATTACAACCATTTGGTTTATTGTTGTTTTATCACAATATTATCTTGTGACTTAAAAAAATAAATAAATTAATTAAATCTTTGAAATTTTAATTATTTTAATTTTAATTTTAATAATAATCATTTTTTTTTTTTTAAAAAAATGATCTAGGTGCTGCACCGACGCGGTAGACAAACCCATCTCCCCCGATCGAATTACAGCCCTCAAAGCAGTTGAAAGTTGAAAAAGAAACAATTTTTTATTTTTATTTTTGTCAAAAAAAAAAAAAAGTGATAAATGTGAAGGAGGAGAAGAAGACGAGGACCAAGACGAAGACCAATCCCAGCTGATTCACGCTGGTGCTGACTACTACTCTCTATCTCTCTCTCTCCATCTCTGAGCAAATCATGGGAATGAATAATCAAACGGTGTTAAAGGTGGGATTGGTGGTGGTGGGACTGTGCATAGCGGGTTACATACTGGGGCCACCGCTCTACTGGCACTTCATGGAGGGCTTAGCCGCCGTCAGCCACTCCTCCTCCTCCTCCTATGCCTGCCCTCCTTGCCAATGTGACTGTTCCTCTCAGCCCCTCCTGTCTCTCCCCGAAGGTACACAGAAAAAAAAAAGATCACATCTTTACCTTTTGAGACATCTCTTTTTTGCTTCTTAGATCTCTTTGTTTTTGCTTGTAGATCCCTTTTCTCTTGATGGGTATTTGACAGCGTGTTTTGTTGTAGCAAGTAAATCTTGATGTTTGTTAATGTTTTTAGGGATCTTGTTAGTATATGGGGTTTGCTTGGTTTATCTGGGTTGGTTTGATTTTGAGTGATGCGAGCACCGAGTCAGACCTCTTGAGTTACTAAGGCTTTTGTTGTCGTGGTGCTTTCCTAGCTTTTTACTTTGTGACCCAGGTCTTCCATGGTGTCCAATTGGCTCCAGATCTATGCTAATTCGGTTTCGATATATGAACAAATTGGAGTTTTCAGATATTGGGTTTTCAACCTTTTCAAAGATTTTTTTTTTGCTGGTTGAAAAATGCAAAATATGAAGATGAACAATTTGAGAACACTGATCTGAAAATGCTAACAAAAAACAACAGAAGCAGTATTACTTATTGAAAGTTTTAAATTGAAAGCGTGTCGGGTGGGGTTTGCTGATGGGATTGTGATTCTCTTCTTTGCTAATGCTAGAATATATTGATTTGCACTTTCTATCATCATTTTGGGTTTCTAATCCAAAACATTTCTACTCTGCTTTGACAAATCCCCAATCGCAATACATTTTCCTTACAATTAATGTCCATTGACAGCACTGCATGCCAGTTATAACCAAGGTGTATTAATATTATATGTGCCTTACTGCTTTTAACCAATGTGTTCCATCCTTGCAAAGACAAAATTTTCTTTATATATGAAGAAGTAGGCTTGGATTTGACTGGATTTAGCTCCTAAATCTGTGGATATGAGGGGAATTCAACACCCCCTCAATCGGACCGTGTATTCCTATGTCTGAAGAAATGTGTTGCCCATTGGTTTGTTGTGAATGACAGACACACCTAATGTAACAATCCAAGAAAAGCGCTAACCACATCTGAGCTATCACTCGAAAATTACTTGTCAATTTGAAGCGCCCTAGAATCACGTATAAAGCCCAGTCTCACCTAATAAGGAACCAATGTGAGATTTAGCACTCATGAGTGCCTTTATAATATATCCACCCAATGTGAGATTGGAGTGTTACAATCTCCTCCCTTAAATCTTTGACGTCCTCGTCAAGACCATGTCATGCAGTGCTCCAGTACCACATAGCGTTATTAGGTTGGTCTGATACCATTTGTAACAATCCAAGAAAAGTATTATCCACATCTACATTACCACTTCAAAAGAACTAGTCAATTGGAAGCTTTCTAAAATTACTTATAAAGCTCAGTGTCACCTAGTAAGGAACCATTGTAAGACTTAGCACTCATGAGTATCTTTTTAATATACCTACTTTATATAGGTTATTTGTCTTCCAACTTCCTAAATGCATAGTCTGTTTGCAAATCGACATCACTTTGCTGGATATGTGATCTTTGATATTCTGTTAGTTTCTGCCTTCTGATTTGTTCTGGCAATCAAACATGTACTCATTTCAGTTTCTTTGTCTGAATTTATGCAGGGTTAAGCAATACTTCCTTTGCAGGTCAGTTTCTTTTCCATGAATTAACCGTGGGGATGTTGTAAATTGCTTTGGTGTATGAAACCTGAAGAGCTTAATTTTTTCCTTAATATCCTATTCAAATTTGCATGGAAGTAGGAATGGGGAATATGTCGTTATTTCTTGCAGTTATACTGAATGCGGTTTTCTGCTTGTGATAGATCTCTATCTTGGCTTGTTCCTTACTCTATTTAGATGTACTTCTTTAGTTTTGCTTGTGTTCCTTTAACATTTCCTTTAAAATTTACACCTTCAAATGCAGAAGGAGGTATTTATTAAGGCTCTATTCTAATTAAGCATTTTCCTTTTATCACTAGTATCCATGTGATTCAACAGTGCTATTTTGAACTCTGAGATGCAAACTATCCCCTTGTTTCCAACTGAGAGAAAGTGAGGGTTGCATCAAGTTTTGATTTTCTACTAGCTACTAACATATTTTAACTGGAGTAGCAATCCCTTTCTAATATTTAGTTAACACTTCCAGTTAATTCAGATTTGTATCAGGAGAAGTTGGCTACCTCTTACAGAAATTAAACGTTTTCTTGTCTTTTTAAACGCATGTTTTATGAGAACTTATTATAATTCCACACAAGTTTGAGATAGTTGTATCTTGACGCAGATATAAGATTATCTTAAGAAAAATTAATATATGGGATTTTTTCATTTAATCCGTTATCATTTTCAGTAATAGTCAGACTTTTTGTTTTTCGTACTCATTTTTCTTATTCCATGGGCATTAATCCACATTGAAGAATAAATTTGTGACTTAAAAATATGATCGAATGTAACTCGCCAGATCTGGTAGCTTTGGTGCAAGTCTCCTCGTATACTTGTTTTGCTGTTTGAATGAGGTTAAATACTTTGTATTTTTATGTGGAACCTGAGATGTATTTTACGCATGTGTTTAATGTGAGGAGCATGCCATGTAGACAAAAGGATGCATGTGATGATACTTAAGGCATTGATATTCATGAGAGTATTTCTTTTATTCTTATTTGGCTTGCACCAGCATCCTTGCATTACCTTATAGCTACATGTGCTGTGAGGTGTGCTGGTTATGGGCATGACATGCCCTGTATTTTCTCTTTCTTTAAGTGATGATGTAGTTAGAGGATGATAATGAGGATTTGAGTTCATTGATTCTCAGTTCTTTTGATATCACTATTTTTTTCTTCTATTGAACTGGGCATACACAATGCAGATTGCGCAAAGCATGACCCAGAGGTGAGTGAAGACACTGAAAAGAATTTTGCGGAGCTATTGACAGAGGAACTGAAGCTACGGGAAGCCGAGGCTTTGGAAAATCATCAGCGTGCTGACATGGCTCTGCTCGAGGCAAAGAAGATTACATCTCAGTATCAAAAGGAAGCAGATAAGTGCAATTCGGGCATGGAAACATGCGAGGAAGCGAGGGAGAAAGCTGAAGCAGCATTTGTGGCTCAAAAGAGACTGACAGCAATGTGGGAGCTGAGAGCTCGTCAGAGAGGATGGAAAGAAGGGATTGCCAACTCTCATACTCAGGCTCAGGGAAATGTCCAGACTGCATAAAAGACCGACCATGTTCTCATGAGGAAGTATCCAAGGTATTTTCTTCTACAAGTTGATTCTTTTTGCCGGCAGTGATGAATTTTTACTAGGCCTCACCTCAAAGAGGGGCTTTTCATGAATCTGCTCACCATCTTAAGCAATCTAAATTATGTATTATTATCATTAATGGTCAAGTACAGAAACCTCCTCATTATTGAGCCTTCTGAAATCCGCCAAGCTGTGCAAACATGCCCAGATTTCTCAATTTTTCCACCCCAAGTCTAGTTTAAGGTTCCACTGTAAGACTCACAAAGTACAGATTGTAATATTTTAGTCTTGTTTCCAAGCAAAACTAGAAACTGTGATTATATGTGAAAATAGTTTGCCAGAGATTTATCCCTTTGTTTATTAAAAATGCATATCATGCATGGTGAAATATTTGGTATGCTGTCGGATTGGTCTCTTCTTGGTATAACAATTTCAAATATGGAAGTTGAATACCTACAAGGGCAAAGCTTTCAGAATTTTCGAATAAACTGGTTTGGAGGAAATTTTTCCGATCCAGACTATTAAACTGGCATGCATCATGAGAAGCTATTTCCCAATCCAACAATTGCCGCAAAGCTAACCGTTTATGTATAATTTCCAAAAGCTTGGGCCATGGGATAAAATTGAAAAGTAAAATGTTTTGGGTAGTACTAGTACGGGTATAATAGCTCTCGTGGATTGCGACAAGGAGATCCTCTTTCTCCGTTGTTTTTTTTGGTGGTTATGGAGGCGTTGAGTCGGATGTTGACTGTCGCATTGGACCAGGCTAATTTGACAGAGTTTTCAGTGGGTTCCAGAGAGTCAGAGGCCCTAGTTGTGAACCACCTGCTGTTCGCTAATGATACTTTGATTTTTTGTGGTGCCCAAGAAGAACAAATTCGACATCTGAGATGTATCTTCTTAGGTTTCGAGGTAGCTTCTGGTTTGGGAATTAATTTAGGAAAATCAGAAATTGTCCCAATTGGTGGAGTAGAGGATGTCGAAAGGTTGGCTAATCTTCTTGGATGTAGGGTTGCCTCTTTGCCTATGACTTACTTGGGTTTGCCGTTGGGTGCTTCTTACAAGTCCAACTCTATTTGGAATGGTGTTATTGAAAAAATGGAAAGGAGGTTGGCGGGTTGGAAGCGGATGTACTTGTCGAAGGGTGCCCGGTTGACTCTTATCAACAGTACGCTCTCCAACATTCCCACTTATTACTTATCTTTGTTTTCTATTCTAGTGAGGGTGGCTAATCGTCTTGATAAAATTCAAAAAGATTTTCTTTGGGGAGGCATTGGTGATGAGAAAAAAATTCCATCTAGTGAATTGGAACAAGATTTGTACACCTTTATATGCAGGTGGGTTGGGAGTTCACAATCTCATCCAGTTCAATCGAGCGCTCTTGGGTAAATGGTTATGGAGATATGGTAGGGAGAGAGAGGCTTTATGGCGTTTGGTGATTGATGCCAAATTTCAGAGTCTAAAGAGCGGGTGGTGCTCGAAAGAGGTTTCGGGTTCCTTTGGAGTGGGTGTATGGAAACATATAAGGAGGGGGTGGGAGAAATTCCGTAATTTTGTTCGTTTTGAAGTGGGGAGTGGATCTAATATTAGTTTCTGGCAAGACTGGTGGTGTGGGGATAGTTCATTGAAGCAATGCTTTCCAGCTCTTTTTTGTATAGTAAGGAACAATGACGCGTTGGTGGCGGATAATTTGGTGGTCCATAATGGTGTAATTCAGTGGAATGTTCTTTTCACAAGACAAATCCAGGATTGGGAGATGGATATGGTCATTTCTTTCTTCGACCGATTATATTCTACTTCGATTCGTCATGGAGAGGATGACAGATTAGTGTGGAATCCCTCTAAAAAAGGTTTATTTGAGGTGAGATCTTTCTATGAAGAGCTCTTTAGGAAAGATGGCCCATCTCTTCCATTTTTTCCTTGGAAGAATATTTGGCGTGTTGAGGCTCCAACTAGGGTGGCTTTCTTCGTATGGTCAGCAGTTTTGGGCAAAATATTGACGCATGATAACTTGCGTAAGAGGAATGTAATAGTAATGGAGTGGTGTTGTCTATGCAAGAAGAGTGGGGAGTCTATTGATCACTTGTTGCTTCACTGCGAGGTCGCCCGGGCACTTTGGAGCTACATTCTTATTTTATTTGGGGTTGAGTGGGTTATGCCACGAACGGTGTTGGAGTTATTGATTAGTTGGGGGGCGGCAATTGGGAGTCGTCATGCTAAAGAGACTTGGTGATTAGCCTCTCTATGCTTGTTGTGGTGTATTTGGAGTGAGTGGAATGCTCGTCTGTTTGAAGATGTAGAGACACCTATGATGGAGCTACGGAAGTTGTTGCTCAATACTTTATATTGCTCAATACTTTATATTCTTGGATAGCGCCACATCATAGTTTGAGTGTCTTTACTTTTGTAAATTTTTTAAATTTATTTTCTGTTCGACCATTTTAAGGGCTCTCTTGTATACTTCCCGTGTATAAGGGTTGCGCCCCTTAGCGCTTTTCAATAAATTGCTATTACTTATCAACAAAAAAAAAATGTTTTGAGTAGTAAAGTTTTTACAATTCTTTTACAAACTTGGCGGTCTGTATAATAAGCGTCACATGGACGTATAAACTAAAGTGTTAATTTATATGACATTATTACGTCAGTTACAATTGAATTTAATTGTTTAGAACTGGTGTGTGAAGTGTCAGGTCAATAGTGTAAACGACTTGTAGTACGCTCTCATTGGGCTGGACATTCTCATTGGGCTTGGAAATTTATCATGACTTTACCCTGCTTGATTCATGCCAATTCTAGATGGCCCATTACTATCCAAAAATTCTAGGCCATTCAATTCTTTTTCTTTGATTTGAGCTTAAAAGAAGTTCCCATAAACTAACCCAAGTAACCTACCACCATTTCTAGGAGCTCAATTGGCAGTCTATTTAACTAGCATACAGAGTTGTATACTCCTAGTGCCACCGCATGACATAAGATTCATAGACCATGCAGCCTGATCTCAAAACAGCCTGACAATGAGAATGTTATTCTCGGTCTCCACTTATTTTAAAAGTCTAATTTTGATAACATAATATGAATTTTATTTTTTAATTAAAAAAATTACAATTTAGCCTCTCAAACTGTTAGTTATTTTGCAAATAGTCCTACGTACCAATGCTTGAACTCTGGCTTCCAAACTAACAAAAAGTTTTAAAAATGCTTATTTTGTCAAAATATGTTTATAATATCTCTGCCACGTGTCATTTTTTAATTAAAAAAATAAAAAATAAAAATAATTTAAAAACAAAAACTAAAAAAAACTAAAATTTTATTTTTTTAAAAAAAGAAGAAAAGAAAAAGAAAATGGATGTTTCGGCAGCTACCTCCGAACACCCATTTTATTTTTTAAATAAAAAATAAAATTTCAGTTGTTTTTAGTTTTTTTATTTTTAAAATTTTATTATTATTTTTATTTGAAAAATGACACGTGGCAGTGGCAGAGGTATCATAGGTATATTTCATCAAAATTAGCATTTTTGAAACGTTTTGGTAGTTTGGACGGCTAGAGTCCAAGCGTCGGTAGTTCGTGGAGCTAGTAGTTTAAGGAGCTAAACTATAATTCTCTTTTTGATTAATATTTTAAGGACATGCTAGACATTCATTTCCTAATCATCTCATACCTATTTTCATACAACCAAATTTTAAATCCACAATTGAATTTGTAGAGCCTAAACTTCCCTTTAATAAGTAAGGTTTAACACAGAATAATTAAAAGAGATAACTTCACAAAAGAGCATTGAATTATACGTCATTTTGAGATAAGAAGTGAAATGAGAACAAGATCTCATCGTTCACATACTCACATGATATCTTTAAGGAATGTTAAATATCCAAACACTTTTTTTTAAAATTTAGTTCTGACATAATGCAACACAATCCTATAAGATTTATCATTTTAGAAAACGTATTATAATCTCGTAAGATTGTGACACATCAAGTTGGAACTAAATTTAAAAAAAAAAATTATAATAATAATTAAATTAAATTAAAATATCAAGAATTTCTCGATATCTTTTGCGAAAACACATGGAACACTGAACGCATCCATGTTATGGGATGGATGGTGGGACCATTTGTGTCAAGTCCAACCCTTCATTGATTGGTGGACCCCCACTTTCCCTTTCTTTACCATAAATATCTGTGCTTTTGATCGAGTACAGCCACAAATAGAGACAAAACGTACAACCCCACAAACATCACAATCAATCACCACCTCACTTTACTTTGCCCTCTTTACGGCTGTGATTGAGCCTGATGCCCCCGTGATCGAATCATACCTGCTGAACAGGTAAGCAACAATCAAAGCAGCGGTGAGGACCACGTAGTCCTTAGCCGCACACTGTTTATTCGACTCGCTGGGTGAACCGGTCTGCGGCCCGTTGGACCAGTACAAGTAACTCAGTAACTCGGACCCTTTCTCGCCCACGAACCGGTCCGGTTTAAAACTCTCCGGTTCATCAAAAACCTTAGGGTCCCTCATCGCCAAAGCTTGATACCCGCAAAGCAACTCACCCTTTTTGATGTCGAAGACTGAGTCATGTGAACTCAGTTGAAAATCCTTTCGGGCGCGGCCGTATTGGAGTGGAACCGGCGGGTTGAGCCGGAGGGTTTCGTACACGACCGATTGAATGAGTTCCATGTCTTTTACCGAGTCGATGCTCAGAGTTGAACCGCCTTTTTCTCGTACTTCTTTTCTTAACCTTTCTTGCAAACCGGTCGTGTCACTCAATAGTGTACTCAATAAACTCGGCAGGAAAACTGAGAACCCGCCAAATGCGTTGAAACCCAACACGAATAGCAAATTGTGAATGCTTTCTTCTGAAGTCAGTCCATACTCGGTCTCACCTATGCTTAATATTTCCTTACCTGGCAAAAAAATATATAAAAAATATCAATTTAATAGATTAAATTTTAAAATATTATTTGGGTAATCAGGGATGTCCACCCATGCTGGTTTTTAATTTTTTTTATTAAATTATATATATAAACTTAAAAATTAAGCCTGGCCTTATTAAAAATAAATTTGACCTTTTATTTATACATTAGCTCATCCAGATGAAAAATCCTGGTTCAGTCCTTACGAGTAATGCTAAAAATTATATTCTTATCTCACTAGATTGATATGCTCGTGCCTTGAATTAGCATTGTTATTAAAAAAAAAGAAAAAAAAGAAAAGAAAAGTGCCTAGCTATTTCATTTAATGTTAGAACTTTATTGAATGCTAGAGTAAATAAAGGAGTAGTTAGTTTACCTTCTTTTTCAACAAATTGGTAGAGCTTTTTGTAGTCTCCACTGACAAGGAGAAAAGGGTATGCCCAGGAGTGGAGGAAAATCTCCTCCAGAGGCTGAAGGACCCCGATTTTGACAGTGGGGAGGAGTTGGAGGGCGAGCCAACGGTCGAGCATGGCAAAGCCGGACTCGGCGATTTCCGGTGAGCTCAAAGGGTCGGCTCCGACAAGGCTCTTGGTGAGGAAATTGAAGATGAACTGTTGGAGAGGGACGATGTAGCTAGCGGAGCCTGACTCGGAAATGGTGGTTTCGATGGTGTCCCACATTGTGTCAAGGTTGGCCAAGACTTCGCTAACCCAAGTTTTCGAGCTCCGTTTCAGAATGTTCATGGCAAAGTTCTTGAGCTGTGTACATGGAGAATATTTAAGTGGTGGTCAGAAAAGTCGTTAATGACAGTTTGTTTTGGCGGGTTAAGATTTGAAAATTTTTGAGGTGGCAAGAGTACATTGGCCACATTTCAAGGTTTATAATTAAATTTTACAAATGTGATGGTGTACAAAGTGTCGCATAGTAAATATGTTCATTTAAAAAATTTAACGTAACACCATATACATCATTAGATGCACAAAATAAAATATTAATTATAAAATTGCTCATTGATCCCAAAAAATTCATAAAATTAAATATTAATTATAAAATTGCTCATTGATTATAAAATTGCTCATTGATCCCAAAAAATTCATAAAATTATAAATAGATGACACATATTTTGATGAAATTTATACGTTTTCATTTTTTTTTCCTTTTAATAATTATCTTTACGAAATATAATGTGCTAATACTCCAATTATGTTACAATTAAACCCATCGAATTATGCATGCTATGCTTGCATTATGTTTGAAATGTGAATGTTTGGGTGAGTGTGTGTTATTTTCAATGATCAAAAATCAAAACAATACAACAATAATAATAATAAGGCCGGGTAAAGACATATTTGGTACCTGTGGTTTAAAAACTTTATTTTTTGGTACCTCAGTTTCAATTCACATCACAGATGATACTTGGGTTTTAGAAAAAGACGGACTTGGTACCTCCGTTTATTTTTTCGTCCAATAATTAACGTTCTGCCACATGTCAACCCTTGATCACCATTCTAAGCATAGTACTAACAAAATAGATGAGTTATATAAGTCTTTTTTTGGCATCATTCAAAGAAGAAAATATTCAGCTAAAAACAAAAAAGAAAAAGTAAGTGGTAAAACTATTTGTCACAATACAATCTTCACATTGGCTGTTCAACTTATTTATCTTAATTGTCTCCAACCAACTAGGGTTTATTATACTATCGAGGAATAATTGCACCATTGATCCATGTAGTTGGCCTAAATTACAAATCACTTCATGTAGTACAAAAAGTTCATGAAAGATTCTTATGGTAAACTATAATTACGAATAACTTCCTGAACCTGTTTTTCGTCCAACAAATTAACAGATTCCGTTAGTTTGTTACATCATACCCAATAAGAAATTAACATGTGTCCATTACAATAAACAAAAATATATATAAAAAAATAAAACTTAAAAATTATTTTATTTTTTTAAAAAAATAGAAAATAGCAAAGGGGCGGTTGTCGGGGGAGGTCCGGCCACGTTTGGGGGTGGCACACAGCCTCCCCTAGGCCTAGGATGGCCAAGTGTTAATTTCCTATTAGATATGACGTGACAAACTAACAGAATCTGTTAACTTCGTGGACGAAAAATGGGTTTAGGGAGTGATTCGTAATTATAGTTTACCATATGGACCTTCCATAAACTTTTTGTACCATAGGGAGTGATTTGTAATTTAGGCCAACCCCAAGGATCAGTGATGCAATTATCCTTACTATTGATAATGGTCTTAGATAGGAGTGGGCAAATTGGCCGCCCACTGCCTACTGACTGTCTTCCAACCGCCAGTGAACCATCACCAGCCGACTACCGACTACCAACTATAGGCGGCCAGTAGGCAGAATGAGTTTTTTGTTTCGATGTCGGGTCGATTTAGTAGGTAGTATAACAGTTTTGAAAATTCTATTGGTTGGTTAAATGACCCATACAACAATCTCCCTTTTTTTTAAAAAAAATATATTTTATATTTTAATCAAAACAACACCATGTTATCCCCTGTATATTCATTGCTAGTGAAAACCCTAACCAAACACAAATTCTCTCTCTCTCTCTCTCTCTCTCTCTCTCTCTCTCTTACACACACACACACAAAAGCCCATGGCCCGTGACTCTGCTCTCAGATCATCCAAGTTTACACTCTGCCATTGAAGGGACACTCAATATGCCAGTCTTAAGACCAATCCAACAGAATCAAATGAAGAAACAGGAAAGGAAAAGCTTTAGAATGACCTTCAAACCCAAGGCCTTGAAGAAACCTCTTAACAGGCTTTTATGCTAGCTTATGTGATATTCTGATTTCCTTTTTGTCTGAGTTAATATGAAATTGTAATTGTCCAAACGAATGAAACCCTTGGCAATTTACCCCAAAAAACAAGACTTATTTATTAGATCATTAGGAAATAATATAGGGATTTAGTTAGACAAATATCCCAAAAATTGTGGAAGTATTGAAGGCAACATGGCTGGAGTCGATCAACATTAGCGTTTTAGTTATAAGTAATGTTATTTAGTAGATTGTCATACAACTCGGATGACAATGTAATAAAAATCAAATGTTATTTTTTTAACAAGCCCGATCCAAGAGCTAGTTTTCATTGCCACATTATCCAGTTGCACTGCAATCGTATAGCAGTCTACTAAATAACATTACTCTTTAGTTAATGTATGACCAAGTGACATCATAATGAATCAAAATTTCCTACAATTAACTATTTGAATTTCATGCAATTTGGACAGCCCCACAAAAGTGAGTCTCACAGTCTACACTGTTCAGGCAAGTGGGGGTCAATGGTCATACCTACCCATTCAATGAGACTACTAACCTTATTGCATGGCAATATCAGTTTGAAAAATGATAGAAATACATCACTTTTACAACAAGTTTACAACAGCCTTCTCACATGGGATTGGCTCCACACACTGTGGGGACCACCCCATGTGAGAGGGCTGTTGTAAACTTGTTGTAAAAATGATGTACGAGAATCAGTTCTCTATCAGTTTACATTGAATGACTCACCTCCAGCAGATTAGCTAGGGCCTAGGGGTGAGCTAAAATACATCTAGTGCTACGCTACGCTACGGTGAATAGTAACTTCTTGCTATTCACTGTATATAGCACAATGTCCAAATAAAAATTTGTTTCTCACCATCTCTCTTTCAAATGAAAATATGAAAAATATAATATAATTTTTTTAAAAAAAAAAAAAAAAAAAAAAACTGAGAAATAACATTTAAAAGCAAGGAGAGAATATATATAATAAAAAATTTGTTTGAAGTTTGTATGGAAAAAAGACAATAGCTAAAATACACAGTTGCTGTAAATATTTCACAATGCTTACGTTCCAATCAATTATTAAATTTGATTTTTTGTTTTTTTAACAAAAATTAATCCGGACCAGGACTTTGATATTATGAGAAAATTATTAGATTAAAATATGTTTTATAGCATAAGCTCATTTGAGAAACACAAGATAAAAAAGCTTACTCGCTCGCTTACCGGCTTAAGGTACAATGATGGTGACTGTACGTCTCTGCAGCAACCACATATTCAAAATCTAATCCACCGACCTAGCTGTAAGCCATGCAGGCCCATGCTTTTATTGTCCGTCCTAAAAACTCTTCACTCTAGGACAACCTATAATTTCAATGGTCCCAGTAACAGTGTACTACCCCCCCCCCCCCGTATCCTTATTCTGACGTAACTCGATCGGCATCTTCAAACTTTTCAAGAGCCATTTTCAGGACCATCCATGAAAGCACCGAAGGGGGAACAATAATGGAACCCTTTTCAGTTTTCACACCCTTTAATTACATGAAAATTTTTACTTTACTCCCTCGAATTCTCACCACTTTTATAATTATCTTTTTAAATTTTAAAAACTCTTCATTTATAATATTCATTTTTTTTTTAATTTTACCTGTACTTAAGATTTTTCTTTAAAAAAAAAAAAACCAAATATTTTAAGTAAATTGAGAGTTTTCTAAGTTGAGAGGGTAATTACAAATGATGGAAATTCAAGTATGCTAGGTGAACTTTCCCTTAATTAAATTATATTTTCTCTTTTAATTTGTCTAAGCTTTTTGGAACAATTAATGCGAGAGAGATGGAGGAAAATAAAAAATAAAAATAATAATAAAATAAATGACGGCATACCTTAGCGTGCTTTGGCTCATCGGTGTCAAGGTAAGCACAAACCCTGATATCCCCGGTGAACTTGAGGCTGGGCATGTAATCTCCGACAAGAATATTCCTCTTCTCCACAATCTCCATGTCGAAGAGGTGTGCGAAAGACTTGGTGTCAAGGACGGCAACAACGTTGGGATTAACGTTGGAGAATAAAGGGAAGGTCGGGGGTACGTTGGTGCGGAAAACCGTGCTCTTGTGCTTCTCTATTCGCTTCCTAAAGAATGTCTCTGGCCCTTGGAACCAGAAGTAGTCAAGCCGGTCGGATATGGGCCCTAGCAGCGGCCACCCATGGCTGCCGGGGATTGTGCGCAGCGGCAGGCTTTTCGTCGGCGGTGGTGGCTGTGAAGATAGCGGCGGTTGCGATGATGATGGCATGCCTGTAGGTGATATGCTCATTGTAGTGCTCATCATGGTTGTTCAAGTGTGTGTGTCTTCTTAGTAGTTAGGAGGGGTGTGGACAAAGGAGTTATATAATATGATATTAACCCTCTCGTACAATTAAAATAATAAAGTAATAAAAAATTAATTTAAAGGCTAATTTTAATAGTGTAATTTACTAATTAATAATCAATGTTATTTAGCAGTCTTCTAAATAATATTGATCGGAATAAATAATTAGAATGAAAGGACTAAAATTTCGCATCGGGTGTAATAACTCTTACTTGGATTGTTCATTAAAATGGCCTTATGCCCGGTTAGCTTTCACGCTAATCCTATGAATTAATGTTATATATCCAACAAGTATTTTCTTTTCATAAAAAAGATGACATCACATTAAATTTTAAAGATTTAAAAAAAAAAATGGGATTTGGATCAATATATAATTAGATGCTCCCAAGTATTTTTGAACTAAAAACTAAGAACTTTATCTTTAGAAAAAAAAAAGAAAAAGATTGTTGTCGGGGGATATACAACATTAGACAATCCTATGACTCGCCAGCTGTGCAACTACTGCTGATGGGATCTGGACGGTTTATCTTAAATAAAAATAGCTCAAATAGAAATTATATATTGTTAAAACATGGCTTTCAGATCCAAACGGTGGAGGTTTTTTTTTTATTATTTTTTTTTATATAAATACGTGAAAAGGAATTATAAATTAAAGGCAAAGTTAAGTTTTGGGCTAAAAAAAAAACAAAAAAGATGACAAAAAAGACAAAACAAAAAAACCAAAAAAAAAGGCAGTCCTTCCTTTTAGGACGGAGTCCTGTTGAATTGGATTGACTTTGCACATGTAACATGTGATGTGGGGTGGGATTGGAGATTTGAGGTTAAAAAAAAAAAAAAAAAAAAAAAAAAAAGAGAACCATTTTTAATATTCTACAGCAAAACAACAAAAAATTTTACTGGAGGGATTGACAAGTCACAGTTATATAGGGTTTGTTTGGCAAAGACATGTACAGAACAGAGTAGTTGGTTGTTAATTTTAAAATTAGTAAAAAGTGATGATGTAATATAAAGTAAAAAAAATTTGTATAGAAAAATGAAAAAGTTTTATATTGTAGTGAATTTTTGTATTTGAATAG
Organism: Alnus rubra; assembly: GCA_028654335.1. Lineage (NCBI taxonomy): Eukaryota > Viridiplantae > Streptophyta > Magnoliopsida > Fagales > Betulaceae > Alnus > Alnus rubra. The sequence goes on from JAJPGS010001146.1 coordinate 470,909, forward strand.
TAATAAAAAATTATTGATGTGACATAAAAAATAAAAAAAAAATGAGAATGTTTTAATGTTGATTGGAATTAGAAAACATGAAAAAGTGAAGGAAAAAAAAAAAACATGAATAGTAAAAGACACTACTCTATTTTGTTCCTGTCGAAATTTGCAAAATACACAAATATCAATTAAAAAAAAATGAAGCTTCAGTTTGTTTTAACCAAAATCATAATTTTTGATCGCACTAAATATTAAAAAATACAAAAAAATAAAATATTTTACGTTAAAATAAACGGAGCCTATAATTCAAAAAGAAATGCTGGTATTTCTCAAATACAAAAAGCTTTAATACTTCTAGCATTTCTAAAAATAAAATTATGCAAGAGCATTCAACTTTTTCAAAATAAAAAACAACTCCTAAAATTCCTTCACAAATATCAAGAAAAAAAAAAAAGTAATTTCCTCTAAACAAATAATTTCAAAATGACAAGTGGTATGCATTTTAGAGAGCAGAAGGACATAAATATCTGGGCAAACGGACAGCAGATGCGTGTGAAATGTTTTCTCAAGTACATTTTTTACACGAAATTTGTGTATGACAATGAAAGAAGAAAGATGATGGATGTTCATTGAATGGTTTGAGTAGGCATGTGCAAATCCCCACCATTTTCCGAATCTACCCAAAAATTTCAATACGTGTTGGTCCCCATGTCTTTTAATAAACGTTTTTTAAATTTTCATCGTTAAAATTATGCGTTTTCAAATCATAACTTTTAAAATTATACGTCTTTTTGGAGGTCGGTCACCCACATATTTGATTTTTTTTTTATATTAATTAGAGTTTTAGAAAAATAAGAAATCGTGTTGGTTTTTTTTTCTAATAATTTTGGTTCAATTTTAATTATAGCATATATGTTGTCACTAAACTAATAAAATATGGTTTTTAAGAGATAGTTCAATCAGTTAGAGATCACCCCTCAGGAAACGGAGGTCAACTATTCATTTTCCTAACTCATTCCATTTACTAAATGAGGTCTAAGCATTTGCTTTTTTGGATAAGCCATCAAACATATTTCAAAAATTTCAAAAACAAATTTTTAATTTTCGAGGAAAAGCCATAAAAAAGAAAAAAAAAAGAATAGAAAAAGAAAGAATTGTTTATGACAAGAATATCACAATTAGGTGGAGAACAATGGTGAGAATCACGAGTGTTAATTTACCTTTGCGTGTCAAGTTTGAATTGTGTCGATATGCGGTTATAAGATTATATAGGTCAATCATAACTCGACTTATTTAATTAAACAAGTCAGATCCATTAATCTCAATTTGAAAATTCCGTGTTAAGTTCAAGTCGAATTCGTTGATCGTCTAAAAAATTATCAATCCTTATCAGAATACTTGAGGGTGGCAGACCTATTCCTTCCCAACCTAAAAGGTTGGGATGAAAGAAAGATTACATAATTATTTGCTCAAAAATCGGTGGAAAACATCTTAAACATTCCCATCTCTCAAAACTCCTCCTAAGACTACTAGTATATTTTTGTGTCTATGACAACAACAAATGATTTTTTCTTTTTCCCTAATTGAATAAGGAAAGGGGAAGACATGAGACGATCATTTTCACTCATAATCCAAAAGAAAGAGAGAGTGAACGATCCTACAAACGGAAAATGGGTGGGCTCCCAAACAATAAACCCAAAACAAAATAAGACAGTGTGAAAATATAAACAAAGCGTAAGAAATGGGTCCAAAAAAGGCACGGTCCTCTCAAGGAGCCGCACAAGGTGGTTACAGAAGCAAATGATACACAGATTAAGACGAACATATTTGAACATCCACTTGGAACCGGCAACAACTTCCAAAAAGAGGCTGAAACCGAATATGCACTGACATAGTCTAATACAGCTACAAAAGTCTCTACTGAAAGATCGAATTGCCAAAGAACTAGGAGACAATAACTCACACAACAAACAAGCAGTGAAAAATAAAAAGAGTTGCAAAATACATGGAAAAAAAAAAAGGATTAATAATTCCCACGTAGCAACAACTTGAACAGAGGACGGGGCGGAGAAAGAGTGGCGGCCGAGAGTCTAGCAGAAGCTCGGAAGACACACAACAGCACATGAGATGTTAAATTGGCCTATAACTTTCTCCTCCAAGATAGTTCTCATAAAATGATCCTCTTGACTCCAAAGCTTGGGAAAGATTGTGGAAGGCAAAGATCCACAAGAGACTAAAACTTGTTATCTAGAAGATTGCATCTTCCCGTTACATTTCCAGGAGGAAGATCTCTTGTGCCCTCTATGCCAATCGAACATTGAAATTAATGAACACTTGTTTCTAAATTGTCGCTTCTCCAGGATTCTTTGGAGAGTATCACCTTGGCCACTCAATACAAGTCTCATTGAGACAAATGATAATTCGGAGGATTAGAGCTATCTTATACTCTAATATTTTATTTAATATCAATCCTAGAGATTCTCACTCTTTTTTGTTATTTACAGTAATCACTTTGGATCTAATATGGTTTCAAATGAATAATGCCAACCATGGCGTAGAGGAAAAAAAACCCCCCATTCAATCGGCGGAGTTGGCAAAAAGACTTCACAAAAAAACATCTCAAACCCTAGAGCTTAGTCCCAAGCATGAGGTTAAAGTCAAAAGAATGGTGGCCTTCCCCTGAAAATGTTCCCAAGATTAACTTTGACGTTGCGATCCGTGACTCTTTCTCATTAGGTGTTGCTATATTTCATGATTCATCTGAAAATTTTCTTTTTGCATGGACAGAAAAGCTCCCCTGGGGAGCCATTTGTGGGTAAGGCATGGTCAACCTTACTTGCCATTAGAAATGCAGTGCTTGAAAGACTTAACAATATTATTGTAGAGGGCGAATCGCAAATTGTTGTTTATGCTTCCCTCAACCCGTATGTACACAATCTGCTAAATGAGCCACCTCCATTTGTTGAAGTGAAAACATTATTCACAAGGACAAAAATTTCATACAAACCAGCATCTAAAAGTGAAACATGTAAAAAACACATTTTTTTTTAATAGTATGTACTTCTCTCATGCGTTTTTAATAACTTAAAAGACATGTGTCGCCTTTAAAGATCATTCGAAGGAAATTTGTATCCTTACCGTATTCTATCTTCTTCCTATTTCTGTAGCTCCATTAAGTAACATCAACCCCTCCTTAAACCTTCGATTTTTTCTCCCCTTTCCGTTTTCTTTGTTTTGAGTTGTAATATTTGCTTAAACAAAAAAAAAAAAAAAAAAAAAAAAAACCTATCAATTCAAAGCAATTTTTACAATGAATCCAAATAAACCGAAAGATTCATAAGTTTTGACACAGCCGATTCTAACGACCATGCCAATAACTAGACCTAAAAGGAAATGGATCATCGCAATATTTGGCTGCTATGAAGATATTTTGCTAGGAACTACCATGGCCACAAAATTGATGTCGACACCCTCGTGTGTGGAAATAAAAGATTATATTATAAAGTTAAGATATAAACTCAAGACTGAAGAAAAAAAAAAAAAAAAAAGAGGAAAGGTGTCGTCGAATCCCAGATGTCTACAATGCTAAATTAAAAAATTGCTAATCCGGACAAAATTGATTTTTTTAAAACCTTATCCTGGATCTGACGCTGGCAAAACCTTATTGGATTACATTGAAAGAAATCCATGTAATAAAAACAAAAACCTCCCAGGCATTCCACCACGTGTTATTGTATTATTTCTGACATATGGATGATGGATCAGTATGCGCTGTGTTGTACTCTCACTACCATAATATGATTTAGGGTGATTTTCTTCTCCTTTAAAAAAAAAATAAAATAAAAAATCAATAATTAAGATTATTAATTAAGGTACTTTGTTCTAGTCATCTAGTGGGATTAGCTGTGGTGATAACAAGCTGCTTGTAGAAAACCGTAGCATGTTAGCATCAGGACTCTAAAACGAGCTGTCTACTCCTTGTTGCATTATTGGGGCTTTTGTTTTAATAGTGTCATTGCATCAGATTTTTATCAAATTCATCAACGATCAGATAAACAAAAAGGGAATCAATGATGCAGTTTTTACCAAAGACACCATATCTCTGACCAATTTTTACTTTGTCCAGCGGATCAGTATAGCTCTGGAAACAAGAGAGATTCAGATTTCAGAGAATACATTGTGGGTTTTTCTTTTTCAAAAAAAAAAAAAAATTGTGAAATCTACAGGACGCTTTTGCATTCTTGCCATATTATGACAGAAAAGCAGGACAGATTAATGAAGTCTACATACCTTAAAAATTCAAGATATGTGAAAGATTAGTACCTGGATCAGTGAGTTGCTGACATTTTTTCATTGTAGAATACAAGAAAGTATAGGCTAGAGTGAGCTACAGCCTACAGACCATCTCACATATGTGTGCATACCATTATGAGGACGGCATACACTGAGACCATCCAAGTTGGTGCAACCAATTAATGCGGCAGCACTGCTAATGGATTGAAAGAAGAACAACAACAATTAATGGTAAGCCCATGCTGAATAGCTAAATGCAGTAGGCATATAGGAGTTAGAATTAGCACACATTTTCCACAGCAGAGTACCATAAACAACGGGTGAGATAAGACTCTAGATCATTGACTTGTACACGTACCATTATGAGGGAAATGTATACTGAGATCATCCAAATTGGCGCAGCCATGAATGCTCAGCCCATGCTCGTTAGCCAAATGTAATAGGCATATAAAACACAAATGTGGGGAGATATCGTTAATAGTTCCAGCTGCTGTGCAGTCATTAGGAAAGCTGGCCAAGACTTGCCTGAATGATACTGCTTCTTCTCGACCCTTTCCAATATAGAAATATATGAATTTAGAATTTACCTTTGAAAATAACAGATAGATTTGACATCCTATAGGCACAACAAGACAATGAAATTAAAAATGCAGATGCAAAGCAACTTGGAGAAATGTGAAAGATAACAGTGTCTAATATTTTTCAACTGGTGCATGCTATAAGAGAAAGATGTTTTGGCAGCAAACTTAAAGGGTTTCTTCTTCTCCCTTGTTGGGTCTCTCATATATACGTCTTGTGTATTGGATTGCGACCCTCTGCGCTTTCTAATAAGATTAAATTACTCATAAAAAATAAAAAATAGCTATTTTTGCAGCTCTTGCATGATAAATTAATTTAAATTTAATATAACTTCTGTCATCTTTATAATAGCTAACAAGTGAATTCAAGGCTTTGGCTGAAGTGTTAAAGGAATAGTTTGAGATTTATGAAGGTTCTAGATTTATATCTTTGCCTAAAAGGAGAGTAGCAAGAATGGTTGTGGACGTTGAGTACACGTAACTCTGCCTCATTTGTTACAAATTTAATAGTAATTCAATCCAGAAAAAGAAAAGAATCTCATTACATCCTCCATGGACAATATTATGGAATTTCGCATCAAAGAAAATAAAAAATAAAATAAAAAAATAAAATAAAAAAGTTATCTACTCTAACAAGCCTTATTTCAAGAAATAGCTAAGGTAAACTCATACAAAGAGGCTTATGGAGAATACCAAATGGACTGTTATCAGATTCTATTTTAAGTACCTTTACCTTTCAAGCTCCACCTCTTTGTCATTCTTATGATTTCCATATGCATAAGCTTCATCATTTCAACTTTCATTCATTTAATGCCTTCTGTAATCTTTTCTGTGTTCTTTTGTTTCTTGTACACTTTAGATTGCTGATAGCACATAGATCAAACTAGCACAAGATTTAGTCTTATGTGTGCTACTTCCCCAACAAGGCATCTTGAAAATGAATTATAATCCATGGCTATAGTATCTATCTAGTGTGATGTTGAGAAGATGTGATAAGAGGTGGGCCAGTCCCAGTAACAACCATTTTTTTTTTTTTTTTTTTTTGCTTTAGTAGCAATAGAAACTGAAGAGTCAAGATCATTAGGCACTACTAGTTATTAGAGAAGTTCTGAGAAAAATTTTAACTACAGTATTGGCACGCAATTTAAACAATAAATCATGCAATATGATACAACCGATAAAGCTCACGCAAAAGAAGAAGTCTCTAACAACACGTTGCAGGCACAGAGATTGAGTGGAGCTGCGGAGGATAAAATGAAATGCAATTGTCGTGGCTTGATGACTTGAAGGAATAAGATGAAAGTGGGATGCAAGTAACTGTCGTGGCTTGCTTGGAGTAAAAGACATTCAGAACTACACTATCGTGGCATATTGGGACTGGACTTCCAGCATCATCGTGGGTGCAGCACTTCGTGGCTCAATAGGACTAAAAGACTTATCATTTGTTATCTAGACTTAGCATTGATCTATTGTTATTATGATTTAGTTGTTATCTTCTCAGTTATATTCTTGCTATTAGGATGAGTTTATTGTTTATTCAAGTATTGTTATCTTTTGATTATGGCTGCAATGCAAACGTTTATTTAAACGTTTGTGATCATAAATATAAAGTTATCAAAGAGTATTATTCCCAAACTTACGTTTCAAGGAGGCTCAAGTTCCCTCTAAGAACCTACCCTAAATTATCCCGTTACAGGACTTGATATGTCAATTTGTAAATAAATCCCAAATCAAGCCATTTCTATGCTTTAAATAATTTATAAGAAGTACAAGGAACATCCTATATGATATAAAGACATTGCAATTTGCCAAAAAAAAAAAACACAAATATTACCATACCTGAGGAGACATTATAGGAGATTCTTGTATATGGTCCCACAGAGTTTCTTTTAGTGCTTGGACATCAACTTGCTTAGAAGTTTTGTCATACTGGACTTCAATTTTATTGACCTGTATTGTTTAGATAAAGGAAGCAAAGCATAAGCTCCTACTGCAAATATTCCCAGTACATGCTTGTTCTATTAAACCTAACCATTTGAATTATATACTGAAAATAATAGCAAATATGTATGTTCTTTCAAAGCAATTTATACATACGTACAATACAAGGCATAATATCATTGCAAACCTAAAAACAGGAATATGGAAATCAAGGTTCTAAAACCACCATGATTCCAATTCATAGGGAGTCTTAACTCAAAGGTCCAGACTCGTACAAATGGAGGGGCTAAAACAAAAGCATTCTCAGATGAAAATGTATGAAACCGACCTGGCGAGGTTGAGAAACAAGTGTGCTGGAGTCGTCTACATCACTATAGACATTTCCATCATCATATTGGCCACCAAATGCACTCTCATCATCCCAGGATGGCAGTGGCCCAGAATCATCAGCTTGTTGCCTTGACTTATCTGAGAATATACGAATGTTGAATGATGCACACCATAAATTGATTCTAAATATCATGTGTACATATCATATTGAAGGGAAATACAAGACAACAAAACAAAATACACAATGAATAAAATACTCGTTGACTATGACAGAAAATTTTACCTGAGCACTTTCTTCCCCTCACCCCAAGGCACTGCAGCCAAGTTAAAGCATTCAACCACATTAAAAAGAAAATAAAAGCTAACAAAAAAAACATATTGTAGTTATATGATTAGCAAAAAGTATTACCTTAACATTAGGGAGAAGAAATAACTTGACAAGATCTTCTGGTTGATAATGACAATCTTCAGGAAGTTTTGTATTACAAGGAGCTCTATTTGCAGGCAGCATTAACGACTTGGGATTTTTTGGAGGAGCAAAGATATCTGGCATTTCTTCATCCAAGGCTTTTGTAAAATCAATATCAACTTCTGCTTGTTTCTTATTTCTTGGCCGCTTGGTTGTTACTGGTGACACATTTTTTGTAGCAGGATCATCCTCTGAACCTTCAAAATGGATTCCACGTAAGAAAACCATAAAAAATGCCACCAAAATGAATAAGTTGATTAATGATAGAACCTACCACTAGTCTCCCGAAACCTACCTTTAGCTTTCTGATACTTCCAATGATCAGGACCTGCCCAAGCATTTTGTTTAGTAAATCCCAGATTTAAGAAGAGATAACCATCAATTTTCTCAACTTTGTCATCCATATCAGGTTCATGGAAAGAAAAAGGTTCATGTTCCTACAAAATTTGGCAAGATATCATCAAACACCATCATTCTTTATTTTCTTAAATAATAAAGAGAAAAATCAAAATGACAGGCAAAACCAAATCTAAGGGGAGTCTTTAACAAAAACCTCATCATAACTTGGATAAGTTGGATCTGCACAAATGGGACCCTCATCAACCACACTTGTATGGTCATCATGATCATAACTCCAGGTCCCACAGTTCTCAAATGCATCACCATCAGAATCAAGTTCATTCTTGTAAGATGCATCAACTTCCTCTGCTGATTTCTCGACAGAGGAATAAAAGTCTGTTGGCCTTCTATTATCTTCATCAAATTGATTGATTATATCTCTCAGACTTGGCGAAATTTCATTCTTTGTTCGCATATTCAATACCATCTGTTCAACATAATCTGTAAAAAGAACAATAACATGGCTGTTATTGGAACTGAATTTTCCTATTACATAGGGATGGCCAAAAACACCATATATTACCAAAAGCAACACACCTCTGGCAAAAGAAAGATCAATTGTATCTGATTTATCATACTGATTTTCACATGACATGCACTTTCCCGGTACTTCAAGTGAATCAAAGAGCACTCGACATCCACCATATACTCCAAGATTATTCAGTAAAAGACCCTTGGCTCCACCTTCATCAAATTGTGCAGACGTTTGATGATAAAGTGGATCCACTGCAAAGGCAACTGAAAAAAACAAATGCAATTCCATTACAACCTGGATCTTATATCTCGCACTATTAACACAGATATCATAGGATGTTTGTATCACCATCGAACTTCTTTACATTGAGAACCTCAAAAGATGATTCCAGTGTCGATAAAGGGGACAACTGCACATGTTAACTTCGGTTAGTATATATATTTTCATAATTTAATCCAATCTATAGATAAGAGAATTATTAACCTTTCTTTCTATATCTTTTTTGGAATGACCTCCCTCTTGTCCATTGTCAACATGGGCATCCTCCACAGTAGCATCTGACATAACAAGACAGAGTCAGAAGACTAACAAAACTTAGAGGGCATAAATTCAAAGGTGAAATGTAGTGCTTCAAGTCAACAGCATAACCCCACAACATGAAGTAATTATCCTTACTGTCCATAACGTACATCTGATAGCAAGAGTTATTTACAAAAGAGACATTACTTTGCCATCTGAAAGGGTCAAGAATATCATTTTATTTAATTCCCTGTATAATTTTTATAAGTGTTACATATCTCAATTTGAATGTTCCTTTAAATTATTACAACCCACAAGTCTCAATAAAAAAAAAACAAACGAAAAGGCCAACTAACCCAACCTTGTTCATTTTCTTGGCCTGCTCTGTTCATCCCACTGAGAACCTTATAAGCCTCTGAATGCACTGAGTCCACCCTTAAAGAGTAAATCTTAACTCCAGCTTCAAGAGTGCAACTTGCCTACAGAAATGACTACTGATTAATATTTGCAGCATATAACAGGTGCAAAAGAGTGTTGGGAATGCTATATCACAAAAACAGTTTTAGAATCAATCACCAAAAGGTAACTCACACCCACGAACTGTATGCATTACACATACGCATCTAGGAACATGCCAAGAATCGTGCATTAGACTCACAGAATGAAACCAGAAAAAGATAGTATCTGTCAATTATTCAAATTAGAAACATGATCAAGTGATGGGTATTTTTACTCCCACCACCAGTCCAAATAAACCGATCTACAACAATACCGTCTGAACCATAAGCCTCCCAAAATATCTAACCATCACTTGCAAATCAATTTGGACCAAAGCTCAATTAATTATCTTTAAATATATTAAACTACAAACATTTAGGGTCGAACTACTATTTTAAAATAAAGAATGATACTAGAAATATAATAGTGCCTACATAAATTCCTAGAAAGCCTAAAACAACCCTGCCTTCACTCAAATCACAAATTTTGTTTCGTATTGAATCTGAGGTCCAACTGTTATTCCAATATTTGTCTTAACAAATCGAACTAATAGTTTTTAAGAACTATTTTCTGCAGAAATCAGCTGCTAAAGAGACCCACATTTTCTACCACATTGTCCCCCAAAAACAAAAGAGCGGAGCTGAGTACCTTTTGAAAATTCGTCTCAGAATCGTCTTCTTCCTCAACCTTTATAATCTCCGTTAAATGGTCTATCAAATTCAGCTCCCACGTGTTCTTCTGATTAATTTTCTGCACACAAAAATAAATAATAATAAAAAACCAAGAAATCAACAAATTTACAAACAAAGCAGGAAAAAGAGTCAAAGACAAAAAGAAACAAAGAATTCTTTTGAAATTCGCATTCTACAAAGCATAATTGTTTACTATTTGAATTTCATTAAAAAAAAAAATCCATATAGTTAAGTTCAATTTGTTCTCTTTTTATCTTTCAGTGGTTATTGTCCACTAAAATTAAACTTCCAATTTAAAAAATTAATCAGGTATTATAATTTCAAAGAGAGAGAGAGACTATTTGATTATCTTCAAAAAAAATTCCTCATAATAATTTTAAATTTCTTTGTTCTTTCTCTCTCTCAGGCTATTTACCACTAAAATTAAACTTCTACTTCAAAATTAACCAGGTATTGTTTTATAGAGAGAGAGAGAGAGAGAGAGAGAGAAGAGTTGTACGGACATTTTCGCTGGCGAGTTTGATGCAATTGCGGAAGAGATCGAGGATCTGCTGCTTGCCGAGGCAGGGGTCGGCATCGGGATCTCCGTCGCAGCGTTGTGGAGCGACGACGGACTTGCGGCGGACCTTGGCGGCGCGGGCGGCACGGGCCTGGGCCCGCTCGAGCTGGTCGTCGTTGGAGCCCAGCACGAAGGGGCTGGTCGGAGACTGGATCCGCGGAGGGAGCACCCTCTGCTTCGCGGTCGGGCTTAGGGTTTCGGCCATTTAAGCAACCGTACCGAGAAATTCAAGCTTCTTCTCTCTCTCTCTCTCTCTCTCTCTCTGGCTTGGGTTTTGGATTTGTCAGAGTGAAGGAAATGAAACTGAGATTTGCCCTCCAGTTTGTATTTTGAATTTTGGGAGCGGAGGCTCTAAAGTCTAGACGACATGCCGTTTGGTATCTTTTAACAAGAGGCAAACGGAAAGCCATTTGAAATTCCCCCAAATTTCAAAAGATTGCAATGTGGAAAGCCATTTTACCAAAAATGACAAAAACACTCCTTCATTAAGTAAAAAATTCATAAAATAAAAAAAACACGGTATGGAAATTTTTAAAATTTTATTTATTTATTTATAAATTTAAAGTCATAGTTGTATTTTCATAATTTTTACTCATGCAATAGAAACACGAGAAATGTTAAGAATACCAAACTTTTTACTAAAAGATGAGTACCAAAATGATGTGGAGCTTATTCATTGGAGATGATCAAAACAATTAATAAAAAAAAAATGCTAAGAGTACCAATAAATAAGCTCGTGCCACCATTGAAATTTTGGATCTTATTTTCAATATTGCATTTCAACATTCGTTGGCTATCAGGCTCCCAATATTTCACTGTTTGTGAATAGTAGAAGCCATAAGATACAGTTCAATTTGAATCCCATGACTGATCTTAAGTATGTAAGATTTACTCGGACGTTATTACAGTATAATCTTATGGTTGACTGTGTGTACAGAATTTATCCTCGTTGTTGAAAAAATAAGATGCAGTTCAAAAGCAAAAGGGCACCATTTTGATAAAAAAACATTGGCTCTCTTTGGATCTCAAAATTTATAGCACAAGCATTGTGGCATAAGAAACCGCTTGGTACCTCTACAACAAGTAACATTCTGCAAAATTTTCTATGCCACTCCCCAATTCTGCAAGAGTTACATATCTTGGTTACCTTTTCTTTTCAAGTTTAATGAGGTCATCCATGGCCTTGTATTTGATAGTGTATGAGTAATGTATGGACTGAGTAATCCTTCATTCGAAAGGCGGATGGCCGCTCGACATGTGAACTTTCTTGCAAATAAGAAACACGGACTAAGTTTAGAATTGATTCTGCAGAATTCAGTCCGGTGTTCGGACTCATAGTAGACATGGTTGATATCCTGTCAGGAAAAATGGCCATCATCAAATCTACTGCAAGGATGTCTACATTATCTATATCCATATTTATGCATAAAGGCAGTTTCAAACTTTTTGTATGGAACATTTTTCTTCTAATGCATTGTGGCTTAAGCTTAAAAAGTGTGTAAAAATTGGACCGAATTTGGCACGAGAATTCACCTTTATTTCTTTGATTTTATGAGGGTTTGCATCTGCATAATCGAACGTGATAGGGTGCCAAGATCTTCTTTTCTCTCTCATTGCAGACTGATTCCATGAGGTGTAGGTCAATGTTCTTCTTTCAAGTTCGCCTTCAAGCCCTCTCATCTTATCATAAAACACAAGCAACAAAGTTTGAATGAAATTCCCAAAATGAAAATTTGTATTCTTGATTATTCCCACAAGAAAGAAATATAATCTGAACTCAAAGCATACCTAGAAATAGCCATATTATATGCCCAATAAAGGACACTAGAGAAAATGCAGAGAACACAATGTTTATCTATGTATATGTATATAACAATCTACTATACAAAGAATTTGGATATAATTATAGAAGGAAATGAATTTGTTACTGCAAGTAATGTCGGCACGTAATGTTCATCTGGAATACAGTTATGGTGCTTCAGCCATGGGAATAGAAATCTGAAATCAATGGCCTGTTTGCACAAAAAGAGGGCGTTTGTAATTGTGTGCACTTCTAAAAGGCATGAGGTAGAATCATCTTGTTTTCAATCTAAAAATTGCAAGCATTCACTTACAAGAAAGTTTAGAAGTTGCCTTCTCTTCATCGAGTTTATAGGTGGCCGCCGCCGTCGCTGAAAAGTGAAGGATCAACAAATATGTTATGACTGATGGCAAATGAATTAGCTAGAAATTGTATTGTTATCATAAAGAAGATATAGAACCATGTCAGAGAAATTAATCACCAACTAATAATTGCTTTGTTAAAGATGACAATAGGGTGCAACTTTATCAGATTGAAATAATATGAAATAGGATCAACAAGGTGTCTTCCTGCATATACCTTGCAAAATTTCCTGAAGAAAGGAAAAATAATGTCATCATCCACAATAATTTCTGCGTGTCTTCTAACCAAAGTGATCCACTGATATGATCATAAACAAAATCTCATAGCAGACTGGTTATAGGAATCAAAAACCAGAAAGAGAAAATGCTTGATCAATCATAAACTAAACACAATTATGATGATATGAAGGGTTAAGGGCTCAAGTTCCAAAACTTCAGTTTGTGTTCACAGTAGCAGAGTCCAGACAACACCTAAGCTAGTGTACCTGGACTAGGAGTCTGTTTGGCTACGACTTTGCAGGCCAAAAGTGCAATTTTAACCAAAATCATAGAAAGTGTATCGTTCGGGAGTGTTTTTAAAAAATTGCGATTTGAAAATGTAGAAAAATCTACGTTATTAAATTGTAGGCAAGAAAGGGGGCACGTTTTTAAAAACGCGTGATTTCAAAGGGTAAACTGTGATTTTAAATGCCAAATCATTATTTTATCAAACGCGTACCAGTGTTTTTAAAAATCGTGTTTTCAAATTGCACGTTTTGAGATCATTATTTTTTAAGACGCACATTTTGAAACCACGAATCCTAACGGACCCTAGGTCAAACCATTCCTTTGAAATGAAGACTTTAAGAACAGAATCAGAAATTAGGTGAAGGAATGGGCTAAAAGAATGCTGCTCCACCAGTTTGTGAGCGATTGAATCAACTCAGTGACTTAAATGGAGTAGCTTTTCTGAGGTACAGCTTTGATACAAAAGGTAGAACTACATCTGACAAAATTGAAACTCTTTATGGGATTGTAAGAAGTAAGAACTAAATTATAAGGGAAGATATAAAACCTGGGATCCTTTTCGCCATTTTTCCTCTGGTATAGTAGGCGACATCTTGGGATTGTAGCGACGTTCTTTGGCATCAAGAAAGCTATTAACACACAGTCACATAAAACTCAGCTTAATTTAGTCTTTCTTCCATATTTGCAAGGAACATCAAAGGTAGGAATTTCATTCTTAGTTATGGTGGACATAAACCCCTTCTTAGTACCTGTCCACAAAACTTTTTGGAGAAGACATCACCTTATTGTAGATGTAACTAAAGTTGTACAAAGGGACACAACTGCAAAACAAACAAATTATGAAATCGAAAGTTAGCAACTGATAAATATCAATTTTCCATCAACTAAATGCAATTAGCAAAAGAAAGAGAGAGAAAAATGATATAGCTGATTAGTTGTTTCACAAGGGAGAAAAAAAAAAATCAGCAAACTGGGTCAGAAACCACATTAAGAGCTTAGCTCAAAGCACAAAACAGAAGCATTAGCAAAGTTGCATCCAACACAGAAGTTCAAAAAATTGGAATTGTTAGAATATTAACTAAATGATAAAATTCACAATTTCTATCAGCTTAAACTTTTGAAATAAATAGTAATTTAACAAGATATCAAAGTTAGAGGTCATGAATTCGAACCCTAACTTTATATTTCACTTCCAATTTCAGTTAAATATTTTACGTGTTGAGCCTTACTTGTAGGAATTTAAACCCACACGTGAGAAGAGTGTTAAAATATTAATTAAATGATTAAATTCACCAGTTCCTATCAGTTTAAGCTTTCGAAAAAAAAAAAGTGGTGATTTAACAAGAATCAACCTATCAGAGAGAAGAACAAATCTCTGGTTGGCTGGATCATCAAGAGCTTTATCAAGTAATAACCGTTCTGCCTCTATCATACTTAATTCTCCCCATTCTACCTGCCATATGAATATACAAATCTATTTAATTATGAGCATATTTTGGAACAAACTCATTCCACATGACTCATTCCGTTTGGATGCCAAGAAAATGCAGGAAAGAAAAGAAAAGAAAAAAAGAGATTATGCCATATATATACCTGAATGCTATTTTTTAACTGTCGGCCATAAAAGAATGCTGAACTTGCTGTCGTCTCATCAAACACAAAACCGGGCTCCGAATGAATATAAATAGAGAACTTGGCTTCATCTCCATTCTGTAAAGCTCACAAAACCCAGATCACAACAAACATATCAAAACCTCTGAGTGTATAAATTAACATGATTTTTCTGAAACTCGCATCTCATATATATATGCTTGTAGCAGTTAAAATAATCACAACCCATTACGGCGTTTCCTTGAAATAACAATTTTTTTTTCTAGAGATCCATGTCAATATTTATAGCTGTTATATGTTAGAGACCTTGAAGAAGGCACCCCAGAGAAAATCAAGAGGAAGGTCTCGGTGAACAAGGAAGAGAAAGGCAATCTTTGAAGGGCCTTCAAAGTGATGATCATCACGTAATCTACGAGTGGTTGGAGAAGGAAAGATTGGTGTTTGGAGCTTGGACTGAGAGTGGTGCAGCATGAGAAAAGCCAACAGACAAAGCAGGACACATAGAAAGATCGTGAGCTTTGAGAAAAGCCTCACGACGTGGCGTATGGGTGATGATGATGCTTTCTTCTTTGTCATGGCTGATCAGTCCTCCTCCCCTTCAGTGCTCTGTGTGTGTGTGAGAGAGAGAGAGAGAGAGAGAGTTGAATGGGACGGTTTTTTCAAGGCGTGAGAAGAATTAAGAAGAGAAGTGATCAAGCGTTAACAAGGAGAGCTGAGAGACTGTTTGGTTTAAATTTTTCTGTTTCTAAGGTTGTTACAAACTACAAAAGCAATGGCAAAGTTTGCGGGACAAAACTCCTTCAATCCAGTCTACCTGAGTTTCACATATACTTTGGATTAATATGATCACATGCTCTAATTACAGATGTTAACTTAATAGATTATGTCAGAAGAATTTCTCCAACAATAAACAAATGGACGTAGGACCTTTATATATATATATATATATATATATATATATATATGGAAAATGATAGATTTACAACACCACCACAACAACTGCACAACACCCATTCATATGGGGAGGGGCCCAGTGTGTAGGGTCCACTCCTATGTGAGAAGGTGTTGTACAGTTGTTGTGGTGGTGTTGTGTAGGAATCAAATCCCTATATATATATATATATGATTCCAAAATCCCAAGAGCCGAGATACTACCTCACACTATATATATATATATATATATATATATATATATATGTGTGTGTGCGCGCGCGCGTGTATGTTTGGTTCCATAAAAGTTTTTTTTTTTTTTTTATTGTCAATTGACTTCTCATGCACGCACCACCTCTTTTTTTCTTTTTTCTTTTTTTTTTTATTTACATCTTTTTCTTTTTCTTTTCCTTTTCACTATTTTTCTTTCATATTTTCATTATGTTGTGTCAAATGGGACATGGCTTTCTGTTATTGGCGTTGATATAACACAATAGCATTTTTTGTGAAAAATTCAAACAACAATTCAGGGTGGAGAGTTATTTACTTCGTATGCTTACAACAAGGAGTTTTGAGTCATTTTCAAACTCTAAAGAGTTTATTGGAAATTGGTATAACTACAAGAACCCGACACGTAACATTTATGATTGACAAATTTTTACACGATTTGCAAATCCAAAACGAAATTAACAAATTAAGGTTGAAGAGTCTAACCCGTTTAATTAAATAGATCGAGTTAAAATTGACTTATATATTATTCTCATACCTTGATATAACCATAACCCGGCACGCAAATACGACTTGAGACCCATTGACTTTTCTATTCATTATGCTGAATGAAGTACAAATGATGAATTAAAGAGGAGCCGACTAATGGTAGTTTGTATATCGAATAAGAAAAAAAGAAATGGTAGTTGCATTATAAGAGTATCCACATTACAAGTATGTAGTTTACACGTATCCAATGTGACACGGAAGAAATATTATTGGTCATCTGATATACTACTTAGAGTTACTCATCAGATACGCTACTATGCATCCCAACACAGCCCCAGCAACAACCTGTATCAGACCAAATAAAAGGATTATTAGCACCTAGATATCAATATACTTATGAAAAAGGAATAAAATTTACTTAAAGTTTCTTCCTCAAAGCAAAATGGTAATTCAACGCCCTTAGTGGTTTAAGGATAGCAATTTGTGTTCGAGTGTCGAGTTCGGATCGTGTCGAGGCATGAATATAAAACTATGGAGGTCAGCCTAACCCGCTAATTTTGTATTAAGTTCGTGTCGGATTTGCATGTCGTGTCAAAAGTTATTGACCCTAAAATTGTCAGCCCTGCTTAGTTCCTTTACATGTGCATATGAGCAATAATGTAAGGGTACTCTTGTATGAATCAAATATGCCCAACAATATTTCCTCTCGGGCCTTGCACAGAATACAAAAATAAGGGAAATTATATCAGGGGTCAAGCCATATATGCAAATAATATTCCATCATTTTCCCTTGTCCCCTGAGATCTTTCCAGAATATGGAAATGATGTGCACCGGTTACTTGGCAACTTGAGAGAGAGAAGGTGGGAAAGAGGGAAATGAGTTATGCACAAACAGGAGTCTCAGGAAACAAACTACATTTTTTTAAGAGCCAAGTGCTGTGATTTTTTCAGTCTTCAAATTAAAAAATACTTTACTTCTTGGTATTAGATATTATGGGGTCTAGAAGAACCACTCCAATCTTGCGTTTGCATTATTACTGCATTGTTGATGCATGCAAATCCTAGTTCGTTTTTATTTCAAGTTTTCAGCAAGCATTGCAAGTCATTTTAGTAGTTTGTGTGTGCGCGCATATCACGAGTGTGTGTTGTTTCTTTTTGTCCTCTCCCTAGTCCCTACTTTATGCACCGGATTGCGTATGCACAGGCACAAACATATATGGGTTCGTTTGATAAAACTTTTTAGATTGTGCTTTTTGCATTTTAGTTGAAAAAGTGTTGTGACGTGACATATAGGTGAAAGTAATTTTGAGTGTTTTGTGAATGTTGTGTTTTTGGAGTTATTTGTTAATATCTTTGCTTTTTTGCTAATAAACAAACAAAATTTTCCAAAAAGTGTTGCCAAACGAGGCCATAGTTTCTTTCGAGTGACTAACTTCCAGCAGATACAGTAACCTTATATCATGGTCAAGTTGAATGTTCTTTTGAACCAGTGATTTTAAAATAAATGATAAAAACCCAATAAATAAGACGTTAAACGAGAAACACTAACAATTGAAATGAAGTTCAGAAAGATTGCAACAAACCTGAAGTGGAGTATGCCCAAGTGAATCACGTAGTGGTCTTATGTTGGATAAAGGATGTTCTGTAGGAAGCTCACACACAATTTGATTCAGCAACTGCAACGAGAACCATAAAACAATTATAGGAAGCAACATAGCTAAAAGCAAGCAACAAACTAGAAGCAACCGAGGCTCATATGAAGAAGAACTTACTTCAGCTTGGCGACCGGCGTGAAGTCTGACCCCTGAGGCATCATACATCACCTGAAAATATGTTGAAACAATCAATCACCCCCATCTTGCACAATTAATACGCAGCAACTTTTCAAACTTAACCAATTCATAAAATGGTAAGAAGATATAACGCAAACACACGAGAACATTCACGACATCATGAACCAACTACTTAAAAACATGGTGATTTGATATTCATGAGAAGCTTGACGTTTTGGACTGCTTCTATGCAACCTGAAAGTGCTATTTAATCACATATTTAACAACACCATTGACGCCCTTTAGGCATTTGAAAACTGATCAAACCCAGATCCCTTACAATCCTCCATTCTTCTATAAATAGGATCCTCCAAGTCAAGCTCATACCAGGAATCACAAACTTGATAATTGGTGCACAGTTGGGTTATCTTAGCGACCAAATATAGGTTAGAATTGTGCATACTTGGGCCACAAGAGAACAATATCATAAGTAAGAAAAAGTGAGGAAGTACATACAACACATGCCAAGACCACTGCAATGGCAAAAGCCGGTCCTCCCGTTCCTTCCAGTAGGCCTATAGCCACTGCTAGAGCCGTCACAGTCGCGGAATGCGATGAAGGCATTCCACCAGAATCAAGCATCCTTTTCGAATCCCATCTCTTTTCTTTATACCTGAGCATCTTAGAACAAACACAATGAAATAAATTGAGCTAATATTGCAAAAACAAAAACAAAATCTTGGGCGTGTCATTATGCAAGTGAAGTGCATGACTTTAGAATCTAAGACTTAAGAAGTCTATAGTAAAATTCCTATTTTGTATGCAAACCACTCTTAAATCCTACTTAGTAAACCCATAAACTTTAATAAAACAAAAAGAAACAAACAAACAAACAAACAAAAAACACTAAATTTGCATACATTTCCTCTCAATTTCCAACCACCAAACAAACAATAAACAAATCGAAATAAATAAACAAACAAAAAATTAAAAAAATTGCGTGTCTTGCGATTACAAATCCAAATCCACCAAATAACGCGTTTTTAGTCAAACCAAGAACAGAGATACAGCTTATCAACGAGTTTCTCTTCATGGGTGACAATAATCAAACTACTACGTTTCGTAAGCATTACAAAAATCATATAAACTTTCTGAAATTTCAAACCCAGCAACAAACATAGCAACAAATTTCCAAAATTTGAAACAAAAAACGTTGAAATTGAGAGAGAAAGAGAGATTGTGGGGACCAGGTGGTGAAGAGCTTGAGAAACTGGGCGAGAGCGCAGGCGAGGAGGGCCGAGAGGAGAGGCAGGTTCGAAGGTAGCAAGGACGTTGGTGTTGCTGTCGCTGACGACGTCGTTCGGGTCGCGTCCGCTACAGTGATCACCTCGTCCATTCACCAATATACCTCTCTCTCTCTCTCTCTCTCCCTCTGTGTGAAATGTGACGATGGTGTTGGCCAACCAGGAAGGGGATGGGTTGGAATGAGGTTGTCTGTCGTCTGATTATTGGTTTTTTATGCCTTCGGCTGTCTAAAAAAAAAAAAAAAAAAAAGGACGACGGATCTGGGGCGGAGACTGGAGAGGAAATGGGGGAAAATGTGTTGGATTGGTTGAGAAGAAAAGAAATAAAAAAAGGTTTGGAATTTTGAGGTTGAAGGGTTTGTGTTCAAACCCAATTCTACGCATCCAAGCAAACAGGACGACTGGAAAGCCGAAAGGATGTTTCTCCAGCAAGAAAATAAACATTTTTCACATGTTTTTAAATTTGGAATAATTGCATCGTTGGTACATGAATCGGCCTAAATTACGAATTACTCTCTAAACCCGTTTTCATTCTACTAAATTAATAAAATTTGTTAGTTTGTCACGTCATATCTAATAAGAAATCGACATGTGTCAATTACAATAAAAATCTGTTAGTTTACCGCAATGACCTTCTATGAACTTTTTATACTGCAGAGAGTAATTTGTAATTTAGGCAAACCCTTTGGACTAGTGGTGCAATTGTCCCTTAACTTTTTCTTCTTCTTCTCTTTTTATATATATATATATATATATGACAGCAAGACTCTCGAGAAATAGACACTTAACAGTTATTCCCAAGAAATCAGGTAGCAGTTATCACAGTAAATTCGGATTAGGACTCTACTCCAAGTTGAATTGAAGTAAGTGTCATAATTCGATTAGCAGTCCTATCCCTCTACGAGATAGTTTGATCAGTAATCCTATTTTCGGTAGAATCGAGATATGACTCATGGTCCAATCATATCATATACCATAATACAAGTAGAACTCTGATTACAGTCCTAGATCAAGAAGGAGTAGGAAACCTAATTCAGGTTTGACTCCATTTATTTGTCTATAAATATGCCTATACCCAAATCGAAGAACATGACCAACAATTATATTATATATTAAAAGTGCATTTGGCTTCGTAATTTCACAGAGTGAATGTCAGTAATCCAGTTAGGTAATTGTTGAGAATCTTTATTCACACGTAAGAGGTACGTGTTTAAAACACGATTTTAAAGATAACTTAAGTCTTTTTAAAAAAAAATTTGCAGAACATTTTTATCAACTCCATTTAAAATTTTTGTTTTTTTGTGTAACCACCAATCACACAATGAGGAGATTACAATCTTTTAATGTATGAGGTATCATCACTTTCGCTTAATGGTAGAATTAACATCACAAGAATTGATACAATGGTTTATGAAAAAGAATTAATACATGGATGAAAAATTTATTGCTATCCATCACCCTCTATCTTCCTCTTGTCCTCCCAAATTATTCTCACTTAATCAAAAATCTAAAATAAAGAAAAATGAAAGTTAGAGAGATTCACATGGAATTCACAATTGGATCGACTCTAGAGATGTTGCTTCTTAAAGTTTACCAAATAACATAGTGATCTAGATATTTGCTTCCGGTAGAAATTCCCTTAAAATTCATAGTCTTGTTTGGCAAAGACATGTACAGAACAGAGTAGTGGGTTGTTAATTTTAAAATTAATAAAAAATGATGATGTGATATAAAGTAAAAAGAATTTGTATAAAAAAGTGAAACGTTTTGTATTATAGTGAATTTTTTTTATTTGAATAGTAATAAAAAATTATTAATGTGATATAAAAAGTAAAAAAAGTGAGAAAATTTTAATGTTGATTGTTATTAAAAAATTTATAAAAAAAAAAAAATTAACAATAGCATCCACTACTGTGTACCGTCCCTGACTTTGCCAACACAACCCTTATATTTTTTATAAAGTGGACCCCAAAAAGGGTTTTTTTTATAGTTTCGCCCGCATAGTAACCATTGCAAAGATGAAAATATTGGAGATTGCATTTGGAATTCATTTGTTCCATAGGAATTACAAGTGCATTGCTCATTGGAGTGAGAAGCAAGTCATAATCCCTTGAACTTGCTACCTCGCTAAACCATCTCCTTGCTAATTAATCTAAATGGAGATGTATTGCTGATACTCTCTCTCTTTTTTCTGTTGTTCCTTCTTGGTCTGCAACTAAAGTTTCAAGGAGTGTTAATCTCCGGGTACATTTAGTTGTCAAATGAGCCGCTTCTCATCATTGTTATGAAAGCATTCTCACCTCTCTCCATTTTCTTTCTTCCGTAAGAATCAAGAGTGGAAAAGACCCATCTTGATCCCCCTTTCCTTTTCCCTGTATTGCTCATAAAAATAATAATAATAATCTAACAGGAGATGGTCAGTAATACATTAATCCTTTTTTTTTTCTTTTTTCTTTTTTTTTATGGTTCATGATATGTACATCTTAATGGACACAATTGCAGAGATAATAAGGCCAAGGATTCTTGAACAAGGGAATCAAACTTTTCATATTCTAGTGAAATCAAGTCGCCATAAAAAGTGATTCATCCGACTTATACTGCAAAAGTCTCAGCTCAGCTGTAGTTTCTATAAATTATTTGATGAGAAGCCGCACTACCTTCAAATAACTAAAGGGACAAAGCTGCCAGAAGAAAGACCGAAAACTATGTAAGCTATACCTATTTCTTCCTATTGTGATGTACAATGAATGCCACTGAACCTCAACTACTATGAAGGCTGTCAATGCTCCTGAACAGCTTCTGGCAGAAGGGATGATGATGAACCGCTATGTTTGCTGGGCAATGGTGTATTCCTTCGAGATTGGCGCTTCGTTGGGATGAGGTTCGGTCCCTCATCCGAGTCTTCTGAAGCTGCATCACTCTCACTATCATCTCCTTTCTTGAAAACTGGGTGAATGTATGCATTTTGAAGGAAGCCCTTCAAGTTCAGGTTTGGCTCCCTTGCACGTTCAAGGGTATCTTTCATCATTGCTTCCTGAAAAAATACACCAAAAGAAAAACGCACTAGGTGTATAAGAAAAAATGGCAACAAGGTAGTAGATTTGTTTCATCACGCACAGACTGCAACCAATAAAAGAAAACATCAACAAACCTGTAATGGATATCTAACAAAAGCAGGTTCGTAACGGCCTTTGCAGAACATATGAAACCATATGGTCAACACTGGGAGTGCGATGAGCAATGGAGTTGACTGAGCAGCTTCTTTTGTACTTAATAATCCCATTAGTAGCAACTGTGAGACAATTAGGGCAACTATTATGCGCCCATGGACATCAGGCCAGAATGCAGCAGCACTCTCGTACTCCTGATTGTAGACATTTATAATCTGCAGATTCATAAAAAGAGTTTCATTAGAGAAAAGTTTCCAAATCAAACCCGACAATATACAGCAGATCTTGTAGCACGCATAAATGACTCCATCAGCATCAAAATAAAGTAAAAACAGTATAAAAGAAAAGCATAGACTTGGCTATGTGGAGCTAAAATTATAGTGTAAGAAGTTTAATCACAAATACACTATATTGATTATTTTGATAGCTACATTTATTCTGTAAACTACTAGTAAATTCAAAGAAATGATCCTATCACCAGCCCCTTCAAATAAAAGAGCATGGAAAATCCAATTGTCAAAAGCCTCTAGTGACAAAGACCTAATAATTCCCACCATTTCTGATCTTTACAGCTTCTTTATAACAGAATATGTGAGACCAGCACCAATAAAATAGGGGATGAATCCTAGCATCAAAGAGAAGCTACTCTTATACACAAACATTTCACAAAATTCAATTGTCGATTTCTTTACAAACATCTGGCACAATCCCAAAATTGGAAAACAAATTGAGACCCTATATTGAAAAAAAAAAAACGCTCTTAGAGTGAGTTCCTGTTTTCCTACATGACATTTGACCAAAGCCTCTCAGAGTCAGTTACTGCATTCACTATAAGACATTTGGATTAAACCCTTCTACAGAAAGCATGTCTAACACCCCATACTGACAAAGAGTGGATGGAGCTCATAGCTTGTTATTTTAGAAAGGGAATCCACAATGCATTTTTTTTTTTTAATAAGTAAATTGTCTTATTGAAAGCGTAAGGCGCCCTAAAGTACACCGGAAATATACAAAAGAAAACACCTAACTAGAAATAGAAAAACGAACAAGAAAATCAGCAAAACTATGTGATACAATCAGCAAAACAAATAAGAAAGGGAATCCACAATGCTAATCGTGATACAATCTACTAGTACTTCGTATTGAATTGATGTGAAAGCTAGAAAACTGGAATTTCAGATAAATTATGTATATCAATCCACTGTTCAGCAAAACACATTTTATTGATTTCAATGTAATCTCATTTAACATAGATGGAATTGAGCAAGAAAATGATGAAGTAGAAATCAAATGAAATCAAATCAACCCCAATATAAGTCTTCCCAATACAGATGGTCAGTTCCCCCCTCAAGTTGGTGATATTCTTTCTTTTTCCTTTTTGTTTTTTGTTTTTTTAATTCTCTCAGACTTACCTCTTACTTGAGCTTATTGTATGCAGTTTGAGGTTCCCAATTTCTCTGAACTGAAAATGCTTCGAATTGTATCGTGGACAAAGGGGTGAATAAACATGTGATAAAGCAAATTGAGACAGATGCTAATAACATTCCTTCCTGTTAATTACGTAAAAAATACATTCTAACTGCTCTTACATTACAAATATAGGACAATACCACATATTAACCCAAAAAAAGTACAAAACCTACTCTTGAACAAAGGGCTACTTTTACCTGATGACGATACACCATATATGCCAAGCCAAAGAATACTATGATGAAAGGAAGCAAAACAGGAGTCACCACAGCATAAACAAGGCCAAGTAAGAAATAAAGTTGTATTTGAGGTTCGCCAGTGTTGAAACCAAGGCTTCCAGGATCCATTGCGTCTTCCCTATCCTTTTCAGTCTTCACCAAAAAGAAATTTTTTAAGTGATAAATTATCAACGGCTTCAACCTTAAAATCTCTCCAGCAATACCAGCCCACCCATCAACCATTATGTAAGTTATGAAGAAAGTTGCCTTCATTGGAATGGACACACCAATCGTCTTTGGGATACTGCACAATTAGCTCACTACTGTTATGTTACAAATCATATCAAAGAAGCACTCAACATCAGCTAAAAAGCATATATATAATACACATCAAATATGCTAGATCAACCTATGGCAATCATGTAAGAGAAGAATTGTTGTGAATTTTGTGAGATTAGCAAGGTAACTTTACAAAAAGGAAAACTGAGGAAACACTGGACGAAAAAAGGTGGTGGAGAAATGATTGTATGACAGTACATGATGGTTACATCTATCACTATCTATGCATGCATAAGTCATGAACACTGAGCAGAAACTGATACTCATGAAGCTAATGATACTTATCACGATATCTATAAAACAAACGAGGCAGAAAGCATTTCTTAAGAGTTAAAGCTCAGAAACCAAACTGGGTAATTTATCCTATATAAGAGACATAAAATCAGATTACCCAGGCTACAACATGACAAATTACAATGTATATGTCCTTTAAAATACATTATGCGATATTAAGTCTATTAAGTGCATAATATGAAAAAAGAAAAGGTAGAATTGATCTCATAACCATGAACAATAAAGATAATGCAGAATTATGTGGTACATGCTTTCATATCTATATTTGATCTTCTATTCATATTCAAATAATAATAGATTTATGCTTAGAGAAAATTCTCACGTAGAATCCAAAAATTTTAAGTACGAAAATCAAGTTTTATTTTGAGACCAACAAAACACTAGATAGAAGGGTCCAAATATACAAGGAAGCATTAAAACAGGGATTGCCTGGGGGGCGGGCTGGCTGGTCCCACTTAATTTTGCAGGGGTCAAGAATCAAGATGCTTATGTGAAAATTGTATCATTTCATTCAGTCCATGATAAGCATACAATGAACATAAGAGACTACCAATGATGTACAACGAACAAAAGTGTGTCATGTAAACTCATCTGAGCACCTGCAACTGTATTACTACACCATCCAGCTGGAAGAATCACAGCTACAAATTAAGATAATTTCAATTGAGTGCAACAGTTTGCAAGTGCATTAAATTGGTAAAAGCGATTATCAAACGGATTGCGATAGCTGATAATACTAATGAGACCCTCACAAATACTGATGTATGCTGCTATAAATAAAAATATATGAAAATATTTTGACCCTTCTAACAATTATAAAGTGGCCATATTTTAAGCAACTACAAATGTTTAAAAATCATAATGCATAGTAAATAAATGAAAAGGACATACTCATTTGCTGACTGGTTCATGAAATTATGCAGTTGTTGAAATGCAGTTCCAGTAATTATGCTCCCAAGAAAGACATTGATAAATTGGAAAATATAATATCTAGTTGCAGATCTCCTCTCTAGACCAGATATGCTAATAAATCCTTCAAATTTTGACATCAGCATCAATATTGAGGGTAGAAAAATGAGAAAAATCTTCAAAGCAATCCCTGGAAGGAAACCTTGGATAAATGACTTTACGCCTTTTCTGCAAGAAACAACAGAGGCTGTTAGTAGATGTATACAACAACTGGGCAAGGATTGGGAACAACAATCACAAACAAACACATAAAAACTATTGAGGTAGTCAAAATTTGATATATGGAAACAGTAAAGCTTTCTAAATGCTGTCTGCACCCTCAACCTACCAGACTAACACATTACAATTACCAAGCAGGAAGAAAATCCTACACACTATATTTACTTGCAAACAACCCTAATCTAAGAATAGGAAGAAAAAAAACAACCTAAGCCAAGTCAAAACCTCATATGAAGTATAGCATCTACTGGGAATGGTGCATCTTCGCTTCTCACTAGTATGCCAACTGAACTGCTCACTCCTAATCTCACCTTTCATACTCTAATTACTTTATCCTGCATTTCTTCTCTTATTGTCTTTCATGATATGCCAATGTCAAAAAGATGATGCCATTAAAGAAGACAAGGATAGATTAGTTACCACTCCTAATCTCACTTTCCTTAGTCTTTTAATTTTCTCCTAATAAACAAATATAATAATGCAAAGAAGAAGAAGATGAAGACACTCACAATTCGATTATAGGCCTTAGAAAAGGGACTGCTTTCTCAATACCCTCAATATTTGCAAGCGACTGTACAAATGCAATGGGGATCATGAAAAAGAAGGCAAGGAAGAAGAAAGCAACAGCAACAATAAGCCTCCTAATTGTGAGAGAAACATATGGAATTGCCAAGTTATCCCAATATACATCACAGGGCTCTGGAGCCCACTCAGTTAACCATATAGTAGGATTCCTGGACTGTTGAGTTTGTGCAGAAACAGCTGCAGCCCATCGAGTTTTGAAGGAAACAAATGCTGCTGGCATGATTGATTTAGGATTGTTCATAATCTTATCTCTCTCTGAGGCAATCTGACAGTCATAAGAAAGACATAGTATTAAACATATGCTGTCCAATCAATGTGCAACTCAATTACAATCATGTCACTGACATGGTAAAAGGAATGCCTTAGAACAGGGAAAAAAACAATCCTGAAGGTTTTTGAGCGCTAAAATCACATTAGAAGATTAATATGTATATGTGAAGGTATAAGGCAGTACGAAACTACACATAGAATCAAGTGACCAGCACAAGCTCTGTGCTTATAAATGAGTGATGCATCACAAGCACTGGACCGGGGCACTACAAAATATGTTGGCCGATGGACTTGTTGCCTGGTTAATTCCGTTAATGAACGATTACCTTATTTTTTACTTATCAAAAATATAGAATGGAAAAATTTAATGAAGTGTATATAAAGTAGAACAATAGGGTTATTTTTTACTTGTTGAGTTCCATTTGTTGATTCTTACAAGAATTTACAGAAAAGGCACTAGAAAATAACCGAAGTGTTACATAATATGATAAATGCGAAGAATAGAAAGTCATAAGCTCAAGAAACCCATGTAAGAAACTAGGAAAAATCTGACATTATCCTCTTTAACTTAAAGTGATGAAGAATTCTTGTGTATTGCTAGAGACAGGAAGTCAATTAAGCTTACTGAAGATGCTCAAGAAATGCTTTTGTTTTTATTACAAGTAAGATGCTCAAGGAATGCAGCTTACCGCTTCTGATTGTCTTTCAATCTTAGATGTATAGAAGTCAATTGCATCCACCCTCTCTCCCCATAGACCTAGAAAACCAGTCTGCTCATATGACATTAGTTACCAAAAGTCAGACTATGATGGCAATTGTTCTTGTTATTGAAAAACACTAGTCCAGAAGATATCAAAATTAGAAAGAACAAAAAAAATGGAAGGAATCGCAAATAGCACCAACCCATTGGCAGTGCAATACCTTTGTTGAAGGCCTCTTAGATTGATTTCTGGAATATTTAAGTTGATTGAAGTCAAGCCAGTTTCGCATTTTTTTCTTCTCTTTGACTAAATCAGAAAGTTTGTTTGCATTGTAAACTACCTGCAGGTATATAACTAGGTAAGAAACTAAACTGAAGAAAAATAATCCTTCGTACAGTAACGAGTTTGTAAACTTGTGCATTTAGAGGTTTGGTAACATAGATACACATATGTAATCTATATAACATCTCAAGGTCATTCTGATCCCAATAAAAAAAGACTCAAAAGCAACAACAAAACTAAAATTTCTGATTTGGTTAATGGAAATAAGACATTGGCCTCCCTTTTTCTCTAAACTATCTATAGACTTAAAGCTAACACCTATTTCCAAAGTTTTCTCCTTTACTTCCAACCCAATGTTTCCCAAGAATACAAGAATTGAACCCCAAACATGGCAAGATCAGAAGCACAACGGTTAATGAATGAAAGGAACTTCAGATATAGATGATCTCATTACCATTCACCATAAAAAGTCTGTCAAACCAAATTTCCTCGGTTAGGAGCATAGTTGTCCAAGATGGAACAATGTCAATCAAACTATAGTAATGAGAATAACCCACTCCATATTAAAATCACAATAATTACATCCCATACCTGTTCTTTAACTGAAGATACACGCCATTTAGGAAAAAAGGGAAACCGTAAACATGTGCTGCAACAATATCTGCATCCTCTACATATTACATATATATATATAGAGAGAGAGACTCTACCATAATTGAAACTACAATCATATCTTCATTGTCAGACTCAATCTATGTATGGATGTATATATGAATGTGTATTGATATGGTGAATGCCTATACTGTATGCATTCATCCAGAGTTTTTCATGTATGTTTGTGTAGTTACTTATCTGTTTGTATAGAGAACTACAGGATCAAACCTGATAAGTAAGATAGTGTTCAGGATGGTTGACCAAGAAAAAGTGCTCCACAAGCTCATTAACTGACTCGTCTGGATCTGGTGGCACATTTCTTACAAGTACCTGCATGGAAAAAAAAAATCAACAATCAAAATTAAAATAACATGCAGCAAAATAGTTGCAAGGTTTGTCTGAATAACATGAGTATGGTATCAGTGGTTATCACTTATGCCGCGTTTGTTTCACTTAGATTGCATTATGCTTCTTGAAAAGCATAAGCCATTTTCCTCCCTACAATGAAAAATTTGTTGTTGATCCGGAAATCATTTTTTATTGGCTAGTATTTTCCGCTTGCATTAAGCACCAAAAAAAATTGAGAAAACTTTTTACGCTAAAACAAACAAAGCCTTATAGATATAACATGCATATGTTTTACCTCATTACTATTAACCCTATTCACTGGATGCATAGATATGCAATCCTTTGTATCTCAATAATGAAAGATTTAAAGTGTATACTAGACCTTAATATGAACCAGAAAAAAGTACAAAATAGAACATTGCCATTAATACCCCCACCTAAGAAACAAAAGGAAAAATTCGATAGCAATTAACTAGACCTTACTAAAATGCTCTGAAAATGCACCACTCTCAACAAGAAGAAGTCTGGTTTACCTCTTGATGCAAGGGATGAGAAAATTTAATTTTTAAGAGTCAAGGGTATTTTTGGTAATTCAATAAATGGGCTTTGCCCTAGGATTTAGTCGTTAGTCTCTTTAAGTTTTGAAAGCATATTGGTCTTGCTTCAATCTAGAGCTGTTCAAATGCTGACTTGGCTACCTGACCTATTTCTATCAACTAAATCCTAGGGCAAAGCCCATTTGGGCATAAACTTATGCCAAGTTAAAATAATTTTTTATTTGGGTTTCATTTCATGAGTTTTGCCAAGTTTTATAATCAGGGGCAGAATTGTAAGTTTCAGCAATTCTTCTGAATTTAGGGTGCTTTAGTAATTGAGTCAAGTCTAGAATCTTTGGGTCCAATATAGTCTATTCTTTAAATATTTGATCTAGTAGTCAAATTAGGAGTTCGAGTCCCAGTAAGTTAAGCAAGAGTCAATTACCTATATAAATATGTTTAATTGTACTTAAAGAATTCAGACTTTCATAAATGGAATATTGAATGATTTGAGTTTAAGACACATTGGGCTTCTGTGCTCTTCCCTTTTTTAAGTTTTAACCCCATCTTTTAACCCTAATGCCAACTACAAAACACATAAATAGATTTATCTATATCTGTCATACGTCATAAAGACAAAACAGAAAAACAGAGACATATCAACTTGCACCAAATCCAAGCTATTACCCAAACAGAATAACTAAATCCAAGACATATCAACTCGCACCAAACAGTCTAGGCTTGAACGAAATGTCTACGAATAATTCACATCCCTGAGAAGTAATATGATCTCAAAATATAAAATCTGCATAACCACTTTAACTGAAGCAAAAATATGAACACCCAACATCTGACTACTCCCGACGGCCCCACCCATCATTTATCTTCCTCAAGTAAACTTCCTAGTATATATGATTGCACATGCAAAGAGTAATAGACTTGAGTGTACTTATTGAGTGTTAAAGGAATCTTGTCTTAAGAAAATCGCATTTTTCACACTGATTGGGCCTCTGAACCCCACCCAAACCATTCAGATGTCATGTGTGAACTATCATGCTAAAAGGACTTGGCCTTTTGGCCCATATCCAATTAGTTTGATGATACAAAAAGTTTTGAACTTACTGTGAACTGATCAGGGCGCCGCTGTTCTGATGCAAGAAAATGCAACCTCATTGACGCAACTATCTCATACTCCTTCTTTAAAACATAGCATGTCCAGAAGGTAAAAGCATATGCCATTACCAAATGGGTCCAAAATCTGCAACAAATATTCGATCGATACAATTAATTGACAGATTTCATGGGAATGTTATTGCATACTAGGTCCATTCTATGCACAAATTTACATTGCTATTGTCCACTCCATAGCCAGTACAATAGTTGCCCAGTAATATACTCATCAAACCAAAAAAAAAAAAAAAAACAGAGTTATAGACAATCACTAACATCTTTAATTGTTTTGTTGGACAAAAGAAGAAGTAATCAGTAAGAGAAAAGTAATTGGGGGCCAAATTAATGGTCAGAAAGATAGTGGATTTATATATAAAAATCACCAAGCCACAAAACAATAATTCAGTCACACAATTCCAACTTCCACTGGGACTTGCCCAAAAATTAAATGTAATATGCTAGTAAAACGTTTTGCAGCTGACAACATTTAATGTACAGTACTTGATTCTAATTTAAGAATCAAAACTAGATAATTCATTATTAGTGTCTAAACGTAGTACAGGACAGCTACACTGAACAATCAGAACTTAAAAAAGTTCATTATAACATCTCACCAGGATAAGAAAGAAGATATAAAGAATAAACAAAATACAAAAGAAAGCAACTGAAAGTTCTGCATACCTGCAAGATCCAATTGGGATGTTTGAAATAGAAAGCTTATCTATGTCACTGTATACTAAATCTGAGTGCTCCAAGGTGCCATTGGTCCAATTGACAGGTACCATGACTGCAAAAGCCAGGAATGCGATAGGAACAAAAATTTTTAGCCTGCATTTGATTGCAGAAATGGTAGAATCAGTCCAAGAGTAAGAAGTTGCAATCAAAGACAAAAATAAGAGAAACATTCGGTTGAAACGTTATATCCTCCCAATACAAAACGACATTCCATGCAGGAAAGAGATAATTAAACAGAATATAGTAGTCCATGACTATGCACATGGTAAATGCAGAATAACTACCCAAAACTCCTTGGGCTGATATTAGACTAGGAAAAGGGCGGTTAATATCCAACACTGCCGGCCATGCAAGCTACAGATAAATGATCTTTTAGAGCATACCCTGCTAAGTAGATCCTCAAGTAAACAGCAGAATCCAACCCTGCATGGTTAATTAGCTCAGGTTCTGGCATTTGCAATGCATCAGGCATCCAACTCAAAAACCTGACATACGACCTGAAGTCCAAATTGACAAACTTGCCCACAAATGCGCCGGTGCCCAGTGGACTGTTCCTTAAACCCTTCAGATACCATTTTGGAAAGTACACCCTATCATTGATGGGTTGAAGCCGAAGAAAGGCAAATGCCAAAAAGAAAGCAAACGCAGTGAGGATATTGATAGCTGCTGCAACTTCTATATCCTTAAGTGTAGCCATATTCGCTCTTCAAAGACAAAAAATTGATATTTCCTGTAAAAAGAAAAAAGGTATAAAACTAAGATTTAATGTAGATAACCAGGTAATATACACCTGAAGAATGTTCGCAATGCATCACAGTGGACACAACGTGTTTTAGGTAAAAGAGCCCCCCCCCCCCATCTTCATGAAGGAATAAAAAATATGGATTTAAAACTTTTCACTTTCTTTGCTTAAACTAAAAGGGAATATACCCTTTATCTAACATATAACAACTTCAGGCATGGCGCTTTCATAGTGTGACGGGCAGTGTGCACAAGGCCCTGGAACAAATCCAACACGATATGGCTGACCAGATATTACTAGTGATTCATATTCAAGTCAACATATAGAAATTAGAAAATAAGAAATAAACAAATGGAATATGATAAAACTAGGCACTGGACGCTTTTTTTGTTGCAAATCAACAAGAGAAAATCTTACAAGTTGGAGAAAATAATAGGAAAACTTCTGGGAATTTGACTTTCAGAAATACGACAATTATGATACTTAAATAGAGAGGGATTTCTTTTTCTTAGAGATTCATTACAGAAATCAAAAGAGATGCTTGATGCTTCAATCAAAAAGTATCCTAAAATAAACTAGGTTTTGTTCAACAATCCATTTCTAAAAGCACAGAAACTAGACACAAGACTGGAACTTATGCATCGTCTGTTTGGTTGCCAAGAAAATGCGGGAAAGAAGATAAATCATAAAATAAAAACTTCATCAGAATAACCAGCATCTTATCATTCATATTTTGCTCCATCTTTCAGCAACCAACTTGAGCGCTGATAAATTTAAATTCTTGAGAATTTCATTAATCTATATATGTTGAAGACAAATCTATTTGACTTTTCTTAGTTAAGCAAAGAAAATGATTAAAAGAGTAGAAAAAAAATATATATGTTTTATTGTCTTCTAGTTCCTCTGATTTTTCAATATCCAAACAACAGTAAAATCCAAAGATGAATACTCAGAACCAAACATGAAACAGCCATTGGATTCAACTTTCAATTCTTGAAAGTTTAAGAACAAAAAAAATAAAATAATAAATAATAAAAATAAAAAACCTTAATATATATATACCGACATATATACACATTATTCAATATCACTAAAAATGAAAATTTCATTTTCTCAGCAACCAAACAGACAGTAGAACCCCAAAAATTCACACTATTACCAGACAGTCATTAGAGTTCGAAATTTCTTAACAACCAAAAAGCCATTGGATCCAGCCTTTTCGTTTTCCTCCGAATTCTTAGAAACCAAACAAACACAAGACACAAACTTCTTTCACACTCTTACCTCTCTATCTTTACGAACTCCACTCACAAAACAAGAGCACTCGGAAACCAGAGCTCCAAACGCAGCGTTTTCCGGCACAATGAGAACGGTGACTTTAATCTTCGGCGTGAAGGAACCCAAAACGCAGCGTTTTTGGAGTAAGAGCAAGAGATCAGAAGCGGAACGGACTCAAACACCTCACAGAGCCCTCGTAAAACAGAGCCGGCACGGCCAAAACGGTGCGTTTTTTAGTTCAATGAGAACAGCGCCCTGCGCCGAGAAGCGAATCACACTCTGTGTGTGTGTGTGTGTTTCAGTTTCACTGTTTCTTTCAGTGGGTACCGTAGGGGAAAATCCTCTGCGGTTGTCGTTGTCCGGTGAGGTAAGAGCCGTGCTAGGATGCGCCCTTTTATATTTATTTGCTTTTCAAAAGAGAACAGAGACGGCAAATATGGAAACCGCGTAAAGTTAGCGAAACGACGACGTGAATCGGGGCTGAGGTGGCACCGGTGCGTTACCAACAGTCGGTTCTCAGGTGTCCCTTTTTTTGATTTTTTAATTATTGATGAATTGATTATCTGACGTTTTTGGATAATAATATAATAAATGCCCTCGGATCAGTTGGATTTGGCTGTCGGCAAAATAGGGCATGTGAGGGGGGCTCTGTGTCTGTATTCTGTAACGGCTACTATTTTCAACGTGAATGTCTTTTCCTCTTTCTCCCTGCTTTGACTTCCTGGGGAGTGTGGAGAAGTCTTTCGATTTTTTGTCAACATTTTCGGACAAAAAAGGTTGGTGTATAACGTGTAATGTTGGCCACGTGTCAAAAGAGTATATTTAATCAGATAGTGCTATTTCTGTAAAGTTGGATACAATGAATTAAAAAAGTTCAAATCTTTTAAGATAATAAAAGTGTCCACTTAGAATTTGCGCGATTTTAAAATATGAGATTTAAGAAAGTGATTTTTAAAAATATAGTTAAGTGCTTGGTAAGATTGCAGTTTACCTTTTAAAATCGTAAATTAACTTTTAAAATTCTGCGTTTTCAAAAAAATATCATCTTACCTGCAATTTGAAAAAGGCAGAAAATCTACTTTTTCAAATCGCAATTTTTAAAACCGTAATTTCCAAACAATTTATGTTCTGCGATTTGGTTTAAAATCACACTTATTGTCTACGAAATCGCAATCTCAAACGCATCCTAAATATTATATGAGAAAAAATACAATTTAGCCCCCACTACCGCCATTTCTCTGGATGTCCTCTCAAACTACCAAAACTTTTGAAAAATGCTCATTTTGACGAAATATCCCCATAAAACAACGGCCAGATGTCATTTTTCAATTAAAAAATCCAAAATATAAAATATAAATAAATAAACTTAAATTGTATTTCTTATTTTTATTTTTATTAAAAAAAATTTAAAATAAAAAAACTAAAATTTATTTCTTAATTTTATTTTGAAAAAGGCGGGGACGAGTTCGCCGAGCTGTAGGCGTGCATCGTGACCAATGACGATGCTGGAAAGAAGCAGTGCGTCCTCCAATCAATTGCAATATTTTTTAAAAAATAAAAAATAAATTTTAGTTTTTTTTAGTTTTTAATTTTTAATTTCTTTTTCAAAGAAAAATATCTTTGTTTTTTTGAATTTTTTAAACTTTTTTTTATTTTTATTTTTTAATTGAAAAGTAACACGTGGCAATAATATTATGAGAATATTTCGCCAAAAGAAGCATTTTTCAAAGGTTTTGACAGTTTTTGCCCTTTTGGGAGTCAGAGTACAAGCCTTGATAGTTTGGTGGGCTATCCGGATAAAATGTAGTAATTTGAGGGGCTAAATTGTACTTTTTCCCTATTATATGAAAAGACTGTAATCTATTATTTTTAGTTTTTGGAGAAATCCTGCCTATAAATTTATGCCACGTTGCAAAAATAGGTGAATTGAAAAATAAGAAGAAAAAAAAAAACTAGAGTATTTTATGGAGTAGTTTTCCTTAAATCTTAATAATTCTTTTGAAATTAAATAGTTCATATGTCTTTATATCAATATTACTCTTCTTCTTCTTCTTCTTTTTAAGGGATCAATATTTACTCTTTACAACTCACTATTTACCATATTCCGTATTTAACATATTCTTCCATAATTATCATATTTACTTTTAACAACTCAGCTAAGTTTTTGAAAATAAATTCAACAATAAATACCGCTATGGAAAAATCAGAATAATTTAATTAAAAAAAAAAAAAAAGGTTAAATACCTCATTGGTATCAAGTTTTAAGTATTTTTAAATTTAGTAACTCAGTTTTGTTTTGTATTATAGATGATACCTGAATTAGGGGTAAAAACTCATTTGATATCTCTATTAGATTTTTCGTTCAAATTTTAACGGCTTGCCACCTGTCAACCGCTGAAGTTGAGATGTGGCACTATATAAAAAAAATTAAAATCTTTAAAAAAATAAAAAAATAAAAAATTGAAAAATTGAAAAATAAAAAAGAAAAAAGAAGAGGGGTGGCCTCAGCCACTCTCATTTTGGCCAAGGGGGTGGCTCACCCCTTGTTCGGTCTAGGGTGGCTGAACCATACCATGGGGGGTGGTTCAGCAACCCCATGGTAGGAGAAAAAAAAAAAAAAAATTATGGGTTTTGGCCCTTAGGGGTGGCCGAACCACCCCTGTGGCCAATGGCCAAAACACATTAAAAACATTTGAGAGTTTGTCATTGGGGGTTGGTCAAACCACCAACCTAAGGGCCAAAACCCATCATTTTTTTTTTTTTTGCGTAGGGTGGTTTGGCCACCCCAAACCGGCCAAGGGGGTGGCCGGGCACCTCTTGGCCAAAATGGCGGTGGCCGGCCACCCCCATGGTGGCTAAGGGGGGGTGGTTTTTTTTTTTTTTTTTTCAATTTTTTAATATTTTATTTTTTATATAGTACCATATGTCAACTTCAACGGTTGACACGTGACGAGTAGTTAAAATTTGGACGGAAAATCTAACAGAGGTACCAAATGAGTTTTTACCCCTAATTCAGGTACCACCTATGATACAAAACAAAACTGAAGTACTTGTTGAGACAGTTTCCGAGTCGGTGACACGTCAATTCTTGGTTAGTTTCTCCTTTGGCTACTCAACAGCCTGCAAAACAGTAAAGGGACACCATGGGTTTCCGACAGAATTTCCTCCAATGATTAAGTCAGTTTTCAGCGTTTTTTTGGAGAGGTTAAGAAGAAGAGGAATAACTTTTCAAAAGAGCGAGAGATCCCCACTTACCTGACTGGTAGTTGTATTCATATTCATCCCCTGCTCAGCATCGCCTATATATGTTATTCTTCCTTCTTCGTTAATGAAAGTTTCTCCACCTGCTATCATTACTTTGCACTTGCATGAGCGCCTTTGTGCCTGATGGTAATTCTTCTGTGTGCGCCCAGACTCTCAGCTATAGTAGGGCTATCCGGGTTGTCTACCCATAGGGGCGGCACCTCTGGTGTCATGTTGTTGTATAATCATGTAGGGTAGGAGCCGATATTCCTTCTGACAATAATCATTTGTGTTGCCTTTCTCTTAAATGCTTAAGTTAAAATGGATTGGGGGATTTCTAACTTTGTCTACTGGTCTTGGGCCGTCCACAGGATTGTGGGCTTTCTAATTTGGGCCTTGGTGTTTCTTTCTTGAGGTTCTCGGATGTAGATCTATCGAAGACAGGCTGACCCCGAGGAATGGGCTAGTATTTCACTATTCAATGTGGGCCGAACCTATTGGAAATATCCCCAATAATACTAAATTTAAAAACGATTAAAACTCAGGTACTAATTGAGTATTTAACCATAAAAAAAATGATAATTATAATAAATCTCTTCAAACTACCAGTCGCTTTTAAAGTAGCTCTCTAAACTACGAAGTGTACTAATATGACACTCAAACTACCAAAGAGTATAAAAAATGCCACTTTTACATGTGTCATATATTTAATTAAAAAAATAATTAATTTAAAATAATTTAAAAATCAAATAAATATTAAAAATACTAAAAAAAAAATTAAAAAATATGAAGGGCCCCTTTAGGCCAGATTTTGGCTAATGGGGGTTGCCGACCACCCCATTTTGGACAATGGGAGTGGCCGGGCACCCCAGGCTTGATTTCTCTCAAATCGTCTTTTTGTTTGTGGGTTTTGTTGTTCTTCTTAACGATCTTTGCTGCGCCTACCAAGAGGTTTCTCTTTGTAACGCTTGCGCAATGAGTTAAGCTCTATTGCAAGAAAACACACAAATTTCTTCAGGTTTAATTTCAAGCTCTTAGGAGTGCTTTATTTTTTCGATTCTTTAAACGAGACTCTAAAACTCCGTTTGGTTGCTGAGAAACCAGAAGAAAATTTAAAATTTTATGAGGCATATTTTGAAGTGACTTTTTACCTTTAGTATATCAAAGGCATCACCGCCAAATGATCCGGAGGTGACTGATTTGCCGCCGAAACCAAAGAACACGTCGAACTCGTCGTCGGAGCTGTCATTGTTAGGGGCGAAGCTACCCTTGGACATGCCCCCCCCCCCCCCAAAGTCAAGGGTTCCCCCCCTCACCCAAAAAAAAAAAAAAAAAAAATTTTTTTTACCCTTATTTATTTATTTTTTCAATTTAGCACCCCCAAATCTCAAATCCTAGCTCCGCCCCTAGTCATTGTTGTTGTCGTTGAAGCAATTGCAATGGCTTCGGCCACACTTGGCCACCGTCGAGGATTGCTTCTCGTTGCTCTCCTACTCGATGAAGCTCTGCACCATCTTCGCCAAGCAAACCGAGCTCGGCTCAAACTCTGCCCCTCCATCTTTGTTTCTGTACTGTGCCAGGGGTTGCCGACCATCTCCATTGGCCAAAATTTGGCCAAAGCCACCCCCTTCATATATTTATTTTGTTTTTTGTTTTTTTTTATGTTTTTTTTTTTAAATTTTAATATTTATTTGTTTTTTTTTTAATTGAATACATGACACGTGTGTTATATGAATATTTCGACAAAAATTGTCTTTTTGGCACTCTTTGGTAATTTGAGAGATCATATTAGTAAACTTGGTAGTTCATATGACTACTTTAAAAACGTCTGATAGTTTGAAGGGGTTTTTTTTTATATATAATTATCCCTAAAAAAAATGTGGAGATTTATGAAATCTTGGTTGAACTCGTAAGGGGCCAAACAAACCTAAGCATTATTGTGGAAGAGGATCTTTGTGCAGGGTTTTATGGTTCATAATAGATTTGACAACATCTAATTGTATACATGGTGACATATAATTTTAAAAGTGACAACATAAATAACATATACACCATTAAATATTGTGAAATTTAATCTAAACTATAAAATAGCTCATCTCCATTTCAAGAAAAATTTAGAAGAACATGTTCCCCATTAATATTGCTAATGATACTTAGTTTTTGCACTCTTCCGATTTATGGTGCTTCAAAACTATTTTTCATCTTATAGTAGGAAAGGAATGAAATCTATTAAAGAATAAAATCATTGCATTGATTCGAATATGAAAAATACTTTGCTTCCTAATTTTTTTTTCTACCAACAGTGGTTTTGAAATGAGATGTCATTATTTTATGAAATTGTGACACATTATTCAAAATAATAGATTTCATGTATGATTGACACATCATTTGAGAATGAACTTTTAGAAAAATAAAAAGAAAAAATTGTAAGTTTAGCACTTCGAAGAGTTGTTTACACAGTGGATTAGTATTGTCTCAAACTAAGATATATATATATATATATTAGATTTCTCTTAAGTTCTTAAAATTTGAATCAAAATTCTCAAATTAAATGGTATCCTCTTTTTTTTTTTTTTTTTTTGAGAGAAAATGATAACTGATATCATTAATCAAATAAAAAGGCTTGCTTCAGCAAGTACAATACTCTGGATAAAAGAAATACATTCTTTTACCCAAACATTATCCAAAAATTGTGATAAATCCAAATTGGCCATTCGATGGGCGGCTTGATTTGCCCCTCCTCCCCCCCCCCCCCGCGTCTCACATGCCTCCCCTCATAAAACAAAAGACTTTGAAGCCGAACCTTTACATCGTCAATCAATTGCCCATAACTACTCCAGCAAGGAGTGTCTCGTCATAAAGTTGAAACTACTTGCAAAGAATCTCCTTCAATAACCACCTTTTGATGCCCCCGCTCACAACAAAATGAACATTCATTTGTGCGACACAACGAATTGAAAAAATAAAAAATAAATAAAGATATTCTAGTGGTTATAAATACTGAGGTGGCAAAATCTTAATTATTTAATTTGAAAAAAAATTGTTCAAATTTTGAACATTCATGCCTCGTTTGGTTTGCAGAATAAATATTCCACCGGAAAAGAGAATAATTATTACTTGGAATGTAATAGTTATTCATACTTCTTAGTTTGATGACAACACATATACTTTAATTGTGATCGAATCAAAATTACTAAAAACATCCCTCAATTATTTATTT
Organism: Alnus rubra; assembly: GCA_028654335.1. Lineage (NCBI taxonomy): Eukaryota > Viridiplantae > Streptophyta > Magnoliopsida > Fagales > Betulaceae > Alnus > Alnus rubra. Next base: position 511,091 of record JAJPGS010001146.1, read on the forward strand.
TTATTTTTATTTTTTAAAAAGAGAAAACGTGAAACTAGTGGTGGCCACCCACCCACAGAAGAGCCGGTAGTAGCCGCAACCACCGTTGGAACCACCCCCGACTCTTTGTGGGTGGTTAGGCCACCCTGACGACGCTTAGGGGTGGATGCAACCACCCTCGGCTTCATTGGGTAGTCGAGAAGCCACATATGTGTTTCTTCTTTTTATTTTTATTTTTTAAAAATTAAAATTGAAATAAAATAAAAAATAACATGGGTGGTTTTTTTTTAGATAATGTAATTTATTCCTTTGTAAATAACTATTCTTCTCATTTATTAGAGAAATGGTTATTCTTCTGTGTAGCTATTTCAAAAAATAAATTTATAATAAATAAAAAATTAATCATTTTATTATAAAAGTCTATTCCACAACCCAAATAAGACACCGAGATTTGACAACAAAGAGCTTTTACCAAAACTATGAAGAACACCGCGCTCGTTCTAGCCCATCCTTTTATAAGCTCAAAATGTAGCACGAATCCTTTCCTTTGGACCTTTAAGCCCAACAAAACTCAAAAGAAGGTAAAGAAAACGACACCGTATCATTCTCCGCTTGATTTCTCTCTAGGTTGAGCCCCATTCCTCATCACTCGCATCTGCTTCTTCCTCTGCTCGCTCTCTGTCTTCGTGTGTGTGAAAAATGCCCCTTCGCAGGCTCTTCCTCCGATGTCTATCTAAGGATACGACGACGTATCTCTTTCCCCCAATACCCACTTCCCTCTCCTCCCATTTGCACCGCCACCATTACCATCACCATCACCCACACACCACTCAGTGTCTCGCTCTCTCTAAAACCTTCTCTTCTTCTTCTTCTTCTTCTTCTTCTTCACCTTCCAGTAGTAGCTCTTCATCCACGTCACAAGACCCAGATCCCATTTCGCTCACGCTCTCCTCGGAGCTTCTCAAAGACCCAAACTCAGACCCACTCCCAATCTCCCAAAGACTCCACCTTTGCTTCTCCCACATCAGCCCGACCTCTTCCCTCGTTCTCTCCACCCTCAATCTCTCCCCCGGCGCCGGCCGTACGGTCCTGGGGTTCAACCAATGGCTCCTCTCCAACCCCAGTTTCACCCACTCCGACGAAACGCTGTCGTATTTCGTAGATTATTTCGGTCGCCGGAAGGATTTCAAGGCCACCCAACAGGTCCTCGCCGATGTGGTTGGAGTCGCTGGGCCTAAAACCCTAGAGTCCGCCATCGACAGGCTGGTCCGAGCCGGGAGGCCGACCGATGCAGTGGCGTTTTTCGAGAGGATGGAGAGGGAGTACGGGCTCAAGCGGGACAGAGAGTCGCTCAGAGTGGTTGTTGAGAAGCTCTGCGCAAATGGGTATGCGAGTCACGCCGAGAAAATGGTGAAGAAGCTGGCGAACGAGTTCTTTCCCGACGAGGGGATTTGCGACTTGCTGGTGAAAGGTTGGTGCGTGGATGGGAAGCTCGAAGATGCCAAGAGATTGGCGGAGGAGATGTATAGGGGAGGGTTTGAGATTGGGACGGTGGCGTACAATGCAATTCTGGATTGTGTTTGTAAGCTTTGCAGGGAGAAGGAGCCGTTCCGGCTTCATTCGGAGGCTGAGAATGTGTTGGTCCAAATGGATGTTCATGGGGTTCCAAGAAATGTGGACACTTTCAACGTGTTGATCACTAATTTGTGTAAGATTAGGAAGACCCAGGACGCGATGGACTTGTTCTATAGAATGGGAGAGTGGGGTTGTTATCCGGATGAAACTACGTTTCTTGTTTTGATTAGGAGTTTGTATCAGGCAGCGAGGGTGGGAGAAGGGGATGAAATGATTGATAGAATGAGGTCTGCTGGCTATGGTAGCAAGCTTGATAAGAAGGCGTATTATGGGTTCTTGAAGATTTTGTGTGGGATTGAGAGGGTTGATCATGCTTTGAGTGTGTTTAAGAAGATGAAGGAGGACGGGTGTGAGCCCGGGATCAAGACTTATGATTTGTTGATGGAGAAGTTGTGTGCTCATAATCGGCTTGATAGGGCAAATGTGCTGTTTAATGAGGCGAGGAAGAGAGGGGTGCCTGTGGAGCCTAAAGCATACATGGTGGATCCGAGATATGTGAAGAAAAAGGTGAAGGTTGTGAAGAGTGAGAAGAAGAGGGAGACATTGCCGGAGAAGATGGCAAGGAAGAGGAGCCGGCTTAAGCAAATTAGATTGAGTTTTGTTAAGAAACCAAAACGAATGATGCGGCGTGCCTACTGATCTCGATTGTGTTTTTGTAAAACATGTTGGAAGTGTCAAGTGGTATGAAATTGGTAATCAGAGATTCTGTTTTTGAGATGTGTCGCATCATTTTGATGATTTATGTTGGTTTAATTTGCTCTTGCTGTTATAAATTTATAGTAAGCAGCACTAGAAATAAAAGCTTTTGCAACATGGGGAAATCATAGTTTTGTTGTAAGCATGGTAGCTTGCTAGAATTTTGACTTCTTTCTCTGAGCTATTTGTACTTCATTTGTAGAACCTACCGCTTAACTGTAGCACATAATATATGCACCATTTTGGATGATCTTATATGCAGTTGGGAAGAAACCGTTGTATTCCTGACTATGGCCGAATAATGGTATTTCTTGAGAAGTTTTTGGTTGTAAGTTGATTGATAGAAATTGCCTTGGGTGTTTCAAATTAGAGATTGGCTGAAATTGGGGGTTTATTTGTGGGGCTTTGATTTTTGTTTGGGACGGCAGAATTAGAGATTATCTTGTTTATGAATTTCTGAAAATAAGTTCATTTTCTATTAAGTTGAGTACATCTTTTTTTCGTGTCAAATAGTGGAAAGTTCTAATTTACATCCACGACAGAGACTTGTATACTCTCAACTCTCAAGCATATAATTTGTAGTTCTCTTCAACTGTTATATCACTTTCTTAACTCCCTATAATTTTCCAAATGTGGATTGGAGTGAAATCCACCAAGAACACTAATGAATCGGAAATTTGGTTTCCCAAAGCAAATCCCAAGTATAGTTGAGTAGCTTCGGAATATAGTGGTGGTTGTTCTTGTATTTATTCTACAGCTACCACTGAAAGTAGAGACCATCTCTATTGTGATTGTTACTTTTCAAGAAGAATCTTAGTAAGGATCCTAAATCATTGTGGAATAGCTAGAACTCCCATCTCTTGGGATGTTGACAAACATAAATCTTGATGATCTTTAGACTATACAAACATAAATCTTGATGCCATCTCTATTGTAATTTTGAATTCTTTGTTATGGCTAATAACTATACAAACATAAATCTCATTGGAGAAACAAAAAAAAAAAAGAGTTAAGATACTGGGTTATGAAGACAGTAGTAGAGTGGACTGGTTGAAAGCTAGTTTACATCTGGAAGAAAAAATTAACTAGTGTCTTCGAAAACAAGTTCGACGGTAGATATGACTAGTGGCAAAATGACAATTACATTTTTACATGGTTTATAAGAATATTTGAGACTTTTGGTTTACAGATTTACATTTATTGATGAATTTTGATGATCTTTTAGACCATTGGGTTAGGATCTTGGTGATTTACATTTTTCACCTTGCACCTCGCTTTTCTTCTACATCTATTCGTGCTTCTACTACTAAGCTTTCAGGTATTTCTTTCTTATTTTCTTTGAGGCATTTGGTCGAGGATATAGCTAGAACTCAATGACTGAAGTGAATGGTTTTTTTTTTTTGGTATATTTGAATGTGCGATTTTTTTTCTTTGGTCTTGTTTTTGAGTTGTCTATTTGGTCCTAGACTCCTAGCTTATGGTGATTAGGATTTTGTGGAAGAGACTCACAAGTGAGGGGAAGATTTTGTTGTGAGTGCACTTGTGAGGTTTGTGTCCTACATTGGTAAAGTATAAAGAAAGAGAGTAGTCAATATGCGTTGGTGGACTCTAGCCCATTAGCTTTTAGGCATTTGGGCTAAAAGTTGTGTCTTAATATGTATATTGATTTACTTTTGTTTGACTTCTTTGGTGCTTCTCTCCCTAACAGGCTGCACCAGCTAGTAATAGCGTTGTTGCTTTTGCCCGTATCATGTCTTTTCTTTTTTCTGTAGCTGTTTCGCACAATTTATTGCTTTGTGATTGAGCTGAGTTTTCATTTCTTAATTTGGTTCTATTTGTATAAGCTTCTTGAAAGCACAACCTTCTTCAGGTGTTCTTGTAGCTGGAAGTTCTGCAGCATGCGCAGCAGCAGTGCTACTGTGCTAGTAAAGGCATTCAGAACTAGAAATGCCAGTTTGGATGTCTTGAATTAAGCCGTTTTGCTTGATGGGCTTGCTGAGTTGTTTTATTCTAGGTTGCTTTTGTTCATTCTTAGTGTAAATCAGTGCAAGCAGCCTAGTTGATTTATTTGGTTGTGGTATCACTTACATTTGTAGTTATTGCTGTTTGATACTTGAATTGAATATTATGCAATTTGATTCATCTAGTAATGCTCTTTTGATTTCGGGATGGATTTTCATGAGAATACCTTTCAACTACCATAAGAATAAAGAAATGCTGCTAAATTTAAGATGAATTTCTAACTAATTCTTTGATGTTGTACATCGAAAGGGAAATTGCTGCAAAATTAGTATAGTTTCATCTTTCGGGATCTAAAAGAAGTCTGGTTCTATTTTGATAGGTGTTTGAGTTAAAAATGAAAATATATTAATAACGTTTATTTTGTTAATTTTTCGTTAACACCGAATGGATTCTAATTTTATTTTTTATATATTAATTTAATCTTCAAAATGTCTAGCAACGTTTCTACTTGGTCACATGGCAACTCACATTCTAGTGACTAACGTTGTAATATCTCTTTCAACACTCTTATTCCTTTAACTTTGGATAACATTTGGCAAAACAAAAATCATGCTGTATTGCAGGCTAAGAAGTCTAAACTAATCCAATGAGTGTTCCTCTGATTAAATCAGAATAAGGTTTCAAGATTTCATTTAACAAAATGTAAAGCATAAATATTGAGTTCATAAATAAATTGAACCATAATGGGCTGCACAATTCATTTCCCACATGCGTGATTATCAAAAGGCAGTGTTGTTTATATCGAACATGTAGAAGGTACAAAAGTAGTGTTAATGATTTGTTAGGCCACCGCCACATACTCATTGTTAATATTGTGATTAACAATATCTAATGCTATATCTACAATTTTTTTTACAATTTGTTGACACGTGTCAGTATGTGATTAGAGCCACTTCAACTACTAAAACAATCCGTTCAACACTTTCAAATCATATGTTGATATGTGTCATCAAGTTGTAAAAGAAATGTAAGTCCAACATTTTTCATTCAAATAACCCCATGTATAAACATTATTCGTTCTTTGCTAATTAAATTGGACGAGGCTGGTAAAAATTGGACAAAACCAGCCAGGGTGCATATTATGGGTCTACAGTTATATGGAATGGGGATTTCATGTTGAAGAAGGAGACTTGATAGAGAAGAGGAGTGTTGCTCTTAAAGCAGGGCTCTTGTTAGATTATGACTTACGTCCCATTAGGAGTGTTGCTCTTAAACATGAAGTACTCATTCCATATAACTGTAGACCCATTACAGTGCACCACATAATGGTCAAAGGGCGAGTTGAAATGAGCAGTAAACACAAACATCCTGAGTTTGATTCTGCACTAAAAAATTGTCTAAATTACGTTGGCGGGTAGAGTCGTGTATCTAATGTTTACTCTCTAGGATGGGGCTGCCTTGATGAGTATTCATGTCAACCTGTCTGGGATGGTATAAAAGTGAGATAAAAAGCACATTGTTTGTTGGTAAATCCGATTGCCAGTTCACAAAGAACATGTACCATAATACCATATGAAAAGACAGATAGTAAAGCATTTCGGAATCAGAAAGATAAAGCGAGAAGAAACAAAAAAGCAAGTTCCTTATTCCAGATTGGAATTTCTTTTTAATATTTATCAGAAAATACATTAATATTGCATTATTCACATCACATGCACAAATACTCAATCCCTCAGAAAAGTTGTTATTACAACCTGCACAATACATGCAGATTTACCCCCTCCTTCACATGTAGATTTAGTCCTTTCCATTTTCAGCCAGAGCTCTCCTGTTCGTATATGGATATCCATAGAATTAGAAGCACTGCTGGTTCTCAGATTTAAGACAACAAAACCATGCAAAGTTGCAAACTGGCCTTATCTACATTTATGGATACAGGGGAGTTGCACTTGGCTTTAGCTCTTTTGATGAACAGCAATCTGGTGGATATCCATTTCCTTCAACATGACTGCACGCCCACATGAATCACATGGAGCAGTCCTTGACCCACAAAGGCTCTCATGCTCAGATAATCCTCTTAATCTGTCCCGAGTATCCATCGGAGAATTTCCGGCTTGAACCATGTCTCCACAAAACCGACATGCGATTAGGCGTAGGGGGCAAACTGAAGCTTGGTGTTGCACCTGCCAAAAACAGATAAAAGGATTTACTTAATGAAATTTTGACTGTAACCCGAAGCATATTAATCATCCCAAAAGGGAAAAAAAAGCATATGAAGTATACAGAAAGCAATTCCACAGAGTTGCTTACCATCTCTTCTTTCTCAAGGACGATTCCACATGAGCAGTGAAGTGGCTCATGGAACACTTTCATATGCTTATCCATCTCTCCCCGATGAAAAGCTTGCCCACACTTGTCACAGTGCACATGGTTTTTGGCCTCCTCAACCCTAAGAACAACTCCACAACCAGCATGCGGACAAACAGCATTGTGCCTGCTACAATAGGCTTCATGCAGTGCAATACTCCGACTGGGTATGTAATGCTTGCAATTCCTACACTCTACGGCATCCATCTCCATAGGCGATGAGGAAGATGCAGCTCGTTGACCCACCTTAGGCTTGCAGTCATCCTGAACACTCGCCGAAAGTTGGTACTTGCTTGTTCCTTTGAAGCCATATACACCAATACTATAAGTACCTGCTCCCAAGCTCTTATCTTTAGAGCTAAGGATCAGAGCCTTTGAACCGATATCATGGGAAGACCATTCATGCTGGTGCCGAGTTGGGAATATGAGAGGATGCCTGGAAATGTAAAGATCAGTATCACCTCCATCCGCTTCTCCTTCTATTTTTACCTCAACCATGGCATCCCCAGTAGCAATTTTCTCCCATGCATCGTTGTCTATCGAGAATTTGTAGTATATATAATTGCCTTCATCAACCAATCCAGATTCCAACTTTCCAAGCACTAGTGGGTTAAGGACATGCTGATCTGTCCTCTCAGAAGCTGATTCAGGACCAACTATATCTACTTCGACATCTGTTTCTAGAACAGATACACTTGATGAGGGTTTTAACTCAAGGACCTGTAGTTTATATGCTAGCTCCCCATAATTGACCGTCAATATGTCACCTTCAGAAAGGGTGGCATGCTGGCGAAGGCTTGTTTCAAGGATAGCCTTGTGATTTGGTAAATCTAAAAAGCCCATCCTCTCTGGTTGAAGCTTTGCATAAGTTCCTTTTGGTAGCCATACATAACGGACCTCAATCAACAGAGTTTTAGGACTTTCTCCTGGGAATAAATTATTCCATACATGAGGAGGAAGTGCAACAGAACCTTCATCTGCAGTGAACTCCAAAACGCCTGAATGTGTGGTCCGACAATTTTCCTCATCAGAGGCCTTCATTTCTGAAGAACCCTCCTGATGAACTACCGATAATTGGAAGTACATGGGCCCCTTATCAAAAGCACCTTCATCAGACAGTTCAGTGAAGCAGGACGGAGGGAGTTTGATCTTATCACCAACACTTTGATAAGGTACACCTTCCAGTACACGGTAAAATATGATTCCTCTCCCAGCAAGGACACTTTCTTGCATTTGTTGATCAACCTGAAAAGAAAATATAAAAGGGTCACATCTGCTTCTGTATGTTAGACAACATGAGTATCACATGCTATAAGATATTTCAAAGGACAAGGAAAATTTTTAATGCATAAAAGCCAGTAAAAGTTATTTGATCATCATCCATGCAGAAGATTGAATTGATCTTTAACAATTACAGGACCACAAATTAAAGGGACAGTATAAGTTGTAAGAATGATGTATACAAATAAGCAAACCCTATCTCAACAAGATGAGCCAAGCTTACATGGCTCACTAAACACCTCTCCTTTGCTGGCAGATTGCAGCTCCTTTCATCTGTCTTGTTTAGCCTTCAAATTTTCTGGTCTAGAATTTTTACTATCCCCAAGAAGATAATTCGATTGATTGAACAAAAATTCAACAGATTTTTGTGGAATAGGAAGGATGAGAAGGCTAAAGCAAAGGTGGCTTAGGAAAAAATTTGTATGCCTAAGAAAGAAGGGAGCTTAGGGATTAAGAGATTGGCTATTTGGAATCAGGTTTCCATGCACAATCATATCTGGAATTTTTTCTCTAGGTCAGGGTCTCTGTGGGTTGCTTGGATCCAAGAGAACTGGCTGAAAGGGAGGAGTTTTTGGCAGGTTTCCATTCCCCAACATTGCTCTTGGAGCTGGAAAAAAATCCTGCAACTCAGGGGTATTGCTAAGAAATTTGTTAAGTTTGAAGCTGGAGATGGCCATAACATTTTTCTTTGGTATGATAACTGGCATCCACTTGGCTGTTTGATTTATAAATTCAGCTATAGACCTATGTATGATGCAGGGCATTCTATTGGTCCAAAATTGTCATCAATTATTAGAAGAGGCTCCTGGTTTTGGCCAAATGCAAGATCTGAGGCACTTGTGGAGATTCAAAGCCGTTTACCTGAGGTTCTTATTGGAGAGGTGGATCAACCAATTTGGGGTACTAAGGGTGGGGTTTTTTCTTGTGCAGAAACTTTGGAAGAGTTAAGGGAAAAAAAACCGGTAGTGGAGTGGCATGATGTAGTTTGGTTCTCAACAGCCATTCCAAAGCATGCTTTTTTCCTTTGGTTTGCTTTTCAAGATGCTATTACTACTAGAGAGAAGCTGTGTAGCTGGGGCTACACTAAAGATAGTCTTTGCCTTTTCTGTCGGTTCAAATAGGAAAGTTTAGCTCATCTCTTCTTTGAGTGTAGCTTTAGTAGGAGGATTTGGAGATCCATTATGGCTGATTGTAAGGTGGTGGATCCTCCAATTGATTGGGAGCTGATTGAGAAATGGAGCTCTACGAGTATGAAGGGGAAAGGTTCGTATAGTACAGCCCGGAAACTTTGCTTTGCTGCTACGATTTATAATCTGTGGCTGCAAAGAAATTATTTGCTTGTTGGTGGAAGGATGGAAGGCCAAGGAGTGCTGCGGTTTGAAAGATGGTGCCAATTTGCATTCTTTGGTGTGTTTGGAAGGAGAGAAATCTTAGGTGTTTCGAAGACATGAAGAATTCATTGGAGAATATTGTTGCCTCGTTCCTTCATATGTTGTATCTTTGGACAATGGCCTTTTTGTCACCCTTTTCGATTAGCTATTATGATTTTCTTGTTCGTTTTTCTCTGCCTTCTTAGGCGTATCCTTGTGTATACTTCCAGTGTACTTAGGAGCACCTTACGCTTTCAATAAAACTCTATTTACTTATCAAAACAAAATAAATTCTTTGCTTCACGGTAAAACACCCAAGACTGAGGAAGAAATTCTCTCTAGAATCAGATGGGAAGTCAAGGCAAAAATTCTTGCTAAATTTCCTCATAATTGATGGGTCTAATGTAGACGAGCTTGGAGAGAACTGAACCGGAAGATTTTCTGGCTGTGTTTGTTAGCTTGGTTTTGTGGAGGATAGATTCTGCAGTGTCTGTTTGTATTTCTGCATTTTCTCGGGAGGGCCTCTGTCGGTTGTCTCCCTGTTTGTGTGGATTTTGTTTGGGTTTGGGTGTTTAGTTTTTGTTTGCTTTTAGTAGTTGTGCTTGTCTATCCTTTTTGGGGGGTTTGTCCCTTTCTAGGATGTTGGATCCAGTGTTTACTGGAGAGTTGTATCTGTGAGTTTGGGTTATAAAAGTTTTAATTCATCCAAAAAAAAAAAAAGATGAGCCAAGCTTACTTTGACAGTAAGCATCCAGAAATTAAAAGGCTGGCTCAGCATTTATAAGAAAAAGATGGCATTACAGTCTTCATTAAAAGCATATGAACAATATAAATTCAGTTCATGTCACAAATATTTTGCCCACTACACAGCACATCATTATATTAATACACATACACAAGAACACAGGACAACGAATTTAATTCTGATGTCTCAGATTTCCCAAGGCTTCCTCTGTTTCAACAGTTAATTCATATCAGGAAAGACTTCACCTTAAAGTATATTAAACTTCCAATGGAAACAAACGCTTTCCTATTCCAAACGTAATAAAACAGACCTGGTAAATCTTCCTAAGCTCCATAAGAAGCATCATCATAATAATGGAATCCCTACAAAAATAAAAAGAACCCAAATTTTATCTAGGACTCCACTTTCCCAAGAAACAGATGGAACCCATCGATCACGGAATTACGTCCAAAACAAAGAAAACCCAATAGAACAGACATGATAAATCTTCCTAAGCTTCATAAAACACCATCATCAAAATCAAGGGAATTTCTAAAAAAAAAAGTTATAACAACAGCTTTTCTCTAGGACCCCACTTTGCCAAGAAACAAACGGAATCTAACTATCATGGAATTACCTCCAAAACAAAGAAAACCCATCCGCTACTTCACGTAATAAAGCTAACTACAATGAAAAATTAAGCCAAAAATAAAAATAAAAATACAAATGACAACGAAAATAACAAAATGGGTCTAGATTAGATCAGATTATATGGGTAGGTGAAAAAGAGGGACCTTGAGTTGGGCCTCGGCTGCATCGATCCGTCTGGATCTCTGGGCAGCTTCAATGGCTTCTCTTTGCTTCTTGGCCTCTCCCTTGGCCTTCCTTTCTCTATCCAATTTTGCCTTCGCCTTCTCCTTCCTCTCCCTCTGCTCCTTCTCCAGCTTCTCTCTCGCCCTCCTCAGCTCAAAATCCATAGCTGTCTGCCTGACACAACCTTAAACCACAAGCTTTCTCTGTTTTGAATGGTGAGGCAAAAGGAATTCTCTGAGGCTTTTGTTTGTTTCGTTTGAGAGTCCGAGTTCGGGTTGGTTAAGAATAAAAGCCAACTTATAAAGTTATTGGTTTTGTTGGTTCGGGATGTGAACGTTTACTTTGATTGGATCAATTTCCAGAAGGGTCTGGGCTTTTCGTTTTAGAAACGGGTCTATTTAGGAGTCTTTGAATTGGGGAGCCCGCTATCCTAACATGGGGTTTTATAGGCTATTGGATAGACATTCAAACAATTTTGTTATTTTAGATAATAAATGTGAGAAAATATTTTACGGGCGTCATCTTTTCGAATAAGTCTCGAGCAACCGTCTACTTGTTGGGACAGGTGGGCACTATAAAGGCTCTCTCATATTTGCTGTTTAGATTGTAAGCAATTTAGACAACAAATTATTAGAAATTCGGATGAGAATTCTCTATTATTAGTTGTTTGAATTACGTGCAATTCAGGCAATCTCACAGTGTATGACCCATCTACCCGAGTTGATGAGCTTTGCACCTGCCTTTTCTGTAGGGTTTCCAAATTGTAATTCGGACAGACAATTGCGAATGATCCTTATGCAGAATATAATCTCTTTACGATTGAGGTGCTCAAATTGCAAGCAATTAAGGCCTCCACAAAGGGAGGTTGTAGGTCCCATCTATTCTGGGTAGGAGGTAGCAAGTAGGCTTTACAGTATGAGTTACCTGTGGTTGATGAGCCCTACAACTTTCATCTCTATGGGTTGCCCGAATACCTTCAATTATAAGAGATCCTTGTTCCTAGATGAAGTCCAATTGAAGGTTCTTTTAATTCCCAACTAGGTTCTACATAAGGGATTTGAATTCTTAGCAATTTGCTCATCGAGTTACTAGTAATATGGACAATAAATGTGAGACAGTTTTAACGGGACTCACCTCTCTGAGCATGTGAGCGCGGCCTGCTCGCCTACTCGGATAAGTAGGCTCCATAAAAGCTTTTTTAATTTGCTAGTTGCTACTAAAATTACTAGCAATTTGAACAGAAAAATTATCGAGAATTTCTATCTCTCCGTAAGACCCGTATACTATTTGGGATCAAGATTTTGTTCCCTAAAGTAGTTACTAGTTAGCTAAGTTGGTAAAATCATTTGTCATCGTTCTAGGATTTGAGATCGATGCTATCATATACTAAAAATGAATGGTTCAAGGAAGAACAAAAGAAGAAGAAGAAGGGCTGGTGATACTATTGTTAGGATAATTTTTATATAAGTTAGTTAGTCTATATTATATATAAGTTAGTCGAAAAGTTAGGTTTGGGTTCAAATAATTTAATAGATAAATCAGTGATTTTTTTGTTAATTTTTTACCCTACGTTTTTTGAGTGTTATTTCCTTTGGCATAGGTTATAATTGACAACTATACTTTTTCATGTTCATAAACAAGAAGGTTTACAGGTTACTGTTTGTACAAGCAAATGAAAATTTGGGTTTGATTCAAATAATTGAATAAAGAAGAAACCTATGAATTTTAGGTGCCAATTAGTTTATAAATATTAGCTCCAAATAGAGTAATGCCAAAAACCCCAATCACATCTCATTAGGCTGACGTGGTAGTGTGAATCAGCTCTTAGATTATTCATTGTTAAAAAAAAAAAAAATTCAAAGGAAGCTGATGGACACTACCATGTTAGTCCAATAGAATTAATAGAAAAATATAAATTTAATCATTTAATTAATATTCTAATAAGATACATAATCAATTCATCTATACCTTAATATATAACTTGATGGGCAATAATTTTTCATCACAGAACAATAATGTTTGAGGCACAACTTCTATGGCACAATACCACAAGTTGCTTTGAGCCAGATTGCCACAGAATGTTGCAATGATTGCCTGAACAACAGAAGATCCAAGAACTTACTTTGCATATTTCATTCCCAAAATACACACACAGACAGCCACAGGCTAAGCCCCCACTAATAATATGAGAAGGCTTCCTTTATTTATTCAGGCTTAATTCATATGCTAAGCCCCCCTCTAATAACTTTTGTCTTACATTTTTACAGTATCAAGCACTATGATCCATCCATGGCCACACATCACACAAACATAAGCACCAATCTAGCAACCTTATACAGTTATCCTAATGTAAACAAATCATTATAATTATGTCATAAACAGAGCACCCGAAACCCAATTTCAATGGAATTTTGGCTTGCATCCTGTTATTTAATAACATGACATAACATCTCCTGTTACTGAGTATGGACCGTCCGTGCCGGAGGCAAGCCAAACTTGTTTCAATAAGGCCGCTCGCCGACATAATTACCGACCGGATCGTAATTACATGTCATGAACACATCTCCACTGTCACACACAACACGAGCGCAGCCGATCCTCCTTGTATTCTTCCAAACAATCTGCGTGTAGTGGCCGCAGATTTTACCAGCCTGGCAGGAGTTTGTCAAGTAGGCATAGTACTTCTCTTCACCAGCCCATGCATTCACGGCATCAGCCGGAGTCCATGTAGAGCCACTGCCCCAGTATATGTTCTCTCCAAGCTTGAAACCGTATTCCGGGAAAGAATGTTGCGCCTTGCAGTCGGCTTTTCTCTGGCCAGCCCACCATCTCGCATAATTTTCAAGCTGGGAATCCCACGTCAATGGTAGCTCCCACTTGTATGCCCTGACCATGTTGTGGGCAAACAAGAATTGTAGAGACTCTCCAGCGCAGCCCCAGCAGAGTTGCTTGGAAACTCTGTATATGGTGTTGTTGTCTGGCTTTTTCACTGGTGGGGAAGATTGGGAAGTGGGGAGAGTACTAGTGGTGGCGAAGAGAAAGAGGAAGAGAAGCCAATAGGGTCTCATTTTTTCCTTGGGTGGAGGGAGACCGATCTATCGACCGAGGCCTAATTCTTATATGCAACAATTGGCAGGTGGATTGCTGCTAGTGTGGCGTCAGGCATTGCTTGGAGGGTGTCATGGAATAATGTATGATTAAAGGTCTTTCTTGTGACTCGTGAGCTAGGCTATGTTGTTCCCGTGAGCTGTCTGTTGTTTGTATTCTGGGACATCAGAGCCCACCATCGTGCATTCTAGAATCCAATATGTGGGCGTAAGAGATGCATACAAACGTGGGCAAAGTACCAATTTTTATCCCCCACAACAAGTTCCTAATGAGTACAAATACTCTAGACACAGAAAATTCAAAGCTGAAATAGTTATGGACCACGTGTCTAGTCTTTCACGAGTCACCAGTTTTGCAGAAAGAGAAATGTTTGGCTATACACTCTCATCTTATTCTTATCCACTCTTATTTACGTGGACCAATAATGTTGTTAAAAAAATTAGGGTTCCACTACACTCTCTACTATCTCACACATTATTGGTCCACGTAGATACGGGTGGGATAAGGAAATGTTTGCGTATGTAATTTTCTTACATACTAACGTTATAGTCAACACACACTTACTGCATTAGTTATCTCTGGAAGACCATTCATGATACTCCTAAGATGGGTATATAAGAGAATTTTCATTCTTTTATGTGATAGTTCACGTAACACTTATTACGTCACCCACTAAACTATCTTCTCAAAGACCATTCATGATGTAGTATTTCCATTTCATCGATCATGTCTAGTTTTTCACCGCTCATTTCGTAGCAATTTTTTTTTTTAAGACCATTCATGCTCAGATTTTGATATGTATCATTTAATAATCAAGGTGATTTCTACCATAGAAAATGTAAAAGGTGTGATTTTTCTTTTTATTTTTTTTTTGTAAGAAGATTTCATTAAAAAAATAATGAGACATACAAGTAATCGGCAGGCAAAAAGGCCTACATCAAAGAGGGGAAGGTGGATTTTTGTCACTACAAATGGGGGAAAAGAGGTAGGAGGGGGAAAATAAGTGAGAATGTAGCCAGAGTGAACTCTAACCGCGGCCCAATAAACTACATAGTGAACACAGAAGTGCAAATTACACTTCTGTAAATTTTCTGAGCCTTCCAAATAGAAGAGGACAGGATAATTGAAACTGAGCCGGTGATTAAATCTGCAATCCTCCAGTCAAGAATTTGTGGGGGTTGTGCAAAGCCAAGATCACTGCAATAGAATCACCTACCAAGCAAAAATCTCTAAGGTTACAATAGAAGTTATGACAAATTGCAGCTTGAGCAGAAAGGAAGCCTCTAATTATTGTGTTAAAATTAATTTTGTAAGAATCTTCAGCAGAATGAGTACACTTCTCTAAAAGAATAAAAGTGATCGAGAGTTTAAATTAAAGAGATAGTAGCGGTAAATATGCCTAAAAAATCAGATTAATTATGGAGTTCAGCTGTCGATAATTGCAGTAAACAGAGCAGAAGATTGAAATATGGAGAAAAAAGAGTTAAAAAGAAATCTGTCAGACAACCGCGTGACCATCCCGCCCTGGGTGAACAGATTGGGAACGATCATCTACTGCCACAGTATCCGAAGATCATGAACCGTTACTCACGCTCTGATCACGCGGCCGTGATTCATCCTCCAGACTTAGGTTCCTGTCTCCTTAGTGATCAAGGATACAGACGTACGAGCCTATAGAACAGATCCTGTTCAAGTAAGGTCGTACCCAGTTATGGCGAAGCCTCGCTATTTAAATTGCTTATTTATTTTGTACATTTTCGATGTGGGATGGTGCGCTCAACAGAGAGCACTCAGAATTACTGGTTCAAGCTCATTTGGGCCTCAAAAATGCCATGAATGGGCCCCAGTTAATTGGGCTACGTTTGTCCATAACGCAAAAACAGAGCAACCCACCATGACTACTATGAAAATTGGGGTTCACGGTATTCCCACTGAAATTTCAAAATATTTAGAAAAATCGAATAATATTTTTTCTTAATTAGAAAATTGTGAAAAAAGAAAAAGAAGAGGAAAATGGATAGAAAAGTGGGTGTGATGGTACTGAATTATGTTTTGGTCACGTTTGGCAAACCTTTTTCTAATGGTCCTAGCCTTTTATATATGTAAGAAATAAAGGTTGAGGTACATGGTGCTTGATTTGTCGATTTTCACTTGAAATAGAGTATAATTATTTTATAGTTTAAATTTTATTTTGTTATATCTAATTGCAGAGACGGAATTGGAGGGTGGCTGGTAGGGGCCATGGCCCCCACCCCCCTAGTTCAGTTGAAAAAAAAAAATTGGTTCTTAATTTGTGAGGACGTTCGTTTTTATATAACATCCATAAATGGGCCAAAAATGGAAACAAGCTGGCATGTTGTAGTAAAAATAAGGATTATATATATTCTTGAGTTTACTATATATGATGTTGGTAGCTTGGTACTACAAAGGTATGTAGTGCAAGAAAAGTTTTATTTGGTCTAATCATATCTCTTATTAAATTATATGTAGTTTTATTAAGAGAATTAAGGTTAATTTAATCTTACGTGTCAAGTTAATTAGGGAGGAGATTTGGTATATGTTGGACTAGTGGCCCTAATAAGATCCTATGTTGGTATATATAATCTTAATTTAAGCTACCAGTTAGAAATTTTAGCCAATTTTTGTTGTTAAAGTGTGGAAGAGTAAACCTTTTAGAGCATATCTGTGTCAATTGATTCTTTGTGAAGCGGTCTATAATTTATGAAGAAATAAAAATGAATTAAAGTATGAGTGCAGGTTGAAAACAGAGGAGCAAATTTCTCAGCATATTTTTTTTCGTTCTTGAGTGCTGCGAACTTGGGAAGATAAAGATTTAATTTTTTTTTTTTGAGAATATTGATCTTTGTAGAAGTTAGAATCTTAATGAAGAAATTTTGGGTTAATAGGCAGTTCAGCCACGCCATGAAAATCACCACTCTACCATATTGTGACTAATATTACTTGTTGAATGAAATGAAATATTGGTTTGTGTTGTAGATGATGTAGTGTAGAATTAAGAAGAAAGCTAGAAAAAAGAGAGAAGAAAGATACTACTGTAGAAAAGATGCGTTTTTTTTTTTTTTTTTTTTTTCAAACACATAAGAGATTCAATAAGGCGTTGAAAACTTGAAGATAAAGAGATACAAAATTCATATATTTTGTATTTATACTTTGGCTACATATTTTAATTTATTTTTACTTTGGCTCCCTCCCAACCAAATGTTTGGCTCCGTCCCTGTCTAATTGTGTATATTCTACCGCATCATATTTATTTTCGCATTCAAATGTAAGATGGAATTTATGTGTTTTTGTAAAATTATCATGAGCTGTAGAGACATACATGTAAAAGTGCTATAAATCAAATGAACATAAAACACGTTTTGGTCATTCAAACCAAAGCACTTCAGCAAGGTTACAACTAAGAGGAAATTTAAAATTTTCAACCACATGCAAACTGTTTACTAAAAAGTAGCAATGTCGACGTGTCAGTCCTAATCAATCTTTATATATATATATATTTAATAAAGACTGATCTAATAGTTGGTTGACTCTGTCACGTTAGTATTGTAGAATATTTATGGGATAAAAATGTAGTTTCTAACATTACTAGTTTATTATATATATATGATTAAGAGTAATGTTAGAAATTACATTTTTATCCCACAACTATACTATAGTATTATTGATGTGGCAGTTCCAACCAACCCCTAGTCAGTCATTTTTTTTTTTAAACAAAAAAAGAGAGATAAATGCATTTTTAGTCTTTGTAGTTTGAGGTTATGACAAATAGCTTATTGAGTTTTAAAAAGTGATTAATCACTCAATAAGGCAAGCAAAAAGAACAAATTAGTCATTGTCATTAGAAAATTTGACACCCCTCCGTTAATGTGCCACATCAACACGAATCAGGCCGGCCAGATGTTAGTGCATTAACGGATTCTATTAACTTTTTTTAACTGTAATGATTGATTTGTTCTTTTTTACTTACTCTAGAAATTGAGTGGTTAATCACTTTTAAAAACTAAAAAAGAGCTATTTGTCAAAACTCTAAACCACTTGGACCAAAAATACATTAATAATAATAATAAAAAAAATCAAAAATTAATTAACACTGTCATATGATCAGCATCACTCTTCAGATAGCTCGTCGTTGTCATTCACGCACTCATGATCTTGGAAAATATCTTTGTCACGGAATATTCTACCGATGTTGTCCATCGCATTTTTGGCAGCTCTATTACACGCGATCTCCTTCTTGAGGCCGCAGACACCTCTTCCCACGTGCTGACCATCTATGAGAACATCGAAGGCCGTACACTCCTTCCATAGGTCTACAAACGTCACTGCCAATTTTCTCTTCTGGCAGAACTGGTAAAGCCTCGTGACAGGGTGTGTTCCGATGCTTGCCGGAGTTATGATGGGCTCCAACAGAGTCTTAACCACCTGTTGCGAAGATATATATATATAAAAGCTACATTTATTTATATGGTAATTAATAATTATGATCATTGTATATATATCAGAAGTGTTCTTTGTTTATTTATAAGGTAATTACTATCTCATTAATTTCGAATATCTAAAAATCATTCAAACAAAATATCTTGATGAGTAACATTTTTCTCCCACAAATTATCAGCCTTATATCAACTTTAACTTAGTGGAATTCGGACCTATTATGAGATTTTTCTATCCAAAATAATGGCCAAAATTTGACTTGAAAATTAGGGTGCAACTTGAAATATTTTGATAGTTTATAGACAGGGGCGGACCTACCTTAATAGGTGGGAAGTCCTTGGCAACCCTAAATTCTTTTAAAGTCTGTATAAAATCATGGTGTTTAGACTATGGCCATGAAAATGATGACTTTTTCGCACCCTTAGATGTAGCTTTTTAAAGAAATTAAGATTTCACCACAAAGATGATAGTAGATGAATTTTATTTCATGAAAGCAGAGACGGAGCTAGAAACTATTATGGATAGGGGTCAGAGGCCAAAAAAAATTTATTTATAAGGGCCAATAAGCTAATAAATTTTTATTTTTTTTTAACCAAAAAAGTTTTTTGGTTTAAGAATTGAGGGGGGGGGGGGGGGGGGGGAATGGCTTATATACACCAGCCCTCCCTTTCTCCGTCCCTGCACAAAAGACCTTCGTCAAGCATAACTCGAAGGAGATGCCAAGTTGCTTTTTGAATTTTTTTTTTTGTTTTCTTTTATACATATCTATAGCAAACTAAAAAACGTTTGTATTCGAAAGAAAAATTCTTTTTAAAGATGATTTTATAGACATGAAACTTTTGTATACAATCATGAAATAGTATAAAATTAAATTTAAGACTTATATGCTTTTATTTTACTCGCATAAAGAGATTGTATATATATTTACCTAGATTCGGACCCACTTAAAAATCCTGATTCTACCCCTCTCCACATATTCAAGTTGCATTGAGTCATAGTTTATTAGTGGCAACTTTGTTTTAAATTTTTCTTAAATTTAAAAAATTAAACTATTTTTTATTTTTTTATTCAAATAAATTTCACAATAATTTTTCTTTTAAATTGAAAATAAAGAAGAAGCAAGCTTGCATTTGTGAAGTCCTTAATGGCCAAAACGTGCCGTGTGAGACGGAAGGAACCAATAAACACTCACAATTAAATAATGGGTATCGCCTAAATTCACTGAACAAACAAAGTCAATTGTTTTCCGTGCTTCTCGAAATTTCTCACCATTTTTTCTTGTCAAAAAGCTCATCATTCATCGCATTAAGACACGTTACATATTGGTTGATGGTAACTTAATTTCCCTATGTTTGTTAAAATTTTGTTTTGTTTTTTGTTTTTACGATAAAAATATTAACAGACAAATTAAAATGCTCTCCAAAACACATTAATAGGTTTGCAATATTTTTATAACTTTTTTTTGTACAATTTTAACATTTTTTTAAAAAATTAATAATTGAATATATAGAGCCCATGTTTAAGAAAATAGATCAAATAATTATTTTTTTTTTAAAAAAAAAAAAGTTGTGCAAAAATTATAAATGGACAGACCGTTAATTCTTAACCTTTCTAAATCAAGGAGGCATATCCTTAATTATGGACCTTATCGTATGTATTATGTAGTGTTTATCCAACAACTCAACATCATCAAACGATACTAAAAAAAGAAAAAAGCTGAAAAGGTCAAAGGTTGAAGAGCTTACTTTTTCCTCAAGAAAAGGTTTCTTGTGGCGCAGGAACGAATGCAGCCCGAGTTTGACGGCCGCGCGAGCAAGCTTCTCGGAGTATAACTATTTTACGGTCTAGATTTTATTTTGTTATATCTAAGGGTGTATATTGTATCGCATCATATTTATTTTCGCATTCAAATGTAAGATGGAATTTCTGTGTTTTTGTAAAATTATCATGAGCTGTAAAGACATACATGTAAAAGTGCTATAAATCAAATGAATACAAAACACGTTTTGGTCATTCAAACCAAAACAATTCAGCAAGCTTACAATTAAGAGGAAATTTAAAATTTTCAACCACATGCAAACTGTTTACTATAAAGTAATAATGTCGACGTGTTAATCCCGATCAATTCTTATATATATATATTTTTAATAAAAACTGATCTAAGAGTTGGTTGGCTCTGCCACGTCAGCATTCTAGAATGTTTGTAGGATAAAAATGTAGTTTCAAACAATTCCAGCCAATCCCTTGCCAGTCATTGTTTTTTTTTTTTTTTTTAAAAAAAGCGAGATAAATACATTTTTAGTCCTTATAGTTTGAGGTTATGACAAATAGCTTTTTGAGTTTTAAAAAGTGATTAATCACTTAATAAGGCAAGCAAAAAGAACAAATTAGTCACTGCCGTTAGAAAATTTGACACCCCTCCGTTAATGTGCCACATCAACACGAATCAAGTCGGCCAGATATTAGCACATTAACGGATTCTGTTAACTTTTCTAATTGTAATGATTAATTTGTTCTTCTTTACTTACTCTATAAATTGACTGGTTAGTCACTTTTAAAAACTCAAAAAGAGCTATTTGTCAAAACTTTAAACCACAGGGACCAAAAATACATTTATCCAAAAAAAAAAATATTAATAATTAACATTGCCATGTTAGCATCACTCTTCAGATAGCTCGTCGTTGTCATTCACGCACCCATGATCTTCAAAAATATCTTTGTCACGGAATATTCTATCGATGTTGTCCATTGCATTTTTGGCAGCTCTATTACACGCGATCTCCTTCTTGAGGCCGCAGACACCTCTTCCCACGTGCTGACCATCTATGAGAACATCGAAGGCCGTACACTCCTTCCATAGGTCTACAAACTTCACTGCCAAATTTCTCTTCTGGCAGAACTGGTAAAGCCTCGTGACAGGGTGTGTTCCGATGGTTGCCGGAGTTATGATGGGCTCCAACAAAGTCTTAACCACCTGTTGCGAAGATATATATATATATATATATAAAAGCTACATTTATTTATATGGTATTTTTATTTTTTATTTTTAAGATACATGAGAACCAATTACAATAGGAAATAAAAAACAGAGTAGGGCCTAGGCAACCCAAAAATAAAACTAAGAATAAAAGTACACGAGGGCAATGTTTCTGAAGATGCGAGCCAATTAGCTCGAGGTACGGATGCCACAAAGCCAGGGTCACCAGTAAAGGTGATTTGGTAAGTGTATTGAGTCACAATAACCCAAACACAAAAACAAGGGTACACAAGGGGAGAGGGGTATGACAACAAAGCTCATAAATACATAAAAAGAAAAACACAAACAACAGCTTCTCAAGAAGGGTGGGAGCCGTTACTGGAAGCGCGTGAGAATCACGCGCCGCCCAAGGGCGGCCTCTCAACAACAGGGAGAGCCGGAATCTTTTGGAGCCGCCAGGGGCTAAAGCGGAAGGCAGAGGAGGAGGCAGGCTTGAGCTCCATGCGCCGGATGTTAAGATGAGCATTCGGGCGGGTGGGAAGCACGCCCCGACCTCCAGGCGACGATGGAGGTGGAGAAGACCATCGACGGACTCCTAAGACTCCGGTGAACCCGTTGCCGAGGAACATGTCTTGAGAAAGAGGATGGAGGTGAGAAAATCCAAGTCCAAAAAACCAAAACCAAACACCAAATGTAAAAAACCTTAAAACATGGTGGGTGATGGGGGATAGATCGAATAAACATTGCTGGTTAGAGGAAAGCAAGTAGAAAACTGGAAAATGAGAAGATAAAACTGGTGCAAAGCCGGCACGGGAATAGGCCAACCGGGGCATAGCCAGTTTGGGTTGCTGAGAGAGAACTCTCGGATTTATTAGTTTATGGGGAAGAAGGGCGTGCGGGTGGATGGGGAGAAGGAGATGAGGGTGAAGGGGCAAAGGGGAGGGATCCCGGAGAAAACTGCAGCATAAGGGAAATCGGTTGTGCGAAATATCGCCTTAGAGAGAAGTGAGAGCTCACTTCTCTCTCTAAAAGATGATATATATTAGACTCTATATATTTGTATATGGTAATTAATAATTATGATCATTGTATATATATATCAGTAAGTTTTCTTTGTTTATTTATAAGGTAATTACTATCTCATTAATTTCGAATATCTAAAAATCATTCAAACAAAATATCTCGATGAGTGCTCATAAAGGGAAAAAATACAGGGTAAGTAACATTTTTCTCCTACAAATTGTCATCCTTATATCAACTTTAACTTAGTGCAATTCGGTCCCTAGCCTATTTTGAAGTTTCAGTGTCCCGCCCTTATTATGAGATGTTTTCTATCCAAAATAACAGCCTAAATTTGACTTGAAAATCAGGGCACAACTCGAAATATTTTGATAGTTTATAGACAGGGGTGGACCTGCCATAATAGGTGGGAAGTCCTTGGCGACTTAAATTTTTTTAAAGTCTGTATAAAAGCATGGTTTTTTATACCATGGCCTGATAATGATGACTTTTTCGCACCCCTAAACGTAGCTTTCTAAAGAAATTAAGATTTCACCACATAGATGATAGTAGATGAATTTTATTTCATGAAAGCAGAGATGGAGCTAAAAACTATTATGGATAGGGGTTAGAGGCTAAACAAATTTGTTTATAAGGGCCAAAAAGCTAATAATTTTTTATTTTCTTTTAACCAAAAAAGTTTTTTGGTTTAAGAATTGAGGAGGGGCATGGCTTATATATACCGGCCCTCCCTTTCTCCCTCCATGCACAAAAGACCTTCGTCAAGCATAACTCGAAGGAGATGCCAAGTTGTTTTTTGAATTTTTTTTTATTTTTTTGTTTTCTTTTATACATATCTATCGCAAACTAAAAAACGTTTGTATTCGAAAGAGAAATTCTTTTTAAAGATGATTTTATACACATGAAACTTTTGTATACAATCATGAATTAGTATAAAATTAAATTTAAGACTTATATGCTTTTATTTTACTCACATAAAAAGATTATATATGTATTTACCTAGATTCGGACCTACGTAAAAATCTTGATTCTACCCTCTCTCCACATATTCAAGTTGCACCGAGTCGTAGTTTATTAGTGCAAGTACAAATAGGATGTCTACATTGGGTTGGGAAACTCCAATTTACCATTTTACTTTTTAAAAGAATTAAAAATATTTTGCCTAAAATTGAAGATAAAAAAAACATGAGAGTGAAAGGTAAATACCGTCCACACAATGTCCATTGAGGAGTCGCTGTCAATGAAAACCGCCCCTATGCAGGATTCGACAATGTCGGCTAGGGCTTTTGGCACATGAACGAGCCCATTGGAATGCAACGGGTACTCTGAGATCCCTTGTGTGAACCGTTGAATCTGTATTCATCAAAAGAGTGTATGCACAAATCAAAAACAAATTAAACAAACCCCATTTCAATTTCATGTCATAACTTATAAAACATCAACGATCGGGATCGCCTACAATTGAAGATCCTGTTATTACTTTTATTCTCTACGATTAAGTAGGAGATCGTGAGAAAATGCCTCCTGTCCGAGCAAGAAGCAGATATAGATAAGATTAATATGAAACATGTTTAACTAATCACTTGATCTATTTTTTTACATGTGGGTCCTAAATATTCAAAGAACTTTCGTAAACGTATCATATCTAGTTGTAGTCTCTCCTGTCCGAAAAGAGTTTGTAATTCAATCCCCATCATCTTTCTATAAACCCAATAACCTATCGTAAGTTCATCTGCCAGAGCAAGTTGTTCGAACAATTTAGCCCCTACTCGGACAGGAGGGCTCTCTCAGCCCCCCACCTATAATTTTTTCCATCATGAAAGGACCATCCATGCTGACTAATTAGTCTTTGTGTGGGTAAAGTTTTGCTTGTCCTTTTGTTTTTCAATTGTCCCTCTCATGGGAAAGAACGTAACGAGCAAATTAATTTCTACAGTAAAGCATTTATGGGATTGAAAGACAACCAACCTTCTGGCTTCTTCCATGATGTTCAACTAACAACTTTAAAAGCCTACATTAATTAAAAGCACAAGTGGCAACTTTGTTTTAAATTTTTCTTAAATTTAAAAAATCAAACTATTTTTTATTTTTTTATTCAAATAAATTTCCCAATAATTTTTCTTTTAAACTGAAAATAAAGAAGAAGCAAGCTTGTGAAGTCCTTAATGGCCAAAACGTGCCGTGTGAGACGGAAGGAACCAATAAACACTCACAATAAAATAATGGGTATCGCCTAAATTCATTGAACAAACAAAGTCAATTGTTTTCAGTGCTTCTCGAAATTTCTCACCATTTTTTCTTGTCAAAAAGCTCATCATTCATCACATTAAGACACGTTACATATTGGTTGATGGTAGCTTAATTTCCCTATGTTTGTTTTGTTTTATTTTTTGTATTTTGTTTTATTTTTTGTTTTTTTTTTTTTTACGACAATAATATTAACAGACAAATTAAAATACTCTACAAAACACATTAATAAATGTCGTAAATGGGTTATATAGATGATGATATTTGATTGCTGTACTATATGGGCACAACACCCCCTCACATGAGGGTGGACCCCACTGTGTGTGAAGTCAGTGGGGTTCACACATAGTGGGGCCCACCCTCATGTGAATGGGTGTTGTGCCTATGTTGTACCATGTAGTAAATCTAACATTTTTCATAGACGAGATATCATCCGTAGGTTTGCAATATTTTTATTACTTTTTTGTACAATTTTAACATTTTTTTTTTAAAATTAATAATTGAATATGTAGATCCCATGTTTAAGAAAATAGATCAAATAATTAATTAATTTTTTTTTTAAAAAAAATTGTGCAAAAATTATAAATGGACAGACCGTTAATTCTTAACCTTTCTAAATCAAGGAGGCATATCCTTAATTATGGACCTTATCGTATGTATTATGTAGTGTTTATCCAACAACATAACATCATCAAACGATACTAAAAAACAAAAAAGCTGAAAAGGTCAAAGGTTGAAGAGCTTACTTTTTCCTCAAGAAAAGGTTTCTTGTGGCGCAGGAACGAATGCAGCCCGTGTTTGACGGCCGCGCGAGCAAGCTTCTCGGAGTCCACATTGGCGGCCCGGAGCTGGGTAAGCGGGCCGGGTGGCAAATCCGGGTACAAGAAGTAGTGCTCCTTGGTGAAGAGTAACGTAAGCACAGCATCACCAACGTACTCCAAGCGCTCGTAGGAAGCGCCGTCCCCTGAAAAAGAAGCATGCGTGAAAGCCTCCTCTAAAAGCCTCTTGTTCTTGAACCTGTATCCCAATATCTTCTCCACCTCGACGAGATCCGGGAGCGTCGACCCGCTTTGTTCTTTTTCTTGTATGTTAATGTTTTGTAATAATCTGTTAACTGCTTCTTCTTCTTCTCGTTGTGCTGGTTCATGTTGTTCTTGCTCTGCTTCCATGGCGGACATGGTGTTGCTCACTTGTTCTTGCTCAACAGGGGAAAAATATTATATATAGAAGAAGATGGTTTACAACTTGCAGTGTGGGATCGATTTTGTAGATGATAAAAAAGATAAAAAAATAAATAAATATTGTTGGTTCTTGGACAGCTCGGAGAAATAAAAGAGAGACGCGTAATAAGGAGGCCGGTGGAAGAGACAGCGACATATATATATATATATATATATATATATATATATATATATATATTTCCAATTTTGGAAGGATAAAATACAGGAGAAAGGAAAAAAAATGTTTGGCCGGACGTTGGAACCAAAATTGGTTTTGGACTACGACAATTAATATATATAGTATTTGTTTTTTTTGCCATATGTATGTCGGCTAAGGAATAAGACCGGCCACATTTACGCGATTACTTTTCAAGTAGAGTAATGATTCAATGCCACTTAAAGATACAATTTTTTATCACATTACTTATGTGACAAGGTAGTCCCCCACTACTTTTTAAGTTTTATTATTTTTTTTAAAATAAATTAAGGTGAGTGACTATCTTGTCACATAGGCAAGGTGGTAGAAAGTTACATATTTAGGTTGTAGTGAATCATTACTCTTTCAAGTATGAATTCCCAAACCCAAAATTGTTTTTGAATCTTTTGATTAGCTTTGATACTCCGTCCAAACATGTAATTAAAAATATTGATTTAAAAATGTGGTTTTTAAAATTACAGTTTAATGTTTAAAATCGTGCAATTTTTAAAAATATTAACATGTTACCTACGATTTGAAAACGTAATTTATTTATTTAATTTTTATTTTCAAATAACAATTTTTTAAACGCATTTTCAAATAAAATATATTTTTTGCGAAATCGCAATACCAAACGCACTCTTAAGGTCTGTTTGGATTTGCAGTTTCAAAAAGTGCTATTAAAAAATAGCGATTTGAAAATGCAATTTTTTAAAAACACAATTAAGGGCTTAATAAAATGAGTAATGATTCAATGCCACCTAAAGATACAACTTTTCACCACCTTGCCTATGTGGCAAGGTGGTCCCCACTACTTTTTAAGTTTGGGATTTGATTCATACACAACACCATCACAACAATCACACAACAACCCTTCACATGAGAGTGGGCCCCAGTGTGTGGGGTCCACCCTAATGTGAGGGGTTGTTGTGTGATTGTTGTGTTGGTGTTGTAAATTTAACATTTTTCTTTAAGTTTTATTATTTTTTAAAGAGAAATGATCTCTACACTCATTTCTCACAACAGTCCCACAACAAGCTGACATGACTGATAATATTTTATTATTTTTTTTGTTTTGTTTTCTTTTCTTTTTGTAAAAAAATAGTAAAATATTACCAGCCACGTCAACTTGTTGTGGAGCTGTTGTGAGAAATGAGTATAGGGATCATTTCCCATATAGTGTTTTTAAAAGCGCACTCCCTT
This sequence comes from Alnus rubra, assembly GCA_028654335.1. Lineage (NCBI taxonomy): Eukaryota > Viridiplantae > Streptophyta > Magnoliopsida > Fagales > Betulaceae > Alnus > Alnus rubra. Next base: position 538,344 of record JAJPGS010001146.1, read on the forward strand.
TTAATTAAAAGTGCGCTTTTGAAAACACAATTTTTAATTTATATATTTTTATACTACAAATTTTTTAAAATACACTTCCAAACAATATATCATTTAGTTTTGGTTAACAAAGTAACCAACGACTTGTTTGGCAAAAGACATGTTCAGAAAATAGTAATGGATAGTTAATTTTAAAATTAGTAAAAAGTGATGATGTGATATAAAGTAAAAATAATTTGTATAGAAAAGTAAAAAAAATTGTATTGTATTGAATTTTTTTATTTAAATAATAATAAAAAATTATTAATATGATATAAAAAGTGAAAAAAGTAAAAATATTTTGATGTCGATCATTATTGAAAGAGGGGTGCTACACATGCGCCCCTCATCTCCCTCTCATCCTCTATTTTCATTAAATAAATTGATTTTAATGAAAAAGAAGTCTCTGATGTCACATCAGAGACTTCTTTTTCATTAAAATCAATTTATTTAATGAAAAGGAGGACATGAAAGGAGATGAAGGGATGTTTTTTTAGCATTTCTCTTTCAAACAAGGCCCAAAGCCAGGCAGGAATTCGAAGATCCAAAGGTTGAAAACTATACGTAGAGTGATTGGGATTGACCTCGTGAACCTGAGTACGTCACTACGTCGGCACCAAAGTCAAATGACGGAAAGCTTAAAATAAACCAGTCTGGATGGGAGAGGCCGGAGACGTGCTAGACTGCTAGAGTTGGATTTCAATTCACAACGACTTTTTTTTACAAAAAAAAATAAATTAAAATAAGTAATTTAAAATAAACAAATTTAGGTTAATGACTTTTCAAGTGCAGTCTCATCTGATTATTTATTATTTTCTTATATAGTTTCTTTTAATTTATTTTCCAAACATATATTTATTCTCTGACGGAGAAAGATAAATGAATGAAAACCTTATGCATTTATCTACCATACTCCTAATATTTTGGGTAAGCATTCAAAAATGTGTAAAACGCATTCATGCTTATTATAATGCCTATAAGAATATCACCATGGTCCCCAAGAAGTAGTTCAATCGACTGAAGACCACGTCTCATAAAGCGAAGATCACTAGTTCGAATTCTTCTTTCCCTCTTGTGTGGACATGTTAAAAAAAAAAAAAAAAAAAGGAAGAAGAAAGAATATAACATAAACGCTTAGGTCTTGCTAATTATTTAATATTTATTGAGAAACAAAGCTAATTGAGAAACAAAGTTGTCATTATAATGAAGATTTGGACCACCATTATTATGCGTATGTACTGACCGCACTCGCACGCAAATATATCAACTAAATAATTAAACTAATTATTTTTTATTAGCTAATATATATATATATTTTTTATATAGATGCGACTGAAAAGTACAAGCAAGGAAATAAAATAAGAACTAATTATGTGGTAAGGTGATTTCTTACTACTTTTTGAGTTTTAAAAATAAAATAAGGTGGGGGACCACCTTGCCACGTAAGCAAAGTGGTGAAAAATTATATAAAAATGTGGCAATAAATAATTACTCATATTTATATAGAGAGAAATGATTTTTCATCACTTAAATATACACAACTTTTCACCACTTTGTCTATGTGGTAAGGTGGTCCCCCACTTTATTTTATTTTTTAAAAATAAAAAAAAACTCTAAAGTTAGTATGTGACCACCTTGCCACATAAACAAGGTGGTGAAAAGTTGTATATTTAGGTGGTGAAAAATCATATCTCATATATATATATATATATATATATATATATATATATATAGAATAATGATTCAATGTCACTCAAATATACAATTTTTCACCACCTTGCCTATGTGGCAAGGTGGTCCCTCACCTTAATTTATTTTTAAAAAATAAAAAAACTCAAAAAGTAGTAGGGGACCACTTTGCCACATAGACAAGGTGGTGAAAAGTTGTATATTTAGGTGGTAGTGAATCATTACTCATATATATATATATATATATGACATAGAATTGGATCGGCTTCTGTGCTGTACTTTTAAAGTACAGCATAGCCACAGGTGCTGTAATTTGATGGACGGTTAGGATTAATTCAGACTTTCATTAAAGCAAACGGTGACGTTTTAAAGCAAGAAAAAAATGAAACCCAACTTTCTCATCCTTGCTGTTTGACGCCGTTAAGGAGTGTAGCGAGAGCGTCTCTTTTCAACAACGCGGGAAGGAGAATTTTATACGCTGGCTTACTGCTCCTATTGGCTCCTACTGGCTTATACTCTGTTTTGGCTTCCTCTTCAGTCTTGGCAAAATTCTAGCAAAACATTCAAGGTTAGAGAGAAGTACAAGCAGAAGATATTGTGTGGAAGAATTTCTGAACATTATTGTGAACACAAGCAGATATGGGATCAAGTTTGCATGAATGTGAATCAGAACCTCTGTTTCCCGCTGTAGACGTTGTCCAAGATGCCTCTGCTAGGTTAGTTTTGGTTTTGGTTTTTTTTTTTATTTTTTTTTGTAGAAGTTTTTCATGTTTCTAAAATAAAAAAAGATTACTTTTTTAAATAGTGTATTGTGTGGAAGCAATGAAAATCTTTATGATTTGAATTGTGGAAAAACAACTTAGGACTAGTGTAGTATTGGAACTTGCAGAATTCGATACAGGGGTATTGAATTGGTGTGGTTTTTGATTGATGTGTTTGTTGTCCTGCTGTGTTTTCTTGTGCGTAGCAGTATTTTGATTGTGTTTACTGCTCTGTTATGCAGTTGATGGTTTAGTGTGTTTGTTGTTTTTTGCTATCTGTGCATAGCTTTGTTTGCTTTGTTCCTGGTTAGGGGTTTGTTCCTTTGCAGGTTTCTAGTTCCAGTTTGTCTAGAGTGTTATAATCTTGTGTTTGAGCTTATAAAGATTTTAATTCATCCAAAAAAAAAAAATTTGTGACTATAGATTCTCACCAATGTCTAGAGAAGTTTCATCTCATAGAAAGTTTGGGACAATTTTTATATACTTGCATATGTGATAAAGAACATTGTTATATAGGTGTTGACCTAGTGTTGATGAGCTAAATATTACTAGTGGAATGTGAACTAAATACTACTACTGGAATGACATAAACATTATGTGGTGATTGGTGTATTGAATCTTTGGTCTTGAGTTCATCAATCATCATGAACATATTTTCTTTACTTGACAATAGTTACTTGATATGGATATGTATTGACTTCATCAATTATGGTATATTTGTACATTCTCACTTCAAGCTTCTTATACATTTTAATTTATCTTTTGATTAGTTATATAGATGAGGCAAATAAGAACAATGATCAAAACGTCAAACAACAAGGATGAGAAAGTTGGGTTTCATTTTTTTCTTGGTTTAAAACGTCACCGTTTGCTTTAATGAAAGCCTGAATTAATCTTAGCCGTCCATCAAATTACAGCACCTGTGCTGTACTTTAAAAGTACAGCACAAAAGTCGGATCCCATAGAATTATGACACATGGCATGAATTCATAATTTTTAAACACTAAACTAGTCTTTTAAGTAAAAAAATCGGTGAATTTTAAAGGTTGAACCGGTTTTGTCATAATTTTAATAAATTTATTATGCTTTAATAAAAAGATCATGGGTGTGAAATTTCTTGAGACCAAAATAAGGACTTTTTTGTATTAAGTGGTGAGATTTTTTTATTTTATTTTTTAAAAAATATAATTAAAAACATCATATCGTATAATTTTACATGCTTTTTATTTTTGAACGGTAAATCCTCAGCATCTCATTAAAAGAATCATACCAACATAACACTTGATCCCAAAACAAGGAATCCAGGGACACAAACGTTCCCTAACAATGATACTAGAAATACACCGGAGTTTTCTGTAGCCAAATCTATGCCAGTTTGCAAATTGCCGCCTCCTTTGCTATCACATGCGTAACGCTATTACATTCCCAGTGGACATGAACAAATTTTGCAAATTGGAAGCACTGGATTTCCTGTACGATGCTTTTCGTTAAATGGCCATTCTTTGATAAATATGGAGGGGAGGAAGACAGCTCTGCCACCACCTGTGCTGAATCCCCTTCAAAGATAACATCTGAAAAATTAGCTGCTTTGCAAAACAGAACCGCCCAAAGAGCTGCCATTGATTCAGCCATCTTTGCATCAACCACTATAGGTTTCATTTCACACCGCGCTCCAAGGAATTCACCACTGCAACCTCTAGCTACAGCTCCCAACCCAATACAGCCTTCCTTAACATTGTTGGCAGCGTCCCAATTTACTTTGATGAGGCCATTTGGGAGAGGTTTCCATCTTTGTTGCCTAGCCAGAGGGACTTCATCATTTCTATCCCTGTGAGACGGCTCTAGCCTATTACACCTTTTATACTCCTCCAAAGCTGCTACGACCCCTTTAAACACTTCAGCAGGGTGCCATAATTCCCCTTAAAAAATGAGAGAGTTTCTTCTAAGCCAAATGGGCCTAGTAGTAATGACCATAAGCTCCACCTTTTCCTTAGAAAAACGGTGCATGAACTCCTCAAATAAAAGAACAAAAGAAATAGAGACAATCCTGCATTTTTGGGAGCATGACCCCGCATTCCCCCAGACATCCTAGGGAGCTGGTGTTAGAAACTATAATCGAAAGCAGAAAAACGAAATGCTCCTAAGGCGCGTTACAACGTCGCTTTCCTTAAGAAATTATTTGCCCCCACCAGAAAGGTATGCAAAAAGGTTACAGCAAATATTTCTCCAGGATACAATGGAGCCCAGAAACCTCTGTTTGTTTAATCTCGTTTTGCACTAACGAAAAATTAAAAACCGAACACTCTCAGATTTTTCTATTATATCAAGAGACAGACAGAGACTCTTTTTAATTTTAAAATACAAAAGGTATCAGAAAAAGCATTGAAGATAAAAGAAATAATAAAATTTCTTTTATTAAACACTGTACAGCAGTTATTTCTGTATATTTCTGATAACTGGACAACAGTTACTTCTGTATAATATTTAAATAACTGCTAATCTAACGTCCATAACTGCTTCCATAACAGTCATAAACTGCTGTTTGGTCATGATTAGATCGCTCCGATGCTAAGTGCCAAGTGCGCCATCAAAGCGCCACTAGCGCCCTACAGCCCACTGCCGCGCGCACGCGCGCGCGCGTGTGCGTTCGGTGCTTCGCACCGTACTATAGTATACACATAAGAGTATACACCTAAGCATTACTTTAAATGCTTAAAGTGTGTTGGGCCTTATAAATGCCAACTTCAGTTTCTCTTTTTCCCATGTGGGACTATCTTCATTTAATGCTTTTAAACACCTTCCTTTTAAATCATTCCCAAGACACAAAATAAATATTTATATACATATTAATTTTGAAAATACTTTAACAGCTGGGCATGTTCAAATAGCATGGATGACAGTTTCCGGCTCACCCTTACAGCAAAGGCATAAATTGTCCTAAACCACTTTCCGCTTGAAGAGGTTTGTTCTAGTAGGTAATATATCATGACATGCTCGCTAGGTAAAGATTTTTACTTAATTTGGAACTTGCAGTGACCATAGAAACTTCCACAGCCCTGTATCCTTAACCTCATTTGAACTTTGCCCTCCATAAACTCCAAGCATGTGTTTCCCCATATGGTAAGCGTTCCGGACGGTAAATTGACCATCTTTAGTCTCCTTCCATATCAATCTATTAAGGGGAAGGCATGGGCTCAATGAGTTGTTCTCTATAACATGAGCTTCTTCAGGCATGAAAACTTCCTTGACGAGTTCACTCTTCCAAATTCCCTGCTTGTGATCTATTAGCTCCCCCACCACTGAATTTTGGTCCAGGCCCCGCTAGGGAGATTGGACAGAATATGTTATGGGGGTTGGCAACCATCGGGTATTCCAAATTGGAATGGACTTGCCATCACCCACTCTCCACACCAACCCCTGGGCAACAGCTCTCTAGCATTACAAAGGCTCCTCTAAACAAAAGAAGCTCTTGAACCAACCTGAGCATCCAAAAAATATGAGTTTGGGTGGTATTTGGCTTTAATAATCCTGGAGCTTAAAGAGTCAGGGTGCTGAATGAGGCGCCACCCTTGTTTTGCTAGGAGAGCTTGGTTGAATAGGACCAAGCCCCTAAATCCTAGACCACCATTAGATTTTGACCAGTCCATCCTTTCCCAACTCATCCAATGTATTCTAGATGTTTTTGATATGTGGCTCCACCAAAAGTTTTGCATCATAGCATTGATCTCCTTGCATAAAGAAATAGACAGTTGAAAAACACCCATACAGTACGTGGGGATAGTTTGCACAACCACCTTCAACAAGACTTCTTTATCTGCTCGAGATAGGAAGTTTACCTTCCAATTCGTCAATCTGTGCAGCACTTGTTCCTTAATATAACTAAAAGCTTGGTTTCGTTATTTTCCCGCGAAGGTAGGCAAACCCAAGTAGGCATCAATGCGGTGTGTTTTTCTGTTAAGCCCGACAGTTGGAGGATTTCCTGTCTTCTTTTCAGACTTGTATTACGACTAAAGAACATTGATGTCTTTTGAATATTAATTTTCTGTTCAGATGCTTGTTCATATTTACCAAGAATCCGCATAAGCTGTCGCCATTCCACAGAATTAGACTAACAGAAAAAAAATGCTATCGTCAACAAAGAAGATATGACTTATCTTAGGGTCCTCGGAAGATGTTGGCACTCCCGATATAATTCATTTTTCCTTAGCTCTCCCAATCAAAGCATTAAGGCCTTCTGCACACATTAAGAATAGATAAGAGGATATTGGATCCCCTTATCTTATGCCTCTAGATGGCTTAATATTCCCCACTAGATTGCCATTTACCAGCATTGAGTACCGCATCGAGGTTACACACTGTATCACCAAATGAACCCATCGTTTACATGCATTTTTTAACTTATAATAAAAAGTACGATTAAGATGTGTTTAAATTCTGAAGTTAATGAAGAATCCTGCACATAGCGCGGGTTATGGCTTGGTCATCAGTTTTGTTTTATTCAATTAATTATTTTTATTAACTTAATTTTTTTTTAAAAAAATAATTAACAATTTATCCTAGTATTTGAACAACTCATCTTAAGTTCAAATCATAAAATCATTGAATCTTTTTAAACTAAAAATTTCTTTACATTTGGCTTAATTGCTGTAAAAAAAAAAAGACATGTATTTTTTTATAATGATCCAGATTTAATTTCAACTGTTTTTGTTTTTGTTTTTTTTTTTTTTAATGAAAAAGAGAGTAAATTTAAATCTATGCCGTTGAAATTACTACATACAACACATTTCTTAATTTTCTTTTACAGCACCTTAACCAAATATTCTAATTTCACATGCTTGACTCAAAAGTCCTTAACCAAATATTCTAATTTCAATTGCTAGATTCAAAAGTCAAAACTGTCCACGAAGGAAAATGAGAATATTTACTTAATGAAAATATTGGCTTTGATTTCCCTCCAATGAAACTATTGGCTTGATTTCAAAAGTCAATTAATTTGATCATATGGTTCAAATTTATATTTATGCTTTGCCACTTGGATCTAATGGGTAAGATAAGTGGCTGGCGCAACCATATACGTATGGTGGTCACGATGAAACTATATCACTAATAGTGTTGGCCACCTAGGGTCGGATCCGATTGGATCGTTAGTTGGTGACAACTATTGCACTTCATCGGAGCACTGGTGTTGTACCAGAAATCCCTCGACATCCACAAATCCTACCAAGAATGGATTAAGAACTTGAATAAACCATATAAAAGACAATTATGACCACTACTTACTATTTAATAACTAATTTTCTCACTAGTATAATGTCACATCATTTAATTAAACCAACTACTTCAAAAAATATAATTTTTTGTCATAGTCCTTCGAACTTGAAAGCTTAAATTAGTGACATTGGAACTTTCACCAAGTTATGAGACCTTTTTGTTTTTTTTGGGTAAGACATGTTCTTTATTTTTTTAAAAAAGTACATATATCATCTTTAAACTACCATTCAATTATTAATATTTCCCCTCTCTCAAACTATTAATTATGTTAATATCCCCCTTAAATTATCAAAAAATGTCAATGTTCTCCATAATAACAAAAATACCCCCGTAAAATTATTAAAATTAAAAAAATAAAAAATAAAACAGGTTTTTTTTTTCTTTATTTATTTATTTTTTATTACTAATTTTCAGTTTATTTTTTTTAATAAAAGAATCATTTTTTATTTTTATTTTGTTTTGTTTTTTCTTTAATTTCTTTAATTTTTATTTTTTATTTTGTTGTTCTTTAATTTCTTTAATTTTTATTTTTATTTTTATTTTTATTTTTATTTTTCTCACTAGTATAATGTCACATCATTTAATTAAACCAACTACTTCAAAAAATATAATTGTTTGTCATAGTCCTTCGATCTTGAAAGCTTAAATTAGTGACAATGGAACTTTCACCAAGTTATGAGACCTTTTTGTTTTTTTGTTTTCTTTTTGGGTAAGACATGCTCTTTTTTTAAAAAAAAGTACATATATCATCTTTAAACTATCATTCAATTATCAATGTTTCCCCTCCTTCAAACTATTAATTATGTCAACACCCCCCTTAAATTATAAAAAAATGTCAATGTTCTCCATAATAACAAAAATACCCCTCGTAAAATTATTAAAATTAAAAAAAATAAAAATAACATAAAGTTAAAAAAAATAAAAAGTAAAACAGGTTTTTATTTATTTTTTCCTTTTTTTTATTACTAATTTTCAGTTTATTTTTTTTAATAAAAAGAATCATTTTTTATTTTTGTTTTGTTTTGTTTTTTCTTTAATTTCTTTAATTTTTATTTTTAATTTTATTTTTATATTTTAGTTTTTTTTTGGAATTCATAAGGGCATTTTTTTCTTATTAAAAAAATAGGGTAATTTTTGTCTTTTTGTTGGTCTTAGGAAGGACATTGACCTTTTTTGAAAGTTTAATCGAGGATATTAACACAATTAGTAGTTTAGGAGGACATTGACAATTGAATGGTAGTTTGAGGGGATATATGTAGTTTTTCATTTTTTTTTTTTTTTTTTTGGATGCCATTTTTATACTTCATTCATTATTTTTACATACATCTTATGATTGAAGATATCATCATATAAATACATAATATATTGAAAAAAATACTCAATAGTATGTCACCATTACACGCTGTCCCTTTTTTTTATTCGATGAAGCTTCCTGGAACACTAAAGAAAGCAAAATTCTAGAAGGCTATGGAAACTAACGGCAATTCATAGTTTGAAAATTATGTTTATATATGATGAAACAACAAGGATGTCAAGGCCCAGTTACACAAATCTCAGCATAAGAACAGTGAATTTCCTCTTACACATCATGTTTGTATACAATATTTATATAGATCTTGTCGTGCTTCTTGAAAGGGTTGATGGATCGTTTGGGGCTCGTACTCCTTGTCTTGCCTTAAACCGCCATCTAGGGCAGCCAATTCTCTTGGCTTCTGTGAGAAGAAATTTTAGGACCGTATCATTTATTTGGCACAAATTCTTTTATGATATGCTTAACTGTACTGGTATAGTTGTATTAAATTTTGGGCTTATTGTAAGGTTGTCTAGCCTTTTTGCGTTTGTTTCGCTGTAAATTGCCCTCCCCTCTTCCCCTGTTGTTTGCTTTGAAAAAAAAAATTACAAGATTTATAGATTAACATTTTCCTAAGGTGATTCTTCATCTTGTGCTCCGAGGATTAGGTTCCTTTCAAATTATTTGCCCGAATGTGAAAAAATTCGAATAAGTGACTGTGAAAAATCATTTACATCTGACCGGATAAGTGATTGGACAACCCAATTTTTATTTGGTCATGTGAGTTTTATAAGTGGATCTCATAATCACTTGTCCGAATTCCCTTAAATTCAAGCAAATAATTTGAGAGGATCTTAATCCGTACTTTGAATAAACTGCCCTAATTCCTTTCATAGTTTCCAGGTGTGATGAAGAAATAGTGCCCCTTGGCCTGTGATTATTCTTCCATGAAAATCACTGAAAATCCTCATGTACAGAAATAAACAATAGAGATTGCTTCCAATGAAAAAATAATTAGAATTTTTTTTTTGCAATGTTGCAATCTTTACCGTTTATTTTGCCCAAGAGATCTCCGGTGATATTTTCACCGGAGACAAGCCAAACTCAATGCAAAAAGGGGAAAAAATAAATAAATAAATAAATAAATTTGACATTACTTCCATGGGAACCTCCATAATTTGGCAAATATGCATAGCAGCTATCACAAGACTTTAGTAGCCTCAGTTTAAAATTTTAATGCAGAAATTACAGGCTTCTGCTTTATGACGCGGAACCCCTCCAAAAGAGGACCATTTCGTGTATCTACTCCTGTCAGTTAAACCCCAAAACCCAAACTTCAATTTTATGTGACAAATCAAGATAATTTCGCATGATCAGTACGTTTTTATTACATTAATCAACCAATAAATACAATTTACAAACCCTCCCAACACTCTCAACTATAAGCATTTACAATCTACATGTCTGGAATGGCTTCATGTTGGTCATACTCGCCCCAAAAACCTTTCCATAATGTAAGATTGCACTGTCCAGGTTCTACCTTCCCGACATTAGATTGACCATAGCTTGATTATTGTAGAAGGAGCCGACATCCCAATCCTCTGTTGTGGATGAAAGTGTCATCAGGGCAACCACTATAGATCTCATACTTGGACGTATTTGCGGATTTTCGTGTGTGCACGCCTTGGCAAGCATGGTGACCTGCAGCCGAAACACCTCCATAGCTTAATTTATTGGAATTGAAATCATAAAACATGTAATAATAGGTTTTTGTATCAAGTTGTTTCACCTTCCAGACACAGTCAAATGGGTAGTCATCCCCAAGATGAGGGTCAACTAGTTTGCGTAGGTGTTCTTTAGGCTCTGGCAGATTAAGAACATCCTCAAACTGTGAAACACACAAAATGTAGTAAATATATGTTCAAGGTTGCTTTCCGAGAAACAATCTATAAGTGGTAGCAGATGGGAGGAATGTTGGAATTCGCAGCACACGCACAAGAAAAATATCATGACACAAGAATTCAACGTGGTTTGGTAAGATTGCCTACGTCCACAGGCAGCAATAAAGACGTTTCTTCTTTACTAGCTAGGACTCATAATCTTGAGAGGATACAAAATCCTACCAAAAAGGCATTAGGATTTTTAATCCTAAAACCACTACTACTCCAACAAGGAAGCCTAATAAGTTTCATATCAAGTTGATTGGCTCAGAACAGAACAGAAAAAGGATTTTATTTTTTGGGGGGTGGGGCGTGACGGTAATTAAAGGGATGGCAAGAAACTTACTAAACCAATGAGGCCCTTAGATTCGGAAGGAGAATCATTAGCCCTGACCACAGCCTCCTTGGCAGAAATAAGTTCAAAAAGGACAACTCCGAAAGCAAATACATCTACTTTGGTAGAAACATCTCCATATTTCGCATATCTGCACACAAAAGGTAAAATTTAATCCAATTTTTATACAGACAAAAATAAACTAAAGTTTTTTCCTCCCTGTTAGGAAGGAGTCCATGGGTGATGAATACTGAGTAGCAAACTCATCTGTGTGAAACCCACTTCCAAGGAGAACATCGGCAGCTGGAAGGAGAAAACATCACCAGTACTCCAGCATACAAAATTCCCAGAAAAAGAAAAAAATGCATATCCCGGAACCTAAAACCCTATTCATAGGTCCTCCCAAAAGAAGGACCTCTCAATTTTCTGATGGTAGCTTCTAGGTGCCATAAAGCACTAGTGAAATTCAACAAATGAGCTGGCCCAAACAATCTCACAGATACATATATATCTAATAACGTTGGACATCACTTATCAATTACACACAATCTCCAAATCCCTAGATCGTTAATTTCTAGACTGGGTCACAACTGCTAATAACATCTGGGTAGCTACTCATTGAGGTTATATATGATCCTTTTAGCAACTTGTGTCCTCCTAAACACCCCAAATCCATCTCTCATAGCTGAATTCACTGCTCCCTAAATAGATTTTAGAACTAAAATCCAACTTACTCAGGTGGCATGTATCCAAATGTTCCCACAAGACGTGTGGGGAGTGATGTACTTCCAACTTCAGTCAGTTTAGTTAATCCAAAATCTGCAACCTGCAATGCAAATATTTTAGTACAACAATGTGAACAAACTTTTGAAGATCCATAACAACAACAGCGGTCCTAATGCAACCTTTCCACGGAAGTTCTTGTCTATCAATATATTTGCTGATTTAATATCACGATGGATATAAACAGGAACGGTATGCTCATGGATATATTCTAAACCTCTGGCGGAATCAAGGGCAATTTGCACCCTAGCAGACCATGGCAATGGGTTCCTCCCTGGAAACATGTAAACATAATTATGATATGGCCATTGATCCGAATGTGACATCACTTACAAAGATCCTCAACATGCAAACGTAATCTCACCTGATGAGCCACGCAAATGCTCGCTTAAGTTGCCATTCTCAATAAATTCATAGACTAGGAAAAGAGAATCCTCAACGCAGTAACCAATCAAGCGCACCTGCAATGATTGTTAGTGAGCGATATGTAGGGTACCAAAGATAGAAAATGATCACACATCTTAAAGGCCTGTCTATGCTACATAGAAAAACACATTTAGTTTATTACTTGTATTTTTTTTTTTTGAAACAAAGAAGAAGCAAATCTTCATTGCAAAGACTACCAAATACATCATGATCCCAACAAGGGATCTAGGGAAAAGACTTCTCCCTAACAATAAGATCTTGAAAACAACAAGGAAAATCTGATCTCCAGCGGACATTTAGATTTTTCAACATAGCTTCCCTAGCCAAAACATGAGCCACTGCATTTGAAGCTCTTCTAACATGAACAAAGGAAGAAGAGCGAAGATCTTTGAGTTCTTGTAAAATACTTTCTGTGATATGTCCAGCTATAGACAAATGAGGGGGAGAGGAATTTATTTCAGCCACTACCTGAGAAGAGTCTCCTTCAAAGATAACATCCCTTAACTTCAGAAATTTGCTAAAAAATACAGCATGAAGTGCAGCAAGAGATTCAGCAACTCTGGAATTACCTTTCACAAAAAGGCAAACACATTTTGCACCAACACACTCTCCCCTACTATTTCTCGCCACTAAGCCGATGCCAATACAATTTCCGTGAATCAACTGAAACATCCCAATTAATTTTGATATAGATAGAAGGAGGAGGACACCAAACCTCAGGAATAGAAGGGACCACTTCACTAGTAGCCCTAGCATCATTCTCCTCTCCTTGACTACACATTCTGAAATCTTCTAAAAAAGAGATAAATTCCTCCCAGATTCTTCGTGGAGAAAGAAAGCACCCTTCAAAAAGAAGAGAATTTCTTCTTAACCAAATATTCCTTGCAACCACAAGCAGTAGCTCCACCTTTTCCTTATCAAAATTTCGAAAGCAATAAACCAATAGATGCGTAAAACTAATCTGTAAAGAGCTACACTTTTGAAACACAAGAAAAATGATCTCCCCAAACATCTTCTGCCGCTGGACAAGACCACAAAGAGTGAATAACCGTTTCAACTTCTAAACCACAAGGACAAGAAGGGTCTTGAATCACTTTCCTCTTGAAAAGATTATCTCGAGTAGGCAAGAGGTTTTGACAAGCTCTCCAAGCAAGCAATTTCACTTTTCCTGGAATTTTCAGATTCCACAACTCCTTCCAAATATCAGGCATCCTATCTGCATAAGAACACTGTCCTCTGGCATCTTCCTTCAGAACCCTTGTATTAAATACACAGCCGACTCATAAAAAAACCTCCCAGTAGAACATTATTACTATTTTTTTTTGGATATTGTATGACCTCAAAAAACCACAACTGCACATAAACAACTTGCCAAAATTGCCTTGTGCTTGCTATCATTTTGATTCTTGCACCAGACAAAATTTTCCGAAAATAACATGACGGGTACTTTTTAAAATGCATATAAACCTCTGATACCTCACAATAAGGTCCTACTTGCAACCCAACCTCTGATGCCACAAGTATAATGGAGTCAATTATTCTCTTGTTATTGTTATTTTTTCATTGATATTTAGGGGTTGATGGCATTCATGATGGGATAAATGGCATAGCTGACCCTTGAGGGATATATAGAGTGAGCTCGCCTCTGTGTGTGTGTGTGTGTATACAGACAAAATAATGATGTAAAGGGGCCGGCTAGTGCAATATGGATATCTCTGCACAGATAAGCATACACCATAGGCTTTGGTCAAGTGATTAAGTACTAAACAATAATCATATTATTGTTGGCAGAGCAAGTATATTACCAGGTTCAAGTGATGAACGCGTGTTAAAACCTTTAATTCAGCAAGAAATTCTTTGGATGCTTGCATATCCATCTTCTTGATTGCAGCTTTCTACAGACAAGAGTGATGAGGGAGGGGCTGTTATGAAAGTGAAAACTGATATAAACATTAAAACAAGACGGTATGGCCAAAAGCTGGTATGCTTGCTTAGCCATCCATATAAAGTATTAACAGATGCAACATGTAAAGTAGACATACAAGATGTTGATGAATGTACATTTCATCTTTAACATGAGCAAAGCATAAATATTGATTGAGCTGCTCATTCATTTTACCCACTCACTAAGTTGATTAATTTCTCATACACTTCTAATCAACCAGATTGGGTGCTGAACCCTATTCAACAAGCCCCATAGAACCAATTGAAGCTGACTTTAGAAATTCAATATTTACCATTGCTGTCCAGCTTGACTTCCATACTTAGGAAGTCCCTTTTTGACCAACCTCCTCATCATTCCCTAATTTAGAGCAGCTTAAATTACCAATAAAGGAATCATAGATGAACACATTCAGCCAAGAAAACATAAGTGGCATGAAGTCATGTTACCTATTCAGCTATGCAATTCGCAAGTCTCACCTTTGAACCTTTATATATGCTAAAATAAGTTTGTTCTCAATAACATCTTAATTTATTAAAAATCAAAGTTCTAACCATCTCCAATCTAAAAGGATCACCATAATTTTCCTATTTGAAATCGGTTCCTACAAGGTTTCTCATCAAATGTGGTGAAAGACTGCAAATATTCAATGAAGAGGGACTACCATATATAAACCTGCATGAATACAACACTTATTATATTATCCAGGCATAACAAAATCAGCCATGTAGAGGGAGTAGCATATCACTTAAAAAAAGAAAAACATTCTTGACCAAGAAAATCAGAAAGTTGCAGAGCCAACTACAAATTTAATGTGCAAATCTGCCATGCACTGATTCATTTGCAAGCCACTTATGATGAATAAAAATACATATGGCTACGTACCTCGCCTCTCAGCTCTGCATAATAAACAGCCCCAAAACCACCTTGACCAATCTTATTAGCCATACTGAAGTTATCAGTAGCTGTAGCAAGTTCTTCATATGAGAACTCTACTGATTTGTCTACAGTTATGCCTGTAAGACCTGGAGCTGGACCACCAGCAGCACCAGTTACTTCTTTCTCGAAGCTACTTCCAAGCCCTAAATAGAGGAAAAACCCATAAGTGAAATCATGTCTAATCTCCCATTAGAAAAAAAACGAGGCAAACATCCATACAATTTCATTGGTTCTATCAGTCACAATGATTCTTTATAAACAGTTCAAAGCAATCAGTGGAGCTGCTTAAATGGGATTTCCAAGGTCAATTTGCAGACTATGTTGCAGAAAACAAGGATAGATCAGAGTACTGACACTAGTGAGAATTTCAAGTAGCAATCTCTCCAAACAAAATCAACAATCACATTATTGTGGGTGGGTGGGGTGGGGGACATCTCTTACGAATGTGACTTATGATGATCAAATAAAATTGTCATCTCATTTAAATGAGGTTTCTAGCGTTTACATTAAGAGGTGAATCAAGTTTAAAGATACTTTTTGAGATCAGTAGATCCATGAAGCACTCATTCACTGACAAATATCCATAATGGGTTCAGAACAAAGTATATATACCATGCTCATTCTGAGCAGATAGATCCTCAGATAGCGCTAAGAGCGACTGTGCCTCCACCTTCTCCTTTCGGTAATATCCAAGATATATACATGCTGCAAATAACAGCACACCAGCTACTCCTCCTATAGCTATGCCAGCAATAACTCCGCCCGCTAATCCTGCTTGTAGTTAAGCAAATATTAAGCTCAAAAGTAGTATCAACTTTCCACTTTATCATCACATATTTGTCTCTGAATATTAAAGTAAACATAATCATTGCAAAACCAACTGTAGGAGAAGGCCAAACCGCTTTTGCTGCAAAATGGAGAAAAACAAAACAAAGCTTGTAAATATGAGAAAACTTACAATAGGTTTTAAGAAGAAACAGATGTAACTTCATTTAATATGACGACTAAATTTATAGAAGCTACCTTGATGCCAGAGGTCGATAAGTATCATTTTGATCTGTGAATAAAAAGAAAGACCAAAAAAAAAATCAAGTTAATGGAAACTCATACCCCCAGAAACTACATTTCAACAAAAAAAAAAAAAAAAGGAATACTCCTGATGCCTGAAATTCATTGGTAATATTGCCTTTTTCTTTCTGGTAAGCATGCTATTGCATAACTTGTGTGGCCCACTTGGAGCAATAGAGAAAGGAAACTGCTCAATGTTTTTCATAGCATTTGGAATTGGACACATGTGCATCATGAAAAAAAAAAAAAGGAGAAAAGGAATCACTACCAGTATCACCAAAGTGAAAGCGACGGTAGAATAATGGCAAAGGGGGGATGAGGAGGTGGCAAACGAGGTTTGATGTTGGTTTGACAGATACTGTTTAGCCTAGATGTGCTTGTGACATTTTAGAAATTCATGTACCTATTGCGCTTGGAGTCTTGGAAAGGACATAGCTTGTAGCGTTAGGTTATATTTTACAGACTTTGCAACTTAAGATTCAATGTGTTCCACTTTCACTCTTGTGCTTCCATTGGAAGCCATGAAATTTTGAGTTTTATACCATAGTATTAATAATCTATCCCACTTCAGGGAGGCCCATTGATTTAGTTATCACTTCAGTGGTTCAACCCAGTTCCCAAAATACCCATTGCTCCATTGCCAAAGCCTAAAGTAATAGCATGCAATCTCCAATCGCTTAACTAAACTTTGCACTTATCCTTTTATCTATAGATAACAAGGAACATGTTCATTCCCAATTACCCAAAATGAGTATCTAGGCTCATCCAGCAGCCCTTAGTAACACTATCTAAGTTGAGTTTATAATGGATCAACAAATTGGATATTTAATTTTTAAGCTTAATTACAATTTACCTCTTGTGGTTAAGCCTAACTACCCTTGCCTTTCTTACTTTACAAAAATTGAAAAAAGATAATGTGCATCTAGAGTGTTGCATAAATGATAATGTGGCAATACTCGATCGGTTCACCAAAATATGTTAATTTTATCCAAATTATGAGGTTAGCGTAAATTTTCAAAATCAGGAAGATAAATTATAATTAGTCTGAACCACAGATAAACTATAATTTACCCATAAATTTTAAGGCAAAAATTTCTTGTCTGCAAGTTTGTAGGCATTATAATACCTTCTACCCCTAAAGATCCATAAATCATTAGTCCTACATAAGTCTTTACTTAATCCTACAAGAAATCAAATTCTCATCTCCTGTTTGCTATTAACACATCTGTGAATTCAATAAGTTAAATTAAAAAAACTCCAACTCACATATCTGCATAAAAATTTCGTGAACTCAAAGCATAACGAAATTTGTCACCTTTGCCTGGAATATACACCAAACCACTCCCTTGGCTGAAATCCACACCCGGGTTGTAACTCTGCAGCAACGTCGTAGAATTAAAGCCCATCTCCGCCGCAACCTTTTCGACAGTCTCATTCGGCCGAAGCGGATAAGTAATAAACAGCCCGTATTCCCTCGAAACCGAGCTGCTCCCACACGAACATGTCACTGGCACCTTCAAACTCGCACCCACGGCTATATTAGTGGCTTCATAGCTATTATTCGCCTGCAACGACTGGTACGTGGTCAGATTCGCGTAGTACGTCTGCGCCACCGTCGTGTACGTATCCCCTTCGATAGCTGTGTAATCAAACACGTAACCCAGATACTCTCCTTTGATGCAATTACATGGGAATGGAACATTGATTCTTATATCCTTGTCAACAAAGTCTTTGTTGGGTATCTTCTGCTTGTTGTAGCTTACAATCGTATCAGGTGTAATATTAAGGTCAGATTGCAAAACCTCAGCTATGAATGTGAGATTTGACCCCTGCCACACGTAGTATGAAGCTAAAGCTAAACCACATCCTTTGCTACATTTGGATTCGGCTATGGAACAAAAAACTGACACCAAAACCAAAAACCCCAACTTGGGTTTCATTGGGATTGGGAAATTGGAGATTGGTTTCTGATTTGTTAGCAAAATCAAGAACTGGGTATTTGTTGATTGGGGAAGACATAGAGGAGTTAGATTGACTATGCTCGATGATGCTGACCGTTGACTATGTTAGGTTTGGGTTTGAAAACGCACATGTGGACGTGGAGGACTGTTGTTGGCTGAGGACTGTTGCTTCTGATAGCCGACATGGCTAAGGTTAAACAGAGCCGACCAGAAAGAGTAAAATGCATGCACTAATTTCTGATTTTCATCAATATCCAAATGATTTGCCAAATTATTGTAAAATAAAAATGTTTCAATGCAAGGAAGGAATTGAGACACTTTATTTCAAAATAGAACGAAAGAGACATGAATCTTATAACATAACATAAAATACAAGTATCTTAATGTTACGAAAAATTTATTCATAACATGATTGATTGAGTTAGGAGTGACAATTCGTATTTGCATATTTATTTGGATTGTTTCAAGATATATATACGTATAAAATTATATAGGTCAAACTCTTAAATCATCACCATTTAATTTTGTATTGAATTTGTGTGTGAGTTCTTGAGTCATGTTAAGAATTGTCTGCCATTATGTTGTATGTCGAGTTTGAGTTATGTCCAAGCATACGTATATAACTATATAACTCAACTTTAACTCGACTCATTTAATTAAATAGGTCAGACTCAACAACCCTAACTTTTTAATTTCGTTTTGGGTTCGTGGGTTGTATAAAAAATTAACAACCTTAATATTTGATTGATTCTTAGAAAAAATTTGGACATCTTTCAAACTCACATTTTGAAAATAAATTTTTCTAATTATTTTATTAACTTTCCGGTATGTTTAAATAGACATTTACAATAAGATAAAATAGAAAATATCCGATTAATAATAAATCTAATAAAACTAATCACATCCTTATTAACTAAAATTTTACTTCATTACAAATTCTAATCCCCTCCTAATTCTAACTCTCCAAGGGGGGCAACCACCCCAACCCTCTTTTTTTCAATTTTTTTAAAATAAAAAATAAAATTTGAAGTTTTTAAATTTTTAAAATGTCATCGTTTTACCTGTTGTGTTAATGCCTACGTGAATAAACAATGATTTACCCTAACGGATGTTGGAAAAATCACGGAAAGGGCAGATTTCACATCCGCGACAAACTTAAGTAGCAAAATTTTTTTTTTTAAAAGTGAGAAACTAATTTTAAATCGCACTCAGGAATTTATTAAACATTTCCTATTTTTAATACATATATATATATATATATTCATGGCAGTAAACACATAAATTTGGCTTAGGGTGCGTCTGAGATTGCAATTTCGTAAAGAAAAAGTGAGATTTTAAACTAAATCGCATAAAATGAACCGTTTGAAAACTGTATTTTTAAAAAATTGCGATTTAAAAACATAAAAAAATTGCTTATTCAAATCGCAGGCAATTAGGTACTTTTTTAAAAACGTGGTATTTTAAAAAGCTAACATTCGATTTTAAAGGTCAAACTGTGATTTTGCCAAACGTTTAACTGTGTTTTAAAAATCTTTTTTTTTTTTTTAAATCGTACATTTTTAAATCGTTATTTTTAAATAGCATTTTTTGAAATCGAAAATTCAAATAAACCCTTACAAGAAATATATCCCTCCTTCGAACTTACACTTAGAAATAATATTTTTTGATTATTATATTAACTTTTTAGTATCTTTAAATAGACATTTACAATAAGATAAGATAAGATGAAAAAAATGTCAAGTAATGATAAATCTAATAAAACTAAATCTTAGTCCTAATTGATAACCAATAATCTTTATTAACTAAAATTCTAATCTCCTCCGTAACACTCAATCATCCAATTCCAACTAAAAAAATCGGTTATGGAACCGCCCAATTCATGCCCTGAGGTGGAGACGTAAAGATAATGAAACTGCCTTTTAAGATGTGGGGTATCTTTGACAACCTTCTCAGCAATCTTCTTTGAACGTTGAAAACATCATTATTCACTTAGCGTAAATTAAGCAATATCAGGCTCGTTTGACATTGCCTTTTAGTTTTAGTTTTACTTTTGTCTTTTTAACCAAAAAAATAAATAAAAATAACAAAACTTTCAAAATATAAATATTTATAAAACACTCAACTACTTTCAACTTTAGAATTATATGATGACATGATACGAAAGAAAAAAGAGCGGAAACGAAGAGAGAAGCGATGAAGCATTAGGGCCACGTCTTGTATTTATATTGAAGTATATGTTGATGTATTACAATAGTCTGCACTTATAGAGATTTTATGAGTGATGAACAAGAAACCCTAAACTAATTAAGGTATGGAATAAACCTACAAGAAAACTAAATAATATAAAATATTCGAACATCATTCTTCAAACTCAAGGTGTAAAAGAAAGGGAATTTTTGCTGAACAGGATTTGGTGTGGAGAATACTAAAATTTTGTTGGATGGCTGCTAGAAAGTGGTCGGAGGACTGCAGGAAGGTGGTTAGAGGGCTGACAGACAATCTAGAAGGTTGACAAAAGTCCCCGAAGACGGTGGTCGGATGAGGCCCTGGATGTGGGGACCAGAAGAACGCCGAAGAAGTCGCCAGAGGCAATGACCAGAGGGGTGCGGCTAGTGACGATGGGAGCTTCTGTTGTTGAATATGGCAGTGCACACCTAAGGAGTGCTTGCGGCGAAGGGCCGTGAATAGTTGAAGGGGTGACCAATGAAGATGTGTCGGTGAACGATTGAAGGAGATGTCGGCGAAAAGTGCTGGTGATCGACCAAAGGAGACGTGTCAGAGCTTGACCATGAACATGTGGCGGTGGCGATGGGCTGGCTTGGGTCATATGAGTGGCGATGCGCAAGCTTGGACTGTTGGGCTAAATTGGTTGGCCTAGATTTAAAGTGGGCTAAACTCAGTGGGCAAGGTCATTGAATGGGATGAATCATATGGGCTGGGAAGACCTGAGATGAACCGGGTTTAGCCTAGCAATATGAGTTGAAGATGGGCCATGGGTCGAGTTGACGGACTAGATTAATTGGATTCGTGGAATGCACATGGAAGACGCGCTTGGCAAGGACAAGTTGGGATAGTTGTCAGTATGTGGGCGCGTGAATATGACATGCAGAAGCATGTATCGCCGCATGGGAGAAACTATTGATGCGTGGAAGCACGTGATGCTTAGGGACGACATGTAGCTAGAGTTAGAAAAACACTCTGGATGCGCATGAGGGCGCGTGGCAGCTCATACAAGTGTGATCTTGGCGAATCTATCGAATAACGTGACCACCAAGGTGATTGAACGACTATGGTGGCGAGTGGGGGCGTGTGCAGTGACCGTTGGTGATAGGTCTTACATAGATCGACATATTTATTCCTTGCAAACATAATTTTAGTTTTAGATTTCCAAAATTTGGTTTGAGGGAGGCTGGGAAGAGACTCACAACAATGGCGGTGGCCGTGGTGTAACAATTCACCTCTAATTACACAATATTGTTCGCTTTTGGTTCTCCCAAACTAGACTTCCCAGGAGGTCACTCATTCTGGTACTACTCTCGCAGAAGCACGCTTAACTGCGGAGTTCTGATAGGTTCATAGCCATTACGGCTTTTAAAACGAGTTGTGTCAAAAATTGTACATTTATACATATAAGCACATCCCCATTCCTAGATAATGTGGGACGTCACAATCACCCCCTCTTGGGACCCAGCGTCCCCGCTGGCGACCCTCATGAGCTTGTGCACACTCCCCCCATCTTAGGCTAGGCAATGACTCTGATATCATTTGTAACAACTTACCCCTAATGACACAATATTGTCCGCTTTTGGCTTCCCTAAACCAGATTTCCCAGGAGGTCACCCATCTTGGTAGTACTCTTGTAGAAGTATGCTTAACTGTAGAGTTCTGATATATTCATGACCATCATAGCTTTAAAACGCGTTGTGTCAAGAAGGGTTTTATACATTTAAGTATATCTTCATTTCTAAGTGATGTGGGACGTCACACGCGGCACACGTGAATGTCAGCTAGATCGTTGGAGAACACACCAAAGAAGACGCCAGGAAAACGTCAAAAAAATTTATTGAAGGATACAAAAAGTAGTTTTGATATCATATAGAAATATATGATGGGATGATACGAAAGAGAGAATAGAGGGCGGAAGCAGAAAGAGAAACAATAAAGTGTTACGATTACGTCTTGTATATTAAAGTATATGTTGACGTGTTACAAAAGTGTGTATTTATAGAGATGTTAGAAGTGGTGAACAAAAAATCCTAAGCTAAGTAAGGTAGGGTATAAACTTACAAAGAAAGTTAATAATATAAATTATTCTAATAACCTTTTATGTCACATGATAACAAAAAAGCGAACATCACTTTCTAAAAAGCGTTCATTGTTTTGTCTAAATATCTTCAAGTCATGGTTTTTGGTCTAAAAATAAAAGAAAAATATTATTTAGTAGACTGTTATGCGATTATAATATGACTGATCGAGATGAGGACAGTGCAAAATTAACTCTTAATTTTTCTTTTTACAAGCCCTTACTATTCAAAAATTAATTTTCTTTTCCACGTAATATCAATTATATAACAATCATGTAAAAATTTATTAAATAGCATTTCTCATAACAAAACCTTACACATAGTTTTTGGTCTTCCAAATAGGTTATAAAAAAAAATTAAAAAATTAAAAAATAAATCAGTAACTCAAAATTAAAGCATAACGAAATTTGTCACCTTTGCCTGGAATATACACCAAACCACTCCCTTGGCTGAAATCCGCGCCTGGGTTGTAACTCTGCAGCAACGTCGTATTAAGGCCCGTCTCCGCCGCAACCGATTCCACAGTGTCATTCGGCCGAAGCGGGTACGTAATAAACAGCCCGTATTCCGTCGAAACAGAGCTGCTCCCACACGAACATGTCACCGGCACCTTCAAAATCGCACCCACGGCTATATTAGTGGCGTCATAGCTATTATTCGCCTTCAACGACTCGGACGTGGTCAGATTCGCGTAGTACGTCTCTGCCACCGTCACGTACGTGTCCCCGGCGATAGTCGTGTAATCAAACACGTGACCCAGATACTCTCCATTGACGCAGTTACACGGGAAAGGAACATTGATTCTTATATCCTGCTGAACGATGTCTTTGTTGGGTATCTTCTGCTTGTTGTAGCTTACGATTGTATCAGGGTCAGATTGCAGAACCTTGGCTATGAAGGTGAGATTTGAGCCCTCCCACACGTAGTATGAAGCTAAAGCTAAATCACATTCTTTGCTACATTTGGATTCGGCTATGGAACAGAAAACAGAGACCAAGACCGAAATCAAAATCCCCAACATGGGTTTCATTGGATTGGGAGATTGGAAACTGGGTTCTGAAATGGTGGCAAAATCAAGAACTGGTCGATCTTTTGTGGTGATTGGACGGGGAAGACAAAGAGGAATTACATTTGAATATGCTTGATGATGTTGATCGTTAATATTGAGTGGCTGAGTTTTGGAGGTTTGAAAAGGTTGACTGGAGATGACGTGGAGGACTGTTGTTGGCTGAGGACAGTTGCTTCTGATGGCAGAGACGTTTGTCGTTGGCTAAGGTTAAACAAAGTTGAACTGTGTGTCTGTATCTGATTGTCGTTTTTAAATGTCCGGTTGTCGTTTTAAGTGTCTGAGCCGGCCTGAGAGAGGAATGCACTTATGACTTATTTCTCATTTTCATCATATATCCAACACGTGGCAGTTTCAATTTGAAAGAAGAAATTGGGTTTTTAATAGAATTATTAAAAAAAGTATGAGCTTCTTCTTATATACTTAAAGAATACATAATGGTAAATACAAGGGGTTTTAACTTAGAGAGAGAAGCTCCCGACTTTCTAGAGAGAGAGAGGCGACTTTGGCTGTTTGCGGTGGGGGAGGGGGGCTTCACGCCTCCCTCCTCCTTTGGTTTTTGAATGTTGTTTAGTCTCCCATCCTTTAGGGGTGTGGAAGTTTTGTCTCCTCGGTGTTGATCTGGTGGATTTTATTTGTTTTGTCTAGTTTTTAGTTTGTGGTGGCAAGAGAGTTCTCTGTGGAGGATGTCGGAGGGGCGTGGTTGATCTCGGTGTGTTCGACGGCGGAGTTTCAGTAGCCTTGCGATTCTCATGGTCGGATTTTGGTGGCTAGATCTACGTTTTTCCGTCGTCTTCTGGTGAACACGCGTCTTCTAGCCTTTTTCGCCGTCAGTCTCCGGTGCTTTTGCCGCTCTTCACGGCCGTGGGGTTTCTCGGTGGTCGGTGCGTAGGCTTCACGCACCAGTGCTTTCCTTCTGATTTGGGCTCGCGTGGGGGCTTCAATCCGTGTGTTTTTCGGTGTGTATGGTGGGGCTAGTGGTGATCGGAGGTTTTTCGGTGTTTGGGGGTTGAGGGGATGCTCTGGCGCCGGCGCGTGTGTTACACGCGCCGCCACGGACGGTGGCTCTCTCGGAAGACAGAATCCTCTTTGAGCTCTCCTGTGTTTTAATTTAGTTGTGGGTTTCTCTGACAGTTTGCATTGTGCGTGTACTAATTCAATCATTGGCTTTTGCCCAGTTTGTGTGACCGACTCCTTGTTCAAGTAAAGGTGTATGTCAACGCAGAGGCACCATTCTGTTGGTTGGATTTTTTTAGTTGCAACTGTCTGTATTTATTTGAGTCTTTGGACTCAAATTGTTTGTACACCCAGGGTGGATGTATGCTGCATTGTATGTATTCTGAAATGTTTGTTGTAATGATTGGTTATATCAATGAAAGTTCAACTTTCCATAAAAAAAAAAAAAAAAATGGTAAATACATAACAGTTTTATCGGGCTAAACTGAGAGAAATTTTTTCAATCTAATTTAGGGGAAATATAAAGTTTAGAGAATTTTTAATATAAAAAACTTTATATTTCCTCCCTCATTCCTCTGCCATTTATTTGAAATAATATTTAAATAATTTTTCTTTCCTCTATCTTTCCCTAACATTTAATTTAAATAATATTTAAATGGTATACAAAAAGGATGAGGGAGCATTTAAATGGGGAAGAAAAATTGATTTAGTTCTATAAATTGAGAAAAAGTTATAGGAAAGCTGCTGCTATTACTCTAACATCTCTTTATATAATCAATGAGAAATGTTTGATTTCATTTTCGTGTACATTTCTTTTCTATCTGCATACAAGAGATGTGCAAATTTATCATTGAATCTATAAGACCACATGTAGGTTTCACAGGTTCAAATGGTGGATTTCTAAAAGATACGTGCAAAAAATGACACCAAACATTTCTTCTGACCAATTTAGTGAGTGAGCTTGGCTTGGATTAAGAGCTAAAGTTGTTGAAATTGTGACACGTATTTCATAACAAAACACAAGAAGACATTTCTCATAATAAGAAAAGAGACTGTCCCAATACCAATGGACCCAATTTCTCACCTAAAAAAACCCCATATTGATTAGGGCTTTCTTTTTATTATTATTTTTGGTTCACATGAGCTATATGATTAGGACTATATATATTTGTTATGATTGTATGGACCAATTATATAGAAACCTACGTCAAGGTGGTGGACTAGAAATAGTCATCATTCTCAACCGCGTCCAAAGATTCTCCATGTGAAGTTTTGCCTAATTATTATTATTTTTGAGGACTTGGCCTAAATCCATTAGAAAATTAATATTATCATTATCATTTGTTTAAGTAGTTCATATACGGTAACGCTTAACAATATCATCATTCATTTTAGTTCACATTAATCCAAATGGGCATTCGATGTTATGAAAAAATAATGTGCATATATATTTGTCTCCAGCTAGTTTTATTGATTCAATTTTATAATCCGTTTGCTTTGACGTATAATGTTTTCCGTCGTAAAATATTTTCAACAACATTATTTTTCAGAAAAAATGATTTCCTTAAAAAAAATTTATGGGGTTTGACTCATACGAAAAAATCATCAACAACGAAAAATCATTAGTGATGAGATTCTGTCACTGGCCGATAGGATTTCGGCCACTTTCATCGGATTTATGCTATTGTTGCTAGATTATAGCAATGAAAGCCGGAATTCGGCGGCAATGGCCAGATTCCGGCGATCAAGTTTCACCAGAATCTGGCTCAATATGGTTTGATTCCGGAGAAACTAGCCATATTCCGGCCAATTTAGGCGGAATTCGGTGATGGTGGTCGGCCGTCGCCGGATTCAGGCGGGCCAGTGCTAGATTCTGGCGACAGTCGTTATCGGCAAAATTCGATGATCAAATACCAAAATTTGATGACTTTCAGCGGTAGATTTGGTCTACTAACAAACTCCAATGCCGGCGACGGCGGATTCCCACAAACGTGCCTGGAAGAATAAATATTTTAAATTCGGAAAACGATTTACGGGTTTTAAAACCGTAAATCGTTTTTCAAAAATTAAAGAGGTTTTTTTACGGTCAAATTAAAAATAATTTCCGTTAATCATTATTTTCAATTGCACCAAACACCGAAAAATACAAAAAATATTTTACGCTTACCTAGATATCAGTTCTATTTGTTAATGCTATTTTAGAGGGTTTTTATTTATTTATTTTGTTTTGGATTTGGAGTTATTTATTAATATTTTCTTAGCATTTGGCGATTTGGTGAGTACCGTTCACTTTCATAAAATATTTCAACAATTTGGTGAGTGAGATGCAAAGCATTTTAAACTCATTTCATTTTGGTTATTTTTTAGCTAGTAGATGAGAGTACTCCTGAAGAGTTGTTTTAGGATAATTAGACCCAATATTAGTTAAGAATTATTTTTATGTTTTTGGCCCATTTAGAGTGTTTTAGGGCCTTACCTTAACATTAGTGTTCTAGTTAGAAAATGTTCAATTGGACTATTCTGGACTAATCCTCAAAAAATAATGCATATAGACTTTTATATGTTTCCGCATTTATAATTAACAAAGGCATATTTAAACTCATCAATTTAATGTTTAATAAGTGCTATGGTGTTTCCATTTAAAGTAACGTCGGGAACTTATTTTTTTTTTTTCATCTTAAATTTGATGTGCTTTTTAAAATTACCATTTACCTTGAGATTGATCATTATTAAATTTTAATCAAATGATAATTTTAAAAGTATCACTAACTTTGGAAGGATAAAAAGATGGTTCATAGCATTACTCTTCTATTTATGACTTTTTGAGCAGTTGCGCCTCTAGGGCTTTTGTATTAACTGATTTCGCTTAAATGCTGTAGAAATAAATAAATAAATAAATAGCACCTCTATTTTATTTTATTTTATTTTTTTAAGGGTCAGATTTAATTTTATTTTCTCTCTTTTTCATGGAACACTTAAAATTAAATATGAATCATTGAAAAAACTAAAATATAATATAGATGATTTTTTATTTATTTATATATTTTTTTAAGGGGTAAGATTTTATTTTGTTCTCTCTCTTTTTCATGGAACACTTAGATTAAATATGGACCCTCAAAAAACTATAACATAGATGATTTAATTTTTTTTTTTTTTAACGGCACCTAAGCTAAAGTCACGTGTTAACAAAACTAATTCTAGCGGTTTATTTAAGTAGATTGTGTGCAGACCAATTAGAAATGTGGTTTAGTTTTAGGCATGAAAAAGTGGAGATTTTTTTGGAAGGAGAATAACGTTTGTAAATTGTAATGATAGAATCAAAAACATAGTGCGCAGGCCACCAAAAGCATATACATCTACTTTGGGAGAAATATCACCACCCGATCCGGAATTAAAGTTAGAACCTTGCCTATAAATTAGGGTTAGCAATTTTTGACACGACCCGCGAACCCGACACGAAAAAATCGGGTTTGAGTTTGTTATAATCGGGTTCGGGTCATAATCAGGTTGACCCGATAACACGATTACCCGCCAACACGATTATAACCCGATTAAAAAAAAAAATTGAAGGTTAAAAAAAAAATTGAAGGTTGAAACATGTGAAAACAGTGAAATTGATGCCGTGTCGGGTCGGGTAAACGGGTGACACGTTTTTTAGTCGGGTCGTGTTCGGGTCACGTGTCACAACCCGATTAATAATCGGGTCGGGTTCGGGTTGACACGTTTATATAATCGGTTGACCCGAACCCGACCCGTGAACCCGAATTGCCAACCCTACTATAAATAGTCCTACACCATCAGGTTTTACATATGCTAATTTCTTGTGCCCTTTCTATTATATACAAATTGCTCTACAAGATTCTAACTTGAGCATCGGAATGAGACCCTGCTGGCACACTAAGCAAGCTGCTTTGTTTAATTTTATTACTTTGTAGCTGTTAGAGAAAACATTGTCAATATGCGTACGTCACCCATCCGAAAACTTTACCAACGATATATATATATATATATATATATATTTGCAATTTTAAGAGAATCTGGATTTTCAGCAAATGTGAAAGAGCGCTTATAATTGAGGCTCACATGCCCCAGTAGGTAGGCGGCTACCCAGGATTTGTTAGGATAGATAAGCCCCATAAGAGTTGTCTCACATTTGTTATATAGATTGCCAGAAAAAGCCCTTGTAGGGACTCACTTGCCCTAGTAGGTGTGCGGGCTACCTAAGATCTATTCGAACAAATGGGCTTCATACGAGCTCTCTCGCATTTACTATCCAAATTGCTAGAGATTTCTATCCATCTCAAGGCCGTTAGTGATAAATTTAGAGATCAGGGGACTGCTAGAAACATTTAGAATAGCCACTTGTACAGCTTAAATAATGTTTTTCACTTGTTCTGCCGTTCTGGTAGCTTGCATCTGCCAAGACAACCCAAATGCTGCCAGAAACCATCAAACCTAAAAGTTTAAGCGTACACATATATAGCAGATGCAAGATCTGAGAGCAAGGAGGCTGGTAGCTCAACAATGATGTTCCAATGGGAATAATGGGCTGGACCAATTCCTTGATGATGAAAAGAAATGGGTAGGCCCAAGGTCCAGTGTTGCAATTGATAAGCCCATAAATCACAGGGATTCCTAGGACTTTAAGGACAAGATCCATTCAAATGGGGGAGCAATGTTACTGATAGAATTATGAGAAGATAGGCTTAGATGTTGTGTTAAATGTAGGATATTATTCCTAAAAAAGAAAAAAAGAAAAAAAGTAAGAGTTTATTTAACAATGATTAATAGTGGTTTTAAGATTAGTTTTCATCATTTTAGGATTGGGATTAGTTCATATCATAATTATTTTAAAATTAGATTTATCATTAGTTTGAATGTTATCCATCTATTCTATTGTAAGTCTTACAAACCGTTGAATTTTAATAAGAGTAATGCTACATGCTACACTTCTATCTCATTTCTATTTCACTGGGCTGAAGTGGTATGTCTATCAGTTATTGCATGGATCAGTCATTTGTTAAAAAAATAAAAAATCAAATGGCTGATGAGCACTGTCACATCAACTCATGCAATGAGATGGGTGAGATGAAGGTATACATTAGTCATTGAATCAGTCATTGTGAAAAAAAGAAAAAGAAAAAGATTAAAATTTAATGGCTGATGAGTGCTACCATATCCGCTCAATGAGATGTGAGTAAAATGAATGTGTAGTAATAAAGGCAGGCATTGATTTATTTTCCAAACACGTGTTTGAATGAGGCTTGGGTTCCCTTTAAGAATTTTTAAATTTATTCCGTTTACGTGCTTGAGAGATCAACCACGTAACAAGATAATATTTTATTTTCGAAAAATTGTTATTTAACTTTGAGTTGTATTTACTTAAAGGATAGTTATATTTCACAATATTGGAAATTTATTTTTAGGGTTTATGAAGGTTATTAATGATACTCTATATGCAGAAAATATGTTGCAATTAACCCACCATATTACTCAAGATATAAACATGGTCATATATTGAACCAGTTAGTGGCTAAACCTAGTTTTGTGAAGGGTTGACTCACATCGATCAGTTCCTCAACCTGAGCCCAAAAAAATATAAAACTTGCCAAAACGACAAAAAAAAGTGTAGTAAGTGGGTTGACTCACTCCATTCCCAAGCTTCATCCACGACCAAAAAAAAAACATTATTAATGTATGAGTCATATGGTCCATATGGACAAAGTATTAAATTTGTTCAACATCTCACTCAAGTCTTTTTTAGACAAGAACCACATTAAAGTAAAAGATGCCTATCAGGTCTAATGGACTCGATGCCACACCCAACCTTACTACACTGAAAAATGGATTACTTTTTCCTCCCACAAATTCTTGGAAAATTGAATGCTTTTTTCAAGTGATGGATTTGATGCCACCCGAACCTTATTAAGGAAAATTTGACTATTTTTTTCCCCCTCACAATATATCTTTGGAAAAAATAGTGTTTTTTCTCCCAATTAAATTATCTTTTGAAGGGCTTTTTCTTTCATTTCACCTCTCGATCTCCTTCTTTATGTAGTTTTGAATACATATGAGTCCATTTAGATTTGCAGTTTCAAACGTGCGATTTGAAAACACGGTTAAGCGTTTGGTAAAATCGCAATTTGACCTTAAAATCACAGTTTATATATCTTTAAAATAGTGCGTTTGTAAAATACACTCCCTTGTTTGCGATTTGGAAAATCGTAATTTTTTAAAAACGTATTATTAAACGGTACACTTTTCACGATTTTGTTTAAAATTGCAATTTTAATCATTAAAATTGCCGGGCCAAACGGACTCAAACTTTTCCGTTAGGATCTTCTATGCACGTGTGTGTGCGCGCCCGCCCAGCTGTTGCATTTTATTAGTGCATTTGTTAGTAATAAGTTTGTTTTGGGTGGCACTTCGATCAACAGCCAATCAAGTTTATCAAAGCATGATGGATAGGAAAGATCATCTCAACAACTATATCTAGCTATATGGCCACGTCTTCCAACATTTTACCCACTCAAAAAGTTTCATCCTCAACATTGGATTTTAGTGTCTACCACTTTAATTATAGGTTGTGGCGGCTTATTAAAAGGTGGCCGGTGGAGTTTAATTAGTAGAGATCTGAAATTTCAAATTATTACGATGATCGATGAGAGACACTCTGAAAATAGTTCATGCATTGCAGAAAGAAGGGTGCTGTTGGAGTGGGTATGGGCAATATTTGATGAATGATGCAAAAATATCTTCTGAATGGCTTTCCAGTCATGGTCTGTGACTGTGAGACATATAAAAAGTCTGTGAAACAAATAAATAATCATTCCCTGTATTAATTTATTTGTGATATTATACTTGCTGAGCAAGGTATTTCTTCCTAATTTTAATGATAATCTCCAAGATTTCTTCAAAAAAAAAAAAAGGGTGTTAATATGGGGGCTAACAGATGTAATGATTATATATATATATTAAAGAAAAATTTCAAAACCCAGAGAGATATGGCCCTCGAAACCCTGGTTCCGTCGCTGCGAAGGAAAAAAATCCCTTGATTAATGATTATGAATAATGAGCAAGAATAAATGTTAGTATGGTGGGAAGCAAAAATGGAAGGAACGTCAAAGTTTGATGTCACGTTAGGAATTCAAGGATCTCTCACTCTTATAGAAGATTAGACAGGAGACAGGAGACAGGAGACTGGCATTATATACCACATATATATAAATAATCTGGTGGCCATTCCTTTTCATCCTCCACTACCATCTCATCACCTCTTTCAGGGCCTCCAAACACATACACTAATTATTGCCAGGCTTGCCCTGCTTCCGCGACATGGTTGCCTTTTTCCTCCTTTTGGCTAAGATCAAGTTTCAGCATTCAGGCAAATTACACAGACCGCATGAGCATTTTTTTTTTTTGGACTTATTTGATTAAAACAATTAGTAACAGATTAGCATTACAAAAAAAATAT
Organism: Alnus rubra; assembly: GCA_028654335.1. NCBI lineage: Eukaryota > Viridiplantae > Streptophyta > Magnoliopsida > Fagales > Betulaceae > Alnus > Alnus rubra. The sequence continues at coordinate 570,568 of JAJPGS010001146.1, forward strand.
GGGCTTTAGAGACCATAAAATTTGTTGCTAAAGCTCTTTTGGTTGCCGCTAAAAGTTGTCGTGGTTATCGTGTCAAGGATGTTTCTCTGCAAATTTGCAATGACCATAAAAGTCGTCGCTGATAATTGTTATTAGTGATGACTTTTGTTGTCGCTAATAATCGTACATGTCGTCGCTAAAAGTTACCCATGTGAGTTGACATAATATCTTACAGAGACTATTTTATTAGTCATGACGACCCATCTTGTAGTCGCTAATATGAATCTTATCAATGACTACAAAAAGTCGCCGTTGATATTGTAGCAGTCGTCGCTCAACGATGACACGTCGTTGATGAAATCTTTATATATATAATGCATTTATCAATGACATGCAATTAGCTTAGTGGTCGTTGGCAATGTATATATCAATGACGACTATTCCTGGTTGGTGTGGTTTTTTTTTTTTTTTTTTTTTTTTTTTTTAATACTGTACACTAGATAGGGAATTAAGTCTTATTAATTTAGTCACTATAATTAGTTACATGATTGTGATTTCAAGTAACTAAGTTCTACATCAAATTATAGTCACAATAGTAAATGTTTAATCTGATAGCTCTTTTGACAACCATCAAGATTGATATATAGAAGTGTGAATTACCATACTCATAATCTGATACTATTGAGCTTAAACTTACATGCTTAAGTTTTTATTAAATGATATTTCAACTTTTTTATATTAAGAGCTTAGAGATTCTTAACAAGGGATGTACGTAGCAAATTGGTGATGGGCAAAATCTTGATTGGCTAGCTATCGACCTACGTCACCTACTAATAATATTATAAAGATTCATATTCCGACAATGAATTCCTTATTTAGACTAAATATATGATTATATTAAATACAATTGAGAACCAAAAAAGAAATAAAATACACATAAAAAAAGGCATGCATTTGAGATATCTAGCTTTGTAGTACACAAATTTTTATAGGAAAATATTTGGGTATACAAATTTTATTATATGTTTCTTATAACTAAACTCGTGTGCAGTCCACGTGGTACTACCACGTCAATTACTAGTTTAAAAAAATTAAATATGCCCATTTTTCAATTATTGGCAGCAACGTCATGTTCATATATCCCGTTCCGCCTCCTTTGTAGCTATTTCTGCACTCCGCACCCACACTGACAATGCCAACCGGCCATCTCGTTTCTTCTTAGGTGGGTCACTGGCTCGTGCGGCCACCCACAAAGACTCACGACTTGGCTGCAGGTGAGGGAGATCTAGGAACGGCCATGGGGAGGTTCGGCATCCCCGGTGGTTCATTCACATGGCAAACGTGAGATGGGGGTTAGCGTGAATGTCATGTAGACTGTCATGTCAGTTTAGTAATTGATGTGAAAAGTATCACATAGATTACGACGTTAATTATTAAGAAAGAATGTAGTAAAATCTGTAAAATCAATCGATATATCCCACTAATTTTCTAATTGGGACGTCTACATCTGAAATGAACTATATATGTTGACGGCAAAGCCGGCCCAATGGCAATTGGGACTACGTATTCCTGATATTCAACGATCCATTTGAAGGTAAACAAGATTTTAATTGTGATTAACCTTTCAAAAGTAGATTCGAAGGTATACCAATGCTAATTGTTTAAGTTCAACAAACAAAATGAGAGAGAGAGAGAGAGAGAGAGAGAGAGAGAGAGAGAGAGAGAGAGAGAGAGAGTCGGTGTCAATAAAATTTGTGAATCATGAACACAAGTTTGAAAGTTAATATATATTTTGGTTGGATGAGATCGAATTAGGCAATCACCTCACAAACTGCCGTACAAACGGGAAAAGTGACCCATTGACCTATTCTATTTGATTTTTAACCATATGATGGATAGATATTATATATAATATACAGATTTCTCCACTTCTCAAATAGATTAAATTATATTGTTAATTAAAGTTACTAGCTATAATGAGTTTAAAGATTTCCATATTTTGGTAGGTGTTGAACTGTTGGTCATGAGTTAACTTTCCGTCAAAGATTTTACTCTCAAGTATGATTTCCTAGCTTGTTCGAAGCTGGAAATTAAGTAATCATGTTTGTCTAGCTTGGTCATTGTTTCAATTGGAGATTATTGAATATATTTAGTTTTTCAAACAGCCATATCACACCTCTAAGAGGGTATACAAATTTGTATGGAATATAATAGCTCCTTTTAGAGGATTTTTTTATAAAAGAAAAGAGAATAAAAAATAGTGGGTGGGACAGTCTGCTAACAAAGACCCTATTACAAACATAACAGTACATGAAAAGCCTAACATCTAGAAATGGGCTAAATAGTATCTTGGTATATATACCTACAGTCCCAAAAAATGGCCATTGGAAATGAAGATTTTTGTAGTAGTAGTCAAGTGGCCGGATGGGCTGTCTGAAGAAACGCCTGCTGCTAGAGTACTAAAGCCATCGTGGAGGATCGAGCATATATTTCAAACGGTGGACACTTGGTGAACATTGCATTTAGATTGATCTAGAAGTGTCTTCATAAACAAGAGGCCAGGGCGAAGGTGAAGAGCCAAAAATCTACGGGGTCGGAAAGGAGAACGTGGGCCATACGCTAAAATTACAATATTTGAGAAAGTAGCAACCTTTTCCCCACCAAGGAATTTAGAAAAAATCATACTTTTAATACTTGTATATATATTATATAGGACACAATCATTTGGGACATGAATTATATTCTCTAACATTGGAAAGAAAGAAAATAAGACCCACTTAATTATATATCATCCAAAAATACATATTATTGCCTTGTTGAGTAGCCAAAAGGCTCCCATTGGATTGGCAGAAGAAATTAATTAATCTTTTTGTTCTTAAGCATTTTGTGTTTCTGGAGACTGTTCTCAGCAATTGTCTAATGCTCCTACTCCACGTGTTGTAACAAAATCTCAATCTACATAGCCTCTATCATTTCCATGTGAACTACACTCTTACTTGATGTTTTATTTGATTATTAATAAGATAACCATGCGCCTTTAATTGGGACTAATTTCTACCAGACTAATTGAGTGTGTCGGTATGGAACCTTTGACCTTTTCCTACGACCAAAATACCCCTTTGTTATGTTGGGCACCATATATTGTTGTTTACACGTACACCATTGGGTTGGCAAATTCAATAAGCATCCCTACAAATTACGTATAATATTTAAAGAACCCCCACATAAAAAGGGCTAACCGGTGACGGGTGACCTATTTATCTCGAACAACTTCTCACGGTCGAACACTCCAATTGTAGATGATCATTTTATAGATAAAGATTCTTAACAATTTTGTTGGACAGCAAATGCGAAACAACTTTATGGGCCTACCTGTTCGAACACTCTCCTGCTCAGACATGTAGGTTCTATATCTTATATTTGCTACGTACCCGAATTGCTTGGGTTTACCTGTCTGAACAATCTCCCACTCGGATAGGTAGTAAATTATTGAGGATCTAGATGGGAGATTAGTTCATTTGAGGATGAAAAAACTGGCCATTTTGGTCTTTCGAGACAATTAAAAGTCAGAGCAAGGCCGTAACTTGGCCTCAAAGTTCACATATGAGTTAGTGTCTAATTCATAATGTCAATGTCCCAATTGAATGGCCACCTCCACCACCACCACCACCCCCAACCGTCATTTTAGGTTAATGATCCCATGTTTGAGCCCTACCAATAGAAAATTCACAACAATGACCCATCCCCACTAGATCATGATCAGACGGTGTCAAAGCTATGGTCCACTACCAACATTCATAAGAAAGACAAACTATGGGGGACTTAGGGTGTTTGAATAGACACATAATGTCCATATATATAACTACTCCTTGGACCTTGCCTTTCCATGTCCATCTCTCTTTCTGAAATATTCTTCAAAAAATGAACCGCTTTCACCTCTGCAGCCTCCTTGTTGCTCTTCTCCTTCTGTTTAGTACTCCAAGGCGGCTTTCCGCCATTCGGGTGAGCGTTTCCATCCCTTCCACAGCAACCCGACAAGTTTTCCGGCCTCGGGCTGTCCAGTCTCCCTTTGCCAGCCAAACCAGAGACGACTTCGTGTCAGAGAAGCGAAGGGTGCCTACAGGTTCCAACCCCTTGCACAACAAGCGATAGCTGTGGAGTTTTGGAGGAAGAACCCCATGTTCAGATAATATATCTTCCTTTTACATCATATTTTTTTCTTATGCTTTAGTTTGGAGAGTTTTTTTTTTTTTTTTTTTTTTTTTTTTTTTTAATTATATTACTGGCTTCGCCTGCGAGCGTGGCCCTTAGAAATTATTTGCACTCAAATTGAACGAACCTTAGACCTGATGTTCGTTCACATATATATGTTGTAGAATACTTAGCTTGATCAGTAGAGATGTTGTACAGAAGGTAAAGAAGAATGTCTGCAAAACCCATGTATGATTTAGAAATATATAGCTTTTGTTTTATTAATTGCTTGTAGGCTTTGTATTTATCTTTGTTGCCGAGTGGTTCATATTTATATAAACCTAATAGAGCTATATATTCATTGTATTATTCAATAAGCTAGCCTATCAATATATGTATATATATAGGAATTGATCCAAGAATTAATGCAAAACCAACAGCATATGATTGCTGTAGTCATACGAATCCTTTCATGTTTTCCTCTATATATGTTTTCTTGGTAATTACAAACGAACAAAAGTTTGGTTTCTGAGTATCATTAATCATTTCTTTGACAACTGGGAAATGATCATCAAACATATATAGGCCCCCCAGTTTGAATGCATAGTGTAAATACCCATTATTTCATACAACCACCATGCAATTAAGGAACCCTTTTGTACAGAAGAGGATATATATTTATGTTCGTTCTAGGGATCAACAAGATCGATCGAACTTATCTGTAGAAGTAACTGCGTCTGCAAATGCAGTAATTACAGCTTCCCCATTTTTTGTGTACTTTTAATTTGTTGAAGTTATCTGATATGGGTTTTGTCCAAAATAGTAGGGTAATTATAGGGCAAAAGTACAAAGATGAAAGCAAGGCAACTCGATCTCCCTGCATATACTGCATTGAATTGTGGGGGAAATTAGCTGTAATTGGTTGTGAGGGGGAGCGTGGTCCATAGTGCATTAGTGCACACACTGGTTACAGTACCCCACCTGGCACCTGCCTTTATTTGTGCGCATGTTATATGTGAACCTAGTTGAACAAATTATTACCTAGTTGAACAAAAAAAACCATAGTATATATGAAAGCCCTTTCATGCCCAAAAGAAAAGTGGTAATCCTATTGGGGTAGCTAGATACGTGGGAACTCGGCCGCCTTCTGCATAATAGCTAGGCTCAAGTCGGCAAAGCTGTGAACAAAGTTTTCTTTCATAAGAAAACTTTGTCTAAGAATAGTTGGCCAACTGAGTTAACCCAATTTTTTTTCTAATCTAACCAAACCAATTAACCCATCAAATAAAATTATCAGATAATAATAATTTTCCATCTTAAATATTTATGAGATTTTTACTATTTTTTTTTTTCCATTCAAACAAGGAAATGGTTAGAAAAGAGTACGTTTTTCTCATTCTGGATCTGAATGGAAAAAAGAATTGGAGGCCAATTGAGAATGCTTCTAAATACAAGATAGAAAGTAACCCATCTAGCTAGCTAAAAAATGTGCACAGAACATTGACACACAGACTTAAAAACTTTTAAAGCTTTTCAATCATGAAAAGCAACCAAATTAAGTCCAATATCAGCAATATTAACATTAGCAAAGTACGTTGCATCGAACCTAAAAACAAACTGGGATTTTGAATAGAGAAATATATGCTTTTCTGCATTCTAAATTTTGAATAGAACATGCCAATTCAGCAAAAATGTAAGTGAAATGGACGCTAGAATGCAAAGAAGCGTTTCTATTATGAATAGCTAAGACAATATTAATTGCATCCCCTTCAAGTATGAGTTTATGAACCCATACGAACCAGCTGCTTGAGTAGCCAAAAGGGCGGCTTAGGCCTCACCAGTCACCACCAACGTACAGCATCACTGATCACCACAGCTGCTGCAACAAAATCTACTGTCACTGTCACATCAAAATTAGCTTTAAAACTACCAAAGAGAGGAGGGGTCCAAGAGAGTGAGTCGTTGTTGAGTCTTTCCAAGCTAAAATGTGAGCCCTTATGGTGCTTGAAATTTTCTGGATAGACTGTGGGATCAGGGAATGAGCATCATTATGAACTAAATGGTTTCTAACAAACCAAATGTGGTCCAAAGTGATAGCCGTATGAAGAAGCTGGAATTTCCGAGAATCAATACTTAAATCATGAGAATTTTTGCAATATTGTCTATCATAATTCATAAAGCATAAGCTTTTGAGATCAATTTACAATGTGCACCTCACCATTAAAACCTAGCTACTCTTTTTAGCAGAAACTCATTTAATGCCTAGAGATATCTTTATCGTTCATATTCAATAATTTAATAGGAGATGTCCTATTGAATAGCATGAGACAAGCCAAACTAATAAAGAAATTAGTTGGGACAAGATGGGGTGGACATATATATATATATATTGTACGTGAATTAATTTTGACTGATTGGTGTAGCCTATAAATTAATTTATTGATTTTGAGACTTGTGTGAACACCGAATAGTAAGACAAACATTGCAAATTAATTAATTTCAAATTAGGGTATTGACTACAATTATTATTTTTTTTTTAATATATGATAATCATTGCGAAAGTCACAGTTTAAAATGACAAGCTGCAATTGATCCTAAGATTATAGGACTATAGTTTTTTTATTTTTTTTATTTTTTTATTTTTGGTAATGACGATATACTCATGCTTAGGGTAAGATTATTCCTCAAGCCAGGATTTTTTTTTTTTTTTTATAAAAAAGAAAAAGAAAAAAAGAGCACCATTCGTGCTAGAAGGAAAAAAATATATAGAGGCATGCATCTACCCACATATCTCGAGTGAACTTGGAAAGAATAATGCTACAAAGTACACTATCATCTCATCCCTATTTTATTGGATTGGTGTGGTAGTGCCTATCCGCCGTATATTGATTTTTTATTTTTTATTTTTAAAAAAAAAACAAGGGATGATAAAAAGACTTATGGGCACAGTTACATTAGCCGCCCAGTAGGATGTATGTAGTATATGAGTGTAATATTTAGAATTATTTATTCACAAAATTAAAGGAGTTGACCAATATTAGTGCAAACTTATAAAAACTAACGAGTAATATTATATCCCACATTTTTATTCCACAATTATTATTTTTTTCTTTAACAATGACTATTTTAAAGATTGTTGAGACTGTCGCATCAATATTAGGGGACAAAAATATGGTATTTAGCGTTACTCAAAACTAAAATCTTTTCCATTTGGAGAACATTAAGGTGTCATGTAAGACAATCACGATATCAAACACCATGAAATACATACACAACTAAAAGACGATGTTTGGAATCCTTGCACTCCTTTTATTTGAAATAATATTCTTAATGGAAAATGTTACTTGCACTACAAGCCCACAACATGGGCACAACAACCCCTCACATGAGGGTGGACCTCACATACTAGGGTCCACCCTCATGTGAGGAATTATTGTGCCCATATTGTGGGCTTGTAGTGCAACAATCAAATCTCATTCTTAATTAGCAATGACAAATCTAATGTCGGATATTGAATTATATACGCGTCAAGTTTAAGAGAAGTATTATGATTTGTTATGTTTATTGGTTTATAGACTACCCAACTTGACGTAAATTAAACATGATTTATCCAAAAAAAAAAAAAAAAGCACTTTGGACATGATTATTCCTTTACTTACTGTATGCAACTTTCTGATATTCTGACCATCAACCTACCGTCAACCCGGTTCTGACCTGTACGGGTCGACTTCTGACGATAGACAGAGGCGGGGTTAGATATGGATTCAGTTTTCTGACCAAAGTTAGAGTTAAAATTGTCATATGGTCTTTTAGACTTTCTACTTTTTTCAACTTGACCCAACTTTTTATTTTTTATTTTTTAAAATAATTATAAAAATGGTGTCATTTTGATTAATTTAATGAGATCTTTCTGAAGTTGAGAACACGTTGTTTTGAAGCTATATACATAAAGTAATATTATACATCGCTCCATTATCATTCTTCATCCCTCCAAAGCTTACGTGGCATAGTTCTCCACCTAAAAAAGTAATTTTCATGCACTAAATGGTTGGAAGACCATACTAAATAAGCATTAGAAATGGAGAAGACAGTAGAGTGATGTATGACATTACTCATATACATAACCTTCATTAATTCCTAAACCTATTTGATTGTCTTTGGTCATCTTCTCTCTCAATCTCTCAAATCTACCTCTTCCTTATTACACCTTTTTTCTCCCAATTTCAACATTCTTCCTTGTATTGTTATTGTTGTTCTTTGTTTTTATTGTCACCAGACCAGAGACGATGAATAAATCTTCATTGACGACTAACAAGTCTGTCGAAGACAGAGATCTGTTCTTCGCCTTCAAAAACCATTCTCGACGAATTCTAAATTACTTTTGCCTGAATTTTTGAAAGTGGAGGTGGTTTGAGAATCGCTTTCATCGAAGGTGATTGATGCCGAAGGTTATTTTATTATTCCAACTCCAACAAAGACCAAAGAGGTAATTTGGCAAGAGTCAATGCACCATCCTTACCTTTAAAAATAATAATAAATAAATAAAAAGAGGTTTTTCCATGGCCCTAGCTCATAGCTCATAAATAAACTTCTATTTCTAGTCGATCATACTCATAAGAGAACTTTGGGGATGGCTATTTGGTCCAGCCATTAGAAGCTACTCTACCGTCCATACCCAACAACTCTTCTCTTTCCTTGTCAATGTTATCATCATAACACGTGGCCCTAGGGGGTTAATAAAGTCAAATGCCTAAAACAATATGGTTTGATTACACTTTTGCTTACCAATTCCATACATATAAAAACAAATAAAAAAGATATAGACAACGAACCACTTACCACATTATCGGCCTATGATTATCTTTTGGTTCCCGATTTGACAATATTTTTACTATTTGTAAAATAAGGATTAAATATTATTTTGTTTTTTAAACTAATAGTCTTTTGTAATGTGGCCTGCGACCCATCCTCAGAGATAGCGCTGACCTTTTCTGGAGTGGCTTGCCGGCCACCCCATGGGCCGGGGGTGGCCAACACCAGCCCCACCTCTGGGGTGGCCCATGAACCACCCCAAATGGAGCCTAGGGTGGCATGCGGCCACATCTGAGGGTGGCTCGTAGGCCACCCCTCGCTTTTTCAATAAAATAAAAATTCTTTTATTTTTTAGAAAAATAATTTTTAGGTTTTATATATTATACTTTTCATATCTTAATATTTTTTTTTTTATTAAGAGTGATACATGTCATCATTTTATTGATAATGACGTGGTATACTAACAGAATCCGTCAAGTGTTTTGACATAATTTGACTATAAGGACTAAATTGTTATTTTGGCCTACCCCGAGGACATCTGAATTAGTTTTTATATATCAAGAAGTTATTTGTAATTTAGGCCAACTACAAATATTTATTTTACATTTATCCCAAAAATTAATTTGTCAAGTTTTTAATTTTTATATATTTATATTTTTAATTTATTCATTTTTTTTAAAAAAATAAAGTGACATTTGTCATCATTTTATTTGTAATGACACGTGGTACACTATAATTTAGAGGACCATATCACTTTTTAAAGTTTAGACAAGCTTCATATGATTAAAATAATGCTTTGTGCTCAAAGGAAAGCTAGATCAAATGTTTGTGTGACATGTGTGTTGGCCTCAGTTATGCATGGCTTATTTTTTGACCATCCGATTAAAAAAAGCCGCATCAGGACCGTTAACGTGACGTGTGTTTTTCATTTTAGTTTTTTAGACAACGAACTACATTATCTGCCTATGATTATCTTTTGGTTCCGGATTCGACAATATTATTATTATTTGTAAAATAAGGATTAAATATTATTTAGTTTCTTGAACTAATAGTCTTTTGTAATGTGGCTTGCGACTAGGACTGAGCATGGGGTGGGGGGGGGGGGGGGATGGGGGTTTTTTGCCCCCGCACCCCACAAATTTCCCCATGCACCCGCACAGGGAGGGTGGGGATGGGGCGGGGATCCCCGCGGGTTATGCCTCAAAAAATTGGACAAAAAAAAATATAACCAAAAATTGCAACGGGAATAATAGAACAAGATGCATTTTCAGGGTGGAGTAATTAGAGAGAACTCGTCCTACACCTCTTGCTACATTACCAAATTCTGCTCTGTTTGTCAATACTGCAGTTGCAGTGCTACTGTTCACTCTCATTCATAGCATTGGCCCTTGGGTGAGAGATTAAATATCCACATCGGTCTTGTTATCAACAGAATCATAAGGAAGAATCTCACCGCCATGAATTGGAAGGTACTCAAACGCATCTTCTTTTCAAAACATTAGGATCCAAATCACGACCAAATGCACAAACATACTATAAATTTATATAAAGATCAAGAAAAATAGAAAAAGCAAAAATTGGCAGTAACTCTAAAAATAACAAACTCTGAGAGGGAGGGAGGGAGCATGTACAGACTGAGGCGGCGACGACAGGCGGGCTGGTGAGGGCGTGAGGCGACGACGACAGGCGACCATGCGGACAGGCGACCATGCGTGCGGGCTGGTGAGGGCATGACTGCTGGCTGCTGCGGCGCTTAGAGTTAAGGAGTTAGAAACTTAGAGAATGTGAATTAGGGTTAAGTTAGAGAGGTGAAAGGGCCAAAGGGCTGAATGGTGTAAAGGGCCAGTGGCCTAGTGCTTTAGGCCTTTAGCCTTTTCTGCCCCCCACCCCCTTTTTTCCTTTTTTTTTTTTTCAAAATCTGCGGGGCGGGGCGGGGACCCGCAAAATTTCAAAGGCACCCCCCCCCCCCACAACCCGCCCCGCACCGCACGGGGGGGCCAAAAAACGCCCCTAAACCCGCACCATGGGTGCGGGTTTTAGGCTTTGCGGGGCGGGGCGGTGCGGGTTCTGCGGGTATTTGCTCACTCCTACATGCGACCCACCCCCAGAGATAGCGCTGGCCTTTTTTGGAGTGGCTTGCTGGCCACCTCATGGGCCGGGGGTGGCGCGTGAGCCCCCCGAAGGTGGCCAGTGCCAACACCACCTCTGGGGTGGCCCGCGAACCACCCCAGATGGAGCCTAGGGTGGCACGCGATCACATCTGGGGGTGGCTCGCAGGCAATCCCTTGTCTTTTCAAAAAAAAAAAATTTAGAAAAAATTATTTTAGGTTTTATATATTATACTTTTCATATCTTAATATGTTTTTTTATTAAGAGTAACACATGTTATCATTTTATTGGTAATGACGTGACATACTAATAGAATCCGTCAAGTGTTTTTACATAATTTGACTATTGTTATTTTGGCCTACCCCGAGGACATCTGAATTAGTTTTTATACATCAAGAATTTATTTGTAATTTAGGCCAACTACAAATATTTATTTTGCATTTATCCCAAAAATTAATTTGTCAAGTTTTTAATTTTTATATATTTATATTTTTAATTTATTCATTTTTTTTAAAAAAAAAAGAAAGTGACATTTGTCATCATTTTATTTGTAATGACACTTGGTACAATATAATTTAGAGGACCATATCACTTTTTAAAGTTTAGACAAGCTTCATATGCTTAAAATAATGCTTCGTGCACAAAGGGAAAGGTAGATCAAATGTTTGTGTGACATGTGTGTTGGCCTCAGTTACGCATGACTTATTTTTTGACCATCCGATTAAAAAAAGCTGCATCAGGACTTTAACGTGACGTGTGTTTTTCCTTTTAGTTTTATAATCTTGCACAAAAAAAATAAAAAAAAAATCCGACAAATTCATTCCAATCATTTGTTGACCTTGGTTTCCGCAAAATCCAATCATTAGATTTCATAGATTTTTGGCAAAGAAAACCCACCAAAAACCACCATACCTAAACATAATTTCTTAACTTTATTCAATTTAATTCATCTATCTCAATTTTCTTTTCTATTCTCTAAATCCATCCAAATATAATTTCAAATCTTTTTCTTTCTTCGAAATTCACAGTTTTAAAAACAATAAAAAAATTGCTGCTATTTTTTTAGCAGTGTTAAGGGACTTTTTTTTTTCAAGCTTTTTTGCTCTTTTTTATATTGTTGACGTGGTTTGTTTCCGGTCTTTTATTATAAACGGATGGTTGAGATCGAGAGAATTGCATATCTCATTGCTTGTTTACCTTAGCCAAGTCTCAAGAGACTCAAGCAGCATGTAGATTAACTACTTAATTAGTCCTAACAATTATAGAAGTCTCTTTCCCACCAGTAGTCAATAACTACATACAACCTTAAACTTCTCTCCAAATCCTTGGCCATTTTCACAAACCCCAAAATGGGCGATGCTCCAAGCCCCTTCACACAGCCACCAAGATCAAACCTTTGATGGCTGTCCAAAATACATGCCGACTTGTGTACGGATAAAGTTTTCCTCCGAAATTTTGTCTCCGATAATTCTTCCACGCATTTTCTAAAATAGTTTACGTGAGAATCACATGTTAAATTTATAGTCCTTAATACTTCTAACTCAACTCGGAAGAAAATTTTGTTGTGTCCATTATATACGAAAGAATGATACTTTTTTTTTCTATTCTTTTTTCCTCTTTTTTTCTTTCTTTCTTTTTTTTCTTCTTCTTCTTCTTTTATTATTATTATGTATAAGCCTAGCCATTCAAGTTTCTTAATCACCAATATGAGCAGAGATAGACATCTAGTGGAGGTAATTTTTAAAGCAAGAGCTGATACAAAGGCTCATAGGCACAGTTACATTAGCCACCCAGTAGGATGTAGGTAGGATATGAGTGTAGTATTTAGAATTACTCATTCAGAAAATTAAAGGAGTTGACCAATATAAGTGCAAACTTATGAAAACTAACGAGTAATATTATATCTCACATTTTTATTTTACTACTATTTTTTTTTTCTTTAACAATGACTAGTCCAAAGGTTATTGGAACTGTCACATCAATATTATGGCTCACTGCTTGGCAAAATTAGTCATTTCCCAGAGGCTTGATAATATGTGGAAGGAGGATTGTCCCTCTTTTATTCGAGATGTAATTCTTGCTTAGCAAGTCTTTTGCTTATCTTAATGAAATCACTTTTATCAAATATATATATATATATAATAAAAATGTGGTACGTGGCGTTACTCAAAAACTAAAATCTTTTCCATTTGGAGAAGATTAAAGATGTCATTTAAGACAACCACGATATCAAACACCATGAAATATATATATATATATATATATATATAATGAAAGAGAGAACTCAACTAAACGATGTTTGGAATCCTTGCACTCTTTTATTTGAAATAATATTCTTAATTAGCAATGACAAATATAATGTCGGAGATTGAATTATATATGCGTTGAGTTTAAGAGAAGTATTATGATTTGTTAGGTTTATTGGTTTATAGACTACCTTGACGTAAATTAAACATGATGATTTATCAACAAAAAAAAAAAAACCCACTTTGGATATGGTTATTTATTCCTTTACTTACGGTAGGCAACTTTCTGATATTCTAACAGGCCATCGACCTACCGTCAACCCGGTTCTGACTTGTACTAGTCGACTTCCGACAATAGACGAAGGTGGGGTTGGATATGGATTCAATTTTTTAAAAAATAATTATAAAAATGGCGTCATTTTGATTAATTTCATGAGATTTTCCAAAGCTTATGTGGTGTAGTCCTCCAACTAATAAAGTAATTTTTATGCACTAAATGGTTGGAAGACCATACTAAATAAGCATTGAAAATAGAGATGACGATAGGGTGATATATGACATTACTCATATACATAACCTTCATTCCTAAACCTATTTGGTTGTCCTTGGTCATCTTCTCTCTCAATCTCTTGAATCTACCTCTTCCTTATTACAACTTTTTTCTCCTAATTTCAATATTGTTCCTTATATTGTTGATGTTCTTTGTTTTTATTGTCACCAGACTAGAGATGACAAAGAAATCTTCATCGACGACTAACAAGTCTGTCGAAGACACAGACAAAAACCATTTCCGAGGAATTCTAAATTACTTTTGCCTGACTTTTTGAAGGTGGAGTGGTTTGAAAATCACTTTCATCGAAGGTGATTGATGCCGAAGGTTATTTTACTATTCCAACTCCAACAAAGACCAAAAAAGTAATTTGAGTCGATACACCATCCATACATTTAAAAATAATAATAAATAAATAAAAAAAGAGGTTTTTGCCATGGGCCCTAGCTCATAGCTCATAAATAAACTTCTATTTCTAGTCATAGTCATAAGAGAACTTTGGGGATGGCTATTTGGTCCACCCATTAGAAGCTACTCTACCGTCCATACCCAACAACTCTTCTCTTTCCTTGTCAATGTTATCATCATAACACGTGGCACTAAGGGGTTAATAAAGTCAAATGCCTAAAACAATATGGTTTGATTACATTTTTGCTTACCAATTCCATACATATAAAAACAAATGAAAAAGATATAGACAACGAACCACATTATCCGCCTGTGATTATCTTTTGGTTTCCGATTAGACAATATTATTATTATTATTATTATTATTTATAAAATAAAGATTAAACATTATTTAGTTTCTTGAACTAACAGCTGTTTGAACATTCGTTTCTGTTGTGGCCTACGACTCAACCCCAGAAATAGCGCTGGCCTTTTCTGGAGTGGCTCGCCGGCCACCCCATGGTTCAGGGGTGGTGCACGAGCCACCCCGAAGGTGGCTAGCGTCAGCCCCACCTCTTGGGTGGCCCGCGAACCACCCCAGATGGAGCTTGGAGTGGCGCGCAGCCACATTTGGGGATGGCTCGTAAGCCACCCCTTGCTTTTTCAAAAAAAAAAAATCTTTTTTTTTTAGAAAAATAATTTTTAGGTTTTATATATTATATTTTTCATATCTTAATATTTTTTTTATTAAGAGTGATACGTGTCATTATTCTATTAGTAATAACAAGGTATACTAACAGAATTCATCAAGTGTTTTGACAAAATTTGACTACAATGACTAAATTGTTATTTTGGCCTATCCTGAGAACATCTGAATTAGTTTTTATATATCAAGAAGTTATTTCTAATTTAGGCCAACCACAAATATTTATTTTGCATTTTTCCCAAAAATTAATTTGTCAAGTTTTTAATTTTTATATATTTATATTTTTAATTTATTCATTTTTTTTTTTAAAAAAAAGTGACATTTGTCATCATTTTATTTGTAATGACACGTGATACACTATAGTTTAGAGGACCATTATCACTTTTTAAAGTTTAGACAAGCTTCATAAGCTTCATATGCTTAAAATAATGTTTCGTGCACAAAGGGACAGGTAGATTAAACGTTTGTGTGATATGCAGTGGCGGATCTATATGGGGGCCAAGGGGGGGGGGCGGGCCTGGCCCTCCCCAACCCCCAAAATTTTTTTCAAAAAAATTCTAAAATTCTAAAAATTCTAAAAATAAAATAAAATTTTGTCCTTAATTTTGTTTATTCTTTTAGTTTTGTCCCCCCAATTTTTTTTCTTTCAATTTGGCCCTTCCATATTCACATGCAAGGCTGGGTCCCACTGATGACATGTGTTGGTCTCAGTTACACATGGCTTATTTTTTTGACCATCTGATTAAAAAAAGCCGCATTAGGACCGTTAACGTGACATGTGTGTTTTTCCTTCTAGGTTTTTTTTTTTTTTTTTTTTAATTCTTGCACAAAAAAAAAATGCAACAAATTCATTTCCAATCATTTGTTGACCTTGATTTCCGCAAATCCAATCATTAGATTTCATAGATTTTTGGCAAAGAAAACCCACCAAAAACCATTATCACCTTAACATTATTTCTTAACTTTATTCAATTTAATTCATCTTCCCAAACATCTATTCCAATTTGCTTTTCTATTTTCTAAATTCATCCGAACATAATTTCAAATCTTTTTCTTTCTTCGGTATTCACAATTTTAAAAAACAATAAAAATCGCTGCAATTTTTTCGTAGTGTTGAGGGGCTCTATTGTTTTCAAGCTTTTTTGCTCTTTTTTATATTGTTGACGTGGTTCATTTCCAGTCGTTCGTTCATTATAAACGGACGGTTGAGATTGAGAGAATTGCAAATCTCATTGCTTGTTTACCTTATCCAAGTCTCAAGAGACTCAAGCAGCATGTAGATTAACTACTTAATTAGTCCTAACAATTATAGAATTCTCTTCCCCACCAGTAGTCAATAACTACATACAACCTTAAACTTCTCTCCAAATCCTTGGCCATTTTCACAAGCCCCAAAATGGGCGATGCTCCAAGCCCATTCACACAGCCACCAAGACCAAACCTTTGTTGGCTGTCCAAAATACATGCCCACTTGTGTCTGGATAAAGTTTTCCTCTAAAATTTTGTCTCCGATAATTCTTCCATGCATTTTCTAAAAAAGTTTACGTGAGAATCACATGTTAGATTTATAGGCTTAATACTTCTAACTCAACTCGGAGGAAAATTTCTGTCATGACCATTATGTACAAAAGAATGATATATTTTTTTTCCTTTTATTATTATTATTATTATTATTATGTATAAGCCTAGCCATTCAAGTTTCTTAATCACCAATATGAGCTGACTAGTGGAGGGTATAAAATCTAGCTTGACGTATTTCCAAAAAGTAAGTTTAGTTCACATCAAACGAGAGGCTAATACGAAGCTCATGGTTTAGCACGAAAGGTTTTCACCCATATTGTAGACAAAATCTGGATGAAGGAAATTTCTTTCTGGATCTATGATATTGTAATCAGGAAACTTGTTGCCCCTATGTTTGGACCCTAGCTGCTGCTATGGTTTTATTAATATGAATGGAATTTATTCAAAAAAAAAAAAAAATTCCTTAATCACCATTCTAACTTATTTCATTTTTGACGGTTCAGAATCATTTTACTATTCACTTGAAATGGAGACGAGTCATGTCATGGTCAAGATTTAATGTTTTTGCATCTAACGGTATAAATAATGTCCTATAATTTAAATCTTTTTAATGGAGTGCCAATATATTTATCATATAGCATTATCTATATAGTTAGATATAGTACTAAATCTTAATCATGAAATAGAGAGTATCATTTTCTAGAACAAGCACTTCTTAATTGGCTTAGTCTCATATTTTCCCTAATTTAAGAGGGGAAAAAATAGAGAGATCTAAAGAAAAGATAGAATTTTCTTTTAAATTGATTTGAAAGAAATTTTTCTAACTCAATTTATTAAGTTGATATGTGTTTTAAGAGCACTTGATTTTTGCGTGTCCTTTAAAAAAAAATAAAAAGATCCATGTGATTTTTTTTTCTTTTTTTGGGCAACCTTCCATGTGTTTTGAAATTAGAGACTTTTGCGCCAAACAGAGTAATTGAACGTTGGAACTTCTGTTTCATGGAAAGTATAGCTCTTTTGACTTTCAATAATTAGAAACTTCCAACTTTGACCACTTTGCTTATCCTTCACTTTTGTGGATATTTTATCTAAAATCTTTATTGTTCACAATCTTTCTGATTAAAAGTCCGAGTCAGCACCACGTCGGTATCTTTATCTGTTCTCAGAACCCAATACTTCCCAGAAATCCATTTATGGGGTAATAATATATATAAGTTTCATGTATATTAGGAGCCATTTGTTTTCTGGGATTTGTTGGGTTTCTCTTGTAGACATCTTGGAATTTGATTTATGGGATTCTTGGGTTTCTTTGGGAGGTGATGAGAGTTTTGGGTTGTGGCTTTACATTGCATTTGGCTGTTGATTGGTGGTTGGGAATCAGAGGTGGGATTTGGTGTTTTACTTCGTGGGTTTTATTGGAATTTGAAACAAAGGTTGGAATTTGGAAGGCTGTGCTTAGTTTTCTTTGATCAAGTTTTCTGGGTGAAGCGTCTGGAATAGAGGTATTTGATCTGTGGGGTCTTGAGTTTCATTAGTCATGGTAATTTTGGGGGTCTGATTTGGAACCCATTTAAGCTGTTGAGTTGGAGGTGTTTGGGAAATTGAGTTTGAGATCAAAATATGTTCTTTGGCATTTCATTTCAGATATATTTGCTGTAGCTTTTTATTCTTGCTTCTATTATCCTTCAACTTTGTACATTGAGCAAAACTCAGGTGAAAAAAACCAATCATTTGGACATAGAATTTTTTTTATAGTTTAACCAGGATATGGATATTAGTAATGAAGCCAATGTTGATTTTTTTCCAATTGGACCTTCAACCGTTATTGGGAGGACAATTGCTTTAAGAGTTTTGTTCTGCAAGTCAATGTCACATTTAAGGCACCAAATATTTCATGCGGTGTGGCATCTCATCTTCAGATTTAAGGACATTTTCATACCCATGATATCATGGTTGCATCCGAGAAACCCAAAAGGGATATTGGCAATGGTGACTGTAATTGCCTTTTTGTTGAAACGGTACACAAATGTAAAGCTGAGGGCTGAAATGGCTTATAGGAGGAGTTTTTGGGGAAATATGATGAGAAGTGCATTAACCTATGAGGAGTGGGCTCATGCTGCTAAGATGCTTGATAAAGAGACCCCAAAGATGGACGAATGTGACCTATATGATGAAGAACTGGTTAGGGACAAGCTTAAAGAGCTCCGCCACAGACGCCGGGAGGGATCACTGAGGGATATTATCTTTTGCATGCGAGCTGATCTTATCAGAAATCTTGGTAATATGTGCAATCCTGAGCTTCACAAGGGTAGGCTTCAAATGCCCAAACTCATAAAGGAATATATCATAGAGGTCTCAACTCAGTTAAGAATGGTTTGTGATTGGGATTCAAAGGAGCTATCGTTAGAAGAGAAGCTTGCTTTTGTAAATGAAACAAGATATGCCTTTGGGAGGACAGCATTGCTTTTAAGTGGGGGTGCCTCTCTTGGAGCTTTTCATGTTGGTGTGGTTAGAACACTGGTAGAGAATAAGCTTTTGCCCAGGATAGTTGCTGGTTCTAGTGTAGGATCCATTATGTGCGCTGTGGTTGCCACTAGGTCTTGGCCTGAGCTGCAAATTTTTTTTGAAGATTCTTTGCACTCGTTGCAGTTTTTTGATCAGATGGGTGGGATTTTCACAGTCGTGAAGAGAGTAATGACACGAGGGGCTGTGCATGAGATCAGGCAGTTGCAGATGATGTTAAGGAATCTAACTAGTAACCTTACATTTCAAGAAGCTTATGATATGACAGGCAGAGTTCTTGGGATAACAGTTTGCTCCCCAAGGAAACATGAGCCGCCTAGATGCCTCAATTACTTGACTTCACCTCATGTTGTAATATGGAGTGCAGTGACTGCTTCTTGTGCCTTTCCTGGCCTCTTTGAGGCTCAGGAACTGATGGCAAAGGACAGAAGTGGAGAGATTGTTCCTTACCATCCACCATTTAATTTTGATCCTGAGGAGGACCCTGGCACACATGTGCGTCGGTGGAGGGATGGTAGCTTGGAGATTGATTTACCTATGATACAATTAAAAGAGCTGTTTAATGTGAATCATTTTATTGTCAGTCAGGCAAATCCTCACATTGCACCACTATTGAGGCTGAAGAAATTGGTGAGAGCTTATGGAGGCAACTTTGCTGCCAAGGTATGTGTCTATTGACTTGGAACTTCAATTTGTTTGATCTGTTTTACTCTTAGTTGATGTTTCTACTTCTATCTTCAAGTTTCTGTATTATGTTGTTTATTGCCAACAAAAAAGCTTTATGGAAATGAAATGACCATGCCTTTCATTCCTTCCTTGTCCTTTTCCCTACCCCTATCATGTTTCTAATAAATTCTCACTACTGGAACTAAACAAACAAAAATAAGCTTCTAACACCATGATTTTGGATTTGAAGCACTTGTGTCATGTACGCTTGTTGGCCGCTGAACTACTGCTTTCAGCCATATTTTAGATGGGCTATAGCTCAAATTTGAATAGTATTCTATCTTGTTTGATTAAATGGCACCTGATTGGAACCGCATGAACATAGAATAATTGTCTGATGAGTCCTTGCCTAATGGTTTTGTGTTTCAGTCGTTAACGTATTGATTAAATGATTAAATTTACTATTTCCTATTAGCTTAAGCTTTTGAGATAAGTAGTGATTTAACTTGGTATTAAAGTTAAAGATCCCGAGTTCGAATCCTTACTCCACAGTTTACCTCCCATTTATACAGTTATGCAATCTGTTATCTCTCTTTCTTTTCTTGACATTCTGGTGAGATGAAAATAACCCATCTTATTGTTTTAATTGTGTAGCTTGCCCATCTTACCGAGATGGAGGTGAAACATAGATTCAACCAGATGTTGGAAATTGGTTTTCCTCTGAGGGGAGTTACCAAGCTGTTTGCTCAAGATTGGGAGGGTGATGTCACCATTGTTATGCCTGCTACGCTTTCTCAGGTACATGCAAAAGTAGGCCTTGTAGACAGTCTAATGATATAATGGTAAAATTAATTGAAATTGTCTAATATATCAGAAACCTAGCTTTAGAATTCTGTGATCAATTGCAGAATTCTTATGATGATGACTAACTAAGGATTTGTTTCCCACTTCTTATATCATCTGCCAGTACTTGAAACTTATACAAAACCCAACTTATGTCGATCTTCAAAAGGCAGCAAACCAAGGGAGGAGGTGCACTTGGGAGAAGCTTTCGGCCATAAAAGCGAACTGCGGCATTGAGCTTGCTCTTGATGAGTGCGTTGCTGTTCTCAACCACATGCACAGACTGAAAAGGAGTGCTGAGAGAGCTGCTTCTTCTTCTCATGGCCTAGCCAACACAGCCAAATTCAGTGCTTCAAAAAGAATTCCTTCTTGGAACTGCATTGCACGAGAGGTTTCAGTAGGCTCCATTGAAGAAGACTTCCTCACTGATGTTGCTTCCACGTTCCATCAAGAAGTTAGTGCATCCACAAGAGGACAACATTCTGGCAAAAATTTGCGAAGCCATGGAAGTGATAGTGAAACCGAAAATGTTGATTTCGATTCGTGGACAAGATCAGGCGGGCCCTTGATGAGGACTATTTCAGCTGACAAGTACATTGAATCTATCCAAAATGTGGGCACTGATGCTAACAATCAATTTTGCCATAGTCCAAGGGTGACATCACCAGATAAAAGTTCAGAAAGCACTGAGATTGGATATGGATTTTCTGCAGATGGTTCCAGCATAATAGTAACTGAAGGTGATCTCCTCCAAACTGAAAGAATCCATAATGGGATTGTGTTCAATGTTGTGAAGAAAGAATCCTTAACGAGGTCAACTAGGAGTCTTGATATGGAAAGTTTCAACAATGATGTTCCTGAATGTCTGCAACTTGACTGTCCAGAAAATGAGATCGATGCTAGCTCTACATCTGACTATGGTGATGATAATGTCACTGTGACAAGTTGCCTTAACGGACCAGATCCAGATCCTACCTCCATGGATCATTCTGGCATAGATGATGGCATCAATCACATGGATCATTCTGGCATAGATGATGGCATCAATCACTGATTTGTGGATGGTTAATTTTGAGAACCATTTTGCTTTATTGAATGTGTATAAAATTTGGATGGAGTGATCACTAAATTAGAGTTAATCTGAAAATTAGCTTAACTTCTGCCATGGTACTCACGTGAATAGACAATGTTCATTCACTGCTTGGTCCCCAAGAAAATAGATTGCTATAATCTGATCTACAGAGATGATTAACATGTTTCAATAAAAATAGCCGCGATGATTGACTCTTAATATTACATTCATGTTCCATTGATTACTATCTTAGGACATGCTTAGTCAGTAACTTTTGCTCCAAGCAAAAGAGACAATGTTCTCACTGCTTGGTTCCCAAGAAAACAGATTGCTCTAATCTGGTCTGCATATGACTGACATGTTCCAATAAAAAATAGCTGCGATGATCGACTCTTAGGAAAAAATAAAGTAAAATAAAATAAATTACAAGAATTTAAGCGTCGGTCAGGATTTAATAAAATTTACAAAAATATTCACGTCTGGATCTTAAAATATATATATATATATATATTTTAAAAAAAATGTGAAAATTTTGAAAATTTTAATAAGATTTAAAAAATATTCTAACGAATAAGTGAAATTTAAAAATAAATATAATATATTTATATTATATTTAAGAAAAAGAAGAAAAAAAGCCACGTCTACTTCTGCCTGAAAGTCTGAAACTACAAATAGTAATCATGTCTCATTTGAAATCTGCCCTGTTATAGGCAGTTGACAGTTGCCCAAACGCAGGCACAGGGAGATGAGTTTTCTTGCGGGAAGATTAGCAGGAAAAGAGGGTGCATATTTTTTCCAGGAATCCAAGCACGCCGTAAGCCGACATGCCCTGAAAAACGCAACCCAGAAACCTTCTTCTCTGCCTGGTGGCCCTGGTCCTTCTTCTTCCAACGCGGTTCAGCAAGAAGCCCAAGCGGACGTGCTTCCCGAGGTGCTGAGGCACTCTCTGCCCTCCAAGATTTATTACCAGCCGTCCGATTCTTCGTCCATATCCACCACCTCCAAGTGGGTTCTTCATTCGGATTCAAGCAAAGGGTCTTCTTTGTCTTCCGAGGCTTTCAACCCACTAAGGGCTTATCTGTCTCTGCCCCAGGTCACCTTTGGCCCCAAAAGGTCCTCTTTTTGTTTCTTTTTAGTTATTTGTTTCTCTTTTGATTTTGTTTGGTAGCTGAGAAAATGTGGGGAAGAGAGAGAGAAATTGAAATGTTGAGGCTAACAAAGCTGTGAAGCCGTGAAGGGCTTTGTGTAGCTCAGTTTTGTTTTATATGCTATGGCATTTTGAATTTTGAAGCTTAATTTCTGCTACCCAGAAGAGGGAGGTTACTATTGGCCCAAAAGGTTCTATTTTCTTCTTAATTGTTCGCTTTTGGTTTTTCTGGATGCTGAGAAAATGTAGGAAGTATGATTATAATTGAGATTTTTATTTTTGGGTTCATGCTTATTTTTGCAACTGCAATCTTAATTTATGCAGGTGGCAACTGCCCCAAACAGAACACTCTGTTTCGGCCTCAACAGCAAATGAATTGCGTCAAGACAGGCATGCTCCCATTAATCCTGAAAAGTTGAAGGCTGCAGCTGAAGGGCTTAAACAAAGTAGGTTCTCACTCTCTCTCTGTGGCCAAATTCTTATCAGTCGGTGCATATATTTGCTGTTAGCTGTTAGCCCTGTATTTGATATAAAACAGAAAAAAGAATTAATAGAACTTTTATCTTTTCTATGAAAAACAAATTTGACCTATGAGGCATTTGATCATTGGAATCTTAATACAACTAAGCAAAAACACTGCTTCCGACTAAAACTTGCTTAGAGATGTTAGGAATGTCTCTTAACAAATTTACAAGCCAATCTGTTAGATATGTTTTATACGATTCAACAACATATTGCTGTTTGACAGTGTGCAAAATTAGTTCTAATTAGAAGACACCATAGTGTTAATCCTATTGTATACTTCATGTTTGAACTAGAGATCCATGGCACCTGGCCATTAACAGAGACAGAGTTGGGATCTCTGGTTCTTTTAAATCATGCCATAAAGAATGAAAGTTTATCACGATGGAGGGGGAAAGATGGCGTTTAAATATTATGTAGCAGCAAAATTCAGAATGAAACTTAGCAGTGTTCAGATTCTAGGTTGACAGAAGACCAATTTTTTCACAAGGGCTTGTCCATTGATTTGGAGCAGCCACTTTCTTGTACAGTCAATTATTGTTTGGAAAGCTATCTGTAAAGTTTGGTTTTGATGTTGGGATATTTCTTTTATGCATTAGAAATCTTAGGGTCGATTGACTGCCCCAATATTTCAAATCTTGAAATTTATTGATTGTTGTGAGTTTAAATACATAGGAAGTAGAATTCTTGAGAGTTGACAATATTATTGTTCGGATATACTTAGAATTTGAATTTTCACCTTATTTTAGACAATATAATATTTAAAGATGCAAACATTGATTGCTGAAAATAAGCTTATACAAAACTCATTTAGTAGCTACAGACTGTGATTTGACAATAATGGATAATTTTTTTTTAAATGAAAATAACACCCTTCAATATTAATTATCAAATCTTTACATGAAACATAAGGATTTTTTTATTTTTTTTATTTTTTTTGTAAATTAACTCTATGTAGTTATCTTTTCAATAAAAAATTAAATTTGATTGTCAATTAATAATCCTCATGGAAACAAGATATGTGAGATTGACATTTCCTACTTAAAAAATGGGAGCTAGATTTCTTGTATTTTATGGAAATTGCAATGTTTATGGGAATTGTATTTCTCAGGAAATTTATCGAATAAATAATCAAATTTCCATGAACTCCTGGGAATGAATGGTTTCCATCTTGATTTGCTATGTAACAAACACATTCTTATGATAATTGTAAGATTTTTTAATTTATGAAAACAAAAGGCGCTTACGATCTTTGGTTGTTTTCTGTGTCTAATTGATATCTGACTCAACATCAATATGCCTGGTCTTTTTGTTTTGTTTCTTCACAGTTGGGAAGGCATTTGCTGTTGGTACTGTAATTGTATTTGGCGGTGCCACCTTGTTATTTGGACTGGCAGTCTCAAAGCTAGAGCTGCGCACAGTAAGTTTACATTTGTCATGCCTTAACTCCTAAACTCTCTATTTACTATGCAGGTTCCTCATCATGAATTAGTGACAACTTTCATCTGTATACCCTTTACTAGTGCATCTTACATGTACAAGCGTATTGGCAAAGCATTAGTTCTAGTGTGTTTATGACCTGTGAATTGGTTTTGCACAAAATAGGATCCATGTATTCAGTTAGCAAGAAGGCAAAGTTGGAAGTTTTAGTCTTTTAGAGGTATCAATGAAGGGCAGTTTTCATACCAGATAGTCTTAAATCTGTCTACATAAGACTGAATTAGGTTTTAACAATTAAATGCTGCTGAAATGAACTCGACAAGTTATCACCCTTGTTTTTTACACATTCAGCAGGAAACACTGTTGTGCCTACCTCTACTTGGTTGTGATTATGTTTGACATGTTTAGCAAGTATACACAGATAAACACAATGACATATGTTCTGACCAACTACTGTGATTCTACGGTTACTGTTTAGATCATTTCCACTTGACATGATCAATTATTTATCTTTGAATATTTGTGTATTCTTTCCTTTATTTATGTCTTTTATTATGGGTTCCCACTGCTATCATCCTGCCTTGGCAATCAGGGGTCAATATTTAGTTACTTGCAGAATGCAGTATTTTTTCTTTACTAATGGCTATGTTTCATCCCTTCTAGGAGATGGTACCTTCCATTTTCCGGCCATTATCTTGCATTGAAATTAGTTACTGTCCTTAAAACTAGTTGATAAAGTTTACATGGAGTTGTTATTTATTTTTAACAGAGTGATGACATTCGAACCAAAGGAAGAGACCTGGCAGAGCCGAAACTCAAGATGATTAAGGAGCAACTGGTTCCCTTGAAAACCTGGGTATGTCAAATCGGAAGTTCTGAATGGGTTTTTTCCTAACTTTGTTCACCAAGTTTACCTTAATTGCAAACTAACTCTAAAGCTTTTGATTGCAGGCTGATAATATGACAAAGAAATGGCACATGGAAAGGGAGAAAAATATTAAAGAGAAGCCTATCATAAAAGAGCTTTCCAAAATTTGGGGTGCAAAGACATCCAATTGATTTTTTTTTTTCTTTTATAGTGGTTTTTTTTTTTTTTTTTTTTGCGCTGGGGGTGGTGTTGATGTAAATAGTGTCCGAGTGATTGTACCTCTTGCTATGGCTGCAAGGCTTGTAGACGGAAGAAAAGGGAAAAACAATACAAATATTTTTGTTGTATGAATAGATGACCACTCTGGGGCATGATGTTGTATAAGGGATATGAATAAACTACTTGTTTGCATTTCAGAGGAGTAGCTACTGAATTTGCAGATTACAGGCATGATGTTGTAAATAAAAGAATTTACAAACATGTGTGGATGAAGTACTGTGATGTATTTAATAAAATTCTCAAGATCAATTGAGTACAGGCTTGGTAGTAAACAATTAATTTTCCCATTCTGGTTCACAAACTCTTCAAAAACTGATACTCTATCCAAGTGGACCTGTCTGCTGTCTTCTTTTCCCTATTCCTGTCTCAGTGATCTTCAAGTGACTCCTTAAAGCTTGAAATCTAAACCAGCTCCATATTTCCAAGCCTCAAGATGCCGCTTCCACTCATAGTTCATCTTGGATGGAAGTGAGCTAAGCAATGGTCTTGCAAAATATGCAACTGCTAAGAGTCTAGGAGATATATATACTGAAGAATGCATGTGAACATATGAAAGTTTCCTAAATAACAATATGGTTGGGGAATAACACCAGAATCCTTAGTACTTGTGCTTTGAGAGAGAGGAAACATGAGCATGGAAAAACGATTACCTTATGACAGGGTCAGCAAAGGTTGAGAGAAACGTATAGTGACCCAGCATAAAGAAATGTCCAAACCAGTCAAGAAGCACAGGAACACCAACCTGAAACATGACCCACTTCATTTGACAAAAACTGGATTTTGGGACATAGCTATTATACGCATATTCATCAAGAAGATGTATAGCGATTGTATATAGGGCTGTCAATTTTTTACACGACCTACGAACTCGACATAAACACAACACGAAATTAAAACTTAAGATTAAGGGGTCTGAACTATTTAATTAAATGAGTCAGGTTAAGGTTAACCTATATAATCTAATATTCATGTCTCAACACAACCCGAACCCGACACGTAACATAAGGGCTGACAATTTTTAACATAACTCACAAACCCAATATGAAATTAGCGGGTTAGGATTGAAGGGTCTAACTTGTTTAATTAAAAATGTTGGGTTAGGGTTAACCTCTTATACCATGTTCGACACGACTCAAACTAGACATGCAAATACAAATTGCCACCCCTAATTGTATACAATACCAAGAGGTATCTACTAAATTTCTGTCCATTATGCACCACTATCAAAGATTCAATACCTTTCCACTGCCATACATTATTCATTTCGGGACTGTTTCACAACTTGTTTACACTGCCAGTCCTAAGCCTGGATGGTGGTGGGTCATATAACAGGCCAGCTGTGGAAGAACTTCTCTAAATTCTATTTTTATATCTCTATCTCTTTCACCATTGACAATTCGAATTTAGAGGGGAACACGTTTTCTTAAGATGATAGGGTGTCTGAGAGCAGATCCCAATCAACAAAAGCTCTTATTATTTTCATCAATTCAAAAAAAAATATATATATATATATATATTTGCTATCAGAAGATCAAAGTAAATGGGAGACCTGGCTAAGTAAATGATATGCAAAGATCCAAAAACATATATAGAACACTACATTGTGGTGTTTAGGTAGGTCACGGACTCACTCAAGTTGGAGAGAAAAAGAAAAATAAATGTACTTATCAATTACCTGCTTGAATATTGATGGAAGAAGTTGAGGTTTAGTTAACATGACTAGGCCTAAGGTCTGGGCAAGAGGCACAAACTGTACAACATCCTGTCACAATATAATGTTTCAGAAATATAAAATTATTTTTATAATTTATGATTACATGAAGCAATTAATAGTATTGAATCAGATGGAAATCAGAAATTTACCAAACAGATAAAACAAGAAAATAACCTGAAGAAATGGTCTTAGAACTGGATCACCTAGCCTCTGAAGAAGAGAGCATCAATTTATTAGAAAATGGAGGGGGGAGAAAGAGAGAGAGAAACAAAATAACTCTATGACATTGTTATATATTAAAATACAAGCCTACCTTCATACTCTGAAAATTGACATGAAGGAGCTCATTAATAAAATCTGGTGAGACATTAGACTGTTGCTTCGCCGACATTGCTCTTTGAAACAACCATGAAGAACGTAAGTTGGGCTGCAGTACATAAATTTTGATTCAGATTTCAGATAACTATGATGAAAGCAATCTAACCATGAAGCCAAAAAGCAGCAAGTCACCAACCATGTATGGATTCAGCAGGGACAAGCTGTAAGAGTCAAGAAAGTTGCCACTAATTGCTTCGTATATTCCTTTGTTCACAGGAAAAGCAATGAATATAAGTCATCTTTACAATGTTAAATCACCACTTATCTCAAAAGTTTCAACGGGACTCAACATGGAATATTAACTGAAATGAGAGGTAAATTATGGATTCAGGGTTCAAATTTATGACCTCTGCTCTGATATCATGTTAAATTACCAATTATCCTAAAAGCTTAAGTTGATAGGAAATAGTAAACTTAATCATTTAAATTAATATTCTAATATATAATAAGATTTTTACACACGTTTTATTAGTGTCTGGAGACATTAAAAATGATTCTGTTTTGTCCCGCCCGGAACCCCAGTGTCAGAACAAACAGTTCTAGTTCAATCCATTAGGTGCAAACCATCACAATTACCAATATCATATGAAAAGAACCAATGTGCAATATAATAAAACTTACTTATGTGCTATGTAAAACACACTGAAATAGTTTTGACTTAATAAGTATATACCAGTTGACAGCCTCTGAAGGTGCCTAGTCAAGCTCCCAAAACCACCAAATGAAACAGGTGATTGTATGCCACTAGCATCACCAAACTGCAAAGAATGATTTTATGACACTTGCACTCCATATGTTACAAGACCAAAATCTACTGGAGCTTTACAAGTTTATAACGTACACCACCTGTAAAATACGATTAAAAGCTGCTGGCAATGGGCTGTCAAGCCAAGTTGCCACCATAAAAAATCAAAAGGTGTCAGGTTTGAAGAAACCATGGCCCTAGTTAAGAGAAATACGAGAATATTTGCATTGAAAGCAAAATAACAAGCATAAACAAATATATGAAATTGTGTATTTAATCTAAGACAAGTATAGAGAAAGTTTTCCACTCATTCCACAAGAGATGTGAAAAGCAAAAACCTCAAGTCACATCATTTATCACTGGATGTGGGGCAACACATGTCATGAATAGTTCAGAAAGAGATCGGCCTTGCATCTATTTCCAACCATTCATTTTTCAGCATTCACAATACATAAGCTCAATTTTGCTCCCATAACGTCTACAATCCTCCAAAATTACTAAGCTATATAACTAATAAGTTACAAAATATACACATGATGAGTCCAAAACTTGGATTTTACTAAATGTCTGGCAGCTCAGATCTAGGATTCTGAAATACAACCAAAACAAAGACGACACGTTTCAACTGATAATAATCTATAAGAAATATGAAACATATTCTAAAGAATTTTGACATGAGTATATGTCTTCATTGATACCCTATAATATTTCCAACAGCATTAAAGGAAATCATAT